>CAWVOI010000021.1:0-600000 GCA_963930915.1 Forcipomyia taiwana
AAGCAGTGGTATCAACGCAGAGTACTAAGGAACTTTCATACAACGGGTTTACCCCCCTCACTCCCCCCCTAGGGGTAATGGGGGTCTAAAATGTCTAACCTTCCACCCTACAGACCATGTCCTACACGATACAGAAAACCGCAGGTCTCTATCTCTTCTGGTTCTTGAGTTATAAAGTTTCGGACGGACGGACAGACGGACGGACAGACGGACGGACAGACGGACGGACGGACATAGCAGATGCAATAGTGCATTTTTCTCCATTTGAGGGAAAATGCACTAAAAACTCAAAGTAAAGTGAAGAAAGAAGAAAATAAAATGGCAACAGTAGGAATCGACTTGGGAACGACCTACAGCTGCGTGGGAGTGTGGCAGCACGGAAAGGTGGAGATCATCGCCAACGACCAGGGCAACCGCACCACCCCCTCCTACGTGGCCTTCACAGACTCCGAGCGGCTGATCGGGGACGCAGCGAAGAACCAGGTGGCGCTGAACCCGAAGAACACGGTGTTCGACGCCAAGCGCCTCATCGGCCGCAAGTACGACGACCCCAAGATCCAGGAGGACTTCAAGCACTGGCCTTTCGCGGTCGTGAACGAGGGAGGCAAGCCCAAGGTGTCGGTGGAGTTCAAGGGCGAACGCAAGCGGTTCGCCCCGGAGGAGATCAGCTCCATGGTGTTGACTAAGATGAAGGAGACCGCGGAGGCGTACCTCGGAACCAGCGTGAGCGGCGCGGTCATCACGGTGCCGGCCTACTTCAACGACTCCCAGCGCCAGGCCACGAAAGACGCCGGCGCCATCGCGGGCCTGAACGTGCTCCGGATCATCAACGAGCCCACAGCGGCCGCCCTCGCCTACGGCCTCGACAAGAACCTCAAGGGAGAGAAGAACGTGCTCATCTTCGACCTGGGCGGCGGCACCTTCGACGTCTCCATCCTCACCATCGACGAGGGCTCGCTCTTCGAGGTGCGCTCCACCGCCGGCGACACGCATCTGGGGGGCGAGGACTTTGACAACCGCCTCGTCTCGCACCTGGCCCAGGAGTTCAAGCGCAAGTTCCACAAGGACGTCACCGCCAACCCGCGGGCTCTGAGGCGTCTCCGGACCGCGGCGGAGCGCGCCAAGCGCACGCTCTCGTCCAGCACGGAGGCCACCATCGAGGTGGACGCGCTCCTGGACGGCATCGACTTCTACACCAAGGTGTCGCGGGCGCGCTTCGAGGAGCTCTGCGCCGACCTGTTCCGAGGCACGCTGCAGCCCGTGGAGAAGGCCCTCGCCGACGCCAAGATGGACAAGGGCATGATCCACGACATAGTGCTGGTGGGCGGCTCCACGCGCATCCCCAAGGTCCAGGCCCTGCTCCAGAACTTCTTCAACGGCAAGGCCCTCAACCTCAGCATCAACCCCGACGAGGCCGTCGCCTACGGAGCTGCCGTCCAGGCGGCCATTCTGAGCGGCGAGAAGGACAGCAAGATCCAGGACGTGCTGCTGGTGGACGTGGCGCCCCTCTCGCTGGGCATCGAGACCGCCGGGGGCGTCATGACGAAGCTCATCGAGCGCAACTCCCGCATCCCCTGCAAGCAGACCAAGACCTTCTCCACCTACTCCGACAACCAGCCCGGCGTCAGCATCCAGGTGTTCGAGGGCGAGCGCGCGCTCACGAAGGACAACAACATGCTCGGCAACTTCGACCTCTCTGGCATCCCCCCGGCGCCCCGAGGCGTGCCCCAGATCGAGGTCACCTTCGACATGGACGCCAACGGCATCCTCAACGTCTCGGCCAAGGAGATGAGCACCGGTAACGCCAAGAACATCACCATCAAGAACGACAAGGGCCGGCTCTCGCAGGCCGAGATCGACCGCATGCTCAACGAGGCCGAGAGGTACCGCGAGGAGGACGAGAAGCAGCGCGAGAGAATCGCCGCCCGCAACCAGCTCGAGGGCTACGTGTTCAGCGTGAAGCAGGCCGTCGACCAGGCCGGCGAGAAGCTGAGCGAGGGCGAGAAGCAGAGCGTGAGGGACCGCTGCGAGGAGACCATCAAGTGGCTCGACGCCAACTCCCTCGCCGACAAGGACGAGATCGACTTCCGCATGAAGGAGCTCACGAAGCACTGCAGTCCCCTCATGACCAAGATCCATGGGGGTGGTCCCAACGCCCAGCCGAAGAACTGTGGACAGCAGGCCGGTGGCTTCCACTCTGGACCCACCGTCGAGGAGGTCGACTAAATTGCATCTTCTCAACAGAATTACCAAAAACCTCATCTAAGACTGTAAATAGCCATATGTTAGCTAGGGTAGAGCAAACTCGCAATTCTCTCTCTGTTAAGTAGTTCTAAGGATTTTTTGTAAATAAAACACTTGTAAAAAGCTTACATATTTCTCTTTCTCAATTCAATCACGCGACTTCAGCTGATGACTTTTAACGACAATTTTGAAATCTGGCTCCCATCTGATGTTTGTTTGGAAGACGCAAATTATGAAAATTCGGCCCAGGATTTTCTGAATTCATTTGAGATTCGCTAAAGAAACTGCCCCAAGATGAACAGGATGGAATTTGCCTTGGCCCAGCTGACCGTAGACGAGCAGATGCTGGCCAGGGACTCGAACGTGAGGCTCTACAACGGAGACGAGAAGGTGAGGTCTCGAAAGCTGCTTCGAAGGTTCTGAATCTCGTCTTCCAGTGCGGCTACGACGACGGCGAAGTGATGCTGACGAGCCATCGACTCTTTTGGGGAAAACCCGGGGACATTTCAAGAGGAGCCAGCACGATTTCCCTGCACCTGAAGTACGTGGCCTCGATCGATGAGGAGACAGCCAGCTCCGGGTTCTTCGGCAAGAAGAAGAGGATTATCCTGAACCTCCATCCACCCGGAAAAGACAAGACTCCGGGGCCGATGGAGCACACGATGGCCTCGTTCGTGAAGCTCTCAGGCAAGAACGGGATGGACTCGAAGCTCGTGAGTGCGCTGCAGGAGGCTCTGGCGGCCAGGGTGTGGGAAGCCGACAATGTCAGCTCTCCCCAGGGCGAAGAGGAGCCCCCACCGAGAATCAAGCTGAGGACGGGGATCGTGGGGATTGAGAGGGGGCTCCAGGAGAAGCAGAAGCAGACAGATGAGAGCATTTCTTTGGCCTTCAAGGTGAGTTTGAGGGCTCTAAGGGCTCCAGGAAGTCCTCAATGTCTGTAACGTCTGATTCCAGGACCTTAGCAAATTGATGACGATGGCCAAGGACATGGTGAGCATCAGCAAGGTCATCAGCAACAAGATCCGAGAGAAGCAGGGCGACATATCCGACGACGAGACCATCCGTTTCAAATCCTACCTCATGAGTCTGGGAGTGGACGACCCCGTGACTCGCGAGGGCACCCTCAACGACCTCGAGTACTACCGGAAGCTGTCGAAGCAGATTTGCGAGATGATGCTGGATCCCCTCACCGAAAACGACGGCATCATGTCACTCGCCGACGTCTTTTGCCGAGTCAACCGGGCGAGGGGTCTGGAGCTCCTCTCCCCCGACGACCTCCTGAACGCCTGCAAGATCATGAATGGACCCATGAAGCTGAGAACCTTTCCGAGTGGCGCCACGGTGCTGCAACTCGAGACGCACGATGACGAGGCGGTGGCTCAGCAGACGAAGGAGACTGTGGACGAGGCAGGACACATCAGCACGGAGGAGCTAGCGAAGCTCGTAGGCATTTCGATCCTGCTGGCTCAGGAGAGGTTGCTGACGGCGGAAAGGGCTGGTCTCGTGTGCAGGGACGAGTCAATAGAGGGCCTGCGGTTCTACCCCAACTTGTTCCTGCAGAAAAGTGCCTGAGGACCCGACTGGACTTGAGGGCAGGGGGAGCTTTTATGATTTAGATTGCTAAGATAAAGAAAAAATAGATTTTTTGAACTCTACCTTTTGAGTAACTGTCTTTAACTGCCAATTTTGTCGCAACAATCAGCTATCCACTCTAGGTACCTTATGTCTGAGACAAGCTTTCCCATAATTATGCACATATTTTGTTCAACTGATTTCCCTCCAGCTCCATGAATTATATCCCAAATATCGTAGAAGAAAACTTGAACCTTTTTCCCAGGAAAAACCAATCTCAGGCTTGTCTGAGGCTCTTCCAAGGAAATTCTACGAGATTGCAAATTTTATTTTATTCTCTATGTTAGTCTCCTACTATTCTAAATAGAATTAGCTACATGTCAAAATTAATATCTCCTTAAATTTGCTACTCCGCGTTCGGGTCCTAAACTAGAGGTGCTATCGACTAATAAATATTCATGTTGCTGTAATCTCTGCTCTTGCTGTAGTCCGAGTTGAAGTCGAGGATGCGCAGATTCATGTCGGTCTGAATGAAGAGCTGGCTCGAGTCGCACTGGATGCTGTAGACGGGGCTGTTGCTGAAGGAGGTGCGTTTGGGGAAGTACATCTGCTGGAAGCGCTTGGGCTGCCGAATGTCGTAGAGGTTGACGCGGAAGTACTTCATCCCGCACACGCACCCGTAGGCCCCGTCGTAGTCGATGCAGTAGATGGAGGAGTCGTAGATGTCCCGGAAAATCAGCTCGTCCCGCTTCGTCCGGAAGTCCGTGATACGCAGCGTGGAGTCAAAGTTGGCGGTCATCACGCAGTTCTGGTCCTTCCATAGCAGGTCGTAGATGGCGCCAGTGTACGAGTCCATCTCCTCCAGCACCCCCGTCTCCACGTCAATCATGCACAGGGCCCGCTTCTTGCGATCCGAGTACTTTCCAGCCGCCAGAGTGCGTCTGTCCTCGTGCAGCCGACACGTTTGGAAGACGTAGGGGAACTCGTACTTCTCGTCCAGCATCGAGACCTCCAGCTCCGTCTCCATCCGCAGAATCTTGGCCTTGCTCTTGCCCATCGTCACGAAAATGTCGTGCGAAAAGTCGACGCAGTTGATGAACTCGCAGTCCACGTAGACGCGCTCCGTCGTGAGATCTCGGTCCTGGATGTCGTAGAGCAGTACGGAGCCGTTCGAGAGACCAGCGAATATCTTCCCATTTCTCTCCACAAAGTGCGTTATGTCGGCCTGCTGGCGGCAGTTGATGGAGAAAAAGGGCTTGTCGTTCAGGTACCCGTCACGCTCCCTCCGGAAGGCTCTGATCTCCGTTCCGTAGGACTTGAGGAGCTCGAACCGGTTGAGCTGGATGTGGCAGAGGAAGAGCGGCTTGTGTCGGAAGCAGATCCGCTCCAGGTACCGGCCTTCCAGCCAGTTCTTGTGGATCTTCAGGAGGTTCACGGACGTGAAGTCCTGGGGACACCTGAAAAATACGTAGAGTCATTTAGGGTCTTCTAGCAGCCGATTCGGGCTTAAACTGTCAGCTAGATTAGCTTTTGCTCCGCCCAATTTCACAGAACCCCCCCGTTTCTCAAATCTAAAATATTGACTGTAGCCTGAAACCTCACCTGGAGCGATTGCAGACTATCAGTTTCTTCGTTCTGTTTATTTTGGTTCTCAGAAACGAGTTGACGAGAGAGCTGCAGATCGAGTTGACCATTGAAAAGTTGACCAAATCGACTTCTCCGAGGTACTTGAAGACCACCTCCAGAGCGTACTCGTCCAGGTCGAGGATGTTCGTCATGTCGGACGATTTGGGGCTCGAAGCCTCGGGGTAAGGCTGAGAAATGGCTGCGAAATGTTCCAGGGAAATAATTCAAACAATTTAGTCGAGAATGTAAACAAAGGAATGGCCTCAGCTGATTCGCTCGTTTGAAAGTTTCCGTTAGCTTCTCCTGAGTCCGAGAGCGTGACTATAAAAGCTCAGCTCTCAGCCTGATTTTCCTCAATATCGCTTCACGAGGCCATGTGGAAGCTTCTAGTCGTTCTTGGGGCTGTAAATTTAGTGGAGGCCAAGTTCTTCTGCCTCTCGGGGGAGGAAGTGAGCTCCAGTGTTCTCTGCAACGGGCACAAGGACTGTCTAGATGGCACGGATGAGACTCAGGAGCTCTGCGTCGGGACGGTGTGTGACGCTGGCGAGTTCAAGTGCTTCTACGGGGGCTGCATTCATCGCCACCAGGTCTGCAATGGAGCTCCGGACTGCGCTGACGGGTCGGAGGAGACACAGTGTGGCAAAAACCGCAATGGCAGCTGCGAATCCACCGAGTTCAGGTAAAGTATTAGTTGTCAATCACTTACCAACCAGTTATCAACCAGCTGGTCGAATGGTAAATTGGTTGGTCTATTGATTTTATTTTTTGTTGATTGGTTAAATGTTTTGTTAGATGATTGATTGGTTTTATGATTGGTTGTTGAAGTCTTTGGTTGATTTTATAATTGATTGAATAGTTGGATGATTGATTGATGGATTGAGCTATTGGTTGAATGGTTGATTCAATTTCAGGTGCGGATCAGGGCAGTGTATCGCTTCCAAGCTCATCTGCGACGGCTCAAAGGACTGCCAGGACGGGTCGGACGAGTCCAAGGTCGTCTGTGAGCACAAGCTCTGTCCCCAGAAGACCTTCCGGTGCAGGTACGGGAGCTGTATCCACGAGGAGGTGGTCTGCAATGGCTTCTACGACTGCATCGACGGCTCCGACGAGACCGTGGAGCTCTGCTCCAAGGCCAACGTCAGCTGTCCCGCCATCCTGTCCACCCGCCTGGACATCAAGTGCGAGAACACGGACGGAATCGTGCCCTGCACCGGCTTCATCAAGCCCGGGACGGTCGCCACGTACTCCTGCAGGGACTTTTACGAGCCCAGAGTGAAGGAAGACGTGCACAACAACGCCTCTGTGTGCCAGCAGAACGGAGTCTGGTCCCGGAATATCCTGAAGTGCCACGCGAGGTGCGGAAAGACGGACTCCGTGACCCCTTTAGTTGTGAATGGAGTCGAGACTAGAGCTCCCTTCCCTTGGCACGCCTCCATGTTCGTCCACAAGAACGGGAACTGGACGTTCTGGTGCGGGGGGAGTCTCATCACGGAGGCTCTCTTCATCACTGCGGCTCACTGCACGCACTCCCTGACTCCTGCAGCGATCAAGTTGGCTCTGGGGAAGTTCCGGAGGGACTTTGAGGTGGCCAAGGACGAGACTCAGTGCGAGTTCTACGATGTCAAGAACATCATCGAGCATCCTTTGTACTTGGATCAGGTGAGGTCTTGATTTTTCCAAGGTTTCAAGGCTTCGTTTCACCCCATTTTCTTGCCTTCCAGAACGGAAACTACGCCTCAGACGTCGCCATGCTGGAAATCGTGGGCTCAGTAGCCTTCAGCGAGAAGCGAATGCCCGTCTGCCTGGACTGGAAGCTCGACGACATCACGAGCCACCTGGGCGAGAACAGCGTGGGCTTCGTCATGGGCATGGGTCTCAACGAAAAAGACGTCTTCAGCGACATTATGAGGCTGACATCACTGCACGTGGTCTCGAACGACAAGTGCATAGAAAAGCACGCCATTGACTTCAAGAAGTACGTGACTGTCACGTCTTTCTGCGCTGGCTGGCTCAACGGTAGCCCATTCACGACCGTTTAAGTGCCAATCTCAGGGTCTCTCTTTCTTCCCCAGGCACGGGCGTCTGCAACGGCGACAGTGGCGGAGGCCTGGTCTTCCACACGAAGGGCACCGATCGGTGGACACTTCAGGGCATCGTGAGTCTGAGTCCTCGCAGGGAGTCCACCTCCTTCTGCGACCCCTTCCAGTACACGGTCTTCACGAAGGTGGGTCTGTACGTCAAGTGGGTGGAGCACGTGGTGGAGGAGGTGCACGCCACCCACAACTTTACTCGCAAGAAGTACCAGCCGATTATTTAATATTTCAACGGCCATTTTAAGAAGTTCGTTCAGCTGCTCCTGATTCGCATCGCGACAATTTGTGTCGCGAAAGAGGCGATTAATTTCTCAAGTAAATTTGTTTCCTCGAGTTTAGCTTTTAAGGCTGAAATTCGGGCTCCTTCATTTCTTTTTTCGTGTCCAAGTCACTCGCAATGCTCTTCTAAACGATATTACTGCAAAAGAATCCCCGGGAACCGAGAGGAAAGCTGAAGATCCAAAATTGCGACATTTTGAGTGAAATTCGAAATAAGTGAAATTTTCTCGAAAACCAGAAGAATTTTGAAACGTGTCTTCTTGACGTTACTAGAGCTGAAAAGTGAGGCATCTTAACTACAAAACAATACAAAACTGGCAATTAAGAGTTTCCTGTGAAAAATTAAAAACAATGAATATAAAAAATTCGTAGATTAATTAATTCCGAGAATACTCATTTTATCGTGACAATCACAAATTCAGAGTCGACCTGAACATTGAGCAAGGTAAGGCATAAAAAGTTTATTTATAGCAGGACATATCGGGCTTATCGATGACCTCCGGGCTTCGGGATAATTCATTTGTTACGTGATATTTTCGGGGGATTTTCCGGGCTTAACCCTGTAGCTGGCAGATATCGAAAACGGAAGGTCATTTGAGATTATGGGGCTTTGCAGCTTGGTTCTGGGTTCGAGGTCATTTTCAATATTTCTCAACATATCGAAAAATTTCTACAATTTGAATTGAAGAGCAGCAGAGGGTTAACACCTAGTTTATGGACGATCCCTAATTTCCTCGTGATTGAAATTTAATTAGCAGTACAATGGTATATAGTCTTCTCTTCCTGAAAATCGAAATCTAATTGGAGTCTAGTTCAAGCCGTGGCATGTCGGCTAATTAAAGGACTATAGAGAGAGCGAAACTCTTGAAATATTAACATAAATATTAGCTGCTGGAGTTCCCGGAACCAGTCTAATTACGTTTCAATAAGTAGTCGTAATGATAACGAGAGCGACCTTGTGTGTCGCTTTCCCAGGCGTTAGTGGCACTTAACCCTCTGAGTGGCTAGTTTCCCACTGAAATATCTGAAAGTTCCGGAAAAACTGCTAGAAAATTTCATTAGAAAAAAATTTCCAAAAAATCGGATGGTTTTCAGAATTTTCTTTTAATATTTTTCAATGCTCCAAAAACAAAAAATTAAAAAAAAATTTCTCCTTGGAAGTTTTTTATTTTTTATCCCAAGTTTGACCCATTGATGTTACCCCTAAACCCCCTTAAAATGGGAATAGGGGGGTGGGAAAATTTTGTACGGAAATAATTAAAAAGCCGATTAAAATTCGGTGGGTCACCAATGAGTTAAAACGTCTCCTAAGATGCAATTTCTTGGAAATAAAAGCGCTTTATTAGTTTTCAAGTGCTGGGTTGTTAAATATTTGATTGATAAGCTGCAAGTGCGCCAAGATAGGGGCTCAGAGGGTGTAAACAAGTCTGTTTGCTGCTCTGTGAGGCGTCGGATGAGCGAGCTCAAGGCCTTGGAATGAGACTGGCGACGCAAATTCTCTGCTGGAGAACTCCTTCGAGGCCCCCAGGCTAAAAGTAAACCAGATGTTGTGCGTCTATTTTCGAGTCCCCCCGCAGATGGTTGTCGCGTGTTGCAACCGCATTACGAAAAGACCTCACGAAGATAAGACTTCCTCGAGGCCTGGTGCTACGGCGAATTTCGATGGTATCGCGGCAACGAGGCCCCACGTCGCTGATATTTCATTCATAAGTTGGTGATTGAAATTTTCAGCCGAAAGGTTTGTTGATAAGGGAACGGGGCTCGCATAACACGTATTTCCTCGATTTGTTTACTATCATTTATGGGAGAGGCGTTCATAGAGAGAGAGAGACATGGCGTAAATCAATTTGTGCTATCGCACAGGAAGTGCATCAGGTTACGTCTTCAGACTCGAGACTCTGATAGTCTGACTTCCCATAAAAGCCCAAATCAATCGAAGAAAATTCCCCGTAGCGACTATTGACTTCGACGAACCGAATGGATCAAGGTTACGTTTGCTGAGAAACAATAATTTCTCGAGAAGACCCTTTGACAAGTTTCATCGAGTGTTGTTGACATTCAATTAATATTTGTTTATTGGGCCCACAGTAGTATGTAGTTCTCTCGGGTGTTTGCGCAAATTCACATGTGGCGTAATCATCTTGTTGTTCTTTATTTAATCTTGGGACACTTATTTATACTAAATGTGATACAAATTGGACGATAGAGCGAGCATGTTTCGACTTGAATGAGCACGTCAAGTTTGCGCTATTCGCACATTTATGAATGAAGTTCAACTTTGCATGCTCTGTTTGAGTTTGATAAGCAATCGGGTGAGCGAGCTTTTATGGGGTTTCTGACTTCTATTCGTCCGTGAGCGTGCGAGATTCTGGAACGCGTGAGCGTGTGACGGGTTTCGAGTTCATTTTTGGATTTTATTTTTTGAAAAATTATAAGAAAATTGACTTCTAAAATTTTTAAAAATTTCTGAGTCAAACAACTTTTATAACTCAAACTCATGGCATTTTTTGCTTAAAATAAGGCTTTTGGAGGGCTCAAATCAAGGTTCAATGAAATGCTACCCTGGACTTAAATCTTTAAAAAAATCGTAGATTTGGTTTTTGAAATTTTAATGAACCGTTCCATTTAAATAAGGCTCCTGTAAGGCTCAAAATGGGCTCCCAAGAACGGTATAAAAATTAATTTTCTCAGGAAACACAATGTTTGGCTCCAAAGAGCGAGGGCTTGGCAATAAGTCCCCTCGACAGAGACGTCAGTTTCCCGAAGATATTTGAATTTTCCTCGGAAAGCCGTACGTCAAGAGCACGCCTCCGTTCCAAAGCTGAAGTGAATGAAATTTTTAAGTGGCCCGAAATAATTTCCCGTGCGAATAAAAATAAATTTCTAAGTAAGCTCGCCAAATTGCCGAGATCTCATAATGGTTTCTAAGAATACGCAAACGCTGCCAAAAATATCAGCGAACGTGTCCACGCAAGCGAATGAAGATACCCGCCATTGCCGATCCGAATGCGATCGTTTCCCGTAATCGAAGTGATGATTGCAGTCACGATCGAAATTAACAATTAGCAAGACGAGCAAAACAAAGACACGGAGAATAAAGTTTTTTGACTGAGACTCGGACGGTAGCGGTTGTGAGGTTTTTATTACGAAATTAAAAATCCCACTCACATTTATCGCGCGGCAGCAACAACAACAACAACCGGAACGATAAAATTAAGCGGTGGACGTTGCCATTTTGCGTCATCGCTGTGCCGTACTACGCTCGCGGTGTCCGGCAGACCTTCCGAATCCACGGCTCAGAACGACGCGGCGTTTGTGGGCACATGAGTCATGACTCATGGGAAATGCATTTTTATGGAATGACAGACGACGACGACAATGAACATTAATCTGAGTGGAGGAGTGACACGGTCTTCCCAAACGTGTCTGCTGACATGTGTAATTGTCTCACTTCCAGCCGGCCCGTTTCTCCTCTGGACATCTTTTCTTTTGGAGCTGCTACATTTAAGTGAGTCACGTCCCGAGCTCGGGATGGCCAATTAAGCGGTCATGTAGAAAGCCGGAAACGCTTCCAGGAAGCGCGCTGGGCCCTCGCTGAAATGGTGGGTTTCTACTAAGAGGGAAAGTGATTTAAATTTAGAGGTTTTTGAGGGGCTTTGACTTCTTTACTTAGTGGCGTTTTTATGAGAAAATGTCTCAAAAGAAGTCTTGAAAAGAAGAGTTCTAGGACTTTTGGAAGTTGAAGCATTTAAAGTACTTTTCAGGAGAAGAGCCTTTTGAAGGATTCTTGGACTGAGGAATTTTTGACTCTGTCAAGATAGGTCAACTCCTAGTACAATCTAACCTTGGAGTTGGACGTTTAAGCTAAGAACCCTCTCTAGAAGAAAACATTTTTCCAGAAAGGAGAGCTTTTGAAAGAGAAGCTTTGAAACAGGAAAATCCCTTGAATGCACTCTTGATAAGAAGAGTCTTAAAAGAGCTCTTAAGTGTAAGACTTTAAGTCTCTTAATGAGAGAGACTCTTGAGAAGAAAATCCATTCTAGAAAAAGAGCCTTTGAAGAGCTTTTATGGAAGAAAATTTCTCAAAAAAGAAAAGGGTTTAAAAAAAAGAAATAATGGGTTTCCTAGGCCCCATAAAATCCGTCTCGCCTTGCCACACTCCAGCGCCTTGTTCCCAAGAAAACCGTCGCTGCTGGGCACAAAAATGTCACCGAATCTGCATCGAGGCAGTTTCGCCATGTCACGTTTTCGCGTACTATTTTTAGCCCGGTGCCGCTGACGATGATGGTGAAGTAGTGATGGGGAATTGACAAGCGTGATTCATCAGTTAGAAGGATAGCGCGATAGAGCTTGCATCACCGAATGAAAAGAAATGTTGATTCAACGAGTCACTGCGTGCCAACTGTGTGAGTTGAAAGCACTAAACATTTACGTGGAATAACATCATCAAATTATTATTATTATTATTGTCTTTAGTCATGAGCGTAAGGTGGCGTAGAGGAAGTGAATTAAATATAATAATGGCACGGCATGGAGGAGAGAACAAAATAAGATCTATGAGGCTACGTACGGGTGTCATTATAATCTTGATCGTCATTAGAATTGATGGAAACGAAACGAAACAAAACGCGGAATGAGAGCGGCCGGGAGCTTCTGCGGTATGGGAAAATTGAAGGTGATTACGGCTGATAACCTGACGCGGTCGCTGTCGGCGAATTTCAAAGGGGGAACGCTCATTCTTACGTAACGACGACGACTTGAAAGCGCGACTCTAGAATGCCAGTAGTGCAAATTGGCACTATCGAAATATGCGGGCCTTATCAGTTTTCGCAGGGGCCGAAAGGTGATGATCCCGGCGAATTCCGGAGCTTCTGAATTGATGGTTTTTCGGCCGTCGGCGGAGACTTCAAAGGAGCCTTGAGGTGTCCGTCTGTCTAGCCGTTTCTTAGTGGGTCATACAACAGAAGACCTTAACTAGGTCTTAGAAGCACCACTTGAGCCATGGGAAAGGTCGTTTTACCTTTTTGAGCCATTGAGATGATCGTAAAATGTCTGTCTGTATGGATGTTTCCATGAGGGCTCAAAGGTTCGGCTTAAGTTTGGCCCTAAAATATTTCTAGAGTTTTTGTAAGTACTCATATGCCAGCTTTATAGTGATCCACATACCTGAATTGTGTCCGTTTGTCTGGCAAATTCCCCAAAGGACTCTTAAAATTAGCCAAAATATTTGGGGAATTTTTTGTTCACCTCCAAAACTCAGAGAGGTCTGTAAATGAGCCCTTCTAAATCCCGTGTGTCTATATGGCAGTAACTAGATGACCCACAGTGTCCTGCCAGTCCCAAAAGAGGTCCCAAAACCATATTCCCACAACCAGTCACACTTCCTTCATTAGACAGCGTCCGCTGAATCCGTCAGAAATCGTTAAGCGAGCGTGAAAAGCACTTGTACCGCGGCCGTGTAACAGATGTCGTATAATCGAGGCTGAATGATTGCCCAGAGAAACCTGAAGCACTGCTTTATCATGCAAATAATAGAGATACAGGTCGATGAACGTTCAAGTAGCACCGAACCGAAGTTTCATGTCTCCTTACAACACATTATATTCACATTATCATAGTTCTTTTTTTGTAAACTCATTCATGACCGTCTTGCTGGTTTTACCTGATGAGAAAACCAGAATTTCAAGAAGGTGACCAGCACCAGCTCGCATTAATCTTGTGAGAATGCGTTTTTAATATTCACTCTCGCACATCGGGGCACGTCGTGGAGAGCTGCAGAAGGTCCCCTGAAAGGCTTCTTGAACCCGTACAAGCGCATATGCTAATGAGGAGGCGCAACACAAAAGAAATTTATTCAAATTTATTTAATATCAAATTAGTCCCAATACATGACACGGTGCATAAAAAGAAACGTTTATGAGCGCATGTGACACGACAAAAGAATATATTTACGGCACTGATGCAAGCGTGGAAGCCTCGTAAAAGTCCCATAATGGGTTCAACACCTGAAATAGCGGGGAGTACGTGTCAAAACAATGATTCCGATTTTCTCATTTCCAAGACGCCGCGCCAGCTCGATGACGGTGCGGTGCCTCGGCGGTTCGCGGAAGATTTGAAATTACAGCTGTGAGTCAACGAATTTCAGCCGACTCCGGGGTTACAGCATGTTCCATATTCCTCGAAAAAGTAATCACATCCATCATCGTGATTGTAAATTTATAATTCGCGAAAGTGAGGCAGGGGGCGGGTCTCACTCGTTTTGTCTGTCTGTCTTTCGGCTCTTTTTTTGGGGCTTTTTAATTTCAGGGACAAAGGGAGCGTGAGTGAGAAGAAAATTCATGAGAAAGAGACAGAAAAGATTGGTTGATTAAACCAGTATTTGGGCTCGAAAAACTTGGAAACTTGAAGAATTTTAGAACTCAAAAGATGGATTCTGAAGCCTTCAAAACCAAATTTTTTATGTTAATTTTTTTCTGGAGGCTAAAAAACGCCCACCTCTAGGCTTTGCACCATTTGCTTTCCCCAACTGTTCTGCAAAACGCATTTAGCCGAGTATAAATGTATTTGGGTGAATTGAAAAGTAATGGATGGAAAGCCTCAGTGGTATGGAAATCATCTGCGGGGCAATTGCAAAGATTGTGTAAGTGAAGCGAGGCCAGCTGCACAAAGGAAAACGAGAGAAACAGAAGCCATAAGTGCTCGAATGCAAAATAAGAATTGAAAAAATAATAAATTACAACAAATTACAATGTTGTTATTTCGAAGAATCGAGGTAAAATAAATTCATCATAATTTGCTGTGCCGCTGCCGCCACCGCTGACTGGTAATGTAGGCCATAGCACGTTATCATTGTTGCTGCGGCCATGTCATGATGCTATGTCGGTGCGCTGCGAACAAACAATAGGTATTGGATATATATTGAGGGGATACGGTTGGGAGGAAAGCAAACTTAATTAAAACACCGTATTGGAGAGCCTCCCACTGTCCTCTATGATACGGCGCTGCGTTTGAAGAGCCCGGCTGTTGCCTTCCCTGGCCCGGTGCCAAGATATTTAGCATGAATTCATTATTGTTTCATTATCAAAGAATCAGAGATTACTGTTCCTAGAAGTGACTTGGGATTTTAAGCCAAAGATTGAAGCTTGAAAGTGTCTAAAAACTAAACTTTCCATCCCAGATTTTGTGGAGGAATTTTCAGAAAAAACTCTAGACTAATCCTCTTTTCAAGTAAGAAAACTTTAGATTGGAAAAGCTTGACTCGTGTGGGAAAAGCTTATCTAAAACTAATTACTCGGTCAACTGCATTGTTACAGCTTTTTCCTTTGTGAGATTCCCGAGCTATGATAGGGATTGGCACAAAAGCCACCCCGCTGATCCAATAAATGCCCACAAAGGACTCTATCAAAGGCATTCCTGACAACATCGACATTCACGGAGAAAATGGAACTCTCGAAATCCGAAAGTGGGAGCATCGACATGAGCTCATGAATATTGGGTTAGCATTCATCAGAGTCAGTTCCGGGAAATCCTCATGTCGGATAAAATGATTCGGGCTCAGTAGAAACTCGGCGAGGCTTCGTGTAGCAATTTGGGAGCGAAATTACAAAGGGTTGCCATGTATTTCCTTCCACGAAGGCGGATTAAAATTTGTTGCTGGAGCTGGTGCCTCCAGAGCCGGGCATCTAGAAAATATCTACATCTAGCGGCAAAGTTTCAGTGAAATTCAATTTATTTAATGCCAATTCGGGGAACGAAGGCGCTCATAATGCTTCTAATGGAAAGAGTATCGTGGTATTGTGCCATTGTGGAGAAGATCGTTGGCAGTATAGAGTCGATTCCGGGAATGTGGCGCAATTTCCTTGCCTTGGTACCCTCAAAGTGCTCTCCTCTCACTTCTCCCAACGAAGCGGGGCACGAGAAGCGAGCCTGAGCGCAAACAAGTTTACATTTCTCATACAGTTTTGATTAATTCTCGGAATAAAAACTCATTTTGTGCGCTGTGGGAAGATAAAAGGATTTCCTCGATTTTTCCCTCGTCGCTTCTGCCCGAGTCACCCGAGTGCAGAGAACGGGGAGATAATGAAGGAAATCCCGCGAAGTATGCAAACGCGGTCATGATTAGAGGCGAGGTATGGCGTTTGATCTCCTTTCCGCAGTGGGACAAGTTAGGCCAGGAGCCTCTTTTTGACTGATTAAATTTTTGCACTCAACGCCATGTTGAATTTTCCGCCATATTTGATTTCAATTTTCAACATTGATTTTGACATCAATTGACTAGAAAAATTTGGCAAAATTCAAATGAAAAAAAAAATTGGCTCTTTCTAAGCTAGTCATTGGCTCTTCCAGGGCTCCTTTGGGGTTCATGTAGCTAAATAAGCCATTTGAAATCTTCAGGGACCGGTTTTGTGCGAAAAAAAATTTTGGCCAAAAATCCTAAAATTCGATTTTCCTTATCGAGCAAAAGTTTGGCCATTTTATTAATTTTCGTTAAAATCTTTTTTCTCCAAAATCGACTTTTCGACCCAAACTCTTCGTTCACGTGATTCTAGGGGTGAACCTTGACGATTGGTAGCTTGAGGGGTCAATTTCGAGAAAAAAAATTTTTTGACAAAAATCCCGAAATCGAAGTTTCGTTAATGAGCGAGCGGAGGTCTGGCCATTTTATGAATTTTACATGAAAATATCGTTTTCTTCAAATTCCAATTTTTTGTCCAAAAAACTCTTAAAACATGTTTCTTTAGGTAAATGTAGTCGTTTTAAGACTTCAAAGAATGTTTTTGTGGCCAAAAATGTTTGGGCAAAAACCTTGAAATAAAGAGTGCTCTGAACCCCAGTGCTCTGGTGCCGAGACTCCCACGAAGCATAGGGCCGAATTTCCGCGCAAAAGGTGTGTTGATGATGTCACTCGGCGTGGAAATTGACGTGTCAAAACGCATTAAAAGTTTTTCCAAGGTTCGTGCGCATTATTACTGTAATATTCATAACGTACTCGGAGCGTCGAAAAAAAAATTCAAGAAATTCCATGGAGCCCACACAGCCCTGTCATACGGACAGACACATTGTGTTGTTGCGATTTTTACTACGAACCGAGAGAAGAGACGCGAATGTGTTGGTGTCCGATTCTGAAAATTTTTTAATGAAATTAGATACAGCTTGAGTGTGTTGGTATTTTTACTACGAATTTTATGAATGTAAGCGATGAATGATACACACGGTGGGACTCGCACAATGGCAAGCATGTTGTGTGGCGAGTGTGCAAAGACGAGCTGGAAACCGGATTGGATGAATGCGCAAGCTCGACATTCATTCTCCTCTCTCGGCTCGTTCGTACTCTCGACTTGTGATTCATTTAGTTTCGTGAGGTCGAGGAGACAAGGCACGCGGGTCGCTCGGTCGTGTATCGCGCATATTGGAAACAGATAAAAACAATATAATGAAAACGGAGCAACAGACTTAGTGTTTCATTGACAGACAAAAAAAAACTAACTGAATCCGAGTGTCTCAGGTGTCAATGGTGCTCGTCCAAATCGCCGATTGTAGTGCATAAAACAACAATTACAACTTAATTAACCTCCGTACTGTGCATTTGTGTAGTGAACGAGGAAAAAAAATAAGTGGCGAATGACCGTCAGCTAAGATGCACTGGTGTTTGCAAGAAAGAGGGTCTCGGACGCCTGGCTTGAAGGTAAATCGCTGTTTCGTCTCGTGAAGTGATTCGTGTTTTTCCGGGAACGGATTTGTTTTTGACGGATTTGCGCAGGCCTGCGTGATTCCAGGACTTGCGAGTCGCGAACATTCTGAAATCTTCTTGGCACCTTCCTGGCTCTTTAAAGAAGACAAATCTGGGGCGAATTTGAATTTTTCCTAGACTTTGAGGAACGATAAAATTTACCAAAAATCAGGGAATGGACCTACAGCCAAGAGAGGCCACTTTTTGAGCTTGTAATAAAATTTGACATCGAAAAACGAGGAGGTTTTTCCGAGTTTCCGAACGAGAAAGAGGAAAACCAGGCCAGACCTGGCCAGGCCAAGAGTCAGAAGTTAAGCCTTTTTCCTCCTCCTGAGAGCCATTGAGTATCAAACAATCCACTTCTCCCAGGCTCGAAAGCTCTGAAGATTCTGGGAAAAAGTACAGCCCAGTTGATCTCCCCACTTGCTCCCAGCCATTCAGTCCAGCTCGAACAATTGTAATCCACTCGAGTTTCCCGCGAACACGTCAGATTTCCGAAACTGCAAACAAACCGAGTAGGTTCCGGGAAAGCTCCTCCACATCCCAGCTCCCTCTCTCTCCGGACGGGGTTTCGAATGGCACCCAGCTTACCGTTCCTCGAAAGTTTGTGCGCCGATAAACACCGACGAGCTAGGTGTAATTCAATTTCAGGTCCACCCACGCGAATAGTAGGCAAAGTGTGTGAATTAGAGTCAAATGCTACCGTGTGAACTAAAGCAGGTTTGTCATTTGCCTAAGTTGCTTTTGTGTACAAGCGAATGTATGTGCGAAAGCGGGTGTTGGAGAGGGCGAGCGTGTTTTGTTTGCATTTTATTGGATTTCTGCGAAGTGACCTGGAAACCGAGGCAGGTGATGAGTACGTGGCTGACTGATAAGGAGGGGAGTTTCGGGGAAAAGGCTGAAAAAATTAGCAGTCCATAGGTCAGTGACTCTAATTGTCAGCTGCCAGTCAAAAGTGTGCTGCAACCGGAGATTAAGTGATGAATGGCTTCGGCGAAACTTCGCTACTTTGTTTCGCAACTACGCGCGTTGGATCATGGAAGTTCTCGGAATCGCTTGGGGCTTTTGGATATGGGTCTTTCTCTCGCTTCAAACCCGACCTGGGCTTTGCACGACACCGACACTTCTCGGGTCTCTGAGCAAGAGAAGTGGGCATAAAAAGTTTCGCTTCCACGAAATCATGAAACCACCGCAGCTCGGCTGGTGTGTGCGGTTTCGGTGCTTGTGTGTGAGTGCGGGTATACTTTTTACGATCGCAGATAACCTTGTGCAATTTCTTTCATTTTTTTCCGAGAATCCATCGAATTGAACCGAGGTGCCTTACTGTCTGCCCATCTTAATGAGACCCTCTCTCTCTTGGCTGCCGCTAATTGATAGTTGATTAAATCAATCAAATGTAAATTTTACATAATTCGAGAAGAAAGATTGAATTAATGGGAGAGATGGGCAGAAAGCGGGTACGCGTCGGAGGCAGCGAAGAAGAGGGCTAGCGCGCAGAACGCCGAGGCAGAAGAAAAGAAACGGAAATGTCAATTTTGATTTGTGATTCAGAACGTGAGCACAATATCATGGGGATTACTTAATATGGCATCTCCATGTGAAGTTTAGTAGTAAACAAGCTCAATAGTGCCTCCTCAATGGCTTTCTTAAATGGAGGCATAAAAGGTTGCCCTTTGTTCCATTTTTACGACACATTGCATCAGTGGCGACGCTGTCAGGGTCGGCCTTGGGTGCGGGGTTATCAGACTGTGCATCACATTTTCGATGAAAAATTTTCTTCCATGATTTTTCTTATGAAATCTAGGCGTTTTCTGCCAATTACGGTCTGGATTGAGAGCAGAAGGCTTCAGATGGTTAGTAGGGAGGTGTTTTCTGCCAATAACGGTCTGGTTTGGGGGCTGAAGGCTTCAGATGGGCTTTTTTGCCATTCAAGGGAGTTGATCACGGTCGAGTTTGGGGGCTAAAAAGTCCAAGGGAGCAACAGAAAAGCTTTTTCTATTGTTTTTAGTAACACATTCAGAGCTAAAGCTTCTTTCCTTGTTAGTCTAGGAAAAGTACTGGAACCATTTGAATACTTGTTGAACATGAAAATTTTTGAAGAGCCACCTAGAGGCTTTTTCGGCCTTGGGGGACCTGTAGAGAGAATTTCCTATTTCTAGAAATGTCTTGATTTAGAGCCAAAGGGTCCACCAGAGCAAGAAAATCGCCTCTCCCACCCCTGCCACATTGCTGCACAAGACATGCTGGCATTCGACAAAAGGAATTTCGTCATTATCTCGGTTTATATGCAAGTGAATTAGTGATAAACATGTCATTCACAGACACCAGAATTGCTTAATTTGTCAGCCATTCAGTGGATCGGAATCGAGAATGAAACTCCTCCAAAAACGAGAGAAAAAAATTAGCAGCTTAATCAGGCGTGTAAGAGGCCGTAAATGCGAAACAAAAAGCTCAAACTTTTCTGTGAGTTGCCAGTGCGAGAGCTGGGGGAAAAAATGAATGTGAAATTCAGAGAATTGTTTCCCATAAGCAGAATGCAGCAAATATTTTACCGTCACAGCGTGGAATATACAGAGAAACATGGGCAGGCAGGCAGGCAAAGCACACAGCTATCAAGATGAAGTCATGCATTGAGGCGAATTTGAAAATTTCACAATCGTCTTCGTTATATTCTGCGCGCGCGGAAACCGGTTTGGCTGTGGCAATAATTTAAAAATAAATTTTAAGCACAAAAATGCAGCAGCAGCGGCAACGGAAAGTGCAACATCCCATGGCAACGCAAACACGACCGGCTGCAGCCTCTGACGACGTGTGGTGGCTTCGGAGTTTCGCAACTTGCATGATTTGGGGTTCGTTTGAGCAACATGGTGTTTATTGTGAGACTGAGCTTGAGGGGCTTGGCGTTATTAAACTTCGTCGTTCGCTCGAGGCACCGAGTTTGAGTTTATCGAGGATAAAAGGAATTTGATGCCTTCCTTGAGCTACTTACGAAGGCGTAAAGTTTGAAGGACTGGTGGTATAATAGACTGACAAAGAGGCTAAAAAATCTCTTAACCCATGTCGATCCAAGGAGTTGAATTTTTTGAGCGACTTTTGAACATTATTTTAAAGGAAAATTTTCTGGTTCGAAAACTCGAATTTCTCGACTTAAGAACTTTTTTCCCTGATTTTTAAAAGCAGAAAATGGTTCAAAATGGGTTAAATTTCTGGTCCAAAAACCCTAGAAAAAGCTCTCAACAGGTCGGTTCAAAATGGGTTAAAAATGGCCATTCCTGGTGCAAAATGGGTTAACTTTCCTGACAGACGGAAAGGAGCAACAAAACGAAAGGTAGACAAAGAGCAAGTCTGATGACGTGAGACTGATGGAGTGAAGCGAAAATACCACGCATACCGGGAAGAAGAGATGAATGCGTCTGGCTCAAACACTAAGCCCGAGTGCAGTGATGCGAATTTCATTCAATTTTATTTTTAAATTCACGTTCGCAGTCAAATTCGACACTAAGCCCAGTTCTGGTTCCGCTCACGAAGCTGTGAATGAATATTTTCGCAATGTGACCGGCTAACGACATCTCGGCTTCATCGGCGATTGGAGCAATTATCATATACCAGCGGGAGACGGCAATTTGAGCGGCCTGCGGACTTTTCTGGAACCGCTTTGTTTGATTGCTTTTTGGGGGAATTCGGGGAATTCCGTAACTGGTAACTCTGGCTCCAAGGTGAATTAGCAATTGTAGCCCAATTTTGGCTAGGCGAAACTGGATCAAACCCGATATCGGCACACGCATCTATCATCGAATCTGCGAGTGACTGACGCACGACCCCGTATCGAATCTGATTGGCCCGGAATTCTGGGATTTCAGACATTTCTCCGAATCCAGCCGACGCCTTGATTGGTGCCCAATTGTGTCAACTGACGGCAGAGTTCCCGGAACGTTGTTTGCCGAGCTCACATCGAACTTTCGGATGAATTATACCTTCCACCAATTTGGCTCAGTCCTTCCTTCGTTTCGTGGCAGATGTTGCGTAGACAGCTGGCTCTCTCAAAGTACCGCCATCCAAGTGCATGACAACGAACGTTGTGTACACCTTTGCTGGCCCGGTTCCCCTCGAGTGGTCCCCCAAAATGCACATGGCAACGGCGTTCGAGGTAAACGAACGGAAAATATTGTGTTTCACCGGAGAAGTGACACATGATTACGTGACTTTCGGTGGTCTCTGATGCGACTTTAATTGCGCAAGTAGCGAGTGAGGCAACAGGACGTTGTAATTTGGTACGGCTTTGTCGTGGTTTCGTGTCCTGTGTGCTGTTTTGATGGGGTAGGATTTCTGGGAACTGTTCTCGGTTCGATCCAATGCTACCGAGGTAACTTAGCTCTTTGAGTTCTCGTACATTTCTAGCAGAGAGAGAACTTGAAGCCTTTTCAGGGACATAGACTTCAGGCTTAAAAGGTGTCAAGTCTTTTTTACGAAAAAAAGGTCAAGTGTGGCGAAGAGACAAACTGACTACGAATTTAGACAAGAAATTAAATGGTTTTCAAAGAAATTTCAAAAAGTCTCGGAAGTCACCTAGTCAAGCTATTACCTCATTGAACCTGCTCTGCTTGACTAGTCTGACGTTCCAGCAACATGAACTGGGGTGAGTTCTGACCTTAAGAGTCCTTTGACAGGCTTGGTGACCTCATAATTCATGGGAATCCCCAGGTCCCCTCCTTTGGGGCCAAAACTTTCCCACCACTTCCGCTCCATCAAGCCTTCTTGCCGCACAATAGGTAAACCGCTTTGCTCCCTGTTTGTCGAACTCCTAAGCAACTTTGTCGTTGACTCAGCAGATAAATGTGTTGAGTAAAAGTCGAGGCGGATCGCGATTCCGGGAATCGACGGTTCTTCTTCTTTCTCTGCACTGCCTAACAAAACAGCCCCCATCTGCCTATGCAAATACTCGGTGATGGTAATTGGCGGAGGAAAAGAAAACCCTTTTAGCCGATCCCAGGAAATGTAGCGTCTCCCCGCATTCGGGTTCGCTTGAGCAGAAAATGAGAAAGGTCTGACTGTTCCGTGAACGGCATAGCAAGAAATGTGTTGTTGACAGAAAGAAATTTTGTGATTTTGACAAATGAGAGACGCAAATGCGGCGGCAGGAGGGGACGGGGTGGAGAGAACTGACGCACACAATGGAGTCGAGTTCCCCGAAGGAGGAGGCCTCTCATGGAACTAGTTTCCCGCTAAGTTGGCACGTTGCTTCCGGGAATCCTCTTCATTAGCTCGGAAGAAGAGCGCATAACGAGTCTTCGGAGTAAGCTCTGGAAGCTCTCTTTTATGTTCCCGTGAACTGGGACGTAAATATGTACAGTATAAATTTGATTCGAGGGAAATAATATTAAATGGAAAAAATAAGTATCTCAATATTGCGAACCAAAGTAAACTCGATTCATCCGTCCTTCCGCGAATTCGGATAAAGCGAGTACCTCTCTCTGCATATCTCGTCTACCTACGTATAAAGCGAAGCAACATGAAAAGAGATGGATGTCGACGACAAAAGGGAACGGAGAGTAGAGCACGCAGCAAAGTGTGGAAGAAGGGGGACGGGAACACACACATGCGAGCAGACACCATCCGAATGATTTAGGACTCTGGTTAGATTCCTTCTTGGCCGTTAGATTCGGCTAAAATCTTTTCTGGCGGGTTGTCTGTCTGTCCAGTAGCGGTTTTAAGCTCTTGGGAAATTACTTAGCTTCAACTTTCAGCCCCAAAGGTTCCTCTAAAAAATTTTAAATTTTCTATGATTTCTCAAAAGAGATTCTAAAACAGTCTCCTTGTTCATAATAGGCTTTGAAATTGGTTCTGAATTTTCTAAAATTTACTTAATGTTGTTTTTATCCAGTTTTGGATTTTTATGGGGAAAATAAAATACCAGAAACCTCAAATGGCCGTCAATAAAGTCCTTGAAATATTTTTCTGGGGGTTTTAAGGCTGCTTACTTTTCCAAAATCCTTTGGAAAACATATTTTAGCTGTTTTTTGTCACATTAAAAAGAAAGAAGACTCTAATATTCAAAGTCAAAGAGCCTGAAAATGTTCCAAAGAGTCTTTAAGAAGGCTTGAGTCACTTCCCCCAGACAGGCCCTTCACACGTTTGAGACTCTTGTCATCTCGCACTCGTGCATGTTCTATCTTGTTCTCCACATGTCTCGTCTCCGCTTAAGCTGCACCTTTAGACTCGCCAGAATCCACGCAGCTGCTGCACTCAACACTATGCCTACCCTGGTCCGCTGTATGGCGAAATCTCACTTGCGATTACGAGAGAAGTGCTCTTTTTTCCGTACCGAAGACAATGCCGCTTTGTTGTCGCGCTGGTGACGCTTATATAAGTTCCAAATTCGGATAAAAGTGACTTGCGAGTCTCTCGCATTTCCGAGAATTCCGCGTTCTCGTTATGAGCGTTCCCCAGCAACACTTGCTCTTATCAGTTCCCGTGAATTTGGTGGCGCAACCGTGACTCAGTCCCGTGCCCTGTGAGCTTACAAAAGTTCTCTGGAAGGCTTTGAGGAATACCCCCAAATTACGCACCGTTTCCAAGGCTCTCGGGCTCTTCGCGATAACCGGCCCTTTCTGCGGAATTTAATCGCTCCCGATAACTGTGTGTATTCACGTGAAGTCGCACTTATCAGGGCCAAGTACGTCTTGTACGAGCGTGTGATGTAGGCTGGTGGTTCCAACGAGACTACAGTGGTTCTCAGTTGTAGCTGACACCTCGGGCCGAGTGCATTGTTTCACGTTGAGCGAAATTGAAATCGCCTGATAGTTTGGTGAGAGAGAAAAAAAAAAAGGAAAGTTCGGAAGCGGAGCAACGAGGTTAGTTTCGGTCGTTTTTCGCCCCACGAACGTAATTGCTTGGTGCTCTAAAACAAAGATTGCGCAACTCTGGCATCAGCGGATCGAGATAAAATGAGGCTAGAGTGAATCACACACCTCTGCTACTTTCAATCGTGAACTATGAACTTGCAATTGGATTTCGGGAAGTTGAATTTGCTGGAAATTTCAATCTCAGAAATTGGGGGGCTTGAAACTCGAAAGTGAACTTTGAAATGGAATTTTGGGATTTTCAATTGGGAAAAGGAAATTTGACAATTTAGACTCTTATTTGCAAATTCTGGAACCTGAATTGCAAATTCTGAAGTCCCAAATGCAATTTTTGGCCTTCCAATTGCAATCAATGAATTCCCAACTGTAATTTCTGGGCTTCCAATTTAAAGTACTCTTTTGAAGATAGCAAATATGGACTTCCAAATGAAAGTAACGGTATCCATAAACGAATTTTACACACTTACCCTCTGGGCTGCCAAAGTCAGAAAAGCGTAGTACTTGTTTCTAAAACATGGCTAAATATTTGTGAAATATTCAAATTCACCTTCCAGCCCTATTTACCTTAAAGTTCGCCAAGCTAATAAAAGTTTTCCCTCTCCTTCCAGATCTGAAATCTTCCTCCTACACGAGCGCTTCGGAGCAACCTAGAGGAGAGTGAAGCAGCCAAGAGTTCCTGGTGCAGGAAAGGGAAGCAATAATCCAGCGTCGGAGGTATCAGCGATAGAGGGGGCCACTTTGAGATATATGGGGCAGCGACATGGAAAACAGGCGAAACTGACGCCCCTGGAGAGCAAAGCGAAGAAGAGCAAGAGTCGTCGGTCGGTGGCTGAGGCGCCCGCGGCGGGAGCGAATGACGATCCGGCAGCATCAGCAACAGGAAATTTCGTAATTACTATTCGCATGCTAACGATGAATTCTAATGAGGCGAACTCGACGGTGGCTGGAAATGACAGAGACAGAGATGCAGCAAAGGGTAATGAGATTGTTGACCAATCTCAAGTAGAGAGTAGCAATCAGAGCGCGACACTACAATCATCATCATCATCCTCGTCATGGAGTGGCGGGAGGCAGGAGAGTGGCTCCAGAGCCGTCTGTGATAGTCGGAAATATTCATCAGCAACCGCAACTTGCGCTAATTGTTGTACCCCCGTTTCCATTGGTAACAGTTCCCTAGCCGATAAAATAAGTAATATGTTGTCTAGTAGATGTAAATTAGGGAGTATTAGCAGTAGCAACGGTTGCCAATGCGCGGATGTAGCGGGACAGGTGGCTTCCGTGGACCCGCCCCCCAGCGGAACTACTGGTGCTGGGGGCAAGGGCAAGTCGAAGAAGAGCAATTGGAGTCTGGGCAAGCTGACGGGTCGGTCGAAGAGGGACAAGAAGAAGGACTCGCCC
This sequence comes from Forcipomyia taiwana, assembly GCA_963930915.1. NCBI lineage: Eukaryota > Metazoa > Arthropoda > Insecta > Diptera > Ceratopogonidae > Forcipomyia > Forcipomyia taiwana. The sequence continues at coordinate 25,803 of CAWVOI010000021.1, forward strand.
AGCTGCAGCTCCGACGACGGAATCGACCTTAACGTGTCCAGTGCGAGCACTTCCAGTTCCAACTCGGACAAGGTGAGTCAGTGTGAGCTTCTGGGAATCGCGTGGCGTTTCAGAGCGGGTGGATCAAAGGCTCGTTTGCCTGAGTGCTTCTGTGAACTTGCTAATTGTATCCCTTTCATGCGGAAAATAGGCTGTCAGTCGCCAGTGCAGGCTGTGGAGGTCCTTTCTGTCTGTTCGTGGGACTTAACTTTTTTCCCTGAGGGCCCCCATTTTATTTTTACTACTGGGAGTTAGGCTTTTTCTACCCCAAAAAAACTCATCAAAGAAGGTCAATTTAAGATACCATGTGGAGAAGCCGTTTTTTGTCAAATGAGTCTATTTTTTATTGCTTAAATAGAAACCTTCTGAGAGCTCATTTTTCGATGCCAAGAACGCCATTCTTTTTCTCTGAAGGCACATTTCCCACAAATTCCAGGCCCAAAAGTCCTTCAGTCTAGCCTTGGAGGCTCTTTTCTGTCCTTGGACGAGCACACGGACGCTAGGCCGAGAGTCTTAAGAGCGTACGCGGAGTAAATATTTGATCTATTTTCCGTCCCGCACTCACGTAAGCCGGAGAGGTTCCAGGAATCACTCCGCGTCTTTGTTTCCCACCCGACAACCAGGCTGTTGAGTACACGGAAAGCAAATAATAGCTTTTTGTGAAATTTTACTCCTGGAAAAGCGAAACCCGAGGCAACGGGTGTCCGCAGTCTCTCGAATCCTCCGACCGACTGCAGCATCATCTTGCCTCACATTGAAAATTCCCCCAACACATCCAACAACACGCTAATTGGGTCTCCCTTCACGTGTTTCAGACTGACTCACGAGGTGACGAGACAGCGGCAGCCAGCAGCAGTCGACGTACCAGCGACATCACGACGGCGAGCTCCAGTTCGGGCGAATTCCTCTCGCTAAATGGGTCGTCAGTGGTGGCGCCGAACCCCGTGCGGTTCCCACCCAACGCATCCATCTCCATCCTGAATGGCACGTCCTCGACATCGGGCTCTGGCGCCACTACCACTGCAGCCGCTTTCATTCTGCCAGAAATGCTAACGACTGCGAATGCGGGACCAGCGTTCATCCAACATTCCAACGTGATTGGGCACTTTGAGTCGACGCCTGCCACACTCTTCGGAAGCCTCAGCAACGGCACGAGTGGCGGCAACTTCATTTTGGTTTCGCCCTTCCTGGATCTGGCTCGATCGTAAGTATTCCTGTTCTCATTTGTGTCCGTCTGTTTTATTGATTTTGGCCGGGAAAAACGAGAGTATGTTAGAGTTTGGGTAAAATGTAGAAAGTCCTAGAACAATATTCCACTGAATTAAGCACTGAATTAAGAGACCCTTAATAATATTGTAGTGGAACTATTCACCATGATTAATAAATTGGCTTTGCAGGTTGCACCCAGACGAGTACTCACTGGAGGACTACGACGAGCAGGCGCGGTGGAGACGAGCTCTGCAGATCGCTGAAGGCATCCCGGCACCACCAGGAGCCGTTCCCAGCTCATCCTCGCAGCAAGCACCCCCGCAGTCGTCCGCTATCGGGAACCCCATCTGGCAGACCCTCGTGTGCCACCCCTCGGACGTCGCCTCCTTCCAGACCCTCATGAGCCAGCTCAGACTGTCCAACTTCATTAACCCCGACGACTTGCCTCGAGTCCATTCAACGGTACGATTCATTCACTTTCTGAACCACAGAGATCAATATCTAGAGGGAGAACGAAATTTAGGAGATCTCCCCCTAAAGCATTGAAATTTCGATTTTTTTTCCGCTCTTATAAAAGTGAAAAAAAAAAATTCCATGCTCTAGGGATCACTTCCTCTAGTCCTTGTAGCTCTCTATGGTCGTTACTAATGAAAATGTCTTCCCCAGGCCGATTACATCCACTGTCTAGTCCCAGGACTCGAGAAAATTACCAGTTCCTGCTTCTACTGGGGCAAGATGGACCGTTTTGAGGCCGAAAAGCTGCTTGAAGGCAAGCCCGAGGGTGAGTTACGCCAAATCCAATTACCATTCCCCCACTGACGCCTCTATTTCCAGGAACCTTTTTGCTGCGTGACTCGGCCCAGGAGGAGTTCCTCTTCTCCGTATCCTTCAGAAAGTACGAGCGCTCCCTGCACGCGCGCATCGAGCAGTTCAACCATGAGTTCAGGTGGGTTTTCCCAGGCCGCCGGCCCAGACAAAGCCTAACAAGCTTTTCCTCGTATTCCAGCTTCGACTCCCACGACCCGGGCGTGTACACAGCCTCCACGGTAACGGGTCTCCTGGAACACTACAAGGACCCCTCATGCGTGATGTTCTTTGAACCGATGCTGACTCTGCCGCTGCACCGGAACTTTGTCTTCTCCCTGCAGGAACTCGCCCGCGCCACAATCGTCAGCCACACGAGCTACGACGGCATCGACAAGCTGGATGTTCCGCGCGTCATGAAGTCCTACCTGAAGTCATATCACTACAAGCAGCGGGTGCACTACAAGCGATTCGACGAGCACGTGGAGAGCTCTTAGTGTCAGCAGAGACGGATTGTGAAACGGGTAAAGTCGTTCTTGAGGAAGAAGGACAGGAGGAGGGCGGCCGACTGGTTCTAGTAGTTTAGATCCCACTTTAATTTATTCGAAATGGGCACCCTTGGCGTTGTTGAGGTATGATTTTACAACAACAATGCTGCGAGAGCCCATGCTTTTGGACCCTATTTATTTCCGAACGCACCCTTCTGGAGCCGTTTCCCCTCAAGTATTACTCAGAGGCCTGCTCGACTCGAAACCATTAGCTAGTTAAGGCAAAGGCCAGATGCTTAATCCACTAAAAACAGCGCAAATATGTCAAACCAAAACTTTGAGTGTTGAAACGTACATGAATAGACAGACGCAACAAAAAGAAAAAAAATTAGATGTCAGTGGTCGTCTTGGTGTGAGGACCTCAATGACTTGAATTATAAACTCTTTATTAATATCAACAATGATCATTACAAACAAATAAGCAAGTACTAATTAGTATTACGTAATATCATGATTATGTTTAATTTAAATCAAAATAGGAAAATGCATGAATAAATCAAAATATTAATGTTCACTGGCGTTTGATTTCGGAGGTGAATTTGTGGAGGAAGGCGACGATCTCGGGCTCGTGCATGAGGCTCAGCTTTTTCTGGTTCAGGATGGTCGTGAGGATGTCGGGCTTCTGCTTGTCGTGCACCTTCTCCCGCACTACGTCCTCCCGCGTCTCCGTGTCCTCGTCCGACCTCTTGGGCTTCTTCTGCTTCTTCGCGGGCGCCGGAGCTGCCGTCGGAGGACTCGACATGCGCTTCTTGAGATGAGAGTTCAGCTTCTCCCTCGCGTTCTCGGCATTCAGGAGGTCCTGCTGCTGGCTCAGGAGCTCAAAGTTGGGCTGCAGGTCCTGGCTGTACACCAGGTTCTTGCGGAGGTAGTTTTCCATGCTGCTTCGAGAATGACCTTGAACGAAATTTTCTCTTTTTCAAGGTCAACCACCTGTTATCTTCGGAAAATACTGCGGCGTGATAAGCGACTTTATTTATCTTGGGCTTAGTTGGCGCAGTTTTACTTCTATGTTCTGCAGAAATCACAAACTATTTTACGACTTCCAGAAAAACAACGCAATTGACATTTTTCTTCGATGAACTCAATATTTTCCTTATTTTTCCAATAATTTTTCTCAATTCAAAAGTCTATTGAGTTTATTTCTTCATGTTAAGTGTAAAAACTAAGCAACTTCGTCTAATTTCTTTCGAGTAATTTCGATTGTTTACCTTTTTGGCCGTCACAGCTGATCGCTTCCGAGTCGCTCCTGAGTCGCTTCAAGAGAGCTCCCCTCAGAACCGTGAAGTCATAAAGAGCTCTGCAATTTCGTCCCGTAAATTCCATTCTCAGCTCCATCCCGAGGTCCACAAACGTGCAGCTACTGTGATTTCGTCCGCTCATCTCGGGATCTTCAAGAGAATCCGGCCGAAGAAGTCGTTATTTGAGGCGTAATTGGGCTACATTGAGAGTTGCGGAAAATGGCTTGAATCTGCAGAATAAGTAAACATTGGTGCGGCCCGAGAGCTCAAATCAGTCGAGAAAAGGTAAGTTGCGCGAAAGACACCCGAGATGTGAGTTTTCGAGCTGAATTTCCGTAAATTGTGAAAGACGGAATTATCCAGATTTCGGCCCCGATATCCCTTATCTCGAATGCGTGAATATTTGCGTACTTCAGCCGTTTTTCTGTCTCGCTATAAAATACACAAAGGAAGTAGTGCTATTGGATTTCAAAACAAACAACTAGCAGAACACTTCTTCGGCCACCTCTCCCATTCAAGCTCGACTCTCGACACGCTTGAGGTGCGTTCATTAATTAGGGCTCGGCAGTCGGTTGTCGGCTAGGAATAGAGGAGACTTCTGAGTCGCACTCCAATAAGAAAACTGCAAAAGAGAGTGCAGTATGTTGCAGTGGGATTCCGGCCATTAAGTAAGCTGTTACCGAAGCAGTTAGCAGCGGCTGTGATATTTAATCGCGATCTCTATAGAAAGAAGGGGTGCAAAGCCCAGAGGACTTTCCACAGAAGTCGATTTGAGGTCATAATGAAGTTTTTTTAAGGGGATCTGAGCTCTAAAAAAATTTCTAACAGACAGACAGACAGACATTGAAGGGCAATTTTCCTCACTGCTTGAAACCGGCAGAAAATAATCTGCCTGTCGGTCATCGCCCACAGTTGCTCTTCATTACGAGTACACTTCCGTAGATTGTAGAAAAGAGCCGCCACAATTATATCAATTAATTCTTTTTGTCATTCACCACTTTTGGGGCCGAGCAGCAAAAGCAGCTATCAAAAATGTCCCACAAGCCGTTCGAGGAGGAGTACGACAGGCAATTCCAGGCCGATCTGGAACGAGCTCAGGCTCTCAGTCTCGAGCAGTACCAGCTGGACCAGTACCACCAGAAGCGCCACAGCCAGTCGAGCCAGGGAGGGACCTACAGCGAACGTGAGTACCCCGAGACCCCAAATTTCCACTAACTAAAGGTTAAATTCCAGTTCCTTCGAATGTCCGAGAGTACAAGACTTATCTGGAGCGCAAGCTAGGTCGTCCACTGTCGGGGAGCAGCCAGGATGGGTGGAAAGGAGCAGCTGGTAGTTCTCGAAGGAGCAGTGAAATTACGCCCCCGAGCTTCAGTCAGGCTCCCAAGAGCGAGACGGACCTGATGGACTTCAACGCGCCGTCTCCGGAGAAGCCGAAGGACCCTCAGTTTGAGGCACACTCGAACTTCAAGCAGCTAGTGGACCAGATGCACAAGTAAGCTGGAAGTCTAATTTGTCTGTCTGTTTGCCTGCCCACAAAAAAGCGAGATTTGTAGAAGGGGTTTTCTGTAGACCAAGTCGCTAGGTCATCAGCCTTTTGCCTCCGTATTCACGGCGGAAGTGTGACAATATTATCGTTCCCCGTAACGTTCAATTTGTATGCATTCATTATGCTGACAAATGAATCGCCTGGAGAAGATACCTTTCACTTTTAATCAGAATTTCGAGCGAAAAGGTTGGCAGTGGGCCACAATAATTCAGAACTGAAGAGCCTCAAGACTATTGAAAGCATTGAACCGAACCCAACGTGATATCCTGTGTAGAAATAAAACTTACAAGAAGATCTTCAAGGACGTTTGAGGTCATTCAGGGATTCTAGAGAACTTCAATAGTTCAGCTTTGGATAAGACTATCGAGCATAAAACCTATGGCTGAAGACCTGCGATGTGGTCTAACTATAGTGATGCAACCTGGAAGTTTCTAAGCTATGAAAATCTGAAAACTCAAAATACCACAATAACTGGGGTCTTAAAATTTTTCTTCGAGTTTAAATGAAAATTGGCTTTCTTTCAGACTGAACACGCAGCTGCAGGACGTCCATACTGCCGTCGCTTCTAGGCCAGCCGCCATGGTGCCTCCCCCCAAAATGCCTTACCTCGGCTACCAGTTCACCCAGCAGTCGGCGAGCAATCAGATCGTTCCGTACAATCCAGCTCAAGTAAGTCAGATGTATCCGCACCTGGCACCCCCAGCGTCGCAGGAGAAGAAGCCTCTGACACGGGACGAGCTTCAGCGCCTCTACAGCCTCAATCAGGCCGTCATGCCTAGCTACGCTGCTGGACCTCCGCTTTCGCAACCGCCTCAGTACGCCGCCGCCTACACGACTGCCTACTCGCTTCCCTACAGCCCTCAGCCCCCCGTCTTTAACTCCCTCTATCCGCAGCTACCGACCCCCAGCGTGGTTGCCGTGGCCCCCAAGGTGAGTCCCGACCACAGAAACTGGCACTAAAGGGGGAACAGAAGTGATTTGTGCCTTTTGATTTGTGTCAAATTTGTGTTCCCCCTCAAGTCCCTCACAAGCACCTACTAACCCCTCTCTCACTCCACAGCTGCCTCCCAGGAACACGAACCAGATCTACCAGACGCCCCCAGCCCTGCCCCCCAGGAGCTCCTCGCCCAACCTGTCGCTCGCCATTCCACAGCCCGCCGGGTCCGTGACCTCGTCCTACTCCAAGGCAGACTCCTCCGACGGAGTCCAGCTGAGGAAGAAGTCGACTGCCAAGAACCTGGGCGGAGACTTGATCGACTTGGGAAACGGAGTTGACGAGTAAGTCTTGCATTTTTTCGGCCCTGAGGAGTCGAGACTGAGAGTTTTTTTCCGCAGCTCCAGAGTGAGTGTCTTGGAGGCCTTCGACCCACTCCTGATCGTCGACAGGTCCTCGAGCGACGACGATAAAGGTAATAAGCCGTAAAATTTTTAGATTTAAGACAAGTCACCACTAGAATTAACACTTTTAACATGTGCCTTAGACGAGGGAGGGGCTTCGACCCGAGCTCCTCCCTCGAGTCGGCCGAGAGAGGGCGGATGCATGGTTTTCCGGCCCTTTCTCGGGACGGCAGCTGAGAGTTGAGACAAGAAGTATTAAAATTAACGAATAAAAGTTGATGAAACACACGAAATTCTGTTTTTCTTGGCTCCCAGCCCCTCCGACCCGACCCTGCACTGACTCACGTTTTGTTTTGATGTTCCAGAAAGTGTCCAGTCATCATACTACTCGGAATACGACCCCTTTGACTACATCTACAGCGGCGGCACGCAGTATTCCGACCCGGTCTACGATGCCGTCAACAGAGCGGACAAGACTCCCGTCTCCCCGAGCAGCGGCTCCAGTGGATCGCGTCCCATCGGCTTCTACCTGCCCAACACCGCCTCGGACCAGCTCGACGATGAGCCGCCCCCCTTGCCGCCCAGGATCACCCCCACCGAGGAGGAGGTCGCCAGCAGGGGCTTCAGTCTCGACTACAAGCGGCGCTCCACGAAGCTCTACCAGGACGTGGTCCAGAGACGGATGTACGAGAAGGAGCTGGTGGCCTTCTACGACATGGTGAAGGAGCTCAGAGGTACGTTTTGGGCCCCTAACCCCCCATTTTTGACCAAAATATTTCATTTTCAGCTCAATACAGATACGACGACGAGGTCACCAACGTGGGGCACGTGAAGGCGCTCGAGATTGACAGTCGTTACGCCGCTGGCACCAGCATCAAGCTGCTAGTCTACCCCGAGATCCAGTCCCTGACGAGCTTCGTGAACGGTGGATCCTCCTCGAGCGTCCAGGGAGCCCTCGAGGGCTACGGCCAGCCGGTTCAGTTCACCTGTGACGGTAAGAAGGCCTTTAAGTGCCACTTGCCGCAATTATCACGTCTAATTTCAGTGATTACCACCGTCGAGCACGTCATAATGCATGTCGTTTGCGAGCTGGAGGGCCAAATCACCGGAACTGTGACTGATTTCATGCTGAAGGTGAGAATTGCGAGTTTTTCTGGGCTTCTGGGGTGCTTTAAGAGGTACTTTGAGAGTACTTTAAATTGAGGATACCCCTCAAATTCTCCCGAAATTCCCTCAAACCTGCCCCCAACTCCTGGGAACTACCCCAATATTTTTCGAGACTTCTCTAAAGTACCCCAAACTCCTCTAGTCACTCACCAAGCGCCTCCAAACCTCCATGAGATTCCTAAATTCCTACAAAGCTCCCCAGACTTCCTTTAATCCCTCTCAGTACTCCTCAAAAAAGGCCCTAGAAAATTTCTCCTTCCAAAAGCTTCAATGTCCCCTTTCCAGACCATCGGATCCCAAGAGTGGCTGTCCCCCAACACGTCCCTGAAGCACCTGGAGGCGGTCCACAACTGCATCAAGCTCGAGCAGGACGTGCAGCTTGGACTCTGCCGGAAGAACCCCAAATTCCTGAAGGTCATTGCAAGGTCGCAGCAGGACGACATCCGGGACGCCGAGATCACGGTCGAGGACATCCTGCCGAAGGAGCCGTCGTCCTCCATCAGCTACGACCAGCTCATAATCCTGCTGGAGACGTTGGAGACGGAGGTGGACAAGCTGGAGTCGGCTGCTAGCGACACCAGCACGCGAGTTCTCTCGTGTTCGGGAGTCGTGCAGGCTGTGAAGGCCATTTGCGCGCTTCTTGGGTCCATCGACACGGCCAAGGTCTCGCAGTCCATCGCGGATCTCAAGAGCATCTGTGACATGGGCCACCGGAAGTACGTCTCGAATGAGCTGGGGGGCCGAGTGGAGGTGATCTCGGACCAGGGCAACTACGCGGAGGTCACGCTGAGACCTAAGAGCGTCCACGATGCCCTCCAGCACAAGTGCGACTCGCTCAGGGACGCCATCCGGAACCTCCTCTTCACCTACACCCACGCCTTCCGGGTCAACTTCTGGGTCAGCTCCGTCTCCTCCCGCTCCCAGACCCTCTCCATTCTCAGCGTCAACAAGCCCGTCATGGTGCACGTCAACTACCTGCACCGCATCCCCGTGACCTGGAAGTACGACGACTACATCCTCGGGTGCCAGATCTTCCACGGAGCCCGGTATCTCTGCTACCCTCTCGTGACTCAGTGCAACAACGAGATCAGTGGCATCTACCCCCGGCTCAAGTTCGACTCGTGGCTCAAGTTTGACAACAACCCCGTCGCCAATCTGCCGCGGGAGGCGAGACTCATCTTCGTGCTGTACGGGTGCAAGAAGGAGCCGAGCGAGCCGGACCCCAACTCAAGCAAGCAGCCGACGGAGAAGATCACCAAGATTGAGCTGGGATGGGCGTCCGTGCAGTTCTTCGACTTTGAGCGCAAGATGATCGAGAACGACCTGTTGCTCCCGCTCTGGCCTCCCACTCCCGACAAGTACTTCAGCCCGGCCCCCGCCAAGGGCACTCATCCTCTCGGCAACTACTACCCCGTTCTCGGCATTCAGGTGAGCTTTCTCCGATTTTTAGGCTCTTGGAAACTTTTTTAAAACTTAATTTTGACTGTTCTCAACTCTTCCAGGTAGCGGACTACAAAGGCACCCTGATGTTCCCGGAGCCACGATCCAACATTCCCCCTGCACCCTGTATGGACTTCAACAGTCTCGACGTCAACCTGCAGCAGGAGCTGATCGACACGGCGGAGCAGGGCTACCCTCTCGACAAGCTGGACAAGCGGGAGGTGCTGTGGGAGAAGCGCTACTACCTCCACAAGCTCCCGCACGCCCTCGCCAAGATCCTGCACGCGGCCTACAGCTGGGACTATAACTCTGTCGGGGATCTGCACTCGCTTCTGCACGCCTGGTCTCCTCTTGAACCACTTCAGGTAGGTTTTGGCTCTTCAGGTACCGTTGTGAAGGCCTCTTCAAAATAAATGGAGCCTCTTGGTACCTTTTTAGGCCATGAAAAATTAAAAAGTGACTCTAATTCCAGGCCATGGAACTGCTGCTTCCACGCTATCCAGACCTCGAAGTTCGCCGTGTCGCCATGCGCTGGTTCTCGAAGATCTCCAACGACCTTCTGAGCGACTTCCTGCCGCAGCTCCTGCAGGCCCTGAAGCACGACACCTACGAGGCCTCCCCACTGGCGCGCTTCCTGCTGTGTCGCGCCCTGGAGTCCCCGCGAGTCGCGCACCACCTCTACTGGCTCCTGGCCCAGAGTCTCCCGGGAGACGCGCCCCAGAACGAGAACGAGATCTCGCCCCACTCGGACGACTCGACTGTGATCCAGGCCCGGTACCACCGCCGCTACCGACTCATGCTCCGGGCTCTGCACTCTACGTGCGGGGAAAGACTGTCGGGCCGCTTCCTGTACCAGAACATGATGTGCAAGGAGCTCACGGACATTGCTCAGAACGTGAAGCAGGCCAAAGAGTCCCACAGACTCTCGCTCCTGCGAATCGGCCTCGAGAAGGTGAACCAGCTGCTGCAGGACAACTCGACGGCGCTGCCGCTGGGACCGGGTCTGGAGGTGACGGGCGTCAGCAGCCAGAACTCGAGCTACTTCAACTCCAACACGCTGCCTCTGAAGATCTATTTCTGGGGCCCGGACAAGAGTCTCCTGCCCGCCATCTTCAAGTGCGGCGACGACCTCCAACAGGACATGCTAACGCTCCAGATCGTCCGCATCATGGACAAGCTGTGGCTGCAGGAGGGCCTGGACCTCAAGATGGTGACCTTCGGGTGCGTCCCGACCGGCGACAAGCGCGGCATGATCGAGATGGTCTCGGACGCCGAGACTTTGCGCAAGATCCAGGTCGAGTGGGGACTCACAGGTGAGTGTCTTCTTTCTTTCTGAGCCTTCTTACATCTAGAGAGCCCAAGATTTGCCCAAATCGCACTCTACTATGGTCTTAAATCTCTCCCAAAGTCCAGAGTTAATTTTCCTGGCTTTTCAATTGCAGGATCGTTCAAGGACAAGCCCATTGCTGAGTGGCTGGCAAAGCAGAACCCCAGCCAGCTGGAGTACGAGAGGGCTGTGGCGAACTTTACGAGCTCCTGTGCCGGCTACAGCGTGGCGACGTACATCCTGGGCATCTGCGACCGGCACAACGACAACATCATGCTCAAGACCTCGGGCCACCTCTTCCACATCGATTTTGGCAAGTTCCTCGGCGACGCTCAGATGTTTGGCAACTTTAAGCGCGACCGCACCCCTTTTGTGCTCACCTCCGACATGGTCTACGTCATCAACGGAGGTGACAAGTCCTCCGACAAGTTCCACTTCTTCGTGGACCTCTGCTGCAAGGCCTTTAACATCGTCCGCAAGCACGGCGACCTCCTCATGCACATGTTTGCCCTCATGGCCACCTCCGGCATCCCCGGCGTCACCACCGAGGCCGTCACGTACGTGAGGAACGCCCTTCTCCCCGGCCAGAGCAACCCCGAGGCAGCTGCTTCCTTCGCCAAGATGATCAACATCTCGCTCCAGTCCAAGTTCACGCAGTTCAACTTCTTCCTCCACAACCTGGCCCAGATGCGCTTCTCGAGCGAGACGGAGGGAGGAGCTCTCCTGAGCTTCGTGCCCCGCGTCTACACGATGAGCCAGGAGGGACGGCTGAAGTCGGTGATGGTCCACGGGTACCAGAAGCGGTACGACCTGGAGAAGTACTACGTCTACATTCTGAAGATCACGCGTCAGAACCAGCCCGACCCCTCGTACCTGTTCCGGTCCTGGAAGGAGTTCTGCGAGTTCCATCAGAAGCTGTGTCTGCGCTTTCCTCTCGGGAGGTTCCACAGGTGAGTCGAAGACAGCGGTGCTGGAAATTTTTTTCAAACTTTTAGACACCATAATTACCTATACTTGGCCTGAATACTGGAAAAAATAGGCAGACATACTCAATTAGAACTCAGAAAACAACCAAAACGTTGTCGTTGTTGTCGACTAGAATTTTAGCTAATGAACCTTAATTCTCAGACTAAAATGAGTCCCAAGTCTTGAAGTAGTTGCTGAGGCTTTCAGCTTCCTGAGGAGAAAGTCTAAGAGATTCTAAAAAGAGCCTTTGATTCCAAAATTCAGCTTCTCAAAAAATATTTATTAAATTTCCTAAAAATCGCCATTTAAATCAAGCTCTCATTTAACTTCTCCTGAGCCAAGCTCTCCTCCTTCTGCTGCTTCCGCATGTCTCTCAGCGTCCTGGGAGCCGGAGACACTACGTAGTCCCTCGGAATCGTCAGTGGCTCCTGGTAGTCCAGAGATAGAGGCTGATGGTCGTCATAGGGAGGAGGGTCGTCCTCGTATGGGGGCACTTTCCTTTCGAAAACCGTCTCTTCCTCGTCACTTTCTACCTTCACAGGCTCCTCTTTGGTACCGTTTCCGGCCTTTTTCGTCTCCTTTTCGTCCGCATCTTCCTCCAAGCTGTCGTTCTCGTACTCCGTACTCGAGCTCTCGTGCTCGTCGATGGTCCCCAGGAGCCCCCGTCGGTACTCCCTGGGCACGAGAGGTGGCGATCCGGGAGTCAGCAGGAGAGGCGCTGGGGTGGGCGGAGGGGAGGCCAGGTCGGGAGTGAAGGCTGGCGAGTGGTACATCGGACTGTAGGCCTCGGGGCTGTTCTCGTCGAAGGTGACGATTTTGTTCGTCTTGATCTTGAGGATGGACTTGAGCTCCCTCTTGGTGGGCACGGGGTTCTCCCCGGGGTTGATGGGGTAGATCTTGATGCGGGGAGGCGGCTCCGGCGTATGGTCGCTCTCGGTCTCGGAGCTCTCCGTGGAGGGGCTGGGCGGGATGGAGCGCTTCCTGGGCTCTGGTCGGGGTCTCTCTGGCTCGGGATCGTTGAAGCTGGTGACTGCTTCTTCCACTTCGATCACTGGAAGCGTCTTTTGGAGCCTCAAGAGCTCTTCTTCTGAGTCACTGCTGGACATTTCCATTCTTTGGTCTTCAGGAATCCGGACTGTGACTCTTGGAAGCTCGATTTCCGCTCTTGGAGCCTCGAATTCGGACCTTTGAGGCTCCATTTCAAACCTTTGTGTCTCATTTTCGGTCCCTTGAAGCTCGGTTTCTACATTCAAAGGATTAAATGTAGCTCCTGAAGGCTTAATGTCGTACGTTGGAGGCTCAATTTCGTACCTTGGAGGTTCAATGTCCACCATCAAAGGATCAAACTCACCCCTTTCGAACTCACTCTTTGAAGGCTCCATGTCTTCCCTAGGTGGCTCCATTTTAGTCTCTGTAGGTTTAGTTCCTACCTTTAGAAACTCAATATTGGTTTTTAAAAACCCAAATTCGTCCCTTGGAGGCTCAGATTCCACCCTTGGAGGCTCGATTCCGAGCTCAGCGAAGATCTCCTGCTCGTCGTAGGAAGGAACCAGAGGAGTAGACGCCAGGTGATGATGATGCTCGTGATGACTGTGTCCGTTCACGATGACCTCATCAACGTGTTTAGGCTCTTCTGGACGAATTGAAGGACCCGGAGCCTCCTCTTGTGGGCTACCCAGAGTCTCAACTTCCATTTCTTCAGTTCTATCAAGGCATGGCTCCACCATCTGGACTCCAGGGGACATGATATCCGGAAGATTCGGAGCCTTCCTGGTCTTCGCGTACCCCCTCTTTGACCTCTTGGGCAGCGGCGAGATGATCTTGGACCCGTCCAGCGGCGACCTTTCCGCCTCCTCGCTCGTTTCCCGGCTCAGCTGCACGAGCTCGTCTAGAATTGATTGCTGGGCTCTCGCGAAGTTCTTATCAAAGTCGGCGGTCTCCGATAAAGATTCTCTTTCAATGGCTTCAATATCAATCGGAGATAAGTTGGGCTGGTCTTTGGCGGCGATATCTCCGACTGTGGGGGTTTTATGCTGCTCGTACGGATCGTATGAGTCATTGATTTCCATCGCGTAGTCCTCGAACGTGATCTTCTCTACCCCAGGACTGGTCTCGTGTACCGAAACTGTGACTGACTCGTACGACACCGTCGAGTTCTCCTGTCTCACGGTCTTAGGTTCTGGATGGTGGATCTCGAATGAGTCCTCTTCCCCCGGAATCTCAATGGCCTCCACCCTAGCGTGGCTCTTCCTGCTGCTGATACCCTCTATAGGCGTCGGAGTCGTCGTTTTGGTCCTCAGAGTCGGCACAGGGATGACCTCCTCGGGCTTCGGGTACCTCGTGTCGCTTCCAGACTCCGATAGGGGTCGGAACATTCCCGAATACGGCCTCTCGCTGTGGACTTTCACGGCTGGAATGCAAAAAACCTACGTTATCAGTCAAAGAGAGCCTTGACACCACTTACGAGGCAGCTCCCGAGGTCGCTCAAAGCTCTCGGACGCCTCCAGGTTGAGACGGTAGGTGCCCGTGACTGTCGTCGTGAGATCGACTTCGTTGCTTAAGGACCCGGAGGTCTCCGAGAAGGTCAGGCGCTTCCGAAACCACCATTTGACCATATTTTGCGTGTGTCTAATCAAGTGTCTGGCTCGTACTTGCTGCAAGGCACTACTGATTGGGCTCTCGTGAAAACAGCCGACCGAGCCTATGAGCTCTATTACTAGACGGAGCTCCCATATTTTTCTGGGCTCATGAAAGGGCTGATTTTCAAACAAATTTAATTTTTTAAGCTTTTGAGAAAATGGAAAATTTGTCCTGAAAAAGCCTCTTCATCAAAATTTTAATTCTTCTGCCAATTTTTAAATCATAAAAATTGAACCTAAAATATTCTAAAATCGATTGAGCTTCTTTTTTATTCTGGGTGCATTCGAGGACTGCTGACAGAATTTGAAATCGAAATACATTTTCACCTAAAAATTTTACTGATCAAAAATCGCAAATTGAACCAAATCGATTCCACTCGAAAATCGAGCAACTCTACCCTAGAACAAGAAACCGGTCTCACTTGCGGTTTTGCGAAACCCGAGATTCCGGAGAGCCCTCAGCACTTTTTCGAGTTTCTGAAGAGCAGCTCACTGGAATATCAGAGTAGATAAAGTCCACTGTATCAGTGTGTTTTTTGTAAGGTCGCTATCGATAACGCAACACAATGTGATTGCCTTTGACTATCTGGAAAAAGTGTGTGCGAGTCCAAGGCGTCTTTCACGTTTGACTTATGCACCACGTTCTCTCTTGGCAGCCTGCAAACTGGAATTCACGTGGGTCGGTCCAACATCAAGACGGTTGCTGAGAGACGAGCCCCAGTCATCAAGCAGTTCCTGCTGTCGCTCTTCAACTCTGCCGACGAGATCGCTCACTCTGATCTCGTGTACACCTTCTTCCACCCGCTCTTGAGGGACCAGCAGGAGGCTGACATCCATGTGAAGAAAGTCAAGGGTGAGTACCATAGAGTGTCATTCTAGAGAGCGTCCTAATTCAATATTTTCCAGATGTTCGACCCTTGACGAACCCGACTGAGCGCGTAGGAGGCGAGCTGAAGCTGTCTCTGCAGTATCATAGGGGAGCCCTGACTGTCATGGTAAAAGATTCTTTATTTTAAAAAAGTCCGTCGGTCTGTCTGTTTCTTTCGTTGTTCGTGGATCTGAGTCCTCAAGGCTCAGGCTCTGAAACGGCTGGACTTAGGGACTTACCAATTTTTTCTCATATTGCGTTTGATCTAGAGACTGAAAACAGTTCTTGATTTTCTCAGAAAATTGTCAGGGACGTAACCAGAAATATTTTTCAGGTCCATCACGCCCGAGCCCTGCCCGTGAAAGCCAACGGCGAAGAGCCCAATACGTACGTGAAGGTGTATCTCAAGCCAGACCGCTACAAGTCGACAAAGCGAAAGACCAAGGTGGTACGGAAGAACTGCTTCCCGAGTTTCATGGAGACGGTGAGTTCCCTGGCGACCCCCCGAAACCCCCTAACGAGCTTTATTCCCCAGCTGGAGTACCGGATGCCATTAGATGTGATCCAAGTGCGAGTCCTGCAAGCCACGGTGTGGTCCCACGACTCCCTGCAGGAGAACGAGTTCCTGGGGGGCGTGGAGCTGATCCTCGGGGAGCTGAACCTGAAGGAGGAAATCATCAAATGGTTCCCCCTGATATCGATCCCCCGATCGAGAGTCTAAACGTAATTGTATAACAATCAATCTAAGTGCTCAATTTAGATTGCCAATGTATATTGCTGTGGAGTTGAAACGATTTTTATAACGAGCAGGATGGAAGATTTTTTGATGATATTTATTACTTATAATGTGTACGAGTATGTGTTTGAAGCAGCAGCTAAATATGGTTTTTAAAAGTATGTAATGAAATTTGTAGCGTTTTACAAAGTAATGCAAGCATTCCCAAAAAATCAGTAATACCACAATCTTACACGTATGGAACCATAACTTCATTATTTGTAGTGATAATCGTTAATGTAATTGTAAGGTCTATGTTTAAGTTATACACGCTAAAATAAAGTCAGTAATAAACATATTTTCTTCTTCAGAGCTTTCTTTTCGACT
Organism: Forcipomyia taiwana; assembly: GCA_963930915.1. Lineage (NCBI taxonomy): Eukaryota > Metazoa > Arthropoda > Insecta > Diptera > Ceratopogonidae > Forcipomyia > Forcipomyia taiwana. Next base: position 42,034 of record CAWVOI010000021.1, read on the forward strand.
CCTTGTAATCCGCAATAGTGGCGTTGAATGCAGATTTTGAGACATTACCTACTCTGAACGTGTCTAGCATTAATGCATAAACGACGAAAACATCTTACATAATATTTTCTTGATTTTAAAGTTTTAATTCGATTACAAATCCGGGGCAATCCATTCCTCGACTTAGGAGTACATGACCCTCTGACCTTTTCTTTAACTTTCAAAGCTTCGTTCCTAATTGAGATTTTGGAAGACAAAAAAACCTCTTATCATGGGAACTACAGAAGTAGAAGTCAGATTTATTTTTTAAAAACTTCTTGGAAAATTAAAAAGTTCAAAACTTTAAAAACAATATTAAAATTATTTTCAATGAAGGAATTTATTACTGCTAATTTTTAGGAGCTCTTCTTTCCCGGTAGATTTTTTTCTAGGTCCGGAAATTTCTTGTAGTTCTTCTGGTCAACCTGCAGAGTCGTCACAAATGGGTCAATCCGGTAGAACTCCCTCCTCTCGGGGTCCCTGAAGGGCGGAAAGCGAGGACGAAACCCGCCGTACCCCTCTTTCATAACATCGTAGGCGTAGCGAACGCGATCGTTTCTCACCAGGTCTCGAATTTTCCGCTTCTCGACGTCCGTAATTTCTCGTTTTACGGCTCCAATGCCGTCATTCGCCTTCCCGGTGCTGTTGTTCCGAGGTACTCGAATTCTTAGTGGATCAGGCGGTTCGTTGACACAAGTGCGGACTTCGGGCACTTGCGTAAACTTGGGGTTCGTTCGTCGCACCGCCTCTTTCCAGTCCGACGAGTAAATTTGGTCCACGAAGCCGCGACCTTCGGCGTACATGAGCTCCTCTGGGACGTCGTCGAGGCAAATTTGAGGCACCAGGAAGACTCGAGGCTTCGTCCGGCGGTGCCTCTGCTTCTCCTCCCACCGAAAGGGATGGAAGTCGGGGGGCTTTCGGCCTTGCTTGGTCGCAGAGAGCGTCTCCAAGTCCATATTGCGGAAGCGATAATCTGACATACTCTCGTGTGATGTCATGACTGTAGTATTTTGAATGGAAAAGCAGCAGCTTGGAGAGGCTAATTGAAATATGCAATGTGGCGAGACTGCGAGACAGCATAAACGACATTTTTATGGCGATGGTGGAGGCATGCAATAAAATTCTTACTTGATGTAGTATGCAGTTATACCGTTAAGAGCTCACGAGAGTCAAGTGCATCTCCGCACGTATATCCGTCCATCTTAGGCTTGTTTATTTACGTGTTTTCAATTAAATCATAGAGACTTAGTTGCAGCAGGAATGCACCTGGGATGATGGGTATTTGCATAATGCCGAGGTTGCAGCGAGCGACCTGTCGAGAGACCTCCAAGGTGTCTGAGGCCCATCCGGCCCCCGCTGGAAAATCCCGTCTCTGGGGACGTCACGAAAGCATGAATGGAATGCGCCGTACTAGCGCAGATAAGCGAGAATACCTGTTGCTATCTATGACCCTCGTACGGCCTCACCTGCAGCATAATATGTTGGCCCTACGCTCGCTCCGCAGGCTCTCTCCGACTCGCGAAGCGAGAGAGGGAGAGGAACGGGCTGGCGAGCTCCCATGCTGTTATCAATTCTCAGAATGATGTGGAAATCGTGCGGGCTCGAGGGGGGCCCGGATTTGCCGCCTCTGGGCCGGAGTTCTGACTCGAAAGAGGGAAATTGCGGGAAAACCCTGTCCCTGACGACCTCTTCTGTCATTTGCAGCACGGTTCCGGGGGCTTTTCGGCCTGTCACTGGCTCAACAAGTGGTTCAGTATGGAATTTTTTCCTCAATGGGCATATACACGCGAACGGGAATGGGAATGGGTGAGGTGAGAGAGAACTCCGAGCGTCGTACGACTACGCAATAAGTTGAATGGTGCCGCAGTCAGTGCGGGCACACATACATCCCGTAGCTCCAAGTTTAATGACTGCGCTGTACAATTCACTTTCGTCTCTGAGTTCAGTCAGTCAGTTTTTGAAAGTTAAAAAGTCGACACAGCACAGAAATCCGTCTGCGCCCTTGTCCACAACTTTTTATAATTGCATTATTACACTCAGCGGCTTATATTATTGCAACCAACTTTATTGACACACATTAAAAATTACACCGCGACGAAAAGTGGAAAAATCGAGAGGAAAACACCAGAGGAACCGGAGGCTCGGTTTTGAGTTTTGAACTGGCAAAAAGCGAGAAGTGCAAATCAAATGACTTGGCCTTAAAAGAGAGCAGCAGCAGCTCACGAATTTGAAATAATAATATAAAAGTATATAATTAAATTGTGACGAAAAAATCTACATATTCACAGTTGAATTTGTGCGGCTCCGACGCGACGGTATAACTATTTATATATTTATGCATAAAACAGAAACTTTTTGAAAAAAATTCAAATATTTTTGAAAAGAGACTCTCACAGGGTAATTATTGTTGTTACGTACAAAAGCGTGCACGGCGAGAAGTGAGTCGAGTTGGGCCTAAAATAAGAATAGGACTGAATGAATGATAAATCATATATTTTGTGGTGGGTGAAAGTGGAAAATCTATGTCACATCTAGCGAGTTGCAGTTCTTGTGAATGTCGCTTACTGTCCGTATTGCAGAAACGAAAAATTTGATAACAATTTTCGACAAGAACGATAACGAGTACTTACTTCCACACATAAACCGAAATATAATAACAAGCCAGTACGCAGAAAAAATTGAACGCACGGCGACCAAACTGGATTACATCAACATGGATCTACTCGACTACAACACGAGCGACCTGAACTCGGAACTCTGGGACTCCGACTTGGATCCGGTAAGTGCAGCACCTTGCCCAACTTCCAGGCCCCGCGCGCTGACTCGAGAAACGAGGCTAACATATGTTACATCACGCGCGTTATCGATTAGTGTCTTTCAATTTTCGACATTTATTTCTAATTAAACTTTATCAGACGTTTTCCTCCGATTTTGACGATAGAGTTTGCAGAGGCGTACGTAAAAGGGGGCCTATTTTTTGAAGGCTTATTGGGGAACCCCTGAAAGTTTTCCATTACGGATCTCATGGACTATAACTCATTTTTCTGGACAAAAAGGGCCACTTATTTTATTCCCAGGATTTTCTAGGAAATTTAACCTCCCTTAAAAACGAGCCCCCAATTTGAGGATTTTAGAATTAAAATGTTTCCCCATTTAAAAACTCTCTTTTCTTGACTAAAAGACCCCTGAATTTAAGATAGATAGATCTGGGGTGGGGCAGAGGGTCACGCAGGTCCCGAAGATCCTATTGTGACCCATCCGTCAGAGACGGATTGCCCCGGACTCAGGGTTTTAAAGCCCCAAGTCCTGTGTAAATCTTAACAGACTCCAAGCGACTGAATTTAAGATTTTTTCCTGAAATTTAAGCTCACGTCAAAGAGTAGTCTGCCCCCCCAAGTTCAAACCCCACCGACGCCTCTGCTCAGCTCTCAAGTGCGCGAAACCGAAATCGAACGCTCAGACCGACGGACGGCAGTTATCTTGCTGCAACTTCCATGTTGAAGTGCCCTACTCCCGGTTATCAGTAGCGCTTTGATTCCATTCTTGTTCTTGTGTTTTAGACGAATGCTATTATCGATATCTTATCACGACTTGTGTGTGCGAAGCGGCGTCCAGAGCCAAAAATATTTGTTGAGTGTGTCTCGCGTGTGGGTCACTCAATGTACGGGCCAGGCATCAGCATCATAAATAATAACGATTTTCTAACATCAGACATAACTAGTTGATAAGTATTTCTTGGAATTTGAGAGAATTTAATTAAAAACTGAGATACCAGAAACAAGCAGCCTGCAAGGCTACTTCGGACATTTGCGATAAGAGTGCGGGGAATGTCTGTAGTTTTTTCCGATATATTCGGCCATCAATCAAAAAGAAGAGAGTTTGCAGAAGAGCTGAGGCCCGCGAAGGCCGCTTTGAAGGGTCTTCTAATATTTGCTCGCACAAACAGGTAGGATGACTGCGAAAGTTTCCCTCCAGTTGCGATAACAAAATCTAATTCTCGTCTAAATTCATGGGAATTTTGAGAACGCGGGAATTCACGGCGAGATAAGACATCTCTAGCGACAGTGGCGGGGAGGGGAGTAAAAATGAGGAGTCGGCATTGAGAAGAGGAGGTGCAGTATGAATCACAGCAAGTGCGAGAAATGTGCAAATAAGAGATTCAGAGGAATTAGAGACGCCACACAATAACGTGCTGATAAGGCTAATCTATGTTCTGCATAAATTCTGACGTCACGCCGTGTTTTGAGCGGGAGAGCGCGCCTACACCGGCAGATACGGGCTTTAGGGAGACAAAAACAAGTTAGGTGACGGTTTCTGGGGAACTTGGGCTATATTTGGACTTGTGGGAGCCCACAATAAATATTTGGGAGGCCGATTTCTTGGAATCTTATGATAAAAGTCTTAGAAAATTCGTGTTATGGGACCATTACCTGAGGATTTGAGCCAGTTTGAGATTCGTAGAAGCTTAAATAAATTTTCTTTTTGAATCAGAAGACACTTTCTGGGGGTTTCAAGCTATTTTAGGACTCACAGGAGGCTCCTGAGGGGTCAATATGTTTGAAACTCCCATTGATAGAAAATTTAGATCAAAGAAAATTTGAATCAGAGGACCATTTTAAGACTTCTTAAAGCTCTCCCAGAAGAAGAAATCTCCCAGAAGTCTAAAAAATCGAGAAACGTCCCACATCTCAGAAGTTCTAAGTCGCAAAAAATCCAGACTCCCCTACGTCACAGCAGTAATGACTTTCTCCGTCCCGACGTCACAATTTAGCAACAAGTCACTTCACACCAACGCAGACTGTCCCAATGACGCCATCCATTACTTTTATCGCAAGGCTGGCAGACGGGCGTAGTTGCGAAGGAGGACGACTGGGAGTCCCAATTGTTGTGCTAATCAATACAATTTGTCCCAGAGAATGAGAGAGAGCTGACGGCAAATTGTCTTAGGTCAGTTAATGGCATCATCGCATGCACATCCACGCTCATAATTAGACACAATCATATCGGCCGGACGCGATGTGCCGACGCCACCTTGTCTTGGTCGCATAATGCGGCAGGCCGACCATTTGTTGTTGTTTTGTTCTCTGCGAAATATGCGAATATGACCTGAATTCGAGATGAGGCGGATCGGGTAGCAGGTTGAGCGTGCCGGAGTTGAACGATCTCGGAGCGGAGACGGACGATAAGAGAAGGTGCACTTCGCATTGTTTCGGGGCTAATTAATTAAAGCAGACCAAACGTATTAAGTCTGTCTGGGATGCAAGCGGCATATTATCATTAAATAAAGACATGTTAATGTTCCTCTTAATCACCATTTTTGAGTGCCTCAAGTCTCTGGGGGCTCTGCTCGCTGCCTTGCCGCAAAGTTGCGGAGTGAGCAAACAAGGATATTATTGTTTGGCGAGGTGTACGAGAGTGTACGCGAATAAAAATAAATAAATAATCCATTTATAAAACATTTGAAGTGCAATGTCTAAAAATAAACGAAGAAATGCGAAACTGCGAGGTTTTGCTTCAGAAACACGAGTATTTCGCCGCCTCATAGAACAAAGAGGGGTCGGTGATTTTCGCTGCTTGAGTGTCTTTCGGCTTCTTTGGGGAAAAAAGCTTAAGAATTGCTTGATTTTGGGGCAAAGGTCAGGGTTTATTCCTTATTTTTCTTTAATTGGCTTCAATGGACGCCCCAGGGTTTCTTAGAGCTGAAATAAGCGCCTCCAGAGATTAGCATCCCAGAGCAAAGTTAAAGTCGAAATGGGATTTTTTCTGACTTCTAAGAAATAATAATATTTATAAATAAGGTCTGTCAGCCTTCTCCTGGGACTTGTCTATAGCCTGTCTTGTGACTAACCAGCAAAAGCCTGTTTCAGCTCCACTCACTCGCTCTATGGCAACTGCAAAAAGGGCGTGATACTGCAAAATACCTCAATTTCAAAATTCGCTCGCTTCCAATTACTAAATTAACGACCGAAGCTCAGTAAGCTTTTGTGTCAGGGCCACACGTTGCTTGCAGCGTTATCTGTTCCAAGCTGCGAGGAAATTCCTCCAACTTGCCTATCCCCCGCGCACCCAGAGACCAACACAAGTCGCGCAGTACCGGCTCGAGTACCGGCTTTTTGAATCTTTAATTTTCTATCACCATTATTGAGAGCTGCAGCACCATATATTGCGACTCTGTGTGTGTTAAACTACATAAAAAGTTAATAGTAAATAAATGGAAAAGAGCAAAAAGCAACATGTAAAAGTAGTTACTATGTAGCGTATTGTGAATGAATAGTTGAGTGAAGTGTAGAGTCGGGTATTACTATTATTATTGTTATTATTACAAATGACTGACTGACTGACTACAGCTCTCTCGAGTCAGTCCGCGGCGTACACACATAGTTCGAAAATGGAATAAGTGGGTATGAAATGTGGTGGAATAAAATAAAATACAACAAATTTTATAATTCAATTGAGGTAATGATCGGGCAGAGAATGTGTCGAGTACGAGTTTATTGTGAATTGTAGTAGAACGCGCGTGCAATGCGGTGGTGGTCGCTCGTAGAATATGGCCATGGCATGACACATAGCGGTATTTACATGACTAATGTTTATCCATATAAAGTGGCATGTAATTCCGGTGAATTGAGGCGTTTAGCATAGAATGCCCGAAGAACACTGCCTAATGTCCAGTAAATTGCTTTCCACTATTCGGAAGATGGTTATTGGGTTAATCATGGATGGAGAGTTCAGATGTCGCAATAAATCCACCGTCGGTTCCATGAGTTTGAGGTCGTATCTCATGCAGGCCTTGAGACGGTTCTGAAGGCGCTTTGAATATAATTCTGGGGCTCATTCTACGCTCTAATTTTCATTCTTTGTTCTGAGGGTACTCTGGAGGCTCAGTGAAGTAGTTTAGAAATATAAGGATCATAAAAATGAGCACTAATATTTTAGTTTAAAATTCCAGAGCAGAAGAAGCCGTAAAATTTGACAAAAAAGGAGAAATTTTTCTCAAGAAAATGTTTTAAGTCTTAAAATAATCCTGCAGATCACTCAAATTCAATACTAAAAACACTTTAACGCGACTATTAAAAATCTTGAGGGCTTTAAAAAATTTTTGCTAATTTTTAAGAAATAAAAGAATAAAGTCCCAGATTTCTTAGAATAATCCCTCTCCCAAAAAAGAAAGAAAAACCTCAAAAATGAGCACACAAGGCTTTTTCAGGCCCAAAGAAAAATTATTCTAAAGAGATTTAAGCCCCTGGTCTTAGAATAGTCCTTCAAAATATTTTGGAAAGGCTTCACAGACTCTTGAAATTTGTTAGAATGTTTGCATAAAAATCAGTCTTAAAATAATCCCTGAAAGCATGAATTTGAGAAGTGCCAAGGATCCCAGGAATGAGGGTCAACATTTGATGGGGAATGATCATAAACTGATGCATAGCGTAGTGAGGAATGTCAATTGCGAGGAGAGCTAAATTGGTCATTGTCTGAGCGATTGAATGGCCAATTGTTGGGCTCCATTGTGCGCTCAGCAGCTTTTTCCACTGCAAATCTCTCTTCTCCGCGGCACTTACTGATTTCTGATGGATGTGATGCAAGGTGAAAATTCGCTGGCACTGGAGATTGCGAAAATCGGGCGATTTAGCACACTCGAGTGTACGAAACAATTACGAGACGACCTTATAATAGTTGCAGTTAATCGCGCCTTCAAGGCATGCGATTAATTTCCGCTAATACGTGTATTGTGTACGACTAAATTGCTCTTTCACGCGGCACCGCGTATCGGCCGGTCGTGTTCAACTTTCATTTTTCTCCCTGCCGCTTGCCTTGCCTTGCCTCCAACTCCGACGCGAGATCTCGCTGCCTCTATGACGAACCGATACATGTCTGTTTACTATCAAATGTCTGCCGTGTTATTGCTGGTGTTCCCGAAGCTGTCGACATGCAAACGAAACTGAAGAAATTATTTCGCAAAGTAAAAGTATGAAGCAGTTTCGCGTCTGACGTTGCTGGGAAGCTTTTCGTTTTCCGGTGATTTTGTGCCCATTTTTTTTTTTGGAAAAATTGAGAAAAATGATTTTTATTTATTTAAGCCATTTTGAATACCTTTGAGAATTTTTTCTGCCTCGTTAAAAGTTCTAAGAATTATTTAATATTTTAAAAAAATTATTTAAAACTGTAAAAATCAGGAAATCCTCTAAAACTTTCTTCAAAAAGAAACCAGAAAATTTTCCTGTAAGAGGGTTAACAGTCCCCCCTGGGGCCGAGACGATGACGTGATCTGCTAGATACTAGAACTTGATCTCAGTCTTGCGTCACCACACGTCCTTCGTCTGCTCCTGCCACCCACAATTTTGCAACGTGCAGTGGGACTCGGTCGATGTAATCAGCACCGAAGACATTTATCAGCTCAGTGGGTTAAACGAAATTAGCGTGGGTGCAGAGTTGCGAAATTGCGATAACCGATGACATATTTATAGGCTCATCTGTGTGCTCTGGAAAGCGAGATAATGACGCAAATTAATGTGGAAAGTGCGTGGGTGGTTCGAGGACACATGCGAGAGAACTGGGTTACTGGGATTACGAAAACTTTCCACAAAGCGTACTCGAGAAACCTGCGCAGGAAGTCGGATGAGAGCTGATAGCGCGTGCCCCCATAAAGGCCCTAATCCCGGGACTCGTATCGCCGTTCCGAGCGTTCTCCAATTTACGACCTCTCCACATGCGCGAGAAGCACACGATTAAGTTACAGCTAAAGTGCATTGGCTTGTGAATTGTATCAAAGAGCGCTCTCTCCTCTTCCCGTTCGTACTCCGTACAATGTTGTAACGCTATTTTTCTGCCGCTCTCGGATATATATATTAATTATTATGAAACCGCAACGCGATCCATAATTGTAAAATCATTATTTGAAACAATTAGATGTGCTATGAGATTGAAACCATGCAAAATACCAAGTGTGGTGCACAAAAAGGTGTTGCAACCGCATTAAAAGTGCACAATCTCCTTGCCAGCGAGTCGGCTTCGTGTGAGCGGGCGCATTTGGAACATGCAGAAAGAGATAGTGGTGCATCGCAGTCGGGTTTCAGATAAATGAAGTACGTGTATCGTTATGAAATCGAATCCTGTTTCGTTGCGGTCTGTCTGCCCCAGACATTTTTCTCTCCGTTTCTGCATGGAATAAGGGTTATGCAAAGCCCAGCAGGAGTCGTCATTTCCGTAGACAGGTGGAACAACATATTTATAGGCACTTATTAGGTACTTCAACAAACTGAAATTGACAAATTTGGAGACATTTTTGGTGACTAAAATATTCCTCAAAATCGTCTGAATCGTTCAACTGAGTTTTCAAGTCAAAGCATTTAATATGAAGTAAAGTCTTAAAAAATACTGAAGCTCTTTTCTGAAACTCTCAACGACCAACTTCCTCTAATTTATTTTTAACATTCACCGAAGTTAAAAAAAATTAACCTGAATTTAAAAAATTCTAAAAATATGCATTTTATGTAAACTTTTAAAAATATTGTCAGAAAAAATGCGCCGAAATTACGAAGTTTTCGGGGACAAAAGCTCATATTATTTCTCAAAGCCTCACGAGGTTTAATTGAGAGTCTCTGCGCCCACTGACTATCCAGTCCGATGCGCCCCTTTGTCTCGAGAAATGTGGAAATCTTGCTCCAGTCGGGCTCAAGTGGTTCTGGTAGATCACGAAATAGAGACACGCAAGGTGATCTAGAGTCCAGTGAACTGACTTGCGCGATGATGAAGATTTGGAATTCCACGCCGTCGATCAGTGGCTTACCAATCATTTGCATGTTTTTGCTTATTTACACTTGCCTTCTTCGCACTCTCTTGATAAACGTTCACACACATAACTCCATTCTGATCAGCGTTCATTGACTCCCCGATGACAAATTTATCGATTCCTCTTCGCTTGCGATTTTCTCTCCACCCGGGAACCACATTGCTAGATTTCCGCATCGGACCGCGACTCTCTCAGCGAGACCCCGAAATCCCCCAAATGAGGCGATGAAAAGATCTGTCAAGATCTCATTAAAACTATTGTTGCAGAGAGCGCGTATCTTCCGGAAAGACGGGACGGGCATGAAAAAAGAAAAGTGTACTTAACAAAGACCGACATAAACCCATACATGTACGAGTGCGAGCGCATAAATCGGCAAATACTTTGCAAACGAGCTTACCAACCCAACAATAATCATTGTGCGTATCAAAAAAGAATCCGTTAGTTGTAGCTTTGCAAATATAAATGACTTAAGAGAAACCACTTGATTCATTTACTGCCGAGTAGTGCCGAGAGTTCGAGTAGTGCTAGTGCCAGGCCGGGTACTGAGCCATGGATTAGCGTACACGTAAAAACATAGAATGATGTATGTATGTGAAAAAGTGTAAGAAGAAAGCGCGCAGAAGAATAAAGAGGTGAGGTGAAGTAGGTAGGTGAGTGAAAAAGCCAAATGTCAAATTCGAAAAATGGGCACAAGAGCTAGAAGGGGAAATTTTTTGCGCGCTTCGGCTTGAGCTCGCCGACCAATTGGGCTTCTGTGGTGAACTTGCGAAAACGCGCCCGGAATGGGGCCACGGCTTGGGTGCGGGAACTCGAGAAGGGCCTTGAGTTAATGCTCCTCATTTGCTTCAATTCGAGGCTTGCAAATTGGGCTTCTCCAACAATGGGCTCAGCCATTTTTAAATGGGGCTAAACTGGGCTTTTAATGGCTCATTTTCGGCTCGTTATGAAAACGAATCTCGAAAAAGTGGGTTTTCTTAAAATTAATAATATTCAAAACGGCTTCCTAAGGCTCTTAAAAAATCCCTTTAAAAAGAATTAAAAATAAGCTCCAAAACAGCTTACAAAAACTCATTAATGAGCCATTAAAAAATTTATTCAAAATTATTTTTAAAAACCTCTAAAAATTCTTCTAAAAATCCCCTTTAAAACTCTCCCCAAAAGAAACTTTCAAATGAGGCTAAAAAATAAAGTGAATTTTTCCAGAAATAAAAGAAAGCCTGCTTGAGGAATTCCATGGCTTTCGAGCCTCGCATCCACGACTTCGTGAAAGAAACGGTGTCACTTTTGCTGTTTGCTGCTTGCCCACTCTCTGCAGGTCATGGTCATTGCACAACACCTCGGATCGAAGCCCATTATTCATATATTGGTACGAGAATGCCACAGCAGCCATTCAAGATGAAGATAAGTCATTCAAACGAACATGCAAAAGACGCGGCTGAAGGCTTGCCGCGCTGCAAAGAAAGGTTTTCTTTCTGCGAACAGCTCGCTGAGTCGCTGCCATTGAATACGAAATCGCAGCCGAAGTGAGGTATCATGTTCAAAGCCCAAAAATGCCTTGTCCATGCAAATCGGTGGATTTTGCTGATTCAGGCACGCTTGCTTCGGCTCGATTTGCACTGGGCATTAGCACTTTATTTCATTTTTCTTTGAAAAGAAAGTCAACAAAATGGATTCAATGACGTAAACGGGGTTTGAAAAAACTTCAAATTTGATTACGGGCTGGTTTCGTGATGTGCAGAGCGCAACAGCACCTGGAACCAACCATGTTGCATGCAATTGATATGTTTGAACAGGAAACAGGCCGAAATATAATTTTTGAAAGCCTCATCAAAACTTGTCCCGACTCCGCAAGTCTGCACGCCAGACCTCGAATCAGTTCGATCGAGTTTGCCGGAATGTCGTTGTCATTGGATCATTTTTGGTTAGATAGTAAGTGTCGCTGGCTAGTCCGAAAGTGAACGGTAAGTTTTGTGAAAGATTCTTACCGCCATACCCTCTGCCTGGCAGGTTTCTGGACCCACATTGAGAATTTTTAATCTCTCTCCCTGAATTGGGAGTTTTTGGGGAGTTCAAATTTTTCCTGATACCCTCTGATGAAAAGTTTATGGACCCTCATCTCTTGAAAGCCCAGAATAAGCTACTTTAAGGTTTAAGGTAAGAAAGTGTCTCAGAAAAATTCAAGTACAGGAAACTTTCAGACTAAAGGGTGATTTTTGTCTGAAGTAGACTTGCTTTAATCCGAAATTGTATACCCTGGGGTCAAAAAGTGGCTCAAATTATTTCTTCAAGGCCGAAAAAGAAAACTTTCAGTCTAGAGTAGGCTCGCCCAAATCCGGAGTAGCCCACCCTGAGGTCAGAAAGTGCCTCTGAAAATATGGGCAGGGCCGGAGAAAGGAAACTTTCAGGCCCCAGGGTGCAGTATCTTCTGCGGTCCGAGGTGATTTGCATAAAGTGGACATTTATAATCAAATTTATTTCTTATTGGTGAGAGGGATTTTTATTATTCCTCAATAGCATGCACATGTTCTCGACACTTTCTGAGGTTCTCTCCGAAGGCCTGTTATGTAACAAAGTTGTGTTTTGATCCCCATCAGCTCTCAGCTCGCTAGTGATATTGTTGTTCTCCAGCTATGAACGCACGTCATAAGCGGAGTTGGTGTCGGCCACAAAAATAAGAGAAAACACTTGAATTAACAAAACTGAAATTGAAAAATACGGAGAACGCAGAACAGTGTCTACAAAAAGCCGGTTTTACTTTTCAGACCAAATCCAGTTGGCAACAGCAAGTGAATGCTGTGGCGCTGAATTTTATGATGAGTGTATGATGAAAAAATCAGAGTGACACTCCTACGCATGATGGAGTTCGGAACTGGCGACAAATGGAGAATTTAGACGGGAATTAGTCGGGTCTAGTTTTTGCCCAAATTACACACATAAGTGACCCAGATCGACATGTGCCCTTTTTTGAGCATTTGAGCCGGGCTCTCAGGCCTGAAGACCTGAATAGCGAATTAATTAGCGCTTCTTTTCACCGAAAAAAGCTTAGTCCTACCATTACACCGGTGTAATGCGAGATGTAAGGCTGAAAAATGCTGGCAATTAAGCGAATCTGCGTATCATAAATGCCAGAAAGGTGGTTCCTCTTCTCGCGTTTCGGTTCTTCTTCTTTGCCACTCCGGGCCTTCTTCTCCGCTTTTACTACTCACGCATACCTCGGAATTTGAAAGTAAAGCGAGCTGAGAGCTCGACTCGGCGCAAAAAGACAAGAGAGGTCAATGAATTTTTACGTAAAATTTTTGTGCGACTTTGTTATTTTGTAATACGTATTCCTGTTTCTCTCGTTTTCATTGTTTTGGCCCAACTATGTACCGATTTTCACACTCACTCTCGGGCCCCGTTTTGACAACTTATCTAAGCACTTTTCGCACTTCAGCGAGTCGAGTTCCGTCACTGGGTCTCGAATAGCTGCGGTGAAAAGATTAGACATGTACCCACTTTTTGCCAAATCTCGCGATCGTCGAGTAGCGAGCAGTAATTTTAGGCTCCAACAGCTAGGCATTGATCGGCAACCGGTTAGTTAAGCGGCCGCGGAGAAATTGGGTGCTTTTTTGCCGACCCGACTTTTTTTCCCTCCTCTCGTTACACGCGGGAGTGTGTTGAGAGTTGCACAAGCGTTGAGGTTTGATGAGTGCCCAAAAATTTCGCATGTCGGCACGTGTTTGGAGGAGGAGGTCACCCCGGGTTGGGCTTCATTTCTCCGAGCCAGCTTACGTAAGGGGTTTGGGGCCGGTTTGGGACCTTGGTATCGGCTCTTTCAGAGTGATATTGATAAAGCTTAAATTTACATTTTGTGGCGATAGAAAACGTAGAGCTTAGAGAGAGCAGCGCGGAGAAAATTATATAAAAACCAGAAACCGGCTTTTTAATCACGGAATTCGACGCTTACTTCATAGCTAGAATCCACGTGTTTCTCGGGAATTGGGCTTGCTCGAAATTCGAATTAGCATAAATGCTACGATAAGGACGGCAATTAGTTGAACTCGTTAGTGTCAGTCACCTCTTCGGGAACTATCTCCGAGCTGGTCGGCGCGGCGGGCAATAAACCAATCAAGATCAAGATTGCGAGGAGCAAAAAATAATCAAAGTGAAAGGACCTGCAGATTCCTCGAAATCCTTTCCTTTCGGCGAACCGGCACAATCAGGTTTTAAAAGGACACGTTACCGTTCAAATGCCGCTGGGCCTGGCGACAATCTTGTCGCATTTAACCCATTTCCGTCCAATGGTGCAAATTTACACCTTCCCACTTTCTGATTTTTCCGGGAAAAGCCTACTTTTCTTAGTCAGGCTTTAATAAGGATTTTTGGCTTTAATAACTTCTTGTTTGAATTTTTTACAAAAATTTATACTCATGTATTGGTTTAGTAAAGATGTTAAAATTAAATAAAAAAAAATCCAAGAAATTTTTTTTGTAAATTTTTATAAGCTCCTCTGGAAGCCCCTAGGGGGTCTAGGGGATTTCTTCTTTGCAAAAGTGCTAGGTCAGCTACGTGGGAAATAATTTTTTACTGGTGGAAATGGGTTAAATTCGTGCGATTAAAAAATGTTGCCCAACTGGTTTTGCATTTGATGACCATCAAAATTTACTTTACTCACCAAGTCACCACGACAGAGTCCGGTGTCCGCGCTCCGCACTGTCATGGATCATTTAGAGAGGCCGACTGTATAATTATATATTTATTGTATGAATTTTCTGGTTATATAATTAGCGATCGTGTGGATTGCAGGAAGAAAAAAAATTTCGTTTTGAGCGTGAAAAAAATGGGAGAAGAAACGAGAGACGATGGAGGCGAGGCAAAAAGTCCACATGGAATGCATGGAAACGAGAAGCGCGTGCATGAGCTGACCTACTTTGGACAGTTACTTGGAGTATGTAGTGATTGTAGAAAATCAAGATTTTAAAAATTAAACTTTAATGCGATTTTTTCTCCGCGCCAACTCTCATGAGCCAACAATTGCGCCAGAAGTGTTGACTGTGGGGATCGGCGGAAATGTTGACTCGGCTCTCGACTAGGTTCTTTATGCGCCTGGGGCCAAGGTCGACTCCGCTAGAGAGAGAGAGGCGAGCCCAGCTCCACGCCCGAGCTTTTTTCGTTGTTTCAGGAATTTTAATCGCTGAATTCATTAACGAGTCCGCTCCGACGGCAATCGTAGCCACTCTCTGAGCAGTTTAACAGTAAAAAATTAGTAGAATTCCTGCGCAAAAGTAGACCTGAACAGGTGTCTAGACCCGCATTAATAGCGATAATTGCATGTCTTACACGAATATTTTTCTCTAACACTATTTCCTTACACTCTTGCTGATTGGAGTCGTTAATATCTACATTTTACACTCATTTTATTGGCTCGCCTCAATCACTTACAAATAGCTATGCAGCAGCGATCATGCATGCAGAAAGAGCAAGAAACGGAGGAAATCTCGGTAAAAATAACAATAGACCAGAGCAGGGCGAATGCTTTCCTCAACAATGGCAGAGTGTGGTTGTTTTATACACAAAACATGAATACAATTCGCGTTTGATCTGGATTCGCAGATTATTGCAGTCCAAGCGTAAATGGAGCTCGTGGTTCAGGGGCGTAGGATGGGGTTTTTATATGAGGGGGCAGCTTCCTCCAGAAAATTCAGGAAAGTAATTTTGCCCCCACTCACTTTTTCTTTGGAAGGTTTCCTTGGTCTAAAAATCACCCTGGAGAAAAATCCAGAACTTGCTCCCACTCATCTCAACGCCCATGGAACGACACTGGGCCCAGTAAATTTAATACCAATAATGAATTCATTATTGCTATGTAGCTACATGCTCGAACTGCATTATCATGTGATTGCGCCCAGATACTCAGACCCCTTCCCGGTGAGTTCCCGACCACCTCGCTTTCCCCCGCGTGTCTAGGAATGCGGCTGGGAAACTGTCGGACCCCAGGGTACGTGCATTCCATGGCGTGCATTTTGAACGGTATTTTAATGATACACTTTGGCTGTTTTATTAATCACACTTCACGACACTCTGCAAACTGATTGGTGATGTCATCGGCATAATTGAGCATTGTATAAGGGGGGCCTGGTACCTTTGAAAAAAATTGAGTAATAGTGGAACTTTGATTGGAAAAATGTGAAAAAATCAAAATTGATTGCATTTTATGGGCGATAGTGAGAGGCATTTATTTGTATCTATCGATTCCGACGCTGCGGCGCTTTTTGTAATCGAGGAGCGAATTTCAAAATGCCTCCGATAAGAACCGCTGGGTATCAATCACAATTAAAGCTGATAATATTGCCGATTATTAGCAGAACGTGTATCAAGAGGACTCTAGGGTGTGGCGGAAATTTGATTGTGAATTTTTGCTTCAAACAAAAGAGTTCTTCGGAACTTGTCGGTTGAGATATCGGGGTTTTAATCACGTGTTTTTTTTTAGACGACTTGTCTTTCAACTGGACTCAATTTTCAAAAAGGTTTCTCCCCAGTTTTTAGTTGGACCCTTAAAAAAAGCCTCAGATATGAGAAGAGCTGGTGCTTGGTCTAGGATGCGAGTCTGAGGCCCCACAGATGCTTTCATTTATTATGCGGCTTGCCAGCACTCCGCTGCAAGGTGTACCATGAATGAACACGGGGAAGTGTACAGATATTCGAGTAAAAGTTTCCATTTCATTGAACACCCATAGAGGCCCTGTAAGGTCGATTGCATATTGTGCATATTATTGAATCTAGCTGTGAAAATCGCTGCATTGTGTGTGCCGACACACAGACAGTCAATATAATTAGCTTACAATAAGACAGAAAGTTAAATGGGTATTGAATTCTTTTCTAATGCGAGCGTTTAAACCTGCGGTAAAGGTGCATGAACTTGGCAGTTTCTTGCCTTTGCGGCCATCCAACATTGTTGCCTCGCCACTTTTCCAAAAATATTCGCATTTGGGTAAACTAGTTTCGCAACGAAGGCGTTCAAGGCATGCAGAGTCGTAAACTGAGATATGGGAAAGTGAAAGTGAGGCAGTGTCCCTTTTACACACATCGCTCCCTTCATAGTCGGCCCAAAGCGGTCTCTGCAACATATTGTGGAAGAATCTCGGGCTCAGTGGGCCGCGCCAGTAACGAAGCTGATGACTCCGATGATTGCAAAAAGTGCTTCCTGAAGCAACAGCAACACATATCCGATGGCGTTTCGTTACTTTATGTAATCTGATAATTCTGAGCCGGTGCGGACTGCGGCGGTGCGGCGTGGAGGAAAAGCATAAAATTCTCAATGAGCTTGCCGCGACTCCGCGGCCTATATAATCATGCCAGCTACAACAACAACAACAACCGTCAATTATGCCATAAAAAGTCTGAGCGTCAACAGCTCTGTTCAAAACGCCGCGCCGCTCTACAAAGCGATTGCAGCAATTCGCGTGTGTCATGATTGCATAGATGTGGATGCGGACCGCGAGAGAGATGGGGAGATTTTGAAAAATGTGCAAATTGAAAGATTAAGTGAATGTGCGCTGGGAAGGATGAAATATTGGGGAAACCGTGCAATAGATATTAGATTATGGAGTCGTGACTTTTGCGAATTTGTGTCTATTATTATTAAATTACTAAGCTAGTAATTTTAACAATTTCATTCATGTCGAGGAGCAGCGAGAGGAGAGAAAATCACATTTCTCAAACACGACTTGAACCCACTCGTTCGCGAATTCCGAGAGCCGGAGCGAGCTGCTCATGGAGACGCATGTTTAGGGCAATTTTTATCTGTAAACAATGGGTTTTGTGATGATGGCAGCGGTGCAGAGTGTGTGGGCCAGGCGGAGAAGAGCCTAATCTTGGATACCTTTATCTTGTAGGTTTTGATCCCCAACGACCGAAAAAAGCAACTTAATTGGCTAGTATTTTTGTTTCTTTCTTTGGAAAAGAAGCCTTGATTTGCCTAAAAAAACACAAAATATCCAAAATTGAAACCACAATTTTTAAAACTAAACTTAAACTTTTTTTTGTAGCGTCTTAAATCCATGATCTATGTCTAGAACTTATTCTTGAGCCCCTGTACGTCTCAAGCACTCTCATGGCATGATGAAAAATAGCTGTTGCTTCTAAAGGATTAGACTAACGGACTATTTGAAGCCCAGGTTTTTTTCAGTCTAGCGAAAAAAAGTGAAAATGGCGATTCGTGAATTCCGGATGGAAATTGATGCATTAAAAATTCCACCTAATTGAAACCACCAGAGCATGACTCCAGTCCATTATAAAATATTTATATTCTGGCTTTTGATTAATTTATCACAAAAGCAAGCACAAGAGAGATGTTATAAAACAATCAAGATTGACACTTGAGGCATCAAGTAGCCGGTTACAATCCGGCTCGCTGGCTGAAACGAACGAGCGTAATCTCGAGCGAATCTTACACTCCGGAGAGGAGATTGAAATTCAATTTGATGAAAGTTTTGAAATACAGGAAAAAGCAAACGAAAACAAAAGAAGAGTCGTTTGCGAAAATCAGCATGGAATTGTTTGAGAAATGCTGAGATGTGAGATTCATTTATGAAAATTACGACTATCTTTATAAATAAGCAAAGTAGCATAAATACAATCACCATAAATTATGGCGGCGGGCACTGCGACTTCGCGAGCTAACGGAGCCCCGCAACATTGTGAGAGAGACATGGGAAATGGAAATCACGCTAACAAAGGACACATTGCGGGTCGCTCTTGAAACAACAGTAATTTGATTATGAAATATCGCGCTTAGTTCTAAAAATATAAAAGGTTACTTGAGACAGTCGGTCAAGGCCTTGGGGGAACTGCATGCCACCGCCGAGGCCGGTTCACGTGAGGCGGGTGCCGAAATGCCGGCTAAGAACCAGGGCGGCAAATCAGCTGGTGGCCAATTGCGAGCCAGGATTAGTGGCTTATTATTCTCCGTTTCCCTCCGCCGCTTGGGCATGAACTCTGACTTGAGCGACGCTCTGAATCGGGCAGGGAACACGTGCTCGGGAGAACGAGTGGCGTCGGCTCGATTATGTAGTCTGCTCATATCTGCGAAAACTATTTGTGGAAGCCACCTTGAAGGCTCTGTTGCTTTGCTGCGTAATTTTTAGCAGGGAAGTCTGACAGTAATCATAGAAAAATTTACCTAGAAGCTCACGTAACTAAAACTGCTTCTAGAGACGGTAGAGGCCTCTTTGAAGGTTTTTTATGTGTTTCAGTTCCAGAAAATAGGCTTCTAGGAGACTTCATCATGTTGGTTTAATAATGGAAAATCTTTTAAAAACTTTTTGAAGAAATTCCCCAAAATCATAGCTTTCTCCTCGAGCTCTTGACCGCGTTCGAGCTTCCTCCCGCTCGTGACCTTAGCAGTTGTCAATGAATTTTCTCATTAAATCTGATGAATAATTCCCATAATACGCACTTACGCGCCGGAGTTAACGGGTAATATTAAAGTAAACGGTTTGCTGTCACTGCGTTTGATCGGTTACCTCATGAATATTCAATTTATACTTCTGATCTTTTGATGATTATTTTTTATGCGAGTGTATCTCTGAATACCTACGCCCTGCCCCCCTCTCTCTCTGTTCAATAAATAGTGAATGTATCACCTCGCTCCGGCATGTGATTGCTGCAAATGATTTAGATTGAATTTCTGAGACACCGTAATATGGGGCCATAATATGCGCAATAAATATCGGGATATGGATGGAGAGTTATATAAATCCGTGGCGGGTTAGTCGGGCCCTTGAGCGGATTTCCATAAACAATTGAATTAAAGAAGACAAGTAATAAATAATTTCTCAGGACTGAAGAGCTGCGCGCACTCTGGGTAGTCGTGCAGCGGCATAATGTGTGTGAATCAGCGAGATTGCTGCAGCTGAAAGTACTACGAAGAGCACAATGAAGTGGTAATAATAACGTAGCCTGATGACAATTAAAGTTGACAAAGTGTTCGTGATTCATGAGCTTTTTTTGTAGCAAATCGAGCGAGAGGCTAGTGGATTTGTGATTTATAGCCGAGGTGAAGGTGTCATTAGACTGCCGTTCCTCTCGGCATTTCGACATCTCTATCAATCATGCCGCGATTCAGTCCGAAGCAGCTCGATTGGGCTTTGAGGAGAGGCGACGTAATAGGCATCAAGGTTCTGTGGAAGTTTCCATGAAGACCTGTCATAAACTCTGGGGCCGTGGAGAACAGAATTTGCCCGCTCAGTGCACTTAATTGGGTCGTGGAGGCGTGAGAAATCGACGCGCCCTATTTAAAGCGTTTCCGACCTCTAATCTGGGTTAGTTCGACAGCTGCATCGCCCAGTTCCGCAGAAAATGAGGCTCTTAATTGGCATCGTCGTGTTGCTTCTCCTGGGATTCGCGGAGAGTCAGCTCGTAAGTTTCCCCATCGCCCCCTTTCCTGTACCCTAGAGGCAGTCCAAGTAGTAGAGTAGTAGCTAAGGACGTTTATTTAGGCTCTAGTGGGGATTCCAGTGCCCCCACAGATCGGCGCCTCCGCTCCAATAATCGTGCGTCCGGCGCCCCAGCCCATCGCGACAGTCGTCAGACGTCCCCCCATCTGGGTCCTCCCGAACCCCCAGCTCACATCCGCCCTGACACGACGCAGTCAGAGCAATGGCCAGAGTGGCATTGAGCAGTACGGAGCCGGGAATCAGAACCTGCAGGGCAACATACAGCAGATTGACTGGAACAAAGACGTGGGACGCAGGCGGAAGAAGAAGAGGAGGTCCTCCAAGCGACGTTCAGGCCTGATCCCTCAGCCGATCCAGCAGTCCATTATGCAGCCCGTCGTTTTGAATGTCGCTATTCCGGGACACGGCTCTGTCGTCCACAGACACGGGCCTTTCTATCCCATGCCCAGCCCCTTTGTCTCTGGGTCCTTCATTCCGAGACCTCGAGGACCTCAGATAGTCATCCCTAGACCTGGAGCCGCTCTTCCTGGACCACAAATAGCCATCCCTAGACCCGGACTTGGCCTATCTGGATCTCAAATAGCCATCCCTAGACCCGGACTTGGCCTATCTGGACCTCAAATGGCCATTCCTAGACCCGGACTTGGCCTATCTGGACCACAAATAGCCATTTCTAGACCTGGAACTGCTCTTCTTGGGCCTCAGATTGCCATTCCTGGACCTCAAGTTGTTCCTGCTGGACCTCAAATGGCCATTCCTAGACCTGGACTTGGTCTTCCTGGACCTCAAATAGTCATAGCTAGACCTGGAGCTGGTATATCTGGACCTCAGATCGTCAGCCCTGGGATCATCGCCCCCAGACCCGGACCTGGAGCCTTCGTATCAAACCAAAATCCCTACATCCGCGCCCCCTTGATGTCTAGACCAGGTCCCGCCCCCTTCATCCCAGTACCTGGGCCTGCTCCCGCCGCCAAGAGGATCGTCCACCTCTACTACTAGCCCTGCCTCCCCCTTCCCCTTAGACCTTTTCAAGCGTTCCTTTATTTCAGCCCTTGCTAGTGCCCCGGTTCGCCCCGCCCCCACCCATGATCGTCCCCGCTTCCGTCATAGCCCGTCGGCAGAACCTCAACGTCCAGTCCGGCATCACGCAGATCGGGAACGGCAACATCAACTCCCAGAGCGAGATCGGCCAGAGCAGCAAGGTTGCCCGCCGAACCTACGATCCGAGAAATCTTTACTAAAAACATGTAAAGCTTGCTTTGATTAAACTTAAACCGCTGAAATGAAAATTCACTGGGAAGCCCGCTGCGGCTTTCCCACGCTATTCCTCTTACTTTGTACTCGCAGTTTCTCAGCTCATGGCTCGGCTCCCAAGAAGGAAGCGATCATTCACATGGTCTTTAATTAGACCGCAAAACAGTGATACCTTCTAATCGTTCTCCGGTGGCTTCTCGTTACCCTATAATTAAGGTTTGAGGCGCTCTCCATGCCATCTTCTCACCTGGGCCGTCCACTTCACGTTACTCACCACGTGGACGGTCCCGACACGGCGATTAGGCTCGGGCATGCGGAGAGAGTCGATAGTCTCGAAGCTGTTGACCCCAAAATTTGCACGTTGCCGCGTGATCGAGCGGAGGAAGAGTTGAGCCGGCATCACATGTTAACTAATTTCGGCAGCATCATGCCGGGGAAACGAGATATGTATGGGCGAGTACATAAAAGCCAGCAATTACGATCTACGAGTGACCAACACATGTCTGTCTATGACTTTTACTGTTAGGTAAACACACAATATATACTCTCGCGCGCACATGAGTGATCGAGATGCTGGTGGTAATAATAATGACGAAGTACCAGTAGCAGCCAGCATGAATGAGCGTTGCGGTGTTCCCCACAGACCAATCTATGACCTAATCTCCCGAGGCAAAATCGACCGTCTAAGCTCAGTGGCGGAGCATAACCTCTTGATTAACCCTCTAACGGACAACCCTCGAAATCCTCAACTGATTTCAGACTTTAGGGCACTTTTGGGTCGTTTAAGCCTCAAACTAGGACTGTCCATTTATTTTTCAATTAAAAAAGAAGCAATTTTAGTTTTTCCGATATTTCCCGTTGACCCTCCGTCTGACACCTGGGTCAGGCTGAACCCCTATTTTAAAATGTAGATTTGATAATGTACCATATTTACATGGTTCATTTTAATTATTTTAGTAACTTTGAAAACTTTAAAATATTTCGCTTGAACCCAAAATGTCCGTCCGTCTATCTGTTCGCCTACTGTGTGTTAACTCTTAGAGACCATTTGATTTTTTTCTAAATTTTACTTGCGGTTCAAGGAGTAAAATCAGCAAAGTGGGTTTTCCGGAAAATGTTCAGAGACGTAACGAGAAGGGTTTTAGACCCTCTAAGGTGATTTTGTTCGTTAAAGGGTTAAAATGTTGAGCATGTGCTAAAAATTCTAGTAGAAAATAAGCTTTAATTTTTGTCCGCCCTTTTAAAGCCGATTAGGGTCCACCCTTTTAAAGCCGATTAGGGTCCGTCCCTGTCTAAGCTCGACGAGTCGGGTCTCGCTTCCCCTCGTACACGAGAGAGCATTGATTTCGGCGTTCGCGGTCATTAACCCCCTGCATGGCGAACGGGACTTTGAATAATGCGCGAATATATTCGATCGCATCGGAAATCATGGCTGGGCGGGCGAGGGAGACAAAAAAAAAATAGAAAGTATCGGGGCCAAGATCACTCGAGACGCCTCTCCGTGACTCTCGGACTCCCGGCCATCTTGACGCTCGCTCGATCGGTCGATCTCGGTGCCAGAAATACACATAAAATTAACATATTAAACCCAAACCGGTCGGATAAATCAAGAAACCATTTAGGAACCGGGAGACGCGGATTGGGAGATACACTCAAAATAAATACACACGAAAAAATGAGAAACAAACAACGAAATTAACGTTACAAATGTAAAGTCAATGAACTAGAGTTTCGGGAAGCCGCGAGATGAGATGAATAAACATTGATGAGGCAGCTTGCATGTGAATTCGGATTTCGGGAACGGGTTTGGTTTGAATTACCGCCGATCTCCTCCAGATTATGAGTGTCATATTCGAGCATTGCTTTTTTGCTGCCCGACAGTTATCAGTCTAGAGCTTCTAAAAATTTTAAAAAATTTTGTTTAACAATTTTGAAACATTTTCGCCCTATTTTGGGAAAAACAAAGGGTCAACCTTTTTCTTAACAAGAAATTTTCTCCCTCAAAATTCTCTTTTGGCACTTAAAAATATTTCAAAATACAAATTAATTAATTTTCACAATTTATCCTTGAAATTAAGCTTTAAATCATGGAAGCAAACATTTTTGGCTAAATTTTTAGAAGCCCTAATTTATCACGATCGCGAAATCCGTCGCTTTTACTGCGCGATGCTTTTTATTTTCTTTTTATTGGGCCTGATTTTACGGCCTGTTAGTTTGGCTGCTTATCGGACGCAACAAAGTTGTCCTCATCTCGCTCTCATTCGGGTCCTGAGATGGTCTTGGGCCATAAAAATCCAAAAATCGATAAAAGCAAACTTATCGGACCGTAAAAAGTCGCCTAGGTTCCGCTATTGCTGTCGGGTTTTAAGTGCAGTCCAAAAATCAAAATGCTCTATTACGACTCCGGCGTTATCAGCGCAAGACTCCAAGAAGTTATGTCATAATTATCATCATTAATTTCTCCCATGAACGGACACACTACATACATGTCAGTTGGCCGGTTCGCGGCCCGATAATCCGGCACACACGCTCGATGTACGGACATGAAAAAGTGAACTTGGACCAGTAATATGTGATTTTGTCATATACACAGACGAAAAGCTATTCGTGGCAACAACAGATGCAGTCCCAATGCCGGTTGCCTGTCATTTTACGATTTTTATAGAGCCGACGCGCCGCTCGAACAAGTCATCCATTGACAACACGGATCGTAAATTGAGAGATTACGCTGCGATAAGTAACGGTGAGCTGCAGGTCCGGGGTGCGAATAAAATATGCAACATGGGGTCGTTAATCGCGTGATTTATGCTGCCCATCGGCGCGATTGGAGAGTTCTTAGAAATTAGACGCGACTGCTGGCGTCTTTTGGATATTTTCAAGGTCGTGACTGGCTCTACTTCCGTCCCTGTACAAGATACGGATCACGTGTGGTTCCATGATTTGCTAGATTTTGTACGAGGAGTTTCAACCCCCCTGGTTACGTCCCTGCCGATTTTTCAGAAAATCCACGAGTCAGACAGACGGACAAAATGGCCTCTCACCTCAAGTCAGTCAAACCTCAAAATGGTCATTTCAATTAAAGCGAAGAGAAGGATTTCCCAGAAAGCGTTAAAAATTCTCCTCAGTCGCCAGCTAGCTCCATCATCGCACTGACAGTCGACAGTTGTACCTCTCGCTTATGATTACGATGTCGCTCTTCGCGATGTGGTATCACTTACAAGTCTATCTGCATGTCTACTACTCCGATGTCGCATATTTGCTAAACACACCGCAACATAACATGCGATTTCACACAGTATTAGCTCGTCCCTGAACTTGACTTTCTCGCGTATATAGCCATCATCGTGATTGTTGATTCTCGCAAGTCTCGCTCATATTTATTCTCCGGCTGCGCGACGCATTGATAAAAGAGGAATACTGAATTAAAATACATAAATAAATCAACATAAATTGGCATCAAATTATTGACATCGGGGTCATTTACACGTGGCCGGGCAGTCCCTCGGCTCGCGCTGGCGCGGTCCTTGCCTCCCTAGAGCCCTTCAAGGTCTCTCCTGAGCACCTCCCCCGAAGTGCAGTCACGGACTCAGACATCAGAGATAAGACAGATGTTTGCGAGTCGCCTTATCAATTTTTGCTTAGAAGTTTTGTGGCACCTTGACGGAGTCCTTATCACGGCTCAGGGCCATCCGGGGGAAGATAAAGCCGCGCTTCTTCTTGCGAGGCTAAAATTAGCAATTGCGATCAGTTTTTGCGACTTTGAGCTGGCGAGGGAAAGGAATTGCAAAAATGCGTCACTTTTACCTTGTAGTTCTCCTTTCGTATGTGCCTCAGCGCTTCCACCTACCTACAGTACGTTCGCGTTGCTAGACTTTCAAACTCGTTCCACTTGCAGGTTTACCCTGGGGTCGGGAAGTTTTATGAAAAAAAAAAATTCCAATACCAAATGTCGTAAAGTTTCTTTCATGGTTGGTTTGACACTGGGGTCCAGTAGTTTTCTGAAGGCTTCCAGACCTATCAGGACCTTCCTAGGCTTTCAGAGGCTCCATTTAGAATGTATCAAAGCTTCTAGGTCAGAGGGTATGTACATAAACTGAAACTGCTAGTAAAAGGGCGAACATACCCTCGGGGTCACTAGTTTCTTGACTGAACTCAAATTTAGTCTTAAAATTTGTCGATCAGGGGGCAAACTTTCCAACCAGAGGGTACTTGAGCCACAGCTACTGGCATGGCGAGAATACGGACCGCAATGGACATAAAACTTTATGCTGACAATCAGAACGTAGGAATGCGCCTGGGGCACTTTTTGACAATTTCACACAACTTGTCTCTCTTTCTCCAACTGCATTATACTGCTCTGGGCTCCCCGTCATCCACGACCACGTCCGAACCTTGGTCCCAGTGATGCCGCGCCGTGTCCGAGAAACCTGCCAGCGAGCACAAGTAAATATTTAATGGGGCATTTAAAGGCCCATGCCGCGAATTCGCAAGCAACAAGTTGTAATTACATGTGTCTGAGCCGGGCGATTTCGCGTATTGTCTGTACTCGCGTACTTGCTCTCATGGTGTGGAGGAGAATGTAAAATTTGAAAGGTATTTTCTCTTGATCAATGGTTGTAATTTATCAAAATTACGTCTCGCAAAAACTTTGAAATCCCAGCCGTCATTCTAACCTACATTTTCTTCCTTTTTCGTTCCAGGTAAGCAAAGAGTGTGGATACCTACTTATTTTTACGACGGAGCACAGAGACATGGCTTTTCTCGGGATCAGAGAGGAAGGCTGCAGTCGCTAATTTGAAGCTATTCAGCACTTTACTGAAGGTCTCTGAAGCTCTGCTATGCGATGAGACTGAAAGTACTAGCGAACTTTACAGCCGGTAATTACAACTCATCATGACTATTTTTCTCCGGAACGGCGGAGTTATTGCGTCTTTGAATTTAATGAGAAAGCGAAGAGCGGATTATGTGGGGCCTCTGTGAGAAACTTTTGTGGCCACCACAGCCTTCTACAGTCATAGCCTAATTTTTTGAATCCTTTAAACTCGTCTGTAGCCAAAATTTTAGGTTATTTAACTAAAGTTAAGGGGCTCAGCTCTCTCCAGGAGCCCTCTATTAGCGATTATGGAGCTCAGAGACTTCTTAGAACTCACAAACCCGACACCTAAGAACAGATAAGGTAGAATAACTCAGCTGAAGGCACGAATTGGAGAACTCAAGGTGGTCTTCAGACGATTTGAAGCCTCCTAAGCTTTCGACTCTGTATTTTCGAAGGCTCTTTTGTTGGTTTAAAGGTTGAGAAACTGAGCTAAGAGGTAGAAAAGTGCCCCAAGAGCCAAATTGACGCACCAGGCTATGCGCAAAGGAGACTTTGGAGGCCACAAAATTGTGAGTGAGAGACGCAGGCGACCCAGACAGTTACAATGTAGCCCAGCGCACCGCAAAAAGTCTTCGTGACATCGTGTGCTCATTAATTTCCATCGCATATGAACGAGATGATCTTTCTAATTCAATGCATGTAGGCTTGCTTTCCACAACCTTGCTCACAAGCATACTGATACTCTGGCTTTTTGTCTCCCGTCCCCTCCGAGCGCTGCAATGCTCTCTGAAAGCAACATTGTTGCATAGGTTATGCATAAAATCATGATTCATGACTTTCCTGAGACGCTATCGACCTGGGAATGAACAAGCTTTTCGCACAATCTGCCATCTTTGAGCCAGACACTTTTATTAATTGCTCCGCTCATCTGTCGTCGCGGGACTCGACAAATCTCGAAGCTGATTTATTACAAAATTGAAGTCAGTGGGTTTCATTTCGGTCTGATAAGAGCTCGAGCTCCGTCAAAGTCGTAGCCCAGAGAGCCGTGGGAAGTTTTTGCCCACTCGAACCTTACCGCTCACTTTGCAGCGCGTTCGGGGTAATTGTGATGCAAAACATGGCGTTCTTGATGTCTGCTAGGCTCATTTAGATTAAACACGGCGCAAAAACGAGCAAAATAGAGACAATGGCGACAAAAAACGTAAAATAATTCGCGATCGCATGCCGATGGATCCGCGCCGTACTCGTACTTTTCTGTGTCAATGCTGCATCAGTGATCAGGAACAATTATAGAAGTAATCGATCACTTTCGTTTTCGACTTCATGCGCTTGCAATTTTACTTTTAAATGCTATTTTGTGCATCTGTTATACAACGACGTTGCTTCGTTTCATACCAATTAAAGGTAATTTTTGTAGCTCAGCTCTGGCTCCGTTCCATCTCTCGACCCATAGCGCGCTCGACGACGATGTACATACTCTTGCGAAACACGTGGTGCGCTGGAAACTTGATTTCGAATCGCGAAAGTGAGGTCTGAGCTGCAAAATTCTGCCACCACGCAGCTCAGTTGGCATTCACTTTCCATTGCTTTTGTTGTGCTGTGAAAAATAGAGTCAGCTTACGAAATAGAGCTGCGTCGGCAAATAATAACAATGCGACGCTGTTCGCCCGACCTACGCATTGTAACTCACTTCCTATCTGGCATTAGCCATTAACAAGAGCATGACAGATTTCGGCACTTCAGTTGATTGAATTTGGGATAAGTCCACTCAAATTCAAGGTGCAAAAAGTGCAATAGAAAGTCGGTGCTTTCCAGGGCTCTTTCCCGACTTTCCTGCGGGGAGGACGAATGGAAGCATCGGACAAACTACTTATACTAACCATAGAGAATATAAGACTAGAGGTGTGACGAAAATGGGGAGATAGGTTTCTGGTTTCTTAAGTTCCAGATTTTTTGGAGATGAAAAAATATTTGGGAACTTTTCATTTCGCCACTAACCATAGACTAGAAGAGACTAGAACTAGAAGTA
The DNA here is from genome assembly GCA_963930915.1 of Forcipomyia taiwana. Classification (NCBI taxonomy): domain Eukaryota; kingdom Metazoa; phylum Arthropoda; class Insecta; order Diptera; family Ceratopogonidae; genus Forcipomyia; species Forcipomyia taiwana. Next base: position 70,377 of record CAWVOI010000021.1, read on the forward strand.
TAACGAAAATTAGACAAAAGTTTTACTTTCAATTAAAATAAACCCACTTCCGGTTAAGATTTTTTTGATTCATAAAAAAGAAAGGGGTTACCATAGAATAACAAACTAGAGACAAAACGAAAACAGGGAAAAAATAGCGAATTCTATACTTGGAGTCGAATTTCCGGACTCTAGTTGGAAATCCAGTTTAAAAAATCTTAAAACTCGAAAAGAAATTTTTTGGGGGATGGACTTCTAGAGGAAAAACGACATAAATAATTTTTGAAATTTCCTTAAACTTCTTTTACGTCTTATGAGCCCATTTTGAAGCTTCTAAGAGTCTAGAAAATTTCCCAGGGCTCTCCATTCCGTCACATCTTCTAGTCGACGTCTATGCCATTCCCTTCACACTAAATGCTAACTTTGTTCCGAGGAGGTTGGGCCATTTAACAAGACTAACAACCGCATGATTCATTTTTATGTATTTTATCCAATTTGTTGATGGGCACTGGCTCAAATTAGTCTACAGCTACAAACACAAGGTTGCAGTCACGTAAATTCGAAAGCAAATCCGAAACATAAGCATCGCAGATACGCACGTATGAGTCGGAGAAACAGAAACAGCGCTGGGGCAAAGCATAACGGCGGAGAACAAGAATGGAGAGCGAAGAAGCAGCGAAAATTTTCTTCAACAAGTGTATTTCCATGTTCGAGCTCGAGCCTCGCGTTCGTCCAACAATGTGTGCCAGGTCGTTCACATTCTTTTCTTTCTCCGCTTCCACAATCCACAATCTACTCCCCACATGTGTGTATGAATAATACGAGTTCTAATGTTTTAACGACATTACAACATAGCTTTATCTCATACGTTGAATATTCAACGTCAACATGTGAAAGATTTTCTTTCCACCAGCTCATTTAATTAGCCCATTTGGGAACTCCATATCCAGAGCCAGTCCAGAAAAATAACTAGGAGTGGGAGCGAGGGAAGACGGCTTAATCGAATTTATTAGACGGTGGTGTCGAAGCACGAAAATATGACGCTTTATACGGGTTTATTGACATCGGGCCGGCCATTTGGTCAGAATGTGGGTCAATGAACCAATTCACAAATATTTTTCTTTATTGCGCTTTTTCGAAAGATTCTGATTCAATCAAGTGACGCCCAAGGCGAATGTGCGTCAAACTTTGATCGTTTCTCGGAACTTAATTCGCACGAATACCTCGAGTGCGGCCGCAGATCAGAGGTGTAGCTAGGGTTTGGGGCACCATTGGTCTCTAGATCATCTATATGTGCCTATAGAGCTGGATTAGGTGTCTCTTAACTCGAGTTGGGTGCCCTTTTACGTGAAGTAGGGAACTCTAGAGCTAAAATCAATACCTTTAGACCTAACGTGGGCCCTTAAAGGCAGATCTAGACACCTCTTGAGTTAAAAAGAACCTTCTGAGACTTAAATTAGGCCGCCCTAAAGTTGAAATGGTCATCTTCCAGACTGAAACAGGTGCCTTTAGAACAGTCAGGGGCTCCTAGAGTTGAGAGAGGCTCCTCCAAGCTCGAAATAGACATCCCTAGAGCCAAAAATGCTGTCTTCAGAGCTCATAAGGAATTCATCAAACACGAGCCCCCACTTGCCTACGCCACTGCCCCGGTGTAAAGCCCAGGAAGCCCATTCAAGTGCCCGTGAATGGGCTGGAACCGAGCGAGTCGAGAGGCACTCTGGTTCAGAAAAAAACGAGCCTTAAGAAGATAGAACAGGTACGAGATGTCAAAACAAACAGAGCAACAACAGTTATGAGTGGTTAGTAATTACACGCGTACACGGAGGTAATGAAAGTCGAGGAATGCCGGAGCCGAGAAGAGCGAGAGGAAAGCGAGAGAATACATTGATTTATCATTAAAATTGCGCTGCGAGGAGAGTTTGGGAACGACTTTCGAGCGCTAATTTAGCGCAATAAAAAACGCATGGAGGGAAGATAAGGCGAAGCCGATGCCCAATTGTTCAGTTGCTTCGAAATAACGTAGAGACCGGCCATGATTTGCATAACAGAAAGTGTATATTGCTGATTATTGAATTGTCCAATGATGTGAATACAGGTTGCAGGTCCGAGTGGACTGATAAGCGTGGAGTGATAAAAGCGCAGGTCGTTCTCGAGGCTTTTATCCGGCGAGTTTGCAGCAATCGCGTTTCCAGCTTCGAGGCGGCTTTCATTAGCACAAATTAATGGCGAGTTGAATTTCGTAATGACGTTTTGATGATAGCTCGGGTATGGCGGTTTTTTGCATGCGGGTCCGAGCTAATTCGATTTTTTGGCCCATGACATTTTTCCATAGAAATTCGCCCTAGAGGTAAAGTGACGAATTTTCTCTAAAAAAATTGACCCACTGCTTGAACCTGAAACCTTACAATTTTAAAATTTTAAAATGATAGGAGTATGAGGCTTTTCTCCTCAAAATAAATCTATCTATCTGCATGAGAGCCTTAGTTTCTCAATTTAAAAAAAATCCAAATCTCTTTTGAAAGCCTCTGAAAGCCGTAAAAAAATTGACAAGCTCCTTCTTCGTCCTCTAGAGCTAATCTTCTGTCCATTTTGAAGGTCAGGAGAATTTTTGTTGGACCCTAAAAAGAGTCAATATACTTCCAGGCAATGTCTATGGCTCATAGAAAAATTTGCATGCAGGAAAAGCCACCCAGAGTCTCTGGGAACCCACCGTTCCCAGGCTACAGAGGTAATCGAATCCGACAAAATTAATAAACCGCCAGATAGATTTCAACACGCCAGCGCGACTTGACAAAATCTTGCTGCGGGGAGTCATAATTTGATAAGCATAATAATTTGCCGCGAAAAGCGTATGATTGAGATTAAAATAATGCACTTTGAATAAAATGCACGCGTAATCATAACCGTGAGACAGTGTGTAATTATAAAGTTTCAGTGAGGTAGCAGCTAGTTGTGATAACCCGGAGCCATGTGTTCCAAATCAGCCCGGAGCGAGTAACTCAATTGAACAATAATCAGCCCAGCAACATGCACGGTCGTGTGGCGCAATAGCAAGAACTAGAACATTTCAAAATATCCGCGTCGAATTAGTATTTTTCACACCGCTTGTAACTCGCCGGATTGCTGAAACAATAAACAGGTGTGTCTATTGATAAGCGGCCCGAGGACTGCCCGGTTTTTCGTGCCATATGTTACGTTACATTTTCCCCGAGTCACGTGCTTGGGAGTCGCGAGACCGACGCAAGAGAGGAGAGAGACTTGTGAGAGAGAGTCCTGACGCAGTCGCCGCGGCTCCATGAATGAAATGGGGGTGTCGAGGTGGGTGGCTGTCGCCTGCTAAATTTAGTTACCGCGTGAATGAAAGTCTTCTCGTCGCTTGTACGCAAGAGTGTAGTAGTCTAAAAATAGGTCTGCAGGGATGCAAACAGCTGTGGGGGAGGCTGACGCATGTTGGCGCGAAAGGTCAGAGCAAATCTGTCTGCGGAGGATCCGAGACGCCCCCGCATGGACGTGAACGTGGGAGACGGAGAAAAGGCAAAAAGTTCCGGAAAAAATTACTCGGTAAATCGGGCAAAGTGATTCACTTGAATGAGTCTCGGTGTGTTTTTGTTGTAATGGCATGTTTGAGCAAGGCAAACTCCGCAACTGGAGAGTTCAATGTCTTCAACATCCATCATCCATTTCATTCATTATCACAAATTATGCTTTGATGATAAACTAATGTAAGTGAGTTGCTAGCTGCTACCTAGATGGAAGTTACATTGGGGCGTAACTCTGAGACACGCAATCTTCGCTTACTATGCATCGCTTATTTGCCAGACCGGAGACTGCTCTCCGGAGTTGACGGCTGGTGAAGGGCCCCTTAAGGTTTTTGTTGTATTTGCAAAGGGACAAAAAACGATGAGGCTGTAATTTGGGAATTTTGAGGCTTTTAGAGATGAGATGAGGCAAGAAATCGCTCAGTTGCTGGGCCAGAAAAAGCAGGTTAATATTCTAACAAGACTTTTTAGGGCAGCTTTTAAAGTTTAGGGAGAAAAAAAAATTATGAAGGTAATTTTGGGAGTAAAAAATAATTTTTCATCCAAAAATGCCCCTTTTAATTTTTAGCTTTTATCGACAATTACTTCTAGGGTTACTTTACGAGTCATAAAAATTTTAAAGGCCATTTTAAAAGTCCTTTTTCCCATACAATTTTTGAAGAGCCACAACTTAAAAAAGCTCTCAGGGTGAATATGGGTAAAATATTTGGGCTTTAGAAAGACAAATTTTCTGGATGCCCTTCAAAGTTAGTGTCTAAATAGTTTTTATGAAAATTGACGAGAAAAACATGAAACTCTCCCTTAAATTTGAGGCCCAAAAACGAGTTTCAGGGCATGACTGAAGGGCTGACAGGAAGACGGGCTTATCAGTCATAAGTTGAGGCATAATTTAAAAACGGCAATAACGAAGGAAGGCAGTCAAGTGGCGCGAACAATAGGAACTCATGCGAGCCCGGCAGCGGAGGTAGCAATTAATTGTGTCTGCGATTTGTCTGCGGCACCGAGCCCCATTTGACCATAATTAGACACCAATGTGGCTGACATAAAAGCCGCTACTTATCAATTTCATTATGTGTTAATTAAGCGACAAGCAGCGTTGCAGTGGCAGGCCCAATAAATGCGATCGGGCCGTAAATCAAGACTTCGAGTGCAACTTTGTAGCACCACTTTCATTTCCTCCTTGACAAAGTGCGATTGTGCAACACTCGAGAGGGGAAATGAAACCGCAGCAGGGAGGGCAGCAGCAGATGTTGGTCGGCAATTAGTTTACGATCTTGTTTTCATCATCGCCTTCATTTATAAAACATTGATCTCTGTGATCTCGGCAGGTTGAGGCGCGCTCGAGTCGAGTGTTTTAACAGTTCAAGATGTTCAAATTGAATTACGGCTCGCACCGAACATAAAAGGGGACGCGACGGCTGCGAGAGGAATATGGGTCTTTTGATCTTTTAATTGTCCAAGTGCACGGGGAAGAGCGTTTAGTCATGCAGATTGGTGCAGCTAGAGCGGAGAATTATTGCTGTTGCTGTATCGTAAGCCACTTCAGTATATCTCTAATGGGAGTCGGGCCGTGCATATGATCACGTGCAGGCACTAAATTTTCCGACCGACTGATCGCAGTTCAAGGAGTCCGAGAGCGCATTCTGGGCAAGCTGCGAGGTGTGAGCGGGGCAAAGAGCCGAATGAGGTGTCTGTCTGTCAGTCACTTTTAATGAGCTTCTCTTTAATGGTCAATTTAAGCTGGAAATGTCTTTTTAACAGCCAACGGAGACGACCTAGAACCCCAAGAATTTTTTCCTCCCAGGTACCTGATCTGTCTAAGGGTTAATTTGGGCTGAAAGGGCCTTGACACTGCCCTAAACTGAAAAAAAGACCTCATTTCTTCAATCAGCTCAGTACAGAAGCTGAAACAGCTATTAAAGTCAAGCTAAGGCAAAGAGATCCTTTTTCTGAACCCAACCAAGAATTCCAAAAAAGCCTCCAAATTTTAAAAATTCAGGGAACAAAAAAATAGAGCCATTTTTGGAGCCCAATTTTTCGTCCAAAAGAGTCAACCCAAAGTGCCTCGAAAGCCCGCTTCGTGACTCCCGGTTGGGCAATTTGCAAATCGCGAAAGCATAACCCATAAGCGCCTTATTAGTTCGTCTCACCTCATGCCTCCGAAATACTTGACCTGGCTTAACATCTCTCGTGTCGAAACGGAGCGACAGCAGCCCCCAGTCATTAGTTACCCTCTCTCGCAATCCCATGTTGGCGAGTCATCATTCGGTTATTCTCGAATTTTGCAGCTCCTGTCCTTGACACTGTCATGCCGGGTCGTGTTTTATATACCTGTTGAGCCGGGCGAGAGATGTTATTTTTTATGATACTCACGCACCAAAGCGAATACGCGCGTGTGTAAGAATATAAGTGAAGAGAGTCACTGACCTTTACTTTGTGTAAACAGTGAAGTATTTTTTTACATCATCTTCGCAAACAGCGTGATTTGTCTGCGACCCGCCAATTTTGGGTGCGGGAAGGCGCGATATATGCAAATGAGCGATAGGGCCCCTAAATTATTCGATAAGGAGAGGAACAGGTTTGGGCTTTGGGGTCAAGGAACCCCGATTAGAAGACAAAACTGTTGATGTTTTCGAAGTCGGAGTCGGACTCATGCTTATGCAACACCTCTCCGAGAGAATGCATGATGAGTTATTGTCAATAAGCATAATTTGTAACGGGGCGAGCGTCTAATTGGACTTTTATACCACAAAGTACCCGAAGTTGATCAAAGAGGAGGAGAGAAACGGGGCATAATGGTGAAAACTAAAATTTATAATCGCATTATAAAAATTAATTGTCCGGCTAAAGCTGTAAAATTTGTCTTTTTTATGCGGTTTCCTGAGCTTTCTCGCTGCCTTTGGCCACGGGAACGGAATGAGCTCAAAAGGATCGGCTGATAGAGACGTAGAGGTTTCGGGAACGCGAACAATGAGTCGTTTCATAATTTACTTAAATGTTATTTATATAAATGATCTGATAAAATATATGGTGAAGCCGGCCATTGTTATCGGGTACACAGGTCTCGGATTGTTTGCCCAAATGGCTAGTAGGTATGTTGTTTTGTTTTTCACCTCCCGAAATCCGACATCTTGCGTCAGCTCGCGAGACTTGGACGGGAGGGAATTGAGGGGTTCAAGGGCCCGGCGGGTGTCACCCAGAAACCGCTCGCGATGTGACTCACTTGTTTGCATTTTTCGCACGTATACCCGAGTGCCGTGATAATGACATTTTTAAGGTGTAAAATTCTTTTCGAGTATCTCCACACACTCACACACTCGAATAACTTAAAGGTTCGTTCACCGCGAATTATAGTTGAGCTGTCGCGGAGGCAGAGCGAAGCCAACGACATCCAAATGTCTTCATAACTGCCGCTAGCCCGGAATGCGTGCTACCACAGGGACTGAGGGTAGAGAGAGACCAAAATGTTTCTCACAAGTCATATTTAGGCTCTAAATTTTTTTAGTTAGTTTTTTAGATTTGAATTTAATTTTAAACTTAACTAAGAGGCCTAAACTAAGACCATTATTGAGACTTTTCTAGGTATAAAAAATAAAAATTGATGTTGGTATTTGTTCGTGAATTTTTAAAGATTTTATTATGTTAGTGACATACATTTGTTAGTTTCTCTATGGCCCTAAAATTAATTTTTAATTCAACCTAGACCTTTTCTTGGTGTTTTAAGTTGAACTTGACTTAAAATTGCCTTTATACTTGTCTCAAAACTTCTTTTAAATGTTTAGGAGACAGCTAAGGAAAATCCTTAAGGCCTTAAATTTTTATTTAAGAGTTTAGCCCGAAAGAAAAATTCCATTGTCATACCCCCTTCTACTCTACACGTCCCTATGAGTGCGACTTGCAGTGAAAGAAGGAAGGAATTAAAATTCTAATTGCTATCGCGAACTTGTGCACCGAGACGCGCCGATAGAGGTATGCAAAGCGTTCGTGAGAAAGATTCATTGACTTTTTTGGTTCACTAACCACCTTGGCCACTGGGTCCGAGCACATTGTTCGCGAGATCGGGCTTGACCTAGAAACGGCACGACGAGAAACGGCACAGAGAACGAAGATAGCTCGAATATCTATCAAAATCATCTCGCTTTTTGCCCCCTCGCACACAACCGCGACTCAGTGAGAGGCTATTCATGCAGCAAGCAGCGAATTCCATAACACATTACGTTGGAAATGTTAATTGTACGTTGTCAGAGGCTCATTTGTGGTTGCGACTTGCGCGTGGAATTCTTTATTTCACAAAAAGGTTCGTCGTCTCATCGCATAGGCAAATCTAGTGTTTTGTAATAACAAGCGCATTCCAGCATGATTGTGCATGCTGGCTCATTACGTGATTGATTGGCGACAAGCTTACTAATTTTGCATTCTCCTACACCTCTCGTTCCAGACAATGCAGGACCATCTGAAGTTGTCGGCGGACCCCGATATGCAGGACTGGTTCTTGGATCGCGACTCCAAAATCCCGCAAGTCATCCTCAATGATAAACTCATGACAGACGCCATCATTGGGGCACTGCCGATCAAGACAGAACACTCGTACAGCCTAAACTCAGACGGTGACTCGATACCCGATTCCCCGAACAGTTTACACAACAAAATAGACGGTGAGTAGTGGGTTTATCCGCGCAAAAGCGTACGGTACTGCACCGAAAAGTCGCAGTTGAGCTGCTCTCTCGCGAGTCGCGTCGAGAAGAAAGCGTGGTCGAATCGCCAAAACCCACTTTCGGGTGTCCGTCTGTCAAGTTGTCTCAAGAGGTGAAATTTGACGGACTGTTTTGACTGATTTAAGCCGATCTTCGTGCAAGGTTGAGACGAAAGTTGGGTTTTTGGACCTTTAAAAATTTGTTGAGGGTCTCTGAATCAACTTAGGAGCTGATAAAAATTCGAGAAAAGAGTCTCAAGAATTTTTCGATCTAGAGAAAAAATTTCTGAGGGTTCAAAAAATATTTTGGACTGTGTTCTGAGCCAAGAAGACCTTATCTACCCTTTTCTTAGACCTTAATGGAAGTTTGAGAATATTTGGGTCTAAAAAACGGCCCCAGAATAACCCGAAACCAAGCCCTAGAGAGTCGTTGCTGGCCGAACAAATTAATCACTCGGCCAAGAAACTTTCCACTAGAACCCAAGACCGGGAAAAGAGACGCAATATCAGTTCAATCACGAGATAGCAACCTAGCCAGCGCCCCAGAACGATCCGCGATCCCGTACGTGATGCACTCGCACACGACATCGTGCCCAAGCCCTGATAAGACGCTCTCGCTCGAGCGTACTCGCTAATAAAAAGGCGAGTTCAACAAACCGCCTTGATCTTGACCGAGACCAACATGTATTAGCGATTTCACTCCGCACGACTCTCCTATCACACTCATTTAATGGCGCAGTTTTTCTAACTTTTCACAACGGAACGGCCGGACGACATACATTTCAATGTCAGTGTCTCAATTTCGTAATCGTAATCTCTCTGCGCCATATATTCCTCCTCATTCTTAAACTTGTTTGCACGCTCTTACATTGAAAGCGAAACCGCTGATACCGGCGTGAATTAATACAAAATTGCAAAATTAGCATTTTTGAGATAAGACGTGCACCGGGCAACTCACCTGCTGATAGCGGGGGAGTCGTCTCCAACCGGTGAATACGTTTTTCTGCCTCCCATTCATGTCTTCGGCGTGTTATCAGAGGCCATGACGAAAGCCCGAGACTCGGAAAATTCTAGCAACTGGGCAAACATTTGTTACCAATATTGATTGAATAATCATGTTCCGTCATTTATCATTTCCTTTCGCAAGCTGCAGCGGTGCACAGTGGGGAATGATGTACTGAAAACGTTCAATAATTTCTGGAGGCTTCGTTAAGGGAAGAGCTGCTTTGAAACATCCACTATCTTGGATATAAAGCTCATCATTGCATCTTCAAAAACGTTTATTTTTAACAAAATGTCGATATAATAATTAAGGAAAAAATGGCCGCCATTTTGGGTAGTCCGCCATCTTGGATTTAAATTTTAATCGATTAACTTTAAACTTTAATATCAATTTTTAATCGTCTCAAGGGCCACTCTCCTTACTTGAAGTTAGAACCGTGGCACAAAATAAACAAAAACTCGAGTTAAAATTTAGAAAGATTTTTGGAGCTAACTTTTAAAAATAATTTGGATGGGTTAGCTTGAGTTTTGTAAAAAAAAATTAATTTTTCATTGTAAAATAACTCTTTCAAAATTTTGTAGCAATATAAAGACCTCTTTTGAATGCGGCAAAAAGACATTTTTGAACTAGATTTTAAAAATAATTTTGTCGTGTCGGAGAATTTTGAAACACCAGTGTGGGGCGTTGCAAGAGCCTCTCTCTCCCAATGCATGTGTGCGCTAGGAACTGAGAAGTGTGTCGAAAATATTAGCCCAGGTGTTTCCCCGCCATACTGAAACAATTACCAACTGACCCCATTTCCGAGGCCCCAACTCACTCTCGTTTCTTTTCCCCTCCCACAGACATGGACGAATGTTACCCCGCGATCTCGATGTCGCTGGCCAAGGGTCAGAAGAACCTGCAGAACTGCACCAACAACAACTACATCAACCTCATTCAGACGCTGCAGCAAAACAACGTTAGCTTAAATAATAACAGCAGCTCTAATAACAACAATTTGATCAGTTCCAATAACATATCGCTGCACAACCTCAAATACGGTCACTCGACCAAGAAGAGTAGTGACGCGTCGTCGACGGCGAGTGACTCGGACTTCGAGATGGACTCGGACGGGGAGACGATCAAGCAGGAGCCCATGTCGCCCAGCTCCAGCTGCCCGCCCTCCCCGACTCAGTGCGGCGGGGGCTACACCGTAGCCAACCTGGCAAACATGGCCGCATACACGAATTCCGACCTCGTTTACGACCACAAGGTACGCTGAGAGCTCGCATTCGCGACAATTCCTGTTATTGTCTCATTTTTTGCAGAACGGGACGGTCCACATGTCAAATGGCTCCCAGAGCTTATTGAAAAATCAACAAGTGCTAGTTGGATCGCGGCTTGTGATGCCAAAAGTGAAGCTAGAGAACCAATCAGGTGAGTCTGGCGTTGTTTTTCTCGCACCTCTGGGGCTGACGTGGCTCGTTTTCAGGCTTTGGACTACCGCCAACCCCTCCATCGTCTCTGCCGAGCGACGAGTCGGAGGGCAACCAGAGTCCCGAACATGCGCCATTGTCTCCACCCACGCCTGCCACCACGGGGAGCCGGAGGACCTCCGTCAACAGCTCGAGGGGATACACCTCCACCGGGAACAGCTCGAGGCAGCCCATCCACACGCCGCTCATCAGCAGTCAGCCGGTAATTTTGCTGATTTAATTTTACTGGAGGCTGTATTCTAGTGTTTCTAGTCCCTAGAGCCCTTTTTGGGACCCTTTTACCCAAAATCACCCAAAGAACATTTTTTTTCATTTGATTTTTTCTCATGAAAATCTCACTTCCAGAAAGGGTCCACGGGAACACTGATGCTGACGGAGGAGGAGAAGAGGACCCTCCTGGCGGAAGGGTACCCCATCCCGACGCGGCTTCCCCTCACGAAGGCCGAGGAAAAGTCGCTCAAGAAGATCCGGAGGAAAATCAAAAATAAGGTGAGTGACCTCCAAGTTCTTTTGAACGAGATTTAACTCGTTGGTTTTGGCAGATTTCGGCACAGGAGAGCCGGCGAAAAAAGAAGGAGTACATGGACCAGCTGGAGCGCAAGGTGGAGATCCTCGTGAGCGAAAACACCGACTACAAGAAGCGCGTGGAGTCGCTGGAGGACGACAACGCCAGCCTGATGTCGCAGCTGGCGCGGCTCCAGGCCCTCATCAACAAGCAAAACAGCCGGAAGTGAGGCGTCTTCCACAAGAAGGTCCATATACGTTAGTGTTTCTATAATTGCATATTCCAAGCAAGCATTCCATTTTCTCGCATTTGCATTTCTTAAAATAATTATTATTTATTGTTAGTTGCTATCGTATTTAGAGAGGAACCTTATAAATAATAGTCTGAAGTTGCTTTGGGAGAAATACAAGACAAGACAATGATTTTATGAGAATAGTGAAAGATATATACATACTAGACATATTTTAGCATTAGACAGCTTTGTGGAGCTTCGATAGACTTAGAAACTTGTGCCTTCTTATATTAGCGGTAAGGAGAATAACTTAATTGACACACATTAAACTTGCTAAAATGATATTATTTTAAAAGTTTTAATATATACCTTGCACCTGACACGGGATAAGAAGATGAACCAATCGAAACTGACAACGACGAGATACTGTGCAAAGTTCAAACATACAAGATGTAAAATTATTTGAGGAATATATCGTTTTTGGTATTTGAGGAACCATTCACTTGATTGAAGATATACTTAAAGAGCTGAAATATGTAACGTTTTTGGTTACGAACGTAGTTATACTGAGAGAAGACGTCCAATTGATAAAGTAGACCTTTGCTGACCTTTGCTTGTATCGTTATATTTATTTTCCGGGCGCCCCCCGGACCCCCCTATCTGTGTAAATACGGAGGCGCCCCCTGGGGCCGCCGGACCGCAAAAAGCTGGGAATGAGTGGAAATATTAATGTTTAACTTTTATTTTAACCTTACGAGCCACACGTTGTATACTAATTTTCCTTTCAAAAGACGTGCAAACTAGTTGTGTTTGGTTGTTAAGCCCCTGAGTTACGTAGCTGTAGACGTATTTTGGTGGAATTTCTCGTGATATGTAAAAATAGTGGAGATAGAGATGAGATTCGCAAAATACATAGGACGTAGGACTGCTCGTAGAGTTCGACAATTGTACTTGACTAGCGCGTAAGGCCGTAGGGAGGTAGGACGTAGGAGAGTAAGGCCCCCAGACACCGATCTTAGGTCCAGTCCGGTCCATGGGCTGGACCGAACCCTTGTCTGGCACAACTGATATAGGCGTAAGAAAATTTTGATCGCAAACCAAACCTGTACATTTTAATGATTAAAAGGACAATGAGTGACATCTATTGAGTTATAGTCGAGTAAGGTTACATGTTTTATTTTCAGTTACACCTCATAATTTTATGAACTGTTATGCTAAACGTAGACGTAGTTTTGTGCAATAGGCTATAAGTGCATTTTAAGGTATTTTGATACAAAACAATATACACAAAAAGACAACAAAAATAACTTAACGAGTACTTTAATTTACAACAATCAAAGATGTGAAGAGTTAATATTATAGATGAAGAAACACAAATTATCATTGTTACCTCTTGATTAGTAAAAATCTACCTAAATACTAAAACTAAGATACGACCAATCACCTGCTTCGGTTCGGAAAGTTAGAGAAATTCAGCAAAATCAAAAGTTCAGTGAGCGTTTAGGAATTCGTCTATTTCAAACAATAGATATTTAAGAGTGATAAACTAATGTGTAGCGCCTAAGGAGTAGCTGTAGGAACTGTAGACCCTAAGAGCTATAAAGTTTATTTAGATGAAACCAGAAACATATGAAGTCGATAAAATTGTTTAAAATCCACAAAAAGAGCAAAATGTTATATAAAAGATGCAGCAAAGCTGTGAAAAATAATGTATTTGAAAACCTTTAAAAATGTAATGAAAAAATATGGAAAAAGGAAATATATAAAAGATCATTCAAAAAGAGATGATTAAATTCATTGACAGAAGGAAATCGTTGTTGTTTTGATTTAACTGTTAAAAGCGACTAATGATGAGGGGGGGCCGACACTAAATCAAGGCTTTCATACTTGCGTAATGAGGCTTAATTTTCGATTTTTGATCCCAAAAATTTTTTGTAGTCAACCAGCATTTTGTAACTACTCCCAAAAAATATATAAAGAGCAAAATCGGAGATTAAGCTAAAGGGTGCATTTTCAAAGATTTCAAGAATCCGAAATTTTTAGGGCCCCTAGTTCCGTCCCTGTACTTGGTAGGGGTCATATGTAGTACCATAATTTACTAGATTTTGCACAGACTACAACATACTAAAATTTCAGCTCAATCGGATGTAAAATAATGAGTTTTCATACAAATGTAAAACTGCCCCCATTCCCCCCCAAGAGGGGATAAGGGTCTAAAATTGTTAACCTGCACCCTTACAGACCAGACCCTACACGATGCAAAAAACCGCAGCTCTCTAGCTCTTCTTGTTCTTGAGTTATACAATTTCAGACAGACTGACTGACAGACAGACAGACGGACAGACGGACAGACAGACAGACAGACAGACGGCAAAGCGGCCACAATAGTGCATTTTTTGCAAAATGCTGAAAATGCACTAAAAACGCCCATGGGTCATTAGCCTCCTTACTGAAACTGCAGCACTCTGGTTAATCCTGACAGATAAAAATTGTTTTTCGTGATTAGAAGTCGATTTATCAGATTGGAAGCTGATATATTATTTCAGGTTCAAGACGGGTTTATTCTAATTATCTAATCAGCAAATAATTTTAATTCCATTATCTAATCAAAAGTCAATAGATGTTAATTGACCCGGCAAGCCAACATTCAGTTGCAATCTACGCCTCGAGAGCTGCAGTAGTCATGACAAACCTTGAAAAGTGAGTTCCTGAAGCGCCAAGAAAAAATCCCAAAACCCTCGATTTCCAGGTACTTCGACATCGAGAAGGAGCTCAACAGCTTCAAGCTCCCCACGGTCTCGGACTTTGCCACCAGGGCCATCCATGTGGCCCAGGAGCCCGAGCAGTGGCCCAGCAGAGCCGTCGTTCCCCCAATTCACCTGAGCTCGATGTACAAGACCGAGGACCAGGAGAACTGGGTTCGTTTTTGCCCTTGATGCTTCACAACCCTCCTCTAGATTTTTGTTCTCTCTTAGAAATACCTATACTTGAGAGTCGGAAGCCCTTCGAGGGACTGTCTGGAGAAGTGCTTTGCCAACCTGAACAATGGAAAGCACGCCATCATGTTCAGTACTGGACAGGGAGCCACGTCGACTCTGATGCTGTCTCTGGGGGCTGGATCGCACATCGTCTACGCCAAGCAGATCTACGGCGCCTCCTACACTTTGTTTGAGTGAGTCTTGAGAGAAACTGAGACAGAGGCGTAATCAATAGGGGGCCTGGGATTTTATTAAACTCTAAGGGGCATTAATTTCTTGACTCTAAGGAATCCCGTTGCCTCCTGCCCCTCTAAAAATTCTGGTTACGTCTCTGCCCCAAGGTCAAAATCCTATTTGCATGCAGGAAGGTCGGAAGGGAGCTGGAAATCGATTCATCCTACGTGGACTTCACCGATATCAGGGCGATAACGAGCGCAATCAGACCCAACACGAAGCTTATCTTCTTCGAGTCCCCTTCCAATCCACTCCTGCTGTGCTACGACATCAAGGCCATCGCGGACGCCGTGCACGCCATCAACAAGGACATCTTGGTGGCCGTCGACAACACCTTCCTGACCCCCTACTTCCAGCAGCCCCTCGATCTGGGAGCCGACGTGGTCATGTACAGCTGCAGCAAGTACATCAACGGCCATTCGGACGTCGTGATGGGGAGTCTGGTGGTCAACGACACGGAGCTCCACGACCGGCTTCGGCAGCTCCAGATCCGCGTTGGCAACGTCCCTTCCCCCTTTGACTGTTACTTGGTCCAGAGGGGACTTAAGACGCTGCCGATTCGGATGCAGCAGTTCTTCAGGAACGGCCTGATTGTGGCCAAGTTCCTGGAGGACCATCCGGCGGTCGAGAAGGTCTTCCATCCGGCGCTGAAGAGCCATCCCCAGCACGAGATCGCGATCAAGCAGGCCTCGGGTCACTCCGGGATCTTTGCCTTCTGGCTAAAGAACGCGGATGTGGAGAGGAGCAAGGATATGCAGAAGAAGTTCAAGCTCATCACGACCGCGGGGAGCCTGGGTGGCTGTGAGAGTCTCTCTGCGAGCCCGTGAGTAGATTTTCTGTCTGTCTGAATATTCGTGTGAGTCAAAATTTTCTCCATATCTTTAAGATACATCCTGATGGCCAACTCCCAGCCCACTGACATGAAGGACGGCACGGGAATCACCGGGAACCTGATTCGGTTCGCAACCGGCTTGGAGGACCCGAGGGACATCATAGCGGACCTCGACCAGGCCCTCAATACTCTGCTCTAACTGGTTCAATAAAAGCCTTTAATAGTTTCTGTGCAGGACAATCTGAAAGTTTTCCGTCACGAGGTGGTCGTCCTGGAAGACCACCACGAGGTTCACCTCGAACTCGATCTTAAAGTTGTTGGTGATGAGCGTCGGACACGTGAAGAGGCGTGGGAACACCATGTAGATGGGGATCTGGATCTTGGGGCAGACGTTCCCGTCCGCTATTTGGATGTTCTGGACCTCGGTGGCGTCGCGGGAGTAGCCCTCGGCGCACCCACACGTCTCCACTCGCACCAGCTGCACCTCTATGGACTTGATGGCGACCTCAGTGTGGTGAATCACGATGTTGCCCGTGAACGGCTGCGTTATACAGCACTCAGTGGAGTCCAGAGTGCCTGAAAAGAGGAATTTAGTGGAAATTCTACCTCGAATCCGCCCAAAGTTACCGGTGAAGAGGAACCTTGGAATGGAAATGCGTTCCTTGACGGTCTTCTGGAGCGTCTCGGGGCTGATTGAGAAGTTCACGGGCTTCGGAGGCGACGCTGGGACGGGCCTGGTCTGGATGATGAACTGCTGCTGCTTCTGAACCGCCTTGTTTTTCCCCAAAAACGTCTTCCTCACCTCCCCCTTGAGCAGATACAGGACGTTCACGAAGACCCCGTGGTACGTCTCCCAGAGATCCGAGCCCAGGTTGGAGCTCTTCAACATCCCACGGTTCAGGGGAAACTCGAAATTGAATTCAGAGGTCCCTTGCGGGAGTTTTCCCGGAGGCTGAAGCTCCAGCTGTGCGTTCAGGAGCTGGATGGGCTTCACAGAGTTGTAAAAGGCCTCGAAGATTCCGACGTTCTTGTTGCTCATTTGCAGTCCCACACTCCCATCAAGTGCGATGTAGATCCCTGAAAGTCGACCCCGTCATGTTTCGAGCCCTTAGACGGCCATTTTGCCTCACCCTCGTGCTTCGTGTCCGCCGTGCTGCTGACCTGCACCACTCCTTTGAGAATGTCGCCATCAAAGTACACTTTGTTGGATCTTTCAAGCTTAATTTCTAAATTTAGTGTCATTCTCCCGAACTTGACGAAGTTCTGGCAAAAATGATAAGGACCCGTCTGCCGACCCGGTTTGTTGACATCCCGAAGCGAAGGGCGGGAGGAAGAAAAAAGTTTCGTCAAGTTGCAGACGATATTCGCCTGCCGATATTCTGCCGAAAACTAGCTTGGAAAAGGAGTAAAACCGCAGAAAACAGCAACATGACGGCGCAGATCAGGGCGATGCTGGACGAGCTGATGGGGACGGCTAGAAATGGTGAGTATTTGAGGCCGTGGGAGGGAAAGAAAAATTGCGTCTCGGCCATTTTGGATCCCGAGATCCCGAGTCATTGTTAAAACGATATTTTGTCAATTCCAGGGGAGTCCGACCGACAAGCCGTGAAATTCAGCGATTCTCGAGTATGTAAGAGCTTTCTGCTTGGTTGTTGCCCTCACGAAATCCTCGCATCCACGGTAAGTGAATAATTGCTGCATAGAATAAAGCTTCCCATTCGTGCAAATTTTCACGTGAAATCAAATCAGAGATAAAATTGATTAAAAAAGCTGATGTGCAACGAGATGCCTGTAGACAACAACAGTTTGTAACATTGCTCGATGTATGTATACTCTTTCAGAAAATTCACCGATTGAAAATTTTCTGTAAAAAATAGAAATACCTCCCAAACTCTCAAAAGTCCGAATCCGAAATTTGCATTGCGTTAGACTTGTAAGTACCTTGATTTCTTTGCTGAAATGAAATAGCGCTGTGGCAGTTTTCGACGTCCGTACGTATAACACCTATATTTTCTCTTAATTCTACTTGTTTCATTTTTAACCAAGTTTTATATATTTTATTCCACCGTCAAAAGAGTTTTTTGAAAAACGCATTTTAGTCAGAGATTTGCGAATTAAGAGATAGGAGAGAGAGTCGAGTCGAAACGTTGCCTTCAGGTGTCATGTCGGTAGAAAAGGGTGTTACACTGTGCGTCGTTGGTGAGTAAAAATATCTAAATTTTGATGATGCATTTGAGAAAGGAAACCTTTTGAGACGACTGCATATTCCGATTTCCTTGCGTTTTGGCCCCCGTTCCCCGCTCTTCAAGTCTCTCGAGCCTCGAATGCCCAAAAAATGTATAACGCAAAATCTAGAATTTTCCTCTAGAAAATTTGAATGTGACATCCGGCAATGAAAATTCGGAGGTTGTCGACACGTATGATGGTAAGCCAAACAATGGTACTAAACTAATTCTTATTTGGGAGACAAGTCGTGGAGTTCCCCAAGTTCCCACCTATAACGGGTTTGAGACGTCGACTGACGGACTAGTGGATATGTGATGGAACCTCAGGGCGTTTTTCCTTGCTCAAACGATGAACCCATATGTTCTTCGACAATTTCACTCATTTTTGAAGATATTTTTAAGGGTACTTATTTAAAAAAAAAAAGTTTTTAGAAAAGAAAATTTTTGCTAGAAAATGAGTAATTAATTTTGTTCATTATTAATTTTTTTGCACAGTTTTTAAAATTATTTTTTGAGCGTTTTTGAAAGATATTTGATTTTTCAAAAAATTTAAAGATTTTGAAATTTTTGATAAATGTTTAATGGGACTAATAAAGGATAATTACCACCAGAAAATAGTTAATTTTGGCCAAAACCAAATCGATTGAGGTTCCATCTATGAGCATATGACGGACTGACGAAATGTTGCCAAAGTTGGCCTCTCTGAAAGGAGTAGAATGTAGCAAGAAATTTGCAAATGTCGTAAAAGCTCGTCCCGCCACGATTCGAAGTAACACTCTGTGTCTGTTTTCCTTCTATATATCTGTGGCCATGCAGCGGATGGACCTCGGCGCGTGTCCCAAGATCCACGACTTTGCCCTCCGCGCCGACTACGAGAACGCATCGAAAGACCGAGACTACTACTACGACTGCGAGGCCATGGAGCACCTCCAGGCCTTCATCAGCGACTGCGACAGAAGAACGGAGGCGGCGAAGAAACGCCTCGCAGAAACGCAGGAAGAGCTGACGGCGGAGGTGGCGGAGAAGGCCAACAAGGTGCACAAGCTGTCGGAGGAAATCGGTAAGAAACTAGCGAAAGCGGAAAGTTTAGGGCAGGCGGGAGAAGTGGAGGAGAGCATGAAGCTCATGACGGAGATTGAGGATCTCAGAGCCGAGAAGATCAAAGCCGAGCACGAGTACCGCAGCAGCATCCCCGCCAGTAGCTACCAGCAGCAGAAGCTGAGAGTGTGCGAGGTGTGCTCCGCCTACCTGGGCATCCATGATAACGATGTCCGTCTCGCCGACCATTTTGGGGGCAAACTGCACCTGGGTTTCCTCACGATCCGTGAAAAGCTGGCCGAGCTGGAGAAAACGGCGGGCCCCCGCAAAGAGCAACTCAAGAGGCAGGGCAGACACCGTGAGTATGATGATTCCTTTAGCCGGAACCGCTTCGTGGGAGGACGCGAGCTGGACCGGCGCTCGCGAATCCACCGGTCGAAGAGCAAAGAACGCGAGCGCGGGGGTGCCGCCACCACGAGCGTCGAGAGGGACCGCAGCGAGAAGAGCTACAAGTCGAGCAGTCGGCGGTCTCGCAGCCGCAGCAAGAGCCGGGAGCACAGGTCAGTACTTCTTTCATTTGATTCCCTCGTTTAGACTCTGAGTTTTAATTTTATTCACCTTCCAAGAGTACAATTTTAAATGCTCTCGATTATAAAAAGAAGTCCTGACTCTTCAAAACGTATCTCGTCACATAAAATCCTGTAACAGTAATAACTGCCACCAGCACAATCAGGCCAATCCAGTCGAGGAAATGAGTATGAGTCGACGTGTCTCCCTCAACTTCCTTAGTCTTATTTTCGACCTCTATGTCTGAGAAAAGATCGACATAGGTCGGGTTGTATTCGGTTTCATTTAGCAGCTCCTCTCTGTATTGTGCTAAAGCCTTTTTATTGGGCACAGTGTGGTACAGTTGTTCCATCCACTTATCGTTGGAGAGACAAGAGACATTCTTACCCTGTGCATCTTCATTGGGAAAGACCTTTTGGATTCTAAGAGCCCGACCACACCTAAACTTGTTATTTTGGACATATATCTTGACTCCTGGATAGTTGATCTTGAATCCTGTTTCGTCGAAGTCAAATAGGAGGTTGGCGTCCAGATGAAGAACTTTGAGGTTTTTCAGTCCTTCCAAAGCGGCAAGTTGAAAGTGCGCTATTTTGTTCGTCCCAAGGTTAAGACTCTCAAGGTTTAGGAGGGAGCTGAAAGTCCCACTCTCAATAGACTCGATCTCGTTATCC
Source organism: Forcipomyia taiwana (assembly GCA_963930915.1). Classification (NCBI taxonomy): domain Eukaryota; kingdom Metazoa; phylum Arthropoda; class Insecta; order Diptera; family Ceratopogonidae; genus Forcipomyia; species Forcipomyia taiwana. Next base: position 90,348 of record CAWVOI010000021.1, read on the forward strand.
GAGAAGTCGAGTTCCCGGAGCTTGGAGCAATTCTTGAAGGTGTTGGGTCCAATTTTCTTGATCGAACTGTTTCTTGCTCTGTGGATCTCAAGACTTTCGGAGTTTTGGCCATTGCACACATTGTTGTCCCAGACGGATATCTTTGAGCCCACCAAAACTATCTCTTCTATTTTAGAGTTATTTAGAGGCTTAATTGTGAACGATGGGTTCGTCTCGTTTACCTCCAAGCCTTCAAGATAGCACTTTTGCAGGTGTTTGTTCTGAGTTTTACACTGGTACTCGGGAATGTCAGAGGACAAAGCGAAAGGCGTGATGAGAAGGAGGACGAAAATAGCTCGAGACATATTGAAGGGTCCCTGGTTAAATTAGAACTGATGAGACGTTTTGAAAATCTCGGATTTAAATACATACATCATATCAGCGGTAGCGATCTACTGATGGGTTTCCCATTGCCATTCCGTTGGAAGTTGATAATTCTATGCTGTGATACGACTTCGATTTTTCCTTGATGAAAACTATGACTGCATTTAATTGCTCTGTTTTGAGACCCCTATAGAAACAAACATCCGTTTAGTGTTCAAAGCTACTCTTTGAAGATTCTTGAGAAGGCAAAATTCTTTTTATTGACATTCAGCTTCCAAAAATACAATTTTAAAAGTTTTCGTTCAACAAACGCGTTCCTTGAACTTCATTCTTTAAGACGTATCTCTTTGCTATAAAGCCTGTGACAGCCAAAACTGCAACCACGATGAATCCTCCCATAATCCATCCAAAGGTCCTGAGAATCCTAAGGTCTTGGATGGAAGTTTCCTGTTCCGTCTGGGTCTTGCGTAGTTCCACCGTTGCATTCATGATTTTTATCAGATATCCGGAGATCCCCCCAATTCCAATTGACTGCAAGGTTGAATTTAGGAAAGCTTTGAGACGCTCCTCGATGCCAGCCAAGCTCACTGGAGAATCATCGACATCGTTGTCTAAGAAGAGATCCTCGTAGATCGGGTTGTACTCGGTTCCTTCTAGCAGCTTCCCTCTGTTCTTGGCCAGAGCTTTTTTATTGGCAACAGTCTCGTTCAGCTCTTTTATCCACTGATCGTTGGACAGACAAGGGTTTTCGTTTATGTAATATTTTTTCTGATATTCCTGATAGATTTTCTGACTGCGATCGCACCTGAACTTGTTCTTGTCAACGTAAATTCTGACCAGTGGGTAGTTACTCTTGAATCTTCTTTCATCGAAGTCAAATAGAAGGTTTTTCGTCTAGGTCAAGAATAAAAAGGTTTACAATTCCTTCCAAAACGCTTAGTTGAAAGTGGGCTATTTTGTTATCCTTAAGGGCCTGTTCACATATTACGTAACGGTGAAAATCGAGATTTTCGACCCCCACCCCCCCCTCTGTCACGGTTTGTCACTTTTGCTCAAACCCCCTCCCCCCCCCCCTCTGTCACGTCACGCAGTATTTTTTTCTAATAATAATAAGCACAAGTTCATATATTATATTTATTTTATTATCAATTATATTTCTTCCCAAGGGGATACTAAATGGGTGCCAAGAGAAACTATTGGCATGGGAGTATTCATTTGTTTACGAGTATGTTTTATTTTCGTTCGTATATCGAAAATCGAAACAGTTATACAAATTTCAAAACTATATATGAGAAAAGTCTGTTTGTTCCCGAATTTGGTTTAAAAAGCATAATAACATATAACTTGGGTAAAAATGTACAATTTTTGTTCAAAAAACCCGTGACGTAACACAGAGCTAGAACCCCCCCCCTCCCCCTTATTTTTTGTCACGGTCATGTCACGATTTTGCCAACCCCCACCCCCCCCCTAGGCACCGTTACGTAATATGTGAACAGGCCCTAAGATAGAGAAACTGAAGGTTTAAGAGTGACCTGAAAGTTTCAGGTTCAATCGACTCGATCTCGTTATGTGTGAAGTCGATCATATTAAGTTTTGTGCAGTTCTGGAAGGTATTGAGCCCGATTTTACTGATCGAATTATTTATTGCTAAGATGGTCTTTAAATTTTCAGAGTTTTGGCCATTACACACAGCGTTGTCCCAGACAGGTATATGTGAGTTATTGAAAGTAAGCTCTTCCATTTCAAAGTTTGTGGGAACTTTTATCATGAAGTTAGGGTTTGTTTGGTTTACTCTTATGGAAAACATATCACAGGCTTTCCAATCGATGTGTAGATGAGAACACTCGAACTGCGGAACATCAGCAGAAAACGCGTATGGTAACACAAAAATCAAGACGAGTATAGAACTAGACATTTTGAGTAGTCTCAGGCTGAATTAAAACTGAGGAGTTTTCTTGAAGTTCGGAATTTATATAGTGATTGATTAGTGGGATTCCCAATGGAGTTATACGATTTCGACAGGACCTTCTGTGACCTCATTTGCTGTGAATCCCATTGATTTTAGCGTGTTGAGCATCTAGGAAAATTTATTTCTAATAATGTTTGAAGTCTTTACAACTCTGCTCTTGTTTATCCTTGCAGCCGCCAACACCGCCGCTCCAGATCCCGCGACCGAGGGGACCGGGGCGAGCGTGACTACCGCAACCATCGCCGCGACTACCAGCGCAATGACCGCCGCGACCGCTACGACCGGCGCTAAGCCGTCAACCCCTTCACCGCAGTAAGTTAAGAAATTTTCATTTTTTCTTACCTCTGACCCCCGAACGATGATGGAGAATGGCAGGCAAACATGATTGGAACACGCGGACCCCATTTGTACGTCTCTGTTGCCACTAATTTATTTAGTCTCGTGTTGGAGAAAGATTTAACGCTATTTTACTATCAATTGAACATGGTACGTAGGTTTTATGTAGCACTAAATTGATCTATGTATGCAGATTTGAATGAAAATAAAGGAAAACAGACATCTAACAATCGACAAGCTGTTTTATTTTAAGTCTGGGCCGCCTCCCTGCAGTCTAGCACCCGCAGATTGGGGTTCATCTCCTCCAGCATCGCGAACGAGAGCTGCCAGTCGATGCTGCTGTTCTTCTCCTTGTCCACAATGAGGCGCTTGAGGGCAGACATGCGGTAGATGACGCCCATGCCGCGATCCGAGACGTCCGTTCCGGAGATGTCTAGCTCCTCGAGACACGGCAGGAAGCAGCCGCTGATCCGGTCCAGGCACCAGTCGTCAAAGAAGGCCGAGTTCCGCAGCGAGATGGACCTGCAGTTGGGGATGTCTCGGAAGTTCTCGCAGCCCTCGTAGTGCAGGTCCTTGCCGTCGAAGTTGACGGCTTCCACCACGTAGCGGGGGTCGAAGCGGTTCGGGAGGTCCCTCAGGTGGCTGTTGTCCGTCCATTCTGGCTCTCCTCGGAACCTGAAATGAAATGGCGTCAGTAACCGGAAACAGACAGACGGACGGACTCACTTGATTTTCCCGTGTCTGTGGAGGATGAAGTGGGCGATGGCGAGGTCCGGTCCCAGCATCTCGTGTCTCATGGGGATGAAGCTCTGCTCGTAGGCCGCCTTCTTCAGTTTGCGCTCCGCGTAGATGCGCTTGAGGTTCTTCGGGGTAAGGTCCCAGGGCTGGGCGATGATCTCCAGGAGCGACATGTCCGTTTCGTTGGAGACAAAGACGCTGAACTTGCTCTTCCACACCGTGTCATCGTGGTCGATGGGCAGCCTCCACTGCAGTCTCTTCTTGTCCTCCTCGATCTTCATTTCTCTGGGACTCAGCTTCTTCACGGGCTCGTCGCTGTCATCGGCGGGGATCCACGACTCCTTGATATCTGCCTGTTTCTGAAGGACCGAACGGAGGTCCTCGGAGCCCGATCCAGCAGAGGGCCTGTTGGACAGGAACCGGGGGGCACAAATCCGAGGAAACACCCGCAAAAAGGAGCTTTTGATCATCGCGAAAAATCGAATTTCTTTCGCGACTTTTGTGTTGACAGGAACAGCTGACTTTGACAGCTGTTTGACGTTTCACCTTCGCGTCCATATTTTTGTTCGAAACATAAATATTCGAGTTTTTCAGTGAAATACCGTGAAGGAAGAGCCCAATTCGTTTCACCTTGACGACGAGCAACTCAGGCTTCTTGGAAAAGTGGAGTTTTGAAGGAATTTTGCAGAAACCGAGTGAAAGATGGACTTTCAAAATCGACCCGGAGGAAAGACCGGAACGGGAGGCGTTGCATCATGGAGCGAGACCAACCGAGATCGCCGCGAGCGCCTCCGCCAACTCGCCCTGGAAACCATCGACCTCGCCAAGGACCCGTATTTCATGAAGAACCACCTGGGGTCCTACGAGTGCAAGCTGTACGTTTGTTTACGTTTCCTACTCCGACCTCGGGGTCTAAAATTTTTGCATTCCTTTCTTCAGATGTCTGACTCTGCACAACAACGAGGGAAGCTATCTGGCCCACACGCAGGGCAAGAAGCACCAGGCCAACTTGGCCCGTCGAGCCGCCAAAGAGGCCAAGGAGAGCCCCTCCTCCATGCAGCCGGAGAAGCCCCGTGTGGAGCCCAAGAAGTTCGTGAAGATCGGCCGACCTGGCTACCGAGTGACGAAGCAGCGAGACCCCACTAACGGGCAGCAGAGTCTGCTGTTCCAGATCGACTACCCCGAGATCACGGACGGGATCGTCCCCCGGCACCGCTTCATGTCGGCCTACGAGCAGAAAATCGAGCCCCCGGACCGCAAGTGGCAGTACCTGCTGTTCGCGGCCGAGCCGTACGAGACGATCGCCTTCAAGGTGCCGAGCAGAGAGGTGGACAAGAACGAGGGCAAGTTCTGGACGCACTGGAACAAGGACACGAAGCAGTTCTTCCTCCAGTTCTCGTACAAGAACGAGCCCAAGCTGAACATCCCGGCGCCTCCGATGAAGTTCCCGCCCGCAAGGCCCCCGATATTCGCCCCCGGACCCCCGATGCTGCCCGTGCCCCCTCCTCCCATGTAAAGCCCCGGCCTTGGGGTCGAAATTTTTAATAAAATAAACACTATAAGGACAAAGCAGAGGGGTGTTTCAGCTCATCCCAGACGCTTCGAGGCCAGGTACTCCTCCTTTATCCGCTCCCGGTCCTCCACTTTGGGCAGAGCGGGCGTGAGTCCGTCTCTTCTTCTCTCGCGTTGAATCTTGCCCTGAAAGAAACCACCCTTTGAAAAGACCCTGGAGGAGAAGGCTCAAGTTACCCAGAACTCCTTGCAGTATTTGTAGTTCTGGAAGAAGATCTCGCACTTCTCTCCGTCGTAGTTGTTGTCGTTCAGGCATTTGAATGAGAGATTTTGCTCCTGGAAAATTCACGGAAGTTCAAAATCGTCTTCCTAGAGGGGCTTGTACGAACCTTGTAGCAGGGGTTGTGGAGCTCGGGGTCTACTCGCGGCATTCGGGACATTCTGGGGCCGGAATTAAATGCCAAAGTGATTTGTTTTGAGCGAGAGAAAAAAGTTACATCGACAGATCTCGATGAAAGCCAGCTGACGAGGGAAACAGCTGACTCGATTATTGATAAGAGACCGGCATTGCATTTTATTTTTTCGCGTAGTGATTAAAGGAATTTATGAGACTCAGAGCCATCATGAAGTTCATCGACATTGGCGCCAACCTCACAGACTCCATGTAAGTTGTGAGCTTCGATCTAAGAAAAATCTTTTTACCATCCCCAGCTCAACTTCCGAGTTTTCAGGTACCAGGGAATCTACAACGGGAGCCAGAAACACCCAGAGGACCTGGAGGTCGTCCTGAAGCGTGCCTACCAAGTGGGAGTCGAGAAGGTTTTCGTCACAGTCGGGAGCCAGACGGATCTCCCTCGGGCTGAGGAAATCGTGGCGAAAGACGAGAGGCTGCTGATGACCGTCGGCATCCACCCCACGAGATGCAACGAATTCCGGGACTTTCCCGAGGGAGAGGAGAAGTTTCTCGCCTTCCTGAAGTCCAAAATCGAGGCGAACAGACAGAAGGTCGTGGCGGTCGGGGAGTGCGGTCTCGACTACGACAGGACGCAGTTCTGCGACGTGGAGGTCCAGAAGAAGTTCTTCGAGACACAGCTGGAGCTGGCCAGCGAGTGTTCCCTCCCCCTGTTTCTTCACTGTCGAGCAGCTCACGAGGACCTTCTGGAGATCCTGACTAGGAACAGGGAGAAGATCTCGAAGGGAGGCGTCGTTCACACGTTCGACGGGACCTTGGAGCAGGCAAGGCAGTTCATCGACCTCGGGCTCCACATCGGCCTCAACGGGTGCTCGCTCAAGACCGAGGAGAACCTCAAGGTGGCGGCGGAGATCCCGGACGACCGGATTCTGCTGGAGACGGACGCCCCATGGTGTGAGATCCGGCCAACTCACGCGGGCTCGAAACACGTGACGACCAAGTTCGAGGCCGTGAAGAAGAAGGAGAAGTGGAACGAGGCCCAGATGGTGGGAGGGAGGTGCGAGCCGGCCCAGATCGTGCAGGTGGCGGAGGTCCTGGCGGGCATCAAGGGCAAGGACGTGGCTTATCTGGCCGCGAAGTACTACGAGAATACCATCAGAGTGTTTTTCAATAAATGATTTGATATTTTGATTATTTTGTCATGACTTACGCGAGATGAACACCCCTACTAAGCTCATCCGGCGCTCATTTCTCTTGATAAGCACAAAAACATAGATTGATAAGCACCGTGTTGTCAGTTTTCGAGTGGATCCCATGACTTTGCCACGTTCGTGAGTCCCTGCAATGTCCAAGCTAGCCGAATACTTCGAGAAGCTCGAGATAGACCCCGAAATGCAGCCCAAAGCAGAATCTCCCGTGCTAGCAACGACAGACGTCCGAGTAAAGTCGTTCCTGGTGGAGCAGAAGAACCGGAGGACGGCTCGGGAGACCTTCGATCTGCTCACGACGACCCAGGCGGCCATCCAGGACGCCGAGGAGAAGGAGCAGCTCGACCTGGTGCTCAAATTCCTGGAACCTCTGATTTCTAGAAGACCGGCAGTGCTGAAGGGAGTCGACCGCCTGACTCTCAACACGAGCTCTCTGTTCCAGCTCTTCCTGGACCTCGCCAGTCTCCCCGAGAACGTCGAGGTGGGGGTCACTCTGGCCCAGGACGACCTCCTGGTGCTGGCCGACCACGTCTTCCTCGGCAAGCTGGACAAGTTCTCGGTCTCTGGGAGCTCCCACCCGGCCTCCAGGGTCCCCTACAGCACCCTCGTGGTCACGGAGAACGCAGACCTCCACTCGGCCGTCGACGTTCTGGGCCAGGTGTGGACGAACTCGTACGTTCCGTGGGTCATCCGGGACGTCCTGGTGCAGGAGAACGTTCAGAAGAAGTTCTTCACGCTTCTGGAGGAGCGCTTCCAGGGCAGTCAGAAGACACTGACGGAACAGCATGCCGTCTTCCTGAAGAGCAGGAATCTCCAGCGGTTCAGGGAGCAGAACCTCAGAGTCCTTCACGACACCTTCGTGGTAGGGATCCAGCGGAACTACGTCGAGGACCTCTTCATTGCCGCCCCCGTGGTCACCGTGAACGTCTTCAGGACCACCAAGGAGGCTGTAGCTCTCTACAACAAGGTCAACGGGGGCTCAGCGACGATCTGGAGCGAGAACATCACCGAGACGCTGGAGCTCTCGAGGAACCTGAAGGCCTCCAACGTCTGGATAAACTGTCACGGCGTCCTGAACCCGCAGTGCCCGTACACTTTCGGGGGCAAGATCTACGGATCCGAGCTCCACTCGTGCTTCGACATTCCCGAGCTAGTCAGCAAGGTGGCAGGAGAGGCCGGAAACGCGAAGGTGCCCGAGGTCCAACCGCTGGAGAGGGCCTTCTTTGAGGGGAATCTGCTCTTCACAGTCACTTCGGAGCCCAGCAAGAGGAGTCCTAAGGAGATTGCGGCTCTCGTGGGCAAGTTTGGGGAGGGGGAGCTGATTGCCAGGACCCTTGGGTTCAGCTACAAGACTATCGTCACGAGGTTTGGGCAGACCTTTGCCAATTAGAGAATAAAGAGGAGTTTTTGTTGCAAGTGAAAGAGGCCTTTTTGACAATGACAGAGACTGTGAGAAGAAAAACTAGCATGCTTTTTTATTCGGATCAAAGTAAGGCCTCGGAGCTCAGAACTCGATGTTGAAGGGGTAGTGCTTGTGCTTCGTGCAGAGCCCGAACGGGATGGTCCTCTGGTTGCTGTCCAGGGAGTCCAGGTAGGCGACGTCCTCGGGGGCCAGAGTGAAGTCGAAGATGTCGATGTTCTGCTGGATTCGTTCCTTGTTGCCCGACTTGGGGATCGGCACGACTCCCAGCTCCTGCACGAGGTACTTCAGCACCACCTGCCCCGACGTCTTGCCGTACTTCTTCCCGATCTCGATGACCTTTTCGTCCAGCAGAGCGGGCTTGGGAACGTTGGGGTCCTTTCCAAAGTTGTGGGGACGCCCCATCGGACTGAAGGCCGTCAGAACAATGTCCAGGTCCTTGCAGAACTTGGTGAGCTTCCTCTGGCCCAGCTGAGCCGAGCACTCCACCTGGTTCGTCACGGGCTTGACCTTTGCGTTCTCCAGCAGCCGAGTGATCTGCTCCGAGTTGTAGTTCGAGATGCCCAGGGCCCGGACCTTCCCGGTGTCCATGAGCTTCTCCATGGCCTTCCACGTGTCCACGTAGTCGCGCTCGTCGTAGACGAGGTTGCCTTCCTGGTCCTTGGGTAGGTCCAGGTTGTCGAAGCCCCTGAACTCGTACCCCATCGGCATGTGCATGAGGTAGACGTCGATGTAGTCGAGGCCCAGGTTGTCGAGACTGCGCTGGAAGGCCTCGGCCACGTGGTCCGGGTTGTGGAAGGAGTTCCAGAGCTTCGTCACGATGAACAGGTCCTCTCGCTTGACGGTCCCGTCCTCGATCTTCGCTCGACAGGCGCGTCCCACCTCCTTCTCGTTCTGGTAGAAGTAGGCCGTGTCGATGTGCCGATACCCGGCGTCAATGGCGTCCTTGATGGCCTGCTCCCCGGAGTCGTCCGTGGACTGAAATCACAAGGTCACGCAAGGACGAAAACAAGATATTTGTTGTATCCTACCAGATAGGTCCCGAGACCGAGGACCGGCATTTGAATTCCATTATTCAGTTTGACTGTGGGGGCTAGGACCATTTTTGCAACGTTCAGAAGGCGGCTCATGAACACAAGAAAAGAAAAGACTCTGATAAGGCGTGTGCCGGCCGGCTAATGACTTTTTTTCTGATAAGAATAGCGACGCACTTTGCTCTGCCAAAAATGATGGGGACTGCACTCACGGCGAGTTCGCGGCCAATTCGCCGGATTCAAATTTTCGACCGTTTTTTGATAAAATTTATTCCTCAAAAGTCTTACGTTACTAAGTTCCTGTTACACAAATGCAATTCGATTGAATAAATTCCTGAATGGGTGCTCGTGTTTTCTCTTAACTAAACCTCCCAAATCTCACTCAAGAAGTATCATTTGATGCAGTAATCCTTCCGCTGCTGCTTCACAAGGGCGTCCAGTTTCAGGCAGCGCTCTTTCAGCTTCACGTTCTCCTTCTGCAAGGCCTCCAGAGTCGAGTCCTTCTTCTCAATGGCCTTTTGAACTCTGAAAAAGATCCGTATCTCAGTAGCTTGTCGTGTTTTGCTTGAATGGAATCCTGCATTGTGGGAAAACGGGGTCAAAGGCTCGGAAGTAAAATGCTCGAAAAGATAACAAACAGCTGGTGGGGTGCATTAATATGCAGCATAAGTAGGTTGTGACTAAACAATGCATGACTGGATGGGAGAGCACGTGGAATGCCGTGTTCGGGAGGGGCGAAACAAAAACCTGAGCTGGATCGGTACCTTGCATAAATTCTTTGAATTTCCGCATCACGCTCCTTTTGTACGTTTTTTATTTCGTCTTGCACTTCTTTCCTTGCGTCGCTTTTTATTGTATCCTTCTCCTTGATAAAGTCGTCGCACATCTGTGGAAGAGAGCTGGGTCAGAGGCAAAGACCAGGATTTTTTTTTTTTAATTTCCGGCCGAATTTTCATTTTCGGAAATATTTTTCTTTCGTAATCGTAAATCGTAATTTTTTGAGGTTTTGAGTTGGGGTTTTAGCCCCGTAGCTCCCAAACGAGGGCTTCGATCTCAAAATGTTCTTTAGGAGGTCCCCTCAACTTTTTAAGACGCTTCAGATGGTGCTCAAATTTTGACTCCGACCTGGTGAGGAGCTAGAGGGCTTTTTCGGCCGATTTTGGGGGGTCCAGGAATAGGAAAAATTTTTCAATAAAAATTTTTTTTGAAAATTCCAAATTTGAGGCCGAATATATCCGGAAGGAGGCTCAAGGCTGCCATATTAAACGTGAAATTTTCAACGAATTTTCTTTTACAATATTTTAAAAGTGAACTAAATCACTAAATCCCATTCCTGACCTACGGAATTTTTTATCGTAATCCAAATTCAACCCTCAAAACTTAGTCTCAACAGCTTCCAGATTTTTTCTTCCCACAACGAACCGATTGACGGACAAAAAGGCCCATAAATTTGTAAGTGCGCTGTGTAACACGGGCGGAAGAGGACCTGCACAGTGCGATGCAGCAAGGAAGCTGCAATTGCCCCCAGTCACGTTTGATGAGTCGTGAATCACGAAAAAGTCGTAAAATCCTTTTCAATCGGAAGAGAATAGGGCGCGTTGGAAGATTTACTACCTTCTTAAAGTGGCTCAGCTGGGTTTCAAGTTGCTTCACTGTTGCCTGCAAGTTTGTAATGTTTGCCTCGCACTCCGCCAGCCTCGTCTTCGACTCGATATACTTCTCCTTGGCATCCGACTCCTGCCTCTCCAGCTCCTTTATCTCGCGCTCGTACTTCTCCTTCAGGCGACTACAAGCGAAAGACAGGAAGTGCAACACACAATTGAAATTTAATAATTGAGCTGCGACACAACAAACCTCATCTTCATTTCGTGCTCCTGCTGGCTCTTGAGCGCCTCCGCATCAACTTTGGCTACAATCGAATCAATTTGCCGATCCCGCTCGATTCTGCTCTGTTGTCTGATATAATTTTCCCTCTCAACCTCTCGCAATTTCATTGTTGTCTCGTATTCGCGCTTCCACACGGTGAAATCTGCTTCGAACTGCTCCTCCAACTTTTTGAGCTCGTTCTGCACCAATGCGATCGGGCAGCGGGACACATTTACAGAAAAACAGAAGTAGCTTAGTGAATGAAAGGCTCGAAAAGAAGATTACGGGGAAGCGAAACTGAGTGCCACGATAATAATTTCCCAGCTTCTTCTACAGTCTCTATGGCAAGCGCCACGTCGGCATCGCTAGTCATTTATTGCACAATGTAGTCCCTTGCAAGAGGAATGAAGGCTGATGGAAGCGGGACTATGTTGAAATAATGATGAAAATGGGGAAAATTTTAATTAAATTTAATATGGCATAGCTGGTTAGCAACGCCACACTGACTGCTATGGTTCCAGGACGCACAGTGGGACAGTGCTTTCTGGCTTTTGGACAAAATTTACTGCACGAGGATATGGGGGTACCATAGAGGCTAGCCCTAGAAGTTTGTTTCCAGTCATTGACGGTTTTCACAACCAAGGCTTTGGCTGATGTTTTTTAGAGTTTCTGTAAATATTCTTAATGCCATAGAGATAAACCCTAGAGGAAGATTTTTGGATGAAAAATAATATGGGAGCTTAAAGAATTTTCAAGAACTTTAAGGGATCTTAAACTTGTCTTCTTCGTTACGCGAATATGTTTAAAAACCATAGAGACTAAAACTAGAAATAATATTTTTTTTTCAAATAATCAAGAGAAGAGATAGATATTTGGTCCCATTTTCGAGCAAGACGTTTCATTGCCCGATGTCTTGAGAACCATAGAGATGTACAACCTAGAGCCTTTGAACCACGATTTTAGCTTTGAGGCCGAAAACGGTTCAGATTACCTCCCACTGTGCTACCCAGCAATAGCAGCAAGTGCCAGAGAAATAACAACCGAAAGCAGCTTGATCTGTTTAGAATCTCTGTTTGATGAGGTTTAACAGTTCTGCCCCATTTGAACCGTTCCTTCCCCCGACCAGTCCCCATTTCCTTCCGCCATTTCACCAAGAAACTTCTCGGGCTCCCAGGGAGAAGCTGTAAGCCATCACATGCCCGCGCCTTTTCATTTGCCCGAATTGAAAGAATGTCTGGATATTTCAATAAATTAAACCAGACCGCAACATTGTGCAAGAGAGGCGGAAATGCTGAACAAAAGAAATGGAGGGAGAGGAAAGTGAGGAAAGAATTTTGTGGCTCGAGCCATTTGTGACGACCATGACGTGATTGTCCTTAATGCACGCTAACGATTCGGAATAAATGACGTAATTTGGTTGCGATTAGGCATGCTTTCGCGACAATGGTGGCGCGATGGCTCGTGCTACGGCTGAGATGATAGTCGTAAAATCACTTTAAATTTAATAACTTTTTCCTCTCTTTTGTTTTCGCGTATTTTCAGGTCTGGCGACCGCCTTCGGATCCGAAATGGGCCATATTTCTTCCTTTGACACCCAGCACCGAGTGTCAGTGCCACTTGCGGACAGGCGTGATAGAGACGAGAATAATGCCGGGGACGAAAATTGGGAAAATCGGGGAAATCGCAATTTTCCCAATTAACGTCAAAGCTCTCAGTTCCTCCAGAAGCGACCTTTGGGGACCTATTCCGTCCCGGGGCCCTATTAGCAGGCTCATTAACTCCCTGCGTGGCCCCTCGATACCCCAGGATTTAAAGTGATGCCCGCAAACCGCTCTCCCACCGCGGGACGGGCTTTAACTTTGTCAGACCGAAACCCATTATCCGTAATGTAATTTATAAAGCACTATTAAAATTAATTTCGAATATTATTTGCGTAGCCCGCCACAAAATCCCCCCGGACGATGGCAAAAAGAAGAGCAGTCAAGTAATTTAGATGATTGATGGGCGATTTACCGAGCTGGATTACCATTGACGGGCTTCTGCTTGCCTCTTTGTGCTCAAAATAGACCTACCTGATGCTTTATCTCCCTCTGTTTCAGCTTTTCCCGGAACTCCTGCTTCACGTGGTGCAGCAGGTCCATGCTCTCGGTCTTCAGCTTCTCCCGACTCGCGTCGTAGTGCGTCTTCTGATTTTGCGCCTCCCGGTAAATCCGCTCCTTTTCCTCCTCCACCTCCTTAATTAGACGCTGCTTTTGTTGCTCGAACATTTTCCGCTCGTCTTCCATCTGCTTCTCGAACCTATTGTTGTTTGATGTTATTTAACACAATTAATTCGTTTTAAAGTTGGCACAATAGGAGTTCTAAGGAGTGCGCCTGGATACACACATATTGCTTGGTAGAAGAAAGCAAAGGGGAAGGGAAGCCTTTTCTCAGAAAAAAGGGAAATTTCTGAACGGAAAAATTGGAAACTTAAATTTTTTTACTCTTTTAAAAATTTTGAATTTTTTTAAAAAATAAATTTGGACATTATTTTATGAAAAAAAACATAGGCTCTTTTAGACGAAGATTCTCTTATCCCAGAATTTTTTCAGTTAAGTAATAGACGAACAGACGAGCCTTTCAAGGAAATTTCCAAGCTTACATAGTGTGAAAAATGAACAATCAAACGGCCTTTTACAGAAAACTTCAATGAAAATACAACAATGAGGAACACCAAAGGAAAAGATATATGAGCGTTCCTAGCGTTTTCTAGGAATCCTGAGTTGGAAAGCCAGGGCTGTTCTCTTGAAGGCTCCATACTAAGAACTGGGGAGAAGAAAAAGATTGACAGACAGACAGGTTCCCAAAGGCACCGCTCAAGACTTTGCGTGAGAACCGGGAGGTTGATGGCTGGCACGCTAGGCGCTAGCTTAGTCCAGACAAAACAAAATTAATTGAAATTGTCAAGTTGAAAATTGGATTCTATTTAAAACGCAGGAAGCGAGGCGAGTGCGAGCGGCATAGAATGGTGTGAAAAGCGTGAAAAATAACAACTTTCGTACCGCTCCAGAATGGCTAAGCGCTCCCGCTCGATTGCTCCCTCCCGATCTTTGGCATACGAGTCACGAATCTCCTTTTCCTTTTCATCATACTTCAACTTTGCCTCATCTGCCGCCTCCAGCAATTCCTTCTGATGTAACTTTTTCAACTCCGCCACCTCCTTCTGGTGCCCCACCGTCATCTTGTTTATTTCCATTTCGACTCCCTTCACGGTCAACTCTTTGATTTTCTTAGTGTTGTCACGTACCCACTTCTCGCGTCGGATTTTCTCCCCCGCCGCCACCGTCTCCCTCGCACGCTCCACTTCCGTCTTGAGTCTGTGCTCCCACGCCTGATTCTGGCTCTCGATGCGACGCGTCAACTGGTTCACCTTCTCGCACAAATTCGCCTTGTCCTTCAGCAGCTGCTCGATGAAATTCTGGTGACGCTGCACAATGTCCTCGTAGTGTTTTTTCTGCTCATTCAGTCGCTTCTGCGTGCTCTGCTTCTCCAGCCTCACCGTTTTCATTTTTTCCGCCCGCACGTTAGACACATGCTCCTTGCTCAGTTGAATCGCATTATTGAGCTCGTTCACGCGCAATGACAGATTTACGATCTTTCTGCATAATTGATGATTGGTGAGCATCAATAATTCAGATACTCTGTTGGAAAATTAAACGGTTATTTTATTTCGTGTTTTCCCTCGTTAATTTTCCGCCACATTAGGCACCGGCCGGGACCTTAGGGGTCGTTCAAATACTACGTTACGGTAAAATCAAGATTTCAGTAATATTCTAACAGGTCCTTACTTGGGGATGTCCTCCGTGAAGTCGGGCTCGAATATGTACTCCACGTCTAATGCGTCCTTATCCGAGCAGTGCTTAATGCTCTCCAATGTCTTATCGCATTTTGAATCGACTTCATCAAGATAATGTAGGATTTCGCTGAAAAATATCATCAGGAGATTAAGATGGCATTGTTGGAGTAAGCCCGTTTAGCCGTCTCTTACTTCACTTTATCCTTCTTGCGATCGATTTTTTCATCGTCTCCGTCGCTGATGGCACTATCTGGCGATTCAATGTTGCTCAGGAGGGTGTTTAATTTGAATTCAACGTCGGCTTTCAAAGTCTTCATTGCACCACCTGTAATAAAATTATTGTGCAAATTGCGATAAAAAGAGGGCGAGGGAGCGAACAAAGCGGGTGGAATCTTCGCGCAAAGCCCAGATTAGCCTATTTGAGGAAAGTGGCTTAATTACCGTAATTGGGCTTTTGAACTTTCAAGCAAGTTTTCGCGGCTCCTCCGCGGGTACTCGAGTTAATGGGCTTTCGTTGACGTTTCAAATAGTGATTTTGGAGACGAGATTTACTTTTTGGCGGAATAAATAGTTAGGATAAGTCGAACAAGGGTTGAAATGGCAAAGCCAAATTGAGATTTATATGCTGACTCAATTTGAAAAAAGTCTCTGAATTTTTTTATTTAAATAATAAGCTTTCTAAAAAACTAACAATAAGATCCATGAGAGATTCAAATCTGGGTTGAGCAAAAACGACCAGTAAAAGTCAAAAGGCTTGAATTTGAGTTTCGAAGGGCTTAAACAATTTTTAGGGCTGAGGTTAAAAATTAATTTTGTAGACAAAAAAATGGGCATGCTTTCTTTTTTTAGTCCTAAAATACTTCTGAAATAATTTTTAATACAGAAATAAGCCCAAAGCGAGTTAAATTTGAACAGACCAACAGACAAACGCCCCCGAGTATAATCTGATCGCTCGAGGGAAATCGCACCGCCTACCTTTATTTAGCTTATCATTTTCAATCTCCTTGATTACTGACACAATTTCTTCGTAGGGCGAATCATCAATATCGGGTCCCTCCTCGATGCTGAAATTCCCCTCGTCCTCCACCTTGGATATCGCAGGCATGCTTTTGGGAGCCTTCCAAGTGATGGCGTCGCTTTTTATCATGCCCGCCTCGATGTTATTTACGCTAGCTGTATCAGAAAAATCATCGTGAATTGACATCCAACTAACAACTTTGTCAATTTCAAACTCATCAATGTTCCTATCCTCCACGACATTGCTGCTTCCGCTGCGCAGCGAAGGAATAGATTTTGACTTTCTCATTTTTGCCGATGATGACATCGTTGGAGCCGATTTGACACGGCTCACTGGCTTTGATTTGGCATCTGCACACGCCTTGCCCGTGCCTTTCGTTGTTTTCTGCTTCGTGCTCCCATCATTGTGTCGTTTGTGCTTCAACTGGTGATGAGTCCCGTTCTTCGTCTTGCTCAAGTAGTTCTTGATTACCGGAGCATTGCTGGAGGCCGTGGAGCTGCCGCTGGTCTGCACACTCGCCACGCCCCCACCCTGCTCCTTGCTCCACACGTTGTTCAGCTTCATCGGGAACGGGCTCTCCGACGACTTCTCGTCCACGTCCTCTATCGTGCTCAGCTTCTGGTACAGGCTCTCGAAGCTCTTCGTGGTCTGGCTGCTGGGGCTCGTGGTCTCCCCCGAGTCCTCAAAGTACCTCTCAGGCGGCTTCTGGCCCGCATACGGGTTCTTCATGTGGATCTTCTTCAGCTCCTCGATCTCCCGCTTGTACTCCTCCACGATCTTGTTCGCCTCCTCCCGCGCCTTCGACTCGATCCGCGCCTTTGCCGTCGACGACGAGTACCGCGAGGAGCAGCGGGAGGTGCAGCACACGTCGTTGAGCGTCTCATCGGTCTCGTCGGTCGCCGTGTCGTCCGACTCGACGTGGTTGTGGAGGTCCTGTTTCATCGGCTGGAACAGGGAGTCGTTATTCAGTGGCTTCGGGATGGTGGCTTTGGGCGAGTCCAGGCTCTTGTCGGTGTCGTCACAGTCGCTGTACTCCACCTCGTAAACGTTGTTTGTGGTTGTGGTGCTGAACGACACCCGGCCCGGCAAGTCGAGGTTCTTGGTCTTGATGTTCTCGCTCACCCACGACTGGTAGCTCTGGTGCTTGCGGATGTTGCTCTTCAGCTCGTCCTTGCTGGCGCCCGACGAGTCCAGCTTCAGGATTCCCTTGCTGTTGTTCATTATGATGTTACTCATCTTGCCGCCCTCCTCCGTGGGAGACGTCTTGGGGGGCGAGGACGGCGACTCCACCTCTTCCTTCATGGACGACGCTTCCTTCGCGATGTTCGACGACTTGAAGTGATTGAATCGTGAAAAGTGGTGGCTCACATTTGCATTATTCAGTTGGTGGTGATGGTTGTGGCGGTTTTGCGGTGGGGAAATTGACGTGTAAATTTGCTCACTTGTGCTCGATTCGGATTGCAGGTCGGAGTCGGTGGGGAGCCAGCTGTTGGCCTGCTTGTCGGAGTTGATGAGCTTCACTAGATTCGTGGATGATGCGTATTTTTTCTGGAAAAGCGAAAATGACGTTAATGTAGTGGGCGCTTGAGTCGAAATTTGTCCTGCTACTGAGTTAAAATTTTTAATTTAAATTTCAGGCTGACCGTTTAGTAATTTTTGAACCAAATCTAATTTTAAAGGCTCAAGAGATGGTCTGGGATTTAAATTAGCTGTCTGGGCCATTTTTAGTTTGAATTAAGGGCCATTTCTGGTTTAAAAAAATTTTGTCTGTCTGTCTGTCGTCTTTTGGAGGATAATTTCACGCTTGAAAGGCTAAAATTGGATTTCCCTGAAACACTTTCTGTTTTCCACCGACTGAGAATCGAGCCAATTTTCCACGCATCCGGAGTCACTTCACCCACTTTGCCCATTTCAATTTTTCGCCGAATTATCACTGAAATTCGAGCTCAAAGGCCCAATTACGCGCGTGTATCGACCCGAAATGCATACCTTAATTTCGGATAAATCGGTTTTCGCATTCAATGGACTGTTTATGTTGATATCGTACTTGTTGTCCGCCGAAAGGGGCCTCTTAGTGTTGCCCGATTGGTGACGCAATTGTGCTGACGAGGACTTTTTGCTAATGCATGCAGATTGCGGCCTCCGACTAGCTGCTTTACTTCTTTCCACAACATTAATACCGCCACCACCACCAACGTTGTTGGCGCCCTGCTGTAGTATGGTAGCTTTATCACGCGTTGCCAGGTTAATCTAGAATCCAAAACAAATTGTGTATGTGCACTCGAAGCACGGGGCAACATTTGTGTGTTGAGTAGGGATATAAGTTCCGCATGTTCATTTATATTCTTTATTATATTTTGTTTTACTCTCCCGAACTACAGTGTGTGCCGAAACTATAGCTTCTAGAAGTTTCTTTGGCCGAACTAACTTCCCAGGTTCTCCCTGAAGCTTAATTTTTAGATGACTTTTCTTAGAAGGAATTTTAGCAGAATCTCCTAAATTACCCAAACCTCTACTTGTCGGATTTCTTTTTAAATTAATAATTTTTTGAGCTCAAGTTGTCTCAGTAGTTCTCTCTGGGTGGCGAATTCAAAGCCTCAGATTCGTCTTCAAGGTGGAAATGAGGAAAACTTTTGTTCTACAATCTGGACAGATGTTATAGTTTGTTCTTTTCCCAAACTACCAAGTCTTAAACCAGCTCAATTAAATGAGTTTTATTTTCTCCAAAAAATCTCAATAAACAAATGTCCGACATAGAGATTTTGGGCTCACTTCTGAAATAATTTTTGTACAAGTCAAATTTTAAAGTCGCCCTAGTAGCCACAAAAATTAGGAAAACTGTAATTTTGGCAAGTACTGTACTCGGCTCGTGCGGAGCGGCCACGGCAGCTCTCGTAGATGGAGCTCGCTGAAGCGTGAATAATTTTAATTAGATTTTGAATGCAGCTCGACGAGAAATATGGAGCTGTGCAAGAAGTGCTTGTGTGGCGATTATATCGGTGAAAAGAAGGCCAGATTATGAATGGGCTGCAGTATTTATTTTGGCTTACCTGCGATCCCCTCAGACTCAGGTTCATTTTCGCAGCGTTGCATTCCGGCCAAGTCTCCAGCTTTCGTGCCTTCTTCCGCCCAGCCCACTTTGTGAAATATGCTTCTTACCTCTCTCCTGTCTCTTAATCAAATCGTATCTGCATCCTCATGCGTCAGGTAGGCTCGAGTTTCCCTGTTTAGATTTCATTACTCCAATGTTGTTGAATCCTGGGAAATCCTTCAATATCCCCCCAGGCCTGCCAGCACGTCCCTCCCCCGCTCACTTGTCTCTAATTTACGGGCATCCCTGGCGTCGTCTATTTGCTCGAGGAAGCGTCTCTGTCGTAAGGCAAACATAAATTTATGAAGAGCAATATCAAGTTAGACGTCCTTGTCGCTGACTTTCATCGACATCAGCAACGGTGGGAGCTGTGTACACTTTGCAATTTATTTATATTTAGATACGGCGTGGTTTAAAACTGCATTTTCTTTCTCACGCCCGCAACAGCACAACTTTTGCATGAATTTTGAATTAAAACTTTCCGGTCTCTAAATTTGCACAAAACTTTCTCGATTCTCCGGCAGATACATTTTTTGAAACGTGAAACTTTCAATTTTTATTTGCTCCTGGCTCGCCTCGTTCACTTCAGCGCGCTCTCCTAGGCTTTGACACCACTACTACGTGTCTGAAGCCATGAATTTTTTCCAATTTCACACATTTCCTAATTTGGCAGGCGTCTATTTGCACTCCACTCGAAACCCCGGGAGCCACAAGAGCTCGCAGTTTGTTTAGCAGCATGTAAATTTGGCGAAACAAAGTTTATACACTATGGCGGGATTTAGGAAAGTTTTTGAGAGAAAAGCCGCAAACACTCGCGGTGGAAAATTCGCTTCCGATTTCGACGAGCAGCAGGGAACGATTGGTGCAGAGGGAATGTTACCCTTGAGCTTGAACTGCCGAGTGCCGGGGGTTCGTGCATGCATTAAATGGCTCAACACCAACACCAACGAAGGCACAAGTTGTGAATGAAGTTGGTGGCGGGAGACATTTTTGGGTGGAAAAAGGGCTTACTTGCGTTTTTGGAGTGGAAAAACCAAATTTAAGAAAAAATTCTCATGGTCGAATATTTCGACATTTTCGAAGAAAATTTTGCGAATAAATCTTTTTGATATTTTTTTTTTCCAAAATCCATAATTCAGTATTTCAAACATTTTTTTTTAAATTTAAGAAGTTCCATGACTTGTAGTTTTTTTCCGAAAATCAGTGCCTTATCAGACAGACAGACAGACAGACACATTCCCCCAAATGAGCTACCAAACGCCTCTGGGGGGTACCGAAGCGCTCATTAATGCCGCCGCTGGAGTGTGCATAAAAAAGTTTTCCAAAGTTATAATGATATGACTGTTGTTTTCAGCGATAAATCATGCGTAAAATTTTTAACCGGCGAACATCATTACTGGTATATCGATTTAACACATGAGTGTTGTTTCCAAAAGGGCGAGCACGCAATGACTCCAGCAATCGCGTCGCAATCGATACTCCACCATTCACGAGTGCGTTTTGGCGCCTCTTTAGGCACCTGACGTATGCCTTCGCCATCGTCTGCAAGCTTTTTCATACAAAGTTGCAGAGAAATAAATTTATTACTCGGCTATCAAGTCGCTTCAGGTGGCGTGGCAGGTGATTTTAGAGGGATTTTCGTCATAAATAGCGCCTGCCATTGTTCCCGGGCCGTTATGGCATGTCTATTATTTTTTTATTGCAATTTTCACACACGCCTTGCTCCTCGAGGTGTTCCCTGATGCTCGAGTCAGCGACGAAACTCTCATTTTAAATTTTTTATTACCCATTACCCACTTTTTAATTTTTAAAAAATTTTTAAACCGGTGACCTTGAACTGAAACCCCCTTAAAGAGCTATGAGGCCTCCAAAGAAAGTCTACACGTGGGAGCGTCGAAGCTCATTAAGTCAGTTACACCTCTGCAAAAGGCAACATTATGAATTATTGCTACATTGTAACATGTTTTGTTTGAAAATTGCCGTATTATTAACCCGTTCCAGAGCATTATAGTTGTTTTTCTATACACGAGGCACGACAGAGAGCGAGTCGTGGCAGGCGAGAGGCGGATGAGTTTTATGTTTCCTTCAAACTCAGAATGACGACATTTCACGGAATCGCGGAAAGTGCGGGGGTAGAGCGTTGGTGTAATTAAAAACGTCAAGCATTTCTCATAATTTACTCTTTTGGGCGATTTGGCACGCAAAATTGCTCTCGCCACGGGACAAAATGGGACTATGGGAGGAAACTTGAGCCGTTTAGAGACGAGAGCGCAGATAAAATGATGGCAGTTTGGAAGACAAATGAACTGTTTTGGCGTTATGCGGATACCGCGGCGGCTTGTCGTTTTGAGCCGGTGATTCGCAGACGCTGGCCTATTAAATCCTCCTGAAGCCTCGTTAGAGGGGGTTTTCCAGCTGACTTCAGACAGACAAGATACGGGCCCGGCACGAAGTGCGAGGCCATTACGAACGAGGAGCCTATTTTTAATGCGATGTTAAAATTATTACAATCATCATTATTTTTAGTACCAGCGAGCGACGCCTCGCCGTCTCCGGATGAAAGGAATGCCTCTCGAGCACGCAGGCGAGAGCTAACAGTAGGGCTTCTAAGAATTGTGCTTTTATAGGGCCAGAAATAGTTGTTAAGTAAATTGTACTCAAAATAAGCCTCCAGGGGAACTTTCAGAACTCTGGAGCCCCGCAGAACCCAGGTCCAAACTATAGCTCGTGAATCCTTTGAAGAGTGTCCACAACTTTTAAGCCATCATTTGCCTTTCTATGTAGCCTGGAAGTTGCTCCCTAAAATTCTTGAATTTAATTTTTAGCTTAAAATGTCAGAAAAAATATAAAAATGTGTTTGAAATTGTAAAAAAACAAAAAAAAATATTTTTTTAATTTAAAAATTTTTAACAATTTCTAGAAGCTCTAGCCACAAGCTACAAGAAAAGAGCTGCAATGTGAACTTTGTAAGTCCTCTTGTCTTCCATTTTACGTTACATCCCGCTTTTCACGGAAACTTTCCCGAGTTCACTTTGTTAATGTTTTCGGTGTTGCCATTCATTCATTAAAACAAGGCGCTTCTCCTCTCCCTCTGTGGCACTTTAGCGCCACGCCACACCATCATCATTACTGTTATTATTTGGAAAGTTGGAGTGCATTCGAAGGAATATTTCTTGCGAGAGATAGCGTGCCTGACGCCTGTCTAAATGCGAGCCTCGTATATTATTTCAGAAAACGAAACTTTAGGAACGTGGAGTGCAATTACAAGTTGTAAGAGAGGCCGATTAAAACTCGCTCAGAACGTGCCTGAGCGAGAGTTGCGGAACGAGTTGCCGGGAATCCCCAGCGAGACGAGTGCCGGCTGTACCTCTACAATAATCTAGACGAACTCAAACAACTCAATTAGCGTCGAGGAGTCATTACATGCCAGCAGAGTTATTTACTACGAGAACGGAATTTCCTCCCCGAGTGCGTATACTCGCTGAAAAAAATCAACAAGATTATGAACGCAAATAAACAACGCCTTGTCGGGAGCGGAAAAGAAAGGCGGGAAGCTCGATGAATATTTTATTTACAGAGTACGGACGAGGCACTTTATTGAGCGGCGGGCCAAACCAGTTTCTCGACCCAGTCGATGTAGTGGAGAACGTTGGAGTAGACGGCCCCGAGCGCTTCTCCGCACCCTAGACCCACCGACGTTACGCCGTAGACGACATGGGAGCAGTAGACCTTGTCGCTGTTTGTCTGGAGCGGGCCTCCGGAGTCCCCAGAGCAGCTCTGAAAAGTTCAAGGGTGAGGTATGGAGACTTGCTGACTAGAGGGGGTACAAAAATATTCTTGCTCTGTACCCCCTCTAGGCTATAGGTTTCTATGATGGTCTCTTACTGACTAGAGCGGGTGCTTTGCCCTATCTTGGGCCGAGATTCACGACTTCAGACTTCAAATTCTGTACCCTCTCTAGCCAGTAATCTTCTCTGAAGGCAATGAAAAGAGGAGGTACAAAAATAGAAGCTTCTAAATTTTTTTTCAGTTGAATTTTTCAAGTCCAAAATCTGTACCCCCTCTAGTCAGTAAATCTCTCCTTATGTACTCACATCTTTGCCCTTCACTCCGCCATAGCAGATCTGCGAGTCCAGGATGCCCTGATTGAACGAGGCGCCGGCGTTGTGGGACACAAAGTCCTCGTAGCACTTTTGATTGCTGACCCTCGGGAGCTCGACCTTGAGAAGGACGTCGCTGCTGGGCCCTCGGTACTGCGTCGCTCCCCAGCCCGTGGCCACCAGCACCTTCGTCAGCTTGGCATCTATGGTACTTGGAAGGCAGGCTGGACGAATGAGTGTGCTCAGACTCACCGGTTGGACAAGCTTGATGAGGGCAATGTCGTTGTAGGGCTTCGAGTAGGCGGCGTGGGAGATGAACCTCTCGACTTCGACGTCCAAGGCAGTTGGCTCCTTGTAGGTCACGTTGTGGGACCCGAGCCTCACCATCTTCGGGAGGGCGCTGGAAATTCCGGGGGTGAAAAAAATACCTCAAGGGTCAGGAACTCACTAGGTGTCGCCCTCGAACGGGGCTCTTTTGCAGTGGGCAGCGGTGAGAACGAACCGCTCTGAAATGAGGAAGCCGTCGCAGAAGAAGTACGGGATGTCCAGGAGGGAGTCGTCCCCGATGATCGCCATGTGGGGATACTCGTGAGGCCGCGTCACGTTGCCCCCGACGATGTAGGGGGGGCTGCTCAGAGGACACTTGTCGGTCCTCTTCTTGACCGGAGGGAGTCTGGGGTTGGCGTTCGGCACGTAGACTTCGTCAAAGACGTAGTTGAAGTACTCGAAGCACTCTGAAAGGTACAGCAGTGGTCAGTGGGGGTTCAAGTGCCCACAAGGTTCGTTACTCTTTTCACTGATGCGTGCGAATTCGGGTTCCTCGCAGCACACAATGTCTTCGTCTTCGTCGCAGAAGTCGATACCCGAGAGACCGTGAAGCTTGAACTCGTTTACGGCGGCCAGGCAGTTATCGAAGCTGGTGCACTTCCCTCGCTTGCCGCAAGAGTCCCCGATCTCCTCCTGGGAGAGCGAAGGACAGACCAGCAGGGCTGACAAAAGCAACTGAGAAGCTCTGAACATTTTTACGAGTTTTATTTGCGTGCTTGCTCGGCCACAACAGTCTCAAAACTGGCCTCTTTGCTCTCTTGATTAATACTTGTTAGCAAAAAACAGGTTTTTTCCCAACCTATGACACCGCGTATCAATATGTGAGTTGACGAGACACTGCGACTTCTCTGGGGTGATTCTCACTCAGTGACATGATTCAGAGAGAGAGAGATAATGGCTGGGGACTTCAGCTGGGTTTTTTATTGCTGAAAGGGTTGATTTTCGGGGTTTCCGATTTTTAATTTCTTTTCACCATTTTTTCCGATATTTTCCAAACTTCCCAAAAAACCCTCATGCCTTTTGTACGGAGTCAAAAAACGTGATTTAGGCTTTATTTGAATGGTGCCCTAGAGGGTAAAGGTGCCAGAAACAGGGAAAGTCC
The DNA here is from genome assembly GCA_963930915.1 of Forcipomyia taiwana. Taxonomy (NCBI): domain Eukaryota; kingdom Metazoa; phylum Arthropoda; class Insecta; order Diptera; family Ceratopogonidae; genus Forcipomyia; species Forcipomyia taiwana. Next base: position 114,679 of record CAWVOI010000021.1, read on the forward strand.
AGAGCAGCAGCCCATTTTCCGCCTCATGAACGACGAGAAAGCCAATCAGTTCGATTTGAGATCAGCAACCTTCAAAGTTAGAGCCCAGGGGCTCCAAGTAATGGAGTACCGATACGTTCTGATGGGTTCGGGTATTAAAAAGCAATTGAAGAGGCAATAAAGATAATCCCCCTTTCACAATCCCTTGGAGACGCAGCAAGTCATTAACGGAGAGGGAAGTTTTGCGTGGCATCCAGTATGGAGGGAATATATCGGTTTTAACAGTCAATAAAAGTCATTGAAAAGCGAGTAAATTTCTCATTTATCGCATGTTGGAGAAATATAATAAAGATCAGCATGAGGCTGCTGTCACTCTGTGGGTGGAAATAAAAGCGACAAAGAACATTATTTTGTCATTGCAGATTATCGGGTGGCTCGACATGCGAGTGGGGGAGTCCCCGTAAAGCCCATTCTCAGCGCTCGACTGACAGACAAGCGGCGTAATTTGGCCAATTTTTGGGGAGAAAAAGGCGGCCTCTGGAGCGGAGATTTATACGCAAGCTCTGCTGGAGCAAAATAAATTTGGGATAATGAGATATCATGAGATGATTGGGAATCCTTTTAGGACCCGCCTTTCATCTCTGTGGGCCCGATCCCGCTTCCTGGGCATGCGAGCGGAAAATTTGAGGCAACGCACAGTGTTCCAAAACGTGCATTTTTATTTTTGTAAAAATAACACTTTTGGATTTTTTAAAATATTTCTCCCATTTTTTGTGAATTTTTAACAAAAAGTATTTTTGCCGTTTTGGGTGGAAATCTGACTCTTTATATAACTTCACCGATAAAAAAAAATTGGACAGATTTGGGCACCCAAAGGAATATCATAAAAATTAAGTGATTATCACAGAATGTCGGCTCCAAATTTTCCATTTTCATTTTTGCTCTTTCCATATTTTTTAGAGCTTCAAAAATAATACAAAAACGGAGAATTGTATTTTTTGAGAAATAATTTTGTTGTCTTTGAAACTCCCTCATATAAGAAATTAGTTCCTTTGCTAAGCCCCCGTGTTTAGAGCACTGTGCAGCGTCTTCTATATCATCGAAAAAAGACAAATCTCCTCTTTTGCGTCTGATCTCTCGCCATTCAGCTCTGCTTTGTTGCGAGCAACGTGAAAATGCGACACCTGAATATTCCTTGTTCAACATCTCTCGCCCCACGCCAACTAGGCATAGGTAATCTTGTAAAGCTTACGGCTTATTAGCATATAAATAGAATTCATATTAATATTCATTAAATCAATGTGGCGCAGATTAAAAAAGAAACATTTTTAGCTCGCTGTGATAACAACATCCTTCGAAGAATGAGCGAGAGACGATGACAGTCAACAGCGGGGAGCTCCTCAAAGATTCAAGATACGGAAAGTATCACGGGGAGGAGGAGCAGTCCTGGTACTTGATGAGACGGCTGTTTTTTATGCGCTACAAGCTACAATGTCGGTGCTGGGATGAACATAGTTGGAGTAAATCTTCGCAGATTTGCATCTAACAAGTCGCCTGGGAAATTCCCCCGATTGCTGCCTTCGACTGGCTCAACAAAGGTCGCTCTGCTCTGATTCGGATCTCGAGACTGTGCAGGTACTCGGGAAAATCGATCCGGGCTTCCAGGCTTCGGTTTCCAGTCTCCGGTCTCAGACCACTAATAAAATAAATTCATCTTTCAATAAACGTCTTCCTAGCAGTAACTAACCGGGGCTCTCGGAGGCGTCGTTAGGCTGCCTGCAAAACCGCAATAACTCTGGAAATTTAAGAAAACAGACCGGGTCCGTAAATACGGCAGACAAGGGTCGTTGATGAGGATTTGGTGCCGAATTAATTTTATTCAATTCGCAATTTAATTAGGGTTGAGGAATAAATTGAATGGCTCGAAAGTTTTTTGGTGCTCGTCCCTCTCACAGGTCACTTGGTCGTCAGCCGCCGGCCGCCAGGCGTGGGTGGCAACATGAAAGGGTGCGTTTGGAGATGTGAAGTCAGCCATGTGTTCCGGGAAATGAATAAATCATTGAACTCTGGGGGACCTTAGAGCTAATTAATTGTCTAGAGGGATAGGTTCCTCCTAAAGCAGTGCCTAGAAGTTCAAAATTCAAAATATGAGGACCTCTTTTCTGAAGTCACAAATGTTCAAGGTGACCTTAAAAAAACACGAACGCATTTGAGTGCATTTTCAATTCGCTTGTTGCAAAAGTTGGGTCGAAGTGAAAATATTTTGTCCCAAATTCCGTGACTGCACAAACTTTTTGGACCCTTGACTTTGATCCCACATGTCATAAAGCTTTAATGCAGGGGGATTTTTAGCTAAATTTAATGTCAACTTACATTTAACCAAGTTCAAGCTCAATTGGAGTTAGAAAATTTTTGCCTCATACAAACTTTGGGAGCTCACAGCTCATCACCCTTAGGTCATAGAGACTTACTGTAGAACTGTTTTTTGCTGGATTTAATGCTATCTAAGAGTTACCAAATTTTCAGCTCAATCGGTTGAATTTGAAATTTTGCCCTTCAGTTCGCCATGGGAAGTCTTGGAAGGCCACTTATTGACCCCCAGAGTCCGTTATTTTACATTTTTGAGACAATGACCCGAAACAAAAGTTGCTTATTTTGTCATTTTACATGACCATTCTGAATTTCAGCTCAATCGGAGCAACTAAAATTTTCCCCCCTTCGGAGGCCTCTCACCCCACCCCCTTAAGTGATAGGGGCAAACATGTGTTCTATGATTTGCTAGATTTGACACGATGTATAACATATCCAAAATTCAGCTCAATCGGACGAAGTATATGGAACTTTCATACAACGGGAAAACCCCCTTAACTACCCCCAGGCAGTTTTCCGGAAAAACTAAAACAATTCGTCCGCCTTCCAGACTATACCTGATATCATGCAAAAAACCGCAGGTCTCTAGCTCTTGTAGTTTCGGAGCCTTTGTGACTCAGACGGACGGACAGACGGACATATCGGACACATAAGTGCATTTTTTTCAAAATTGATGAAAATGCACTAAAAATTGGCTATCCTTCTATGAAATTGGCTATATAGACAAGGAATTGATATTGGGCGCTCCTAATGAGGAGCAAAAATACGAGCTCATTGAAGCCTGAATTCGGGGAATCCATTTAAATTTGTGGCTTACTCGAGTTTGTTTTTCTTTGATTCAATTTTCAAAAGGCAAACTCCTTATCTCATCGCTCTGGAGCGCTTCTGCGGATACAAATACCCGGGCTCTCGAGAACGCGAATGTGGAGGATTTGGAAGTACATCATTCATATCACGCGGTATTTACACAAAAATTCAATTTGCCTCAGCGCAACGGCAAGTTCTGAGATGTTTTTGCAGCACACAAGGGCTCGCTTTGCAATCCTTTGATACCGCAATTTTGTATAAAAGGCAAGAAGTACGGCGATGTCAATCTCGGGGTAAATGTTAATCAAGTTTTTCATCAAAGCTAGTCGAGGAGCGCGCTGGGGAGGGAGCAAAATGGAAATGTCTTGTAAGTTACTATGCATGTTTAATGTGGAAATGTGGTTGGGAAAGTAAAACTTCAAAGTAAATTAACATGGGATGAACCCGACGCATACGACGGCACGAGTTATGTACATTTGACCTTCCAGTCTGTTTCACAAATGAGAATGCCAGGGAGAGCCTTTGAAAGAAAATAAATGTGGCTGAATTTGGTTGGGTTGGGTCCAGGGGTGGAGCTGGTGGATATTTTCTACGAGCTTAGAGACGAATTTTCATGAAAATCGGAAAATTTTATTTTGACTAATTTTTCTCTATAAACTTCGTCCCTGGTTACGTCTCTGGTCGGGACTCCAAAATGCCACCGGTAACATCGCTATTAATTGTGTGGGATTAAGTGATTAGGTCGTGTAGTGTTGAGATAAGACATAAAGGGCTTTGTTCATGAAAAGGTGTTTAGATTTAAGATAAAACAATTTGCGTGGAAAATGGCAAGATTTATTGAGCTTAGCGGTGAGAACTTTCGAGCCTCGAGGAGGGGAGAAATTCACATAGATAAGGGCCTGTTCACATATTACGTCACGGTCCAAGGGGGGGGGGAGGTGGGGGTCGAAAATCTCGATTTTCACCGTTACGTAATATGTGAACAGGCCCCTAACGACAACCACGACTTCTCCTTTAGCTCCTCTTGATCTTTTTAGGCTCTTTTTCCCGATTTTTCTTGATTTCCATGGGCTTTCCTTAAAGTTGGGAGGAAAAAACCCAGGATCTTCTTCTCACGGCGAATTCAAAAATTCATGATCTCAACGGCCAATTCAAATGGAACTCACCTAACGGAGGAGCGGACGGACGAATTCCATCATGGCGGATTTTCATTTTTAGCTAAACGTGCGGAGAAACTTTTCCACTTCTTTTCACCATTTCCTTTCGTATAATCGTTGTTTTATTGTATAATTCATAAATAAGTTCCTAAAGAGGTAAGAAACGTCGAAGGTTGAGCTGGAAGTCCCCGAATAATTCCGATTTTCCCGAAGATTCGAGGCCATGGAAGTCACTGAAGTCAAAGAAGTTTCCAGCAAGAAGAAGAAGCTCCAGTGCTCGTTCTGCTGCAAGACGGCTAGGTCCCAGGCGCTACTGGACCGGCACCTGCTCAGCCATTCGCCCAAGAAGGTCTACATGTGTCCCTCGTGCGGAGCCTGCTTCCGCAAGCAGTCGACCTTGTCGCAGCACAAGGTCATCCACAGCAGCACTCGCCCCTACCGTTGCGATATCTGCGACAAGAGCTTCAACCGGACCTCCACGCTGGCCATGCACCTGCGAACGCACACTGGCAAGTTCCAGTTCACCTGCAAGGTCTGCAAGAAGGGCTTCCACCAGAAGGTGAATCTTGCAGCACCACATGTGAGTAGCCAGCTATCTTTGGACTTAGCCCGAATTCAGGCAGAAGAGGGCAGACTTAGAAACTGGTCCCTTCCTGGAGGAATTTTTCAGCCTCCAACCTTCAGATTTCCAAACATAATCTCTAAAATATTTTTTCTAAAAGTAAATTTTTTTATCGGATCCCAAAACTCAAATTTCGACCTCTTTCAGGTACACGCACACCCCTCGTGAAGCCGTACGAGTGCCACGTCTGCCAGAAGTCGTTCAACCAAAAGTCAACCTCACCAACCACCTCAAGCGCATGCACTACTCGGAGTGCCTGAAGACCTGCAAGTTCTGTCCCGCCAAGTTCGAGAAGCAGTGCGAGCTGCGGGACCATATGAATGCCCACATCGAGGTAGCCCCGACGCGCCAGAGCCGCCAACCCACCAAGAGCGCCATTTGCATTCCGAAGATCGAGACGACGGCGGCCCAGCTGACGGAGCTCTGCGGCCTCACTCCCTTCGTGATCCTCGTGGTGGGCGACTCCAAGATCATCATGAGGGTGCACGAGAGCAAGGGCAAGTTCTATCTCTCCGAGGCCGTGATGGAGGACATCAGGGGCGCCAGCATCAGTGGCCCGCTGGACGACTACCAGGTCGCGTGCGTCGCCGAGGTGCACCACAGCCTGTCGGAGGAGGGCTTCAAGACCTTCGAGCCCCAGTGCGACTACCTCGAGGTCTCCCCCATCGACGGCACCTTCAAGGAAAAGGTGTACCAGAATGCGTCCACCGAGAGCGTCTGGTTGCTGAAGGTCGAGAAGGAGGAAGAGGTGTTGGTTGAGGAGCTGTACGCAGACTTGAGCTTCCTCAACACAAGGAGAACGAGATTTTTCTGAGCGACTTCGAGCTCAAGCTGCAGGACCTCGGGGGCTTCCGTACTGAAAGTCCAATTTTGTCATTTTATTTTTGTTCTTTTAATTTCAGAACCTGTCCATGCCATTGAGATGTACTCATGTATCAGATTTGAAGTTTGCATGGAATATAAAAATCTTGGAAAAATAGCACGTGAAGTTTTCATTGTTGGCGTTCAGTTTTCGTGTGTCCGTGGCTCCAAAGAGGTAAACATTTTCCATTAACTCTTGTTCATTTGTCTGCCCATTCCGAGTCATAATGCCTCCAAAACTTTTCTCGAAAAACCGTCAGGGACGTAACCAGGGAAGTTCTACTATTGTATTACCTTTCGTATACTTGTACCATGGAATAACATGTGATTCCTATCTCTTACAGGGACGGAGCTAGAGGGCCCCAAAGTTTGTATGAGATTATATCAGGTGATATCGATTGAGTTTGTTAAAAAATGCAGTGAGTGTAATTGATTCAGGCAGCAAGGTCCTTCAGGAACAGAGCTCCAGAGTACGCCTTGTTGACGAGATCCGAGAACCACTCCAAGTTCATGTCCGCAATTCCTCCAGAAGAAATTAGAATACATCTTGAGAGTTTTGAATCAGCATCATCAGGTCCCTTTGCTGCTTGAGCTTCAATTCGTACCACGGGATGTCGTATAGCTCCATGTTCAAGTCCTCAACTAAATTTCAAAAATAAATCAATTCGAATGTTCCCATTTGAGGCTTATCTGACTAAAAGACTCACTTTGTCCTCAATTACGCTATTGGCAATGGCGATCGCGAGTATAACAACAACTACCGAGTTGCCCCCTACAGTCACTCCTACTTGCGAAGGTGCTATCTGCCAGACCGTGAAGGACACCAGAAGAGCTGCGTAGGTCAATTTCTCGATGCAGTACATCAAGGGATTAAATGCCGTCCTCCCGAGCTGAATCATCCGCTTAGTCTTCGCTGTGGCCTTTGGTCGCTAGCTTGATCCATCCTTCGAAGGTCTCGTCATCCGAAATAGCTCGCCATTCCCGTGCCAGGAGAATCGTGGTGTCGAGCTGAGCCATGATAAACAGAATGAAGGTGAGGCCGAGAGACCCCGCGAAGAAGTAATTTATGTCGACAGAGTAGTTTGCCAACATTTGGACTGCCAGGTTCAGCAAATAGCTGCAGGGCTCGGTGGGCTTCAGAAAAACGAGGCCACTGTAAAAGGGCAACGGATAGCTGGTGTCTTCCGTGAAGTAGTTGAAGATGGTCCCAATGACACTTGCTCCCACTAGGGCGCAAAATGTCAACTTTAGGGTGATATTGGTAGCGAGTCTGCTGTACTCCAGAGCCTTTTCGCTGGTGTTGCGTCCAAAGTGCTTCACGTGGATGTTCGTAGGTTTGCAGACTTCATCGCACTCCTCCACCAGGGTTTTAATTTCCGTCTTAAACTTGAGGGTGGTCCCAATAATCATAAAAGATCCAAAACATGTCACCAATACCAGACCTAGGGTTGAGAAGCTACCTTCATCACTTTCAGGCTGGTTTTAGGCCTCACCTGAAACAGCCATCTTGATGATGTTCTCAGTGTAGAAAAGTTCGATGGTGATGTGAACCGTCATGTACAAAAAATTTGAAACTCCCATGATTCTCAAAAACTTGACGAATATTTTTTCTGAAGGGCTCGGGAAAATTGCAAAATAGGCTGGAGAACCCCGCAAAATATTTTTCGTGGGGAGAAAAAGGCTCAAAATACTGCTCTGCTTCATTTCTTCACCAAATTCCCAATTAAAATAAATGTAGCTAGGGGAAAATCGGCCTTTTATATCAGCTGCTGAATGAGATTGAATAATTCAAGTGAGTCTTCTGCGAGTTCTGAATGAGCAGTTTCAGGCCTCGACGCTGTTGAAGTCGATTGCTAGAAAGGAAAGTGTTATTTTAACTACTGGCCTATTAAGCTCCTCTTGAGCTTCGCCTTGCTTCCGTGAAATGGTTCCTCCTCTTGCATAAAAATTCTTCTATGATAGGTGGAAAATCCATTGTTTGTGTTTCTGCCAGCTCGATTTCATCCATATTTTAGGGGAAATGGAAGACTGCGTAAATATCATAGGAAAGCAGGTAGTTTAAGTGTCTGCACTCTGCAACTACTAGAGTATGCAATCATTTCTCTCATTCATTAGTCATTGCACAGCCAGCGTTAGTTGAGGTTGGGAATTGAAATCGATAGTCTCTATCTAAATCGATCGTAAAAAATGGAAAACATTTAAAATGCAGTGAATTTCGGGCTGATTTAGTTTTCGGTATCAACAAACCGGCAGACAAAAAGCAAAATAAGCGGTCGAGAGTTCCCACATATTTTATTCAGCGAGTTGCGGGCTCTTTTTTAAGGCCTCAGTTCCTCGCGAGATTTTTAAGCGTCAACTTGGTTTTCGAAAATGGGCGATTTATTTAAAGAAGCTTATTCCTACTGGAAGTTCGGTCAACGATTGGCCTCCTTGCACTTTTCCATTCCTAACACCGAGTTTGCCCAGGAGCCGAAGATCGTGAAGGCGTTTTCCGGACTCTGCTACGTGGCCCTCGTCTTCGTGACCTTTGACATACTCTTCTACTCTCGCAAGTTTGCGACTCGAGAGGACCTCTTCAAGCTCCTAGTAAACGTTTCAATGGACACCATCTTCATAGCTGTCTTGGGTTTCCTTTCCAGCTCATGGCTTGGGGCCTGTTCACATATTACGTAACGGTGCCTAGGGGGGGGTGGGGGTTGGCAAAATCGTGACATGACCGTGACAAAAATTAAGGGGGAGGGGGGGGGGGTTCTAGCTCTGTGTTACGTCACGGGTTTTTGAACAAAAATTGCACATTTTTACCCAAGTTATATGTTATTATGCTTTTTAAACCAAATTCGGGAACAAACGGACTTTTCTCATACATAGTTTTAAAATTTGTATATCTGTTTCGATTTTCGATATACGAACGAAAATAAAATATACTCGTAAACAAATGAATACTCCCATGCCAATAGTGTCTCTTGGCACCCATTTAGTATCCCCTTGGGAAGAAATATATGTAATTGATAATAAAATAAATATAATATATGAACTTGTGCTTATTATTATAAGAAAAAAAATACTGCGTGACGTGACAGAGGGGGGGGGGAGGGGGTTTGAGCAAAAGTGACAAACCGTGACAGAGGGGGGGGTGGGGGTCGAAAATCTCGATTTTCACCGTTACGTAATATGTGAACAGGCCCTTGAGAGAGAAAAACTCAAGGCTTTGGTCGAGTTGAGTCACCAGTTCCACAGAACAGACGAGCCTTTGCTGGAGAGGACCTACGTAGAGCACTTCAGCCAGGCTTTTGGGCGCTTCAAGCGCTACTACATCCTCGACTTGGGAATCTTGGTCTCGTGCGTTGCAGTCTTCTTCGTCATCGGCTGCTCCGTGGACCTTTTCCTCGAAGGATCCGACTACCCGCTGCCGCTCTTCTACCAAGTCAGTTTCCTCCCCGTGACTGGATGGACGAGCTACATCTTCAACTTGGCGGTGTATTTTCTCTTCATGTCGGCATCTTTCATCGCTTCTCTCGCCTACCACGGTTCATTTTTGCTTCACTCCCAACTCATCATCGCTAAGATGGACGTCACTCGCGAGATCATCGAATCAGAGACCATTAGAAGCGAGATGGGGTTCGAGAAGTGGCTGAAGACCGTAACTGACTCACTGGCGGACGCTAAAGAGGCCCTCGCCCTGTTCCGTGACGTCAACTCGGTAGTGCTCCTGCTGGCGGAGAAAATGTGTTTCTTCTCGGTCGTCACCCTGTGGATCATCGGCCACATCGACCCCTGGAAGCTGGCGGCTGCTTACGTCTCGTGCTCTGCGGTCTGCATCATTACTGTTTTGGTGATCATAAGCGAGGTTTTTGCCGAGAAGGTGAGTTGAATTGCGATTTCCGAGACAAAAACGACCTTAAAAGTTCATTTTCAGTTTAAGGCCATCAACGAGGCGCTGTACAACTTGCCCTGGTATTCGATGACCCCCAAGGAGAAAAAGATACTTCAGCTTCTCATCTCCTCTTCTCTTCGTCCCATATCTCTGACGACAGGGGGCGTCCATGACTTCAACATTGAGTGGTTCAGTCAGAGCGTGGTGGGAGGCTACAAGGCCGGACTGACTATGGAGAGCCTCATCACCGGATGAATCCGGCTGCTCATTGACCCGAAAACCGTTTAAATGTGCTGCGGTGGTGCGAAAACTAAACGAACCAGCCGATGAATTAATATTTGCTTTTAGCCGATCTATGTAGTCCTAATCAAACGACCGCTGCCACATGGCCTAATGGAACCACACAATCATTTTTAAATGTTAGCACAGGAATCGAATTAGTGGGATTATAGTTAGTTTGATTGTTCCGGTGATTGGGATCGAATTTAAGCCACGGTTTCCCCCAGAGCCGTATGCGAGGAGTCCGAGCTTCTTCAATAAAAAATTACGAAAAATACATGTACACCCCTGGCTTGAGCCTCATTGTTCTTACTTGCCAAACTTTTGGCGACCAGAGAAGCGTCATATCCAGGCTGATATGACAACCCTCATGCCGAGTGACTGCAAGTCAAAATCGCCAATACGAATCTCGGCAAGCGAAAAATCAACAGAGAAAATGAATTTCCCCCGGCAGATAACAATTTATTCAATTCGGAATAGCAAAGAGTGCAGCTCCGACGGACATCGTATTCAGTCTTTTCTACGTCTGTCTCCGGGCTCGAGCGTCAGCGACGACAGAGCTCTACACTTAAAACAATTTAATGTCTGTTGTTAGAGGAGAATGCAAAATGCACACTGTTGAGTCCTTCTCGTGACATGCTTCTGGCCCGATCATCAATACGTGTTTGCTGAATTACTTTTCAAGTGCATTCAGTTGAACAAACACACACAGACACACAGGGATCGGGCCCGCATTGGAAATCTTTGCATGTTTTCGTATTCATTGACATTGATGTGAATCGGGGGGAAATAAAAGGATCTGCTATTAGATAATGGCATGCTAGACACGGTCAAACTGATGGGAGGTTTGCAAACATCCAAACGATGCGCTTCCTGGGAAATTGTGTCCTCGTCCTCTGCCTGTCGACGAATGACTCGGACAGGGAGATGATGCATCATTTGGGTAAATTCAAATTGGTGCGGATTTCACTGACTAGGCAGTCTAGTGGTGCGTTGCAGGTCCTTGAGAAACCAAATACCCTCTGAGCACTAAGTTTTTGGACTTCTGGAATCAATTCTTTCTGTGGTGGATTTCAGACTCTTGGTGAGTTGGGAAAAATTTCTATGAACTCTCTGAGTAGGCTTAGTTACCTATAATAAAGAGAAGTACCCTCTGAGAAAAAAGTTCAGTGACTCCTTATCGGCTTTTGGAACCAAAACGAGAACCGGTAACCTTCCAAAGACCTTGTGAGCCTTGAAAAAATTACCCTCTGGAAAGAAAGTTTGTGAACTTTTAGCTAAACTGAATTTGGCCTAAGCTGAACTCTAGAAGCCCAAAACCTCCTAAACTCAGCCCGGAAACAGACCAAACAAGTTTTCGTGAAGGTAGTAATTTAACTTAACGATTTCCCACGCCACCTCGCTCATGATTACATCTAACTCGTCCGTGTCGAAGCCCATCACCGCCATTCCCAGAAAGGGCACGGAAAGGGAACAGGTAAGGGACGAGGCGGATAGGAAAGAGATATTTTCTCGATTTATGATACACGGACTGTAGAACACCCGAAATTCTGTTCCGATCATCAGTCTTCTTTTTTTATAAACACGCACAATGGGTTTTTGTAGCGTCTGCAAAAGCAAAGTCAGCCTCGAGTTCATCTCAATAATGCCTGCTATTTTTCTTTTGTTTTATAACCTGTTCTGCGAAGCGAGTTGCCAGCAAGACCATCGACATCTCGGGGGACCTCTTGATCTTATCATCTTCCCTTATATTCGGCAACTCTGCAGAGGCAGAGGCAGAGGAGAGGACGCAACACGCCAAGGCAAAAAATCATCCCGAATGTGGTCTTATCACGATTTACAACGCCATGAAGATTATATCATCGTCTCCCTCATAGAAGACACGCAAGAAAGACACTTCAAACGGAGGGGAGTACGTTATGTTGCTAGAAAATGTTAACTCATCACATTCGAAGGTAGAGAAAGGGATATGTGATGATACTTGTAAAATTTGATGAAAATTTGATTTTGGAGCAGGCTCGGGACGGGTATCGGAGCCATTAAACTGCTCAAGTGAGAGAGTGGGGAGTAGGGAGGGGGCGGAGGAAATTGAACGAGAAGGTGAACAAACACGCTCTTACACTTGCCGTATTTATTTTATTTACCCCTTGGTAATTTTGCTGATATATGTAGGCTTGAAAGGAATTTGCTGATTCTCATCCATCGGAGTAGCGGGGCGGTAAAAATAAAAATTGCGTCGTGTTACCTTTGAAACGTGCCTCGTAATGATGTGGGTAGGCTCACAACTGCAGGAGCCATGACACGTTTCAATCAAACATGTGTGTGAATTTTTTTCCGGGTGTTAGGCATCAGCAAGTTTTCTCACGGGATTATTGCTTGTATCTCTTCCCATCAGCATGTGAGGCAGCGTGGCGGAAAAACCCCAAGCATATTCATAAGTCAAGTTGCTCAATCAGGGAGGCAATTTTACAGCGGCACTAAAAATAAAGAAATCTGAGGAAACTTTCGGGTTCCAATGGAGCGTGGTATCGGCAGCAAAAAGGTCACGATGGGACCAGAACCCTTTTCCACGGCTAAGTGGGCTCAAGTGCGTCCGAGATGGCCAATTAGCTCATCGCAAACGATTCAACTCCACCCACCGGAAAATGGGGGGCTCTCGAAGTTCTCGAGGGGACTTGAAAGTATTTTAAGCAGATGGAATTTCCGCATATTTGCATAGTCGTAACATAAATTGCAGTTAGAGGAGCGCGCGCGAAGGCAACTTTTAACAAGCAATATTGTTGAAGACAGTGTTTGGTTTTTCTGGCCGTATGTGGGTCATGAAAGATGTACATGCCACTGCTCGTATCCACAACGCGTATCGCCGCACACACACATAATAATTTGCGAGAAGTAATTTCCCTGTAGAATGCACAAATAAATTATTCCAACTGTCATGAACGATGTTACGTGGTTTTATTTCTTCAGGTTGTCCTGGGACGGGGATGGTCTGTTTGTCTTCCTCTTATGGGCAGTTGAAGTTTGACCAATGGCATTTGGAGGTTTCTTCGAAACCCAATATTTTGTTTCTCTTCTTGAAAAAGAGCTCCAGAAGTTTCTTCTAAAGTTGCTGCAAAAACTTTGGTACCAAAAATCGATCTGAACATTTTTTGGGTCAAAAATTTTCCTTTTTATTTCAAGAAAATGGTGGAAAATTAAATACTCTCCTTTGACCTTTAAAACCTTCAAGGTCGAAATTTACCCACTCCACCTCCTCCCAGTGAGACCTCCTCCCCACCTAGCTTTAAAAGAGAGCCACTTTTGCACCAAGGCACTCCATAGCCGAGCTGCAATGGTACCGTCCCGCCGTATTGTGGGTTAGTGATGTTCATTATTTTATTACGTACACGATGAGCCCGTGTAGGTCGTTGCACACATCCAGTCAGGGAGTGCGATACTCAGAGATAAGCACCCTGAGCCCCATAAGCTTCCAGACCCCGTGACTCGGGCGAGGCAACGAGGAGAACTCCCGGGCCCCAGAGCACGTCCTTGTCTTCGTGCACAATGGAGCACTCGCCGGCCTACGAGCTGTTTGTGAAGGAGCAGTGAGTCAAGTGTTGCAGATTAGATTAGATAATAACATTTTGCTAGCAACATGCTGCCAGTCGAGGAATCTCGAGGGCATTTCGGAGCTACTAAGCATGGCTGTGTTAAGGACAGGGGCGTAACTAGGGGTTTCAGTGAGGGTGGGTGTCAGGACTCTCTCTTTAAAAGCCTAAAACAGGCCTCAGAGTTTCAAAAAGTCTTTTCAGAATTTTCCTAAAAAATTGGAACATTTAATTTTTTTTTTTTTGCAAATGAGGGGAGTAATTTTTTATCCATTTAAAAAATGAACCCAGTGACTTAAAATCCAACGGAGCCAAATGCAGCAACTGCCCCCCCTTAGCTCCACCTCTGGTTCCGGAATGTGGCACGAGTTTTGATCGAGTTAAGTAATCTGCGTTACGTAACAGTGTGAAGTTTCGGAATTTTTAAATTAAATTTATTGTTATCTTAGAGACTGCGCTAAACGACGTAATTTAGAAGCACTTGCGGTGAACGATGGAGGGACCGGCCTCGTCGTACTCCTGCTTGGAGATCCACATCTGCTGGAAGGTGGAGAGGGATCCCAGGATGGAGCCTCCGATCCAGACGGAGTACTTGCGCTCGGGCGGGGCGATGATCTTGATCTTGACGGTGTTGGGAGCCAGCTGGGTGATCTCTCGCTGGACGCGGTCGGCGATTCCTGGGAACATGGTGGTGCCTCCGGAGAGCACGATGTTGCCGTAGAGGTCGCGTCTGATGTCAAAGTCGCACTTCATGATGCTGTTGAAGACGGTCTCGTGGATACCGGCGGCCTCCATGCCGATGAACGAGGGCTGGAAGAGGGTCTCGGGGCAGCGGAAGCGCTCGTTTCCGATGGTGATGATCTGGCCGTCGGGGAGCTCGTACGACTTCTCCAGAGACGACGACGTGGCGGCGGTCTGGAGCTCCTGGTCAAAGTCCAGGGCCACGTAGCAGAGCTTCTCCTTGATGTCACGCACGATTTCGCGCTCGGCGGTCGTGGTGAAGGAGTACCCGCGCTCCGTGAGGATCTTCATGAGGTAGTCGGTGAGGTCGCGGCCGGCCATGTCGAGACGCAGGATGGCGTGGGGGAGGGCGTACCCCTCGTAGATGGGGACGGTGTGGGAGACGCCGTCTCCGGAGTCAAGGACGATTCCGGTGGTGCGTCCAGAGGCGTAGAGCGAGAGCACGGCCTGGATGGAGACGAACATGGCGGGCGTGTTGAAGGTCTCGAACATGATCTGGGTCATCTTCTCGCGGTTGGACTTGGGGTTCATGGGGGCCTCGGTGAGCAGCACGGGGTGCTCTTCGGGGGCCACACGGAGCTCGTTGTAGAAGGTGTGGTGCCAGATCTTCTCCATGTCGTCCCAGTTCGTGACGATTCCGTGCTCGATGGGGTACTTCAGGGTCAAGATGCCTCGCTTGGACTGGGCCTCGTCGCCGACGTAGGAGTCCTTCTGGCCCATGCCCACCATCACGCCCTGGTGACGGGGACGTCCGACGATGGAGGGAAAGACGGCTCGGGGAGCATCGTCTCCGGCGAATCCGGCCTTGCACATTCCGGACCCGTTGTCCACCACCAGGGCGGCAATTTCTTCATCCAAGTATTGGGCCATTTCTGAGGGGCTTGTCTCTGTATCGTACGCGTTCCGAAACTCAACTTCTGCCCACCAGGTCGA
The DNA here is from genome assembly GCA_963930915.1 of Forcipomyia taiwana. Classification (NCBI taxonomy): domain Eukaryota; kingdom Metazoa; phylum Arthropoda; class Insecta; order Diptera; family Ceratopogonidae; genus Forcipomyia; species Forcipomyia taiwana. The sequence goes on from CAWVOI010000021.1 coordinate 129,889, forward strand.
TCGAATGCTTATATAGAGTCGCGCTGGTCTTATCTGCTGATAAGGGTGTCGCCAAATGTGCATAAATTTCCCGATTTCGTAATAACTAGCGGCCGATTCGCGCGATCGGAAGGCCGAGAACTCGTGGTTTCGTCAGAAGCCAGACCTTGAACTCTCCAGGCTCGCGAGTTGTGGCCGCAAGCGGTGTCTCGGGACCCCTCACGCCCGACGAGCTCAATTTATGCCCATAAAAGGCTCGTAGATGTGATTTGCACTGGCTTATCTGGCCGTGACGGGCCAGCTAATCATTTCGATAACCGAAATCGCCATGAAGCAACATTTTTCCACAACAAGGCGTGACGTCACGAGGAGACTGGAGCCGCAGGAGATATGAAACATCGTGTTTTAGTATGCAAAAGTAACTTTGCGCAAACTTGGCTTAATAAAATTTACGTGCATCGCATGGAAAAGTTGGGAGTCTGGGTGTATCACATAAATCCGGTACGTCAGGAGTCCGGGCGATTCCGAGTATGGAATCAATTTGAATATAAATTGATGAATTAGGGGCTTTACAATAACTTTATTTAAACTGTCCCCAGCCGAGGCTGCAGCAGCATCATCGTGTGGGAAGTTTGGCATCGCCTGTAACGTAGACTCTTAATCTATGAGTGACGTTGCGTCCTGATAACGAAATTTAAATGGGAATTTTAAAATTTCAACTGCTGTATGGCCGGAAGATATGCTCACTTGGCGTATCTTGGGGCTGTCCATAGCGAATGCTTTGGCTGGTTTTTTTCACAAAATTTTAGGCAAGATCCTTACGAATGTGGGACCTTTTTAGGCCTTTTCAACATTTGTTTTAAGCTTCAGGAAGAGTTTTCTATGGCTTCAAAATTTTAAGAACTCAAATTTTAGTCTTCTTTAAGGGCTCTAAATGACATTGAGAAGCTCCAATCTGATTTTAAAAAATTAGAAGAGGGCTATTCATGGTCCTGATGGCCTCTAAGAACTTCAAGAAGTCTCTGTCTTTTGGCTTTGGGTTTCTAAGTAATTATTTAAGACTCTCATGTCAGTACATTTTAATTAGAAAACGCAAAACGAATTTTATGGTTTTGAAGGACTCTAAAAAGGCCTAAAAAATGTGAAATTTTGAAGGCTTAAAAATCTAAGAGGGTTTTCAAAATCTGAGGTTCTGAGGGCTCTTAAATCTGGTGAACTATTTCAAGCCTTAAAATTTTTTTAAAGCGCCCTTGAGTCCCTTAATCACAAGTCCACTCCCTCACCCATCTCCTACGAAGGCCTCCGAGTTTGAAAATGAACATGACGCGAGCGAGTGACATACAAATTGGGTTGGCCGGAGGACAGAATGGAGTGCCAGATAGTGGTCTGCCGAGCATCAGTAGACACGAGAGAGTGACACAATGATATAGATTGAAGGATGCTGCTGCGCCTCGTCGTTTTAATTAATGGCCATTGAGCAGTTGTTTATCTCGTGCAATGAATATTTTTGTTTTACGACATCTGCAGAGCGGGTTAGGAGCCAAGCGGAGTGCCATTAATTAACGAGGGTTTAGGAGAAATTTTCGGGCGGCGTCAGCAGAGTTAAGGAGCGAAAGTTTCGCAAGAAATGTAACACATGGAAGCCGAAATGTGTGCACAAAACTTCAATCCAATTTTCCTATTATTCAATTAAGTACATAATTCGGAACGAGAGCTGGCATGGCGAATAAATGTTTAGCGACGTTGCTCACACGAATTCGAGCGGAATTCGCAAGACTAACTCGAGTGCGGCAATAATAATCTTATAAGCATAAGGAGGCAAGAAAACGGCAACAGATGTGCTTAAAAATAAATTTCATGAATTATGGCTCTTGATGTGTCTTCCCGCACTGCCATGGCGCTGCAAAATACCAACATTCGTCGTATTCGGCAACCGAAAATGGCAGAGGATGCAGTAACTGCTCGTAGCCGGATCATCCAGGCGCTTTCCGACAGCAGTAAGAATGCACATATGCGAGCTCATGCTCTGATAATTGTGGCTTTTTTGTGCCACGGCTCTTTCCCAGCTTCCCAAAGTAACGAGGGGGCCGTCTCTGGATGAGCGACTCGAGGCACATGCGGCACGAGCTGGGGGATCTGTGAGCCGCCCCCGGCAAGCTAGCAATTATTATGTGAGCGAAATAAAATTTTCATTTAGGATGGCTTATTTTCCCCTGCTTGCATTTCATAAAAAGTACAGCAGAGCGGATTGGATTTTAATTTAATTAAGGCGTCTTCTTCTCAGCTCTTGATTCTTTAAAATCTTTATCTACTTGGCAAAGACAAATGTAGCAAAGACCCGGGAGGGAACTCGTTCGGCGTCAATCAAGGAGCAGGGATGTCTCTTTGGGGGTTTAAACTCCCAGACTAGAATTCTTTATTTTAAGCTCAAAATAAACCACAGAAGCTCTATTTTGACCTTGAGGAGTTTTGACTATAAAAAAACCCATATTTGAAACCCTTTGGGAGTCTTTGTTTGGAAAATTATTTAACATTGAAGGTCACAGAAGGTCAAGTTGCAAGACTAAGACGTTATATTAAAACTTGAAGACGTTTCAAAGTCAAAACAGACCCAAATTTTGAGACTGGTTCTATTTTAAGGCAAAAAAAACGCCTTTTTTTTGTCAAGAAAGATAAATTTTACGGCCTAGACATAATCTCGAGATCAAAATGCCTCCAATTGAAACCTGAAGAAGTCTCAGATTGAAGCCTTGAGAGGCTCCAAATAAAAATCTGGAAAAAAATCGAGTTTCCACTAAACTCAGTTACGTCTCTGCCAAGAAAACTCTCGAAGAACGGAGTGGATTCCGCACTCCGTCAGACGCTTGAACGGAACCACCACTCAGCATTCGAATCGGTGTAACAATTTGATTCCTTCTAATTGCTTTTCCATTTGCGAGGAAGCAAAAAGCAAACGAACTCTGCTGCCTTGATGCCTGCAAAGTTTGAAAAAGATAAATTACCCTAATTGAAAATCGATTTCGCCTAGTTATTCTCCGTTTGCTTTTTGCCTTAATTATTGCGCTCTCGGAGTCTTGAAAGAGCAGCACGGCGCGACATCGGAAGGCAATCGGCAAGAGCTACCGAGAAATGTGTCGATTGTGTCACTCAAGCAAGTTTAATTAAAAACCAATATCGAGAGACGCGACGGGAATGTAATTATTGGGAGGAGACGCTGAATCGGCAGCTGGGAGTTTAATTATACGGGAAGTCGAGTGAAATCTGCTGGAATGCCGGGCCCTGTGTGGCCCCGACAGGCCTCCCAAAAGAGAGAGCATTCCGACAGGCGCCTCTGAAATATCTCATGCTAATTACGCCCATTAAAATTGCTGAAATTACCTCTCCTCATCTCCTGCACGGTCTATCTGAGCTCTCCCCAAGGAGCGGTGTGCAGCTGAAGGGGTGTTTTAATGTAATACGAGCATGTTCGCTTCCATTTTTATGCGGTGCAATAAAATTTATCTTGGCGAACATAATTTTTAATTTAATTGTGCTGGAAAAGCCGCCACTCTTATCAGCGGCAATGTTTCGTGTAATGGAGCAGTTTAAATTATTGGAAGAAAATGGCAAAAGGGCGCTGCATTTTAGATGTCACATTAGCTGCCGTTGGGAGTCCCGATTGTTGCTCACATTGATGTTAAATAGAGCTGCCAAAAATAAAACAATTTAAATGATTTTAGATATTTTCTAGAATTGATAATATTTTTTAATAAATTTCATAAAAATATTTCTACGACCTTTTGGTTTGATATGGCGTCTAAAGGCTTAAAAATTAACATAAAAAAATTCAAAATATTTGGAAATTTTTTAAAAACATATTTCGGAAGCTCTAATGCTAAGCAAAGTTTCGCATTTCAACGCCATTGTTTTCTCTCTTTCGTATATTTGCCAGGTCGGTGTTCCGAGGAAATTAAGCAACTGCTGCGTTCATCATCTCCGAGCCGGAGAAGGTACTTAAGGGGGATTTGTCCGTCTGTCTGGAGCTTGTAGCAAAGACGCAAGTCTGCGGTTGCTGCCTGAGCCTCTCGGGATATAATTAGGGTAAATAATGGAGTGCTCCCAGGCTCTCTGAGTGCATGTCTTAATTGAACTTGGAAGAGGTTTGCGATATCAACAACAACCGCATCATAAAACTAGGGCCATAGAAACTTGATGAGAAATTAGAAGGAGATTGCAAACTCTCAAGTGGTGGCTGGGGTCGAGGACTACCGACTTCTCTTCGAGCAATATTGCATATTTGATGATAGTGTATCAAAACAAGTTGCTGGCTTGTTTCCCCAAATTGCACCAAGACCCTGAGTCTTACACAATGAAAACTTTCGCAGTTAGTGAGCTCAAGATATCGCAAAACTTTCTGAATTCCAGTGCCATAATTGAAAGTTGTGTTCATTAAAATTCAATTATTTGCCTGCTTTCTCGACGTCTCGGCGCTGCTGGAAGGGAAGTCGTTCTCGGAACTCTTGTGTTCGAGGAAGCACTTCAAATCGACCAGCGAATTCTCGAAAGTTGAAAAATTCATTAATCTGATCCGTCCTTCGCTCGGCCAATTTACGGGACAAATTGAGACGTTTTAAACTCGAGAATGCACTTTTAGGTACTAGGAATGTGCATATTTTCGACTGACCATTATTCGAAATTTTGTCAATTTGGTTCAATTCCAGCGCAAAACATGATGCTAAATGAAAGAAAAAGTTAAGGCCGTTGAAAGAGAAGCCTTTTCAGGTTATCTTTCTATTACGAACTTATTTACTTCTGTCAGGACTTGGGAATTAAGTTTATGGAATACTTTCCGTGAAATCTTCCACTCGCTTATTTTAAGAAGGCTCATTTAAAGGCTAGATTGGGTCCCCTTAAGCTGGAGAAGGCTAGTCTGGAGCTGACTTTAGCTTTCTCCGAGGAAAAATAGGCGCTTCCAGACTAAAAAGTCACCACCAGAGCCCTTAAGAAAGGGAATCCTCCATTTTAAAGCAAAAAGTGGCCCCAAACGACTGTAATAGCTTATTCTATAGTTGAAAGAAGCGCTTCAAAATTAAACTGGACGCTCTCAGGGCTAGGAACGAGGTCTCATGACTCAAAATACAGCGTTTAGAGTTGAAATAAACACCCCAGAGCTGAATTGGAAGGCTCCAAACCCTTTCAAAGTACCCAAGGAGCTAATATGAGCACTCTCAAAATCGAAATTGGCACTCAACTCCCCTTTGGAGACTCTCCTACGCCACTGGGCTCTTTTCTCTCTCATTCGCAAGTAAGGCCCCTAATAAGTTCTGAAAGCGGAAGCAGTCCAAGAAAAGAGACGATCGATAGTCTGGAGATAAGACGCCGGCGGCTCGAAATGTCGATTAGCAGCACGACTAACGTGATATTGTGGCAAGTTTCCGCGGGGCGCAAAGTGACGCAAAATCTTATATGAACGATGAATATGTGATGAGTCCATTGAGAGATAACACAAACACAGCCTAACGCATGTATAATTTAGCGAAAAGCGAAATGAGCGAAGTAAGGACCGAAATTGCTAGCAGGAACATAAACAGCATCGGCTTCTGACGCAAATATCCACAAATCCTAGTGGGGAAATCATTTGTCTAAATGTTTCCTTTCAAGTTTGAGAGCAAGCTTGGCACGGCACGACTCGACTTGCTCGGTACATGACGGCGTTGTGACAGCCGGATAATTAGGTTACGGAGCTCTATGCTGAAACTTAGAACACACACTTTCATTCCCATCCCGGATGCGATAAACACGAGAGAAGTAGTCGACCTTTTGCAGCAGCGGAGCAGAGTCCCTCGGTTCTCACCCTCTCGGAAGATGTGTGTGGCCCGGGCCCGAGCGAATGTGCGTGTGGAATGGCAAAGTTGGTTCTGTTGTCCTTTTAGAAATTCACAATTGAGTCGTTTGCCTTGATGACATTGTAAATTGGCATGGTCTCGGAATGAGTAGCTTGGGCATATCTTTTTCACTTCCATTGATGTGAGTAAAGTGGCAGACAATAGAAAATTTATTTTAATGCCTTATTTCATTGCTTTCCCAAACAATTTAAGTGCCATAACAGGAAATTGCCATTCAGATACGTTTTGCCTACGATCCCAGTTGTTTGGTGAAAAAATAAGGATGCGAGAGATGTTATACGAGTTCTGGACAATGGGTCCAGCAGCTAGACCATAAATTTTCCCGTATCTCGTCGACAAACATTATTCTGTCCAGGATATCATAAAATTAATTTAGAAACAAAGGAGATCTCATTAAAACAGTTTTGATGTCTGTTGCAAACTTTTTCCATTGTCGTTGTGCGACAGCGGAAGGAAGAGCTGTCCTTGTTTGTGTTTCTGCTGAATTATTATGGAAGGTTTTTATCAATAAGCTTAAAATACGCCCATTGTTTCCACCGCTCGGCTTCCTTTGGAGGCGCTACAAGTTCTTTGGAAAACTTTGCAGGCGTTTGAGCGTGTATTTTCAACACTTAGTTGTCTGTCTGTCTGTCCGTTTTATTTATCACACTTTTAAGTTTTCAAATTCCTTTACTCACTTTTTAAAGAGACACTAGAGGAACTAGCCATTCAGGCCTCCCAAAGCACCACCCACAGTTTGTGCGACAGCCAACGAGGCATCATTTCCTGCCGTAGCACCAACCAGGTCCGCAACAGGATTGAACAACAGTACGGCACTTTTATCTCCGAAGGCATTGCCTGCCAAGGTTGAAATACTTCCGACAACGTCTAAGGAAGTTCCGAGTGAGTCCAAAGCTCCACCTACATCGCCACTTGCAAGACTTCCAACTGCACCTTGAACACCATTCGTTAGTTCACCGGTAGTCTTTCCCGCCCAATTCAAAAAATCTCCGGCGAATTCTCCAACCCAGCCCACGGCTCCAGTGGCGACTTTAGGAACGGTAGCTAGCAGGTCCGGTCTGGCCCCGGAGGCTTTGTTTTCTTCCGCGTGTTGGATCATTCCCGTGCCTGAGTTGCCCAAGAACCCTGTGAAGCCACCCAAGATGCCTGTGGCGGCTGAAAGAGCTCCGGAGACGGGGTCGACGGGATGCGCCAGGGACAGCGAAGCCAAGCTAGCCACGACGAGGAAGATCTGGAAGTTCACTGGAGTTAGTCGAGTTGGCACGTTACAGTCGGAGCTTACCTTGAACGTATTCATTGCGATTTAAAACTTGTTTTGGAACTGAAACTCGCATGTTCTAAGCTTTATACTAAGAGCAATTGACGTAATTGAGACACTTGAAAGCTGTGCACGTGTAAATGAGCCGGTCTGATTGTCGCCAACGAAACTCTTTCGAGTCCCGAGATGTTGGCTCAAGTGTTTAAAAGTTCGTACCTCCATCTTAGAGTAGGAAACGAACGAGCTACGTTGTCTGAGTATCAAAACAACCTCGTCATGTCTTGAGAATCGTGCGTCAGACATCCAACGAAGCCTTGGAGGGTTGAAAACATCTGCCTAAACACAGTCTAGCCTTGATCCGAGATAGGCTCGTGTACTCGTGCTTCTGAATAGAGACAACAGTCTGGCTTGTAAAGCTCATTCCGAGAATGGGGCTCAAGTTTTCATTTCAGGCTGGGAAATTTTTTCGTTTTCAGTCCTCATTGTCATGAGAGAGTTTTCTGAAAGGGCTTCCTATCCGGTCAGGAGCAGAAAACTGGGTCCAAATAGGACTTGGCAATTTTTCCGAGGAAAATTGCCAAAATAGACGCCCACGAGGTAACGACGTCCCGAGGGACGGGCTCAGGAAAAATGATAAAAGCATTTCGATGTCAGCTATTACAGCAAGCTGGCGACAGGCCAAGCATATTTGCTGGGCGATAAGCGAAGCTCATACTAGTTACGAAGCTGCATGGGATGTAAAGTTTCAGCAACCAGCAGCTCCAAGTTCAAGACAGTTGTCGTAAAGGCAGAATGACGGCAAGTTAGTTCATGACATGGGGGCTGAGTTCATCTGGGGAGGAAAGCCTGTCACAGAGGAGCAATATCGTGCAAATATCAGGATATATTGCGTTCCGAGCCCGAGTGAAATACGTTGTGATTTTTATGGATAAATTGCATGTCACTCAGATGTTGCAACGCACAACTGACGAATGTGAGCCATTCTGGGTTTCATTGTGCCCGATAGCAGTGGGAATATTGGAGTCGTGGCATCGAACATTCACAAAAAGCCACGTCGAAGCGAATTGAAAGCAGATTGGGAACATAGATCACAATTCAGTCAGATGGCAATGGCAGGCTGAGCAAACTTTCTCAGCCATTCCTTCTGTGCCGCTGAATTATTGGCAACCTGATGTAAAGCAACAGCATGTACCTAGTGCCAGGAGCAACGACAGACGGGCAGGGTCGCGTTTACATGGGGTCGTGGGACGATTCAACAGTCTGATTTTTTGGAGGTAGGGAAGGTTTTCTCTCCACAATTTAGCTCGAAAATGGGGCTAATAGAGATAGAAAAGTATAGAGTGGAAATACGAGAATTTTTAACTCGCCCCAGGAACTGTCAAATTTGACAATCCCTGGGGCGAATTATGGGTATTTCCACTCTATGTATTTTTATCTCTATTATGAAGCCCTTGATCTTTTGTATGGGCGTAAAAAATTGACCTTCTTTATTTTGAAAATTGGAAAAAAAAACTTTGAAAAAGGGGTTCCTCAGTCAAAGAAAATGGAGCCCCAAAAACCATGAAAACCTTTCGCCAGGAAAATAAGCCCTCTCGTCCATAAAAATTGGGCTCTTCTTTTTTAGGAAGCCCTGGATGGAGCCAGCTTCAGATGGAAAAATCCACCACCGTCTCTGGAATCCCAGTTGTAATCTATTCGCATGTACAGAGAGACTGGGACAGAGTTAAAATAATAATAGCGAGACTGAACAAAGGATCCGCTCGTTGCCGAGCTCGAGAAAGAAGGAACATCCATTCGTGTGGAAATTCTCTGCCGCTCTCCGTCTAAGCTGATATTTATTGGCATGCAAAGTGCTCATGTGGGAGTCCCGGCGTGTGCAAGGGGGTATCACATAAGCAGGCTCCAAATCTGCAGTGATGAATTTGTAATTTCCGCCATGTCTTTGTGTTTGTGTGCCTGCAAAAGAAAATGGATAAGGAGGAGGAAAAATGTGCGCCAAGCGAAGCGATCCGGTGCATCTTTATATTGAAAATTTATCTTTCACTTCCGGCAAGAGCGATGATGGATATCTAGTGAATCGACTGGGGTTATCGGAGCAAGAATTGATATTATTGGAGGGGTTGGAAGTGGTTTTCGAATGTGTGGTGAGGAGGGATGTCGGGTAATGGCTCGACTTTTCACGGATCGAAAGTTTATTTGCAAATTGCACAAGTCGATTGGATTGAAGGATGGCTGCGGTTGTGAGGAACTTATGAACTGTATTTCTGGATCGTTTAGGCACGTGCACGTCCCAGGGGAGTTGTCTGGTTGTTCGTTGTGACTAGGACTGGCGTGTGCGGAAATAGATTTCTTGGAAATTGTGATTTGATTCAGTTTTCAAGATTGCTAGATTTATAGGGATTTAAGGGCCACGTTTTCAACTGAAAGGGCTTCTGAGGTTTTTTAAAAGCCTTTAACCCTCAAATGCATAAGACCGCCTTTTGGCGGGCTTCGTTAATTGTTCAAAAAATGTCATTAAATTGTTTTTTCGGGAAAACTTTTTGACTAGATTTTGTAAACAATTTACCGTCTTATCTTTCGATATACAATTTTCATTTCTATGGGGCACCGTTACAAAGTTACATCTGATCAAAGCGGAAAAAGTCGGCTTTTCAGTAAAATTAAATGCTGCAATACTTTAAAAATCAAAAACTTTGTGAAATCTTGGTTTTTTTTTTGGAAAAAAAAGTTGTGGTGAGTAGTTGAATGCTTGATTAACAACAAAAAAATGAAAAACCAACTGTGCCAGGGTTTTAGACTAACAAAAACTTAGTTTTCCTTAGCCCGCCAAAAGGCGGTTTTGTGTATTCAAGGCACATTTTTAGAAAATGTTGGTTTTTTATGTTTTCGTTAGTTTTATCGGGTTTAGAGTATTTTCATGAGAAAAACTTCGTTTAGTTTACATTATGACCAGTCGAGAAGAGCCTTTTGACTTGTCTGAGATATCTGAGGAGGAAATTAGTCACCAGATGAGAGATTCTGATCTTGATTCTGAGACTAATGATGAAGAGGACAATAAGAGCGTTCGGATTTTGTCAACTTATGCTGGCATACAACCTGTTATATCTAAGCTTCTGAAAAATGCGAATGACTCAAAATCCAAACGGTGGGACCCAAAGACGAAATCCAAAATCTCCATAGACTGCCCATTCATAATAAAAGAGTACAACCGTCATATGGGTGGGGTAGATCTGATGGATAGTTTGATTGGGCGTTACCATATCAGAATGAAAACTCGGAAATGGACGAATGGGCTATTTTTTCACTTTCTTCATATGACAATGGTAAACGCTTACATTCTCCATAATCGTTTGTACCCGAAAACACGGCTTGATATATCCACCTTTCGCACTGAGGTTGCAGAAAGTCTGTGCAATGTTCAAACATTGGATGCAAAAAGAAAAGGACGTCCTCCTGTGCACCAAATTGTCAAAGCTGGTCGCAACCGCAGAACGTACCCACCAACGCCTGAGATTCAATACGATAATGAGGGTCATTGGTGCAATTTCAAGGACCGTGCTGGGAAAAAAACTTGCAAAATGAGTGGGTACTCTGCAGAAACACAAGCTTTTTGTACTAAGTGTAACCAAATTTATGCAATTCAAGTAATAAGTCATGCTTTTTGAACTTTCATGTACGCCAATAAATAAATAAACTTTCATCTGATATACATTTTTTACTACCTCTGAACGCATAATCCCGCCTTTTGGCGGGTTACGAAAAATCACTTTTTTTGGGTCAAAAAACGAAAAAATTGAAAAATTGACTTCGGATTCCTTTTTTAAGGATAATAAGGAGTCTACACTGAATTTTTCATGTAAATCAAAAAATAATGCATTTGAGGGTTAAATATTTTTTATGGGTCCCAAAATTTTTTGAAAGCCCTTTTTTGATTAAAGAAGACTTTTCAATGGCTTTGAAATGTTTTGAGCGACCAATTTTTCGTTTGAGGGGCCCATTAAAATATTTAAATGCTTTTCTTTTGGTTGTTTTGGGGGCTTTTCAAATTTTTTGGTGGATTTAAGAGCTCATTATATTTTTGAGGAGCCCACTCAAGAAGCTTGGTATTTTCCTCCTGGCAAGAGCAACCCTATGTGAGGATTTTTCTTACTCTTTCTCATAGGTTCTCCTCCCGGATTATGTCAGATATATTTTTATAAGTCGCCCAAGGAAAAATTTTTTCACCATTGACTTGTCGAGTATTACTTGTCTATTTCGGAAATTAAAATTGACAGCCCACCTTAAGTGTTCGAAGAGCAGTCCCTGAGGTATCTGAAGCCTCCCTTTCATCGGGAAAGTAGGCAGCAGGCAGGTAAGTTACGTGCAAATCCTATAATTAATTAAATTGTCACCGCAGCGAGCTGTTTATCGTCTCTCTTTTCCAGGAAGCAACAAGACAACAACCCCAAATCAACTCGAGCCACATTTTCTACGCACTTTCACGACCTCCGGAACATATCGCGGTCGGAATCTACCAAAATCATGTTGTGTTGGGGCTGGCAAAATTTCCCAAAACAAATAAGTGCCGGCTCGAGTGCGCATGTCGGAGGATAACAAATTTCCCGTTCGCTTGCTCAGGGGGAAATTTTCTCTCTCGCACGTTGCCTGGCATTCGTGTGGTGCGAATATGATCTGCTAGATTCCGTCGTCGGAGAAAAGTGTACTAATCATGAGTTGAAGTTGCAATTATTTCAGTCGTGTCTGAAGTCTCTGAGAGCAAAGACGTCGATCGCTCGCTGCGATAAGGTCGGTGGGAAAGACATACAAAAGCTAGTGGAAACGCTGAAGCAGAGAAATTATGGAAATTTGAAGGCAACTTTCCGAAAGATTAGACAGCCCCAAAGTTGTAACGGCTCCGGGAGACGGGAGATACTGAAGCCTTTGGGATCCCCCGGAACAGGCAACTCAATGCAAATCGGATAAAAACTTGTGCAAAGCTGCCTATTTAAAATTTGTTGTATAATACGGCACGGCAGCTCGAAAATTGAATTGATTACACTTCGCATTCCGCAATTTGATTAATGATAAAAAAGTTTTTGCATAAATTTGCATATTGTGATTGCAGGGGAAAAGTTTGTGGAGTCGTAATTTGGAGAGAAAAAAAATTGCCGTTGCCGAAAATTTGGGGGAAATCAGTGACCAGAGCGTGATGAACCTTGCGGAGTGAAAGGTGCCAGGATTCGATTCGCGCTCACGAGTCGATTAATCAAAGGAATAAATGGTGTAGTGCAGGTGATGTGTACCGGAGAATACACAAAAGGTGAAAACTCCTAAAAGGAAAATTGGAGCGGAGATGAGAAATGTAATTTAATTCAGGTGATATGGATTTTTCTTATACGCTTTCGTGCACGAGGCAAATTATATAGCCATCTGATACATATTTTATATCGTGTAAAAAGTTTCAAGGCGAGGTGAGACTGGGAGGCGGGTGGAAAAACTGAAGCCGAATTCATTTAAAGGGTACGCATGACACTTGTGAGGATAGAGACAAGTACTAGAGGGAAGTTACTTTTTTGTTGAACCAAAAATGAAGATTTTACCCAAGCTTTCATTGAATTTTCACTTCTCGGAAAAGAGGAAAATGAAGACACAGACATCGAAATTACTTACTGGAAACTTCCCAGAAATCCTGACTGAGAAATCTCAGAGTTTGTACGTTGGGTGCCAGATAGCCCTTGAACTGATTTTGTCCCATCCTTTGAAGTTCGATTAGCAAGAATTTCGGTCTCTCATTTAAAGAGCTTACATTACCTTGATCATGTTTTATTGTCACATGATCAATAAATAGCTTAAAAATTAATTTAATTTTCTTCTGAGACTTGAAAATTGAATGGTGGCCATTTTTTAAATAAATTCTATTTTTCCTCGAAAATCGGAAGTGGACAAAACCTCACTCAATATGGACCCCTCTAGTAATCATCCCTAAGGCCGTGAGACAAAAGTTGCAAATTGAATTTCTCCGAGTTTCTTTCGGCCCCGCGTCTCACCTTCGTCATAAGCTGGGGGTTAACAATGCCAGGCGGCTGGTTAACAGAGAGTCGGGCAGGAAAGTTACTCATGCGAGAAATTTATTCCAATATCCGCCCCCGATGCCATATGTTTATTGAACCCATGTCATCTGGTTGTTTGCAGTCAGCCGTGCGTCCGGCAAGCATTTAAATTTTTCCTGCCACTCGACAGTTTTTCGTGGAAGTGAAATGCTTATACGTGATGGCTGCGTTGGGAGAGGGAATAAAAAAGAGCCGAGTCAAATGGGAGGGATTAACTGACTCGTGGCATTCGGGGAAGGCTCCCGACTCGACCGACCTATGTCAACAGCGTGAAAGGACGGAAAATGCAGACTCAAAAGTTCTTTATTTGCGAGCCATTAGGACACGTTGGGGCTTAGAGGTAGCGCACGTATCCGTCGTAGGCGGGGAGTCCGTAGTCGTAGCGGCGGTAGAGGAGGTCGTCGTAGGATGAGCCCAGGAGCACGCGGCTGCGGTAGGCGTAGGGCAGGTCGTATCCGTAGCGGTAGGTGGAGGGCAGGCCGTATCCGTAGCGGAGGTAGACGGCCTCGGAGGCCTCCAGGGACTCCTTCTCCTCGGCGGTGGCGGCCACGAAGGCGACGACGGCGAGCAAAATCAGGATCTTCTTCAGCATTTTGGGTTCTCTTCGGGACTTCTGAGGCACTTGAGCGGGATTTGAAACACGACTGATGCCCTTTGGTGCTTCTCCGGCGCATTTATAGCGAAGTTGGAGCTCCCAAGTCTGGTTTTTCTGGTTCAGGTGGTTTCTTTGTCGCGCGTCGCTTGACCTTCTGAGCCACCCAGACTTCAGACTCGTTCCTAAAATTAGAATTCGGGGCGTCTGGAGGTTCTTTGTTGCCACGAGCCACGGATCCTTTGTTCAGGGGGTATAAAAAGGGGGCTCCTCGTGGGAAAAGTCAGTACTGGATCAGAGTTCGTTGAGCGATCAGCAAAATGTTCAGAATCTGTCTCCTCGTTTTGGTCGCCTCGTCGGCCGTCTTGGCCTTCCCCGATGGCCTCTGTGATAGCGATTGCCGCTTGCGTTTGCACGAAAGAATGCTGGAAGAGGAACGCATCAGAATCGAGGTGGAGAGAGAAATGGAGGAAGAGAGACGTCGCAAAGAAGAGGAGGAGAGAATCAAGCAGGAGAACCTTCTCTTGAACGCTAACCAGGTCTTCGTCGACGCCAAGCCCGGTTTCGAGTCGCAGCCCGTCGTGCTGACTCCCATGGTCCTGCCAGAGTCCAGCTTGCTGGAGAACAAGGAGCCTCAGGTGATCTTCACCGGATCTCCCACCGTTCTGGCGCCCATCAACCGCGTCGAGACCCCCCAGACCCTCATTCTGCCAGCCACCGACGGCAAGCCCTCAGTCATGTGGACCACGTCTCCCATCATCGAGTCCAAGCCCACTTTCGTCGAGACCAAGCCTACTTTCGTGGAGGAAAAGCCTCTTTTCATCGAGACCAAGCCCACTTTCGTGGAGGAGAAGCCTCTTTTCGTGGAAAACAAACCTCTTTTCGAGTCTACCCCCGTCATGATGGTCATGCGTCCTGAAGACAAGCCCGCTGAGGGAGTCTTCAACCGCGTCGAGGTGGCCCTGCCCGAGAAGAAGGAGCCCGAGTTCGAGTTCAACAAGAAGCCCGAGTTCGAGTTCAACAAGAAGCCCGAGTCCGAGTTCGACAAGAAGCCCGAGTCCGAGTTCAACAAGAAGCCGGAGGAGAAAGAGCCCGAGTACGGCTGGACTGAGAAGAAGGAGGAAGACGTCAAGAAGCCAGAGGAGTTCCGCAGCATCCCGGTCTTCCGGAACCGCGTCGGAGCCGTCAAGTCCACCAGTGACTCTGTGGTCGTTGAGCATCCCACCGTCCGATACGTCTCTCCCCAGGTCGTCTCCACCATCGGTGCACGCTCCGGCTACTCCAACCTCGGCTACTCCATCGTGAACCAGCCCATTTACTCGTCCTGGGTCGCCCCATCCGCTGCCGTTGTCCCAGCTACCCGCAGCTACTACACCGTGCCTTCCGTCCGTACCTACTCCTCCGTGCAGGTCCCCACCATCTACCAGGTCGCCAAGTAGGACGTCTTTCCCCGAGATTCAGTGGTTTTGGGTTGAAATAAATTTTTCGGGATTTTAAAAATGAGGTTTTTTTCTTGAACTGGGCTTCTCTGTCTCTGGTAAGAGGCAAATTTGAAGGCAATTTTAGAGATAAGAAATTACGTAGGATCTTTCTCTGAGTTGGGTGACTGAGGGCTTAAAGATTGGACTAAACGTCTTTCATTTTATTCTGCAAGAATTTTACCATAACTCAAAACCATTTTTAACGCTTAGAATTAATCAAAAATCAGATTTTCTTTTAAGAGTCAAAATTATCTAAAAAAAAAGGAGAAATGCTGAAAAAATCGAAGATGCTCTAATAGGGCATCTATGTGTCGGTATGCCTTTAATAATCCCGACAAAGCCAAGATTATAGGTAACTAAGATAAGTGGTAACCAGGCTCGACATACGGTTTAGATAATATTCACAAATCAAATTAATGGCCAAAGTAATAACAGAATATGTGCTCGAAAGCTCCGATCAATCATCCTCCCCTGAGCCCCAAAACGGGTGGGATCTAATTAAATTTTACTTGAAGGGAGAACTGATTTGCGGCCGTAAAGCAAATAATTTATGTGTGAGCGGGGTATCGAGAAAAAGATCCGAAGGAAGACGACCCCGAGCCGGCCAAAGGGAGCAGAGAAGGAAGCAATTCAAGCATGTCTATTTGCAAAGGTTAAAAGCGTTTTATTACCATCCCCATACCCGAGTGGTTGCCGGCGCCCCTCTTGTACCACTTAGCTCCGAGACAAAGCTCGCAAAGGAGCAACGACGACAAATGTGAAGACGAATCAAATTTATGAGGGTCACTGTTGTATTTGGCCATAATGAAACCTTGTTGAGACGATTTTCAAATTGATTAAATATTGCAATTTGTTTTATCGGGGAACGGAGGTGCTTCCGAGAAGTCTCTGGCGCAGGTAAACACTCATTAGAGCAGGGTAGGAGCTCAGGAATGCTGATGTCCCCGATGAGCACCTTTTGATTCGATAATATCTTTATCATTTGGTGCGTCAAAGGCCCCGTCGTGAACAAGATTCTGCCATTAGGACGACGAGAGGAAGCAGTTTGATAAGTTGGTACGTGTGTCTCATCAGCAATGAAGGAACTGAAAATATTCTCATATCCTGTGTGCAAAGCGTAAGACGGTAATTTTGTCGTTTTCATTTCCATTATGCCCGTCAGGCGTGCTTCAGAGGAAGGGGCTCCATCTCGAGCTCCGAGATAGTAAATAGACGAGGCAGACGGGAAACATAGTCTCGCTTTCTCCGGCGTGTTATTACAGCTCCTAAGAGTTTCTTTATACTCCACTTCTCCTCGTCAAGTACTTAATATGGATGGGGTTGCGTTATGAGCTGAGGGCAAATAAAAACAATAACGACGCTGAACTAAACGCGAGGCACGTTTCGTCAATAAGTTGGAAGGCTTCTGGCGGGCCTTGGAAGTCGACTTCAAAGTCGCTTCTCCGTTCACTCTGCCAACTTATCCAATTACTCAGTTAGCGTCTCCGGTTCCTTTCGTAATTAAAACACAACATTTTCCTGGAGTTCTTGATTTGTCTCTCGGCAACGAGATGGTTTCCTGGAAGGGGCTGATAATTGTGTTTCTGAATAAGACAAGAACAACCCACTTTCGCGGAAGATTTGCCGCCACGAGATATGTCCTCGGCACTCACGCACTGTGGAGACTTTTCTTTAATTTTGTGACCAAAAAATTAAGCCTTAAAATTGTAATTTCCTTTCGAAGAAAATTTTGACATTTAAAAAAAATGCCTATTTTGAAAAATTTTATTTCCAGTTTGGTCAGGGATATTGATCTAAAATATTTTTAAAAATCTTTATTAATTTAGGTTCTTTATTTAAAAAATAAAATTAGTCAAAAATTTAAAGGAAACATATTTTTAACGTTTTTTTAAAGCCTTCTACCTAAGAGTTAGAATATTTTTATTAATTTTTACAAGAAAAAAATGCAAAAACAATTATAAAAATTTTATGGAAAAAATTTTTATTCAACTTTTTTTTACCTTAAACCCCCTCTCTCCATTCCAAGTCTAGTTTAAGAAGACCCCTATTAAGAATTTGGTTCGGTCTTTGACCGAAAAAGTCCCACTGTGCGGTGGCGAGAAAAATTCCGGCAAAGTAACTCGTGCTTTCGGTAAATGAAGAGAAAATTACTGCAAATATCCTCATTTTTATGCATTAAACATTTCACGTTCTCCAATCTGCGTCTAAATTACAAGAGGAAACAAGCGCGATGGCCCTAAAATCTCCGAAAGCGGAAGATTCCGGCATCCGTACACCTTTTATGGCTTGATGAAGTCGAGTCGCGAGCTGTTCGGATTTGAGTTGACGACTTTCTCGCTCTCTTGATTATCATAATAATGTCTTTCCGCGTCTCGTGAACCGGAGCCGGGCTCGGAGTTGACCCGGTTTTCTCGGGACTCGGAAAGCCTGGGGAAAAAAGCAGCCTGCTGCAAAATTAGTGATGTCTCATGCTGACTTTGATTATCCGCTCTGAAGATTAATTGTATCGATTAAGCAATAAATCAGAGATCAATTTGAGGAAAGTGGGGGAGCGGAAATGAAAACATTCACTTTTTGCTCACGTACGCTCTCAGGAGCGACCGGAGCGCACCAACGAGCTCTCTGCTGAGGCCGCACAAAAACGACTAGACACGAAATTCGATTCTTGTCAACATGTTCTCTATTGTGGCATTTAAATTTCCCACGCCAGGTCTCCTTCTTCTGCAGCTTTATTCTCGTACGTTCCGTCTCCTCTTCCGCAGCTTTTGATTAATGCCCCGATCAATATCGTCGCCGAGGAGCGAGGGAATCTGTATTTTATGCGCGCCACTGCCCTTGATTTCGAAAGTGGCTTATCCACAGAACGCGCGGGATTAGCACGAGCCATAAATTCCCAGCGCAACGCGTCTTAACACTTTTATTATCACCGCGCGCCTCCTTGATAATGGGATAAATGTGGGCCGGTCTGCGTGGCCCCCCCCGTGCCGAGGTAACCAGATAATGGCGGTGCGAATTTTTTTTTCGTGTTGCGTGAGAACAATAAAACTGCTGCTGCTTTTCTCATCATCGTGTTAAAGTTAATATCGTAGCAGCGAGAAAGTGACAACGGGGCTGCTGGAGGCGGGAGCGCCGTGTTGCTCGGCGTCGATTATGATGTCCGTTCCCTCCTGAAACTTTCGCTCATTTGAATATTTTTATGAATTTTCCAGAGACGTAACTTGATGGGGTTTTCCTTCTTTCCCTATGAAGTTGGATTTAAAGGCTTCCCATCCAGTGTGAACAAGTCTGTCTGCAGCCCCTATGGAACGGACAGACTCAAGTCTGTCCGCGCTGGAGTAAAAGTCTTTCCGCGAGGCGAGAATGTTTGTTCACAAGTCTGTCCGAGCGGACAGACTGGGAAAATTCTTTTTCCAATTTTTACTTCCGGACTCCAAATTGGACGGGACAAAGATGTAAACAAACGAAAAATGGCGATCGGCAAATTTTTTCACAATGGCCAGACTTTCAACCGTTTTGGTGGTGGGCTCTCCTCGGCCATGAAACTTTTTTGTGCTTCATCTAATTGGGCTGACATTTTATATTGTTTTAGCTGTTGCTGACACTAGTAAATCATGGAACAATATTATGACTCTATCAGCTAACAAGAAAGAGATAGGGCTCCCCAAAATCATTTAAAAATTTAGACTATTTTCGTTCTTTTAAGTACCTGTAACTTCCTTACAGTGCACGACAAAAATATAAATCTCCTAATGGTAAAAAGCCAAAAGACTCATTTTAGTCTATAATCGAAATTTTCCCCAAAATACCAGAAATTTCTTCCACAAGACCTGTAGCTTTTTTAGTGAAAAATGTCTGGAAAATACGGTCCATGACCACCCAGTTACACCCCTGGAATTCCCACCCACAGACCGGCGACTGACATGCCATTTAAATACAAATTAAATGGTTATGGTTATTGAGTTAGAAGTTCGCTCGTCTGCCTCAAAATGTCTTAAATATGCGAGAAAAAAGTGACAAGAGCTTTAAGGCTCCTCTCGGGCCGGGGGAAAAATAAGGCAGACGTGGGACGACCTCTTCCTAATTGAATAACGAGCTTCCGTCATTATTTCTGAAATATTTACACCATATTTATGTGCGGCTTCCTGCGAGAGAGCGAGAAAAAACGCCGCACCCCGAAATAAATCATTGACCTTTATCCCTATTTACGGTCCCGCCAACCCGTCATCGATTCCGCTGGCATGGATTTTTAAGGCAAACATTGCGCTGGAACTGTCAAAAATACTTCATAATTAATGAATCATTCATTAGCATAGTCCCGCAATCGGAGCAGCACGGAGTGCCTCGGCTTGGCATGAGAGCATGACTGAAACAGAGCCGAAAGTGACCTAATTAACGGTTCTCTACACACATCACAAATTCACATCGAGCACAATCCAGCGCAGCATCGTGTACAGCTCCGACGTGGCTTCCAGGGCTCGCTCTAGCCGGCCTCGACGCGACTTGCGGGACCCGAATCTGCCTTAGAGTACGCCCTGGCAGCCTCATTGCTAGGATATATGTGCACAGTCAAATGATTCCCACGAATGCATAATCGTAATTGCAACATGAACTCGATAGGTTTGCGATACAGGGAAGGGGAGAAAACGAATAAAACGAATTCGTTTGCCTAAAACGAAACACATGTGTGTGAAACAAATGCATTTGTTCCACCGAGCCACTCCACTCCGATCATCATAGCTCGGTGCCGTGTGCCCGAAAAGTCGAGCCAGCTGAGCTGCGACTGCAATCAATAAACAACCGAACAATGGACGGATTTTAAGGAGAGAGGAGCAACTTTCTCGTGCACACGATGACTAAAATGTTAGCAAAACCAGCTGGCAACTGCTATGTTTCACACTAATTGCAGCCTAATTGTGATACCGCGGCGCATACAAATAAATTTCGCATTCACCTCCGGTTCTCGTCTGCGCTGAAAATTATTAGCGAGGCGAAAGACTTGGGGTATCCGGAAAATGGAAACCATGGGTGCATTCCGGTGCCTTGATCTCCTCCCAATTACATCTCAATTCGCTCGAATGACCTCGTTCGGTTCCGGGAAGTCTCTAATTGGCTCTAAATTGGCTAGAGAGGCAAGGGTGTTTCTAATTTACAAAGTACCAGGTACTCCAATTGAACTATTTTCATGGGATGGCTGTTAATGAAAAGTTCTCGAAAAGCAATGCTGTCATGTTTTTCTTAGAAGGTCTGAAAACGAGGGGAATTTTCCAAGCCTAGTTAAAATTTTCCACTCGGCATTTTCCGGGGAAATTGTCTCTGTCAGAGCTGCCAAGATTTTCTTAGAAGGCCTGAAAGTGGTCTGAATTTTCCAACTAAAAGTTTCCATGGACATTTTTGTCATGATTTTCATAGTCAGCGCTTAACATTCAGAATTTTTCACCGAAGCTTATTCGGAAAAGTTGCCCATGTACTATGAAAAACGACGACAATTTGCCAGGCTACTTTGAAATGTGACTTGACAATATTTAGGGAAAAGCCTCTAACGAAACAAGCCGTGGTTTTCCTTATTGGCATGGAAATTTCGTTGAACTCAGAAACTGCATTTAAGTCTTCCAAGAGCCCTACTAACTTTGAATTACTTCGAATCGTGAAATGATTCTCTTCTTAGAACGGTTTTTAATTTAAATTCCCTCCAAACTATATGATGTCGATTCCAGCAACGTCAAATAACTCTTCTCTCTTCTACTTTCAGATGCCGGACGAGCAGCCTCCGCATGCCACTGCAGTAACATAAACTCAACCCTCTGGAGCAGTATCGATTTTGAGGGGTTATTAAAATTTCAAGTCAAAGAAAAATGGGCCCACTGAAGGCCGCAGTGAGAACTTGAGAGGATCCGGGAGTGCCGAGGACACAATTCAGAGAGGAGAAAATTATAAGTGTGCCATGAATTCAATAAAATGGGTGTGTTCATAACAAAATTTACGAGCGGCTCGAGTCCGAGTTCAACTGGTAATACCAAAATCAGTATCGCCATAATTCAATTTATGGTGTTTCTGTGCAGCAGCACTTTCTTTGTCACAGCCATCAAATGTGTGTGTAATCCGCAAGAATGTGATATCATCCGACCGGAGGACTGTCCGGGCAAGGGGTACATAGTGTGGGATCCCTGCAAGTGAGTAAAAAGTGTTATTTTTCTGTGCCACTGCCGCAATCCGATCCCCAAGTTTTACACCCCCATGCGCCTTTCAGTTAATAAACTTAAAACCCCGATAAGGAACGCTCCTCTTGCTCTGCCAGTACACGCTGAAGTTAAACAATTGTAGCGGAGGAAATCTTCTATTTGTCTTGCCTCCTCCGCTTGCCACTTTCGCCGGGAATTTATCTATCGCAGGGAGCTGCAGAATCATTTTGAAAGAAGAGAAGTTAACAAGATTTTCCTATTTGCTGTAAATACTGTTACGTAATGTATACTATGTTGGAAATTTCTCCGTTTTAGTAATTTCGCCAGGCTCTCTCGCCCGCAAGAAGCAATCTCACGAAGTAATTCGCTTTGCGTTTTTGTCTGCACCCAACTGCAGCTTAAAGTTGGACTGGAATTCTTTTGCTTCTTGCACAAAGCAGATTAATAGATTTTGACGGAAATTGAAATTGTTTTCAACTGCCGTTGCTCTCGCAGTTTTTATGAGGCCCCTGGGAAATGAGGCATCCATCGCGAAACTTCTCGAATTTACCTCTAATTTTCTTGCCCATTTTTCATCACCAGAACTACATTTCTTTTTCCGAAACGTGATTCTAGAAGAGCCGATTTCTTTTTAGCCATGAAATTAGAAGAGTCTAGTTTTAACACATTTTAATGGAGGCCGGAAAAAAATTTTTTCGCTCCACAAAAAAACTTTCTGGACTATTAAGATACTAAAAATCTTTAAGAGCAATAATCTGACTGTTGAAAAGAAATTGTTTCAGGTTTCTTTGAGTTGAGGGAGAGATTACTTGAATTTTAAATTATCTAGAGACGGAGAGAAATTTTGCTAAATACTTTCTCGATCTAATTTTTGAAAATATGTCTCTAAATAGAAAAACTTTCGAGACATCTTCTTTTGGTGGAGGTAAGAAAACGAAGAAGGCTCTTTTTCGCTTCTTTGAAGGCAGAAAACTAACACTGTTTAAAAAGGGCATCCAGAAAGCAAACTTTTGAGCCATTTTCCAGCCCATTTCGAGATAAGAAACCCTTCCCTTTTTCCTCGAACCAAAAAGTGACTCCAGAAGACAAGCTTTTGTGGCAAAAAGTTGATTGTTTCCTTTCATCTCATCCCTTTGAAACCTGAGACGGATGTAAGTAATCTTCCTAGGAGGCTGCGGTGACGATGCTGCAAAGTCCCAGCCGGGCTCGAATTAGCAAAAACAGATATGCGAAAACAAACCCCACACATGCCCGAAAAAGCCAATCAACCCACATCAAATAGATAAATCGTGCTCAGCAAATGTTAAAATAAGGGATTTGCTGCTACTTAAAACTTCTTTGTCAACTGTCCCCCCACATCCCGCATCCCGGGGAGCCAGAACCTTGCTTACAAGCCAACACGGCACAAGTTTGAAAGTTTAAATGGCACAAAGTAGTTATCACGTCCGGCTGCATGACCGTCTCCTCCTTTTCTGTCTTTCTAGGTGCTGCAAAGTGTGCGCACGGACACTCGGTGAGGCTTGTGGGGGCCCCGGTGGCTTCTCGGGGACGTGCGAGCCACCACTAAAGTGCGTTATAAAGCCACCCATCATTGGAACGGGCGTTTGTGTAGGTGAGTATATTGAAAAGTAGGCCGGTGTCGGATGGCCGACCATCAAAAAGACGAAACGCAGAGCATGACGATAATTTTGCTCTCAAAGTATCAAATTACCTCAACTCGAGGCGGGCAAATTTGTTTATTCCCTCCCAAATTACGGCGAGCTGCCGTTTCGGTCGTGAAAAATTTGATCCACTTTAGAAACAGATTTGAGCGGCGCTCCAGAGATGGGTTGTCTTCCGCTTTGACCGCTTCTCGATCCCGGCTCCCTTCCAGCCCTGGTCTCGTGACGGAGAAGAAGTCAAACAATAGGGTAGCGGGGTCGTACGTGCTCGTACGCATTGTTGCCAAGACATGTATAAGAAGATTAATTTAGCGAAAACATTAAAATGGCTCGAGTCTCCTTTCTTCCGAGGCTGCCTGCTTTTTGCTACCAGCGCACTTTTGTTAAGAAGTTGTTTTCTCGTTTGCTTTTCGCTCGCCCTTTTGCCGTTTTCGAAATTCCGCCGTGGTAAAAAGTGTCTTCTTTTGTTTTGGGGGGTTTTCAAGTCTTGACTAGTCTGTTTGTCCTTTCTTCAAGCTACAACGCAAAAATGGGCTTGACGTTCTTGACGAGGTTGGTCTGAAGCTCGTAACAATAAAGCAGGTTAGAAAGCCTGCCTTGAAAAATTCAAATTAAGTTTACTCTCAAAAGTTAATCTCAGGCATGAAAAATGACTTCCATTGCTTCGGAAATTTTTCAATCAAAGAGCTAAAAAATGGTCTCAAAAGTCTATCTGTTATTTTTTTAAAGCCCAATAATTTACAAAAAGCAAATTCGGAGATTAAGCTTGAGGGTGCATTTTCAAAGATTTCGAGAAGGCCAAAGTTTGAGGGCTCCCAGCTCCGTACCTGGACATGGTAGGGATCTCATGTGGTACAATGATTTATTAGATTTGGCGCAGACTACAACATACTACAATTTCAGCCCAATCGGATGTAATATAAGGAGTTTTCATACAAACGTAAAACACCCCCCCATTCCACCCCACAGGCCATACCCTACACGATGCAAGACCGCAGCTCTCTAGCTTTTCTTATTCTTGAGTTATAAAATTTCAAACAGACAGATGGCAAAATGCTGAAAATGCACTAAAAAAGCCTCTCATGGAAGGATAGAGTCCCTGCCTCCCCTGCAGGGACTCTTCACGTCTTGAAGTGCCGCAGCCTCCCACAACATCAATTGAATATTTGCATGACTTTTTAGCAGCGGCAACACAGCGATCACGTTCAATAAGAGGATTACTCATCCCACGCTTCCCGCGGCTTGCTGTCGTGCTTCTCGCAGTTCCCACAGGCTTGCTGTGCGCCTTCAATCAACCCAATCAATTATTGTTCGTGACATTGTTTTGTGATTTATGCCTTTTCCTTCTCTCCCGCCCCCCCTCCGGCACTCCAGGCCGCTTTTTTGCTCACTCTGCCGTTTGTCTTCGAGTACATTTATTGCACCGATTGCTCATCTGCTGTAAAATCGAGTCAATAACATTTGCCACACCTGTGTCGTGTAAGTGCCTTCCGATGAGCCAATTTGGTCCAGATGCGGCGGGGTTATCTGATGTTTCGGCATTGCAAAATTGATACCCAGGCTGCAGTCTCCCCATGAAATGCCGATCAATGTTTATTGTTATTTGTTATCTTACCTGTCGCCTCCCATCCTCGTGTGCTGTGCACCACTGAGTGCCCCATCCATCTGTTTACCGTGAAGAGCGCCCGGGGCAGAACAAATATTCAATATAAAACCTTGAGAAGCGAGACACGTAAACCTGAACATCGAGGAAGCCAAATACTGGTTTCCACATTATCTTTTAAGCACCTCAAAGTGGAGCTCCTGTGGATTCATTTGTGCCTCCGGGCGACGGTCTGAGTGGAGTGTGCTAGCGTACGAATTTCTCGGAGTTCAAGGTGTTTATTATGTTCTCGGCCGGTCTTTGAAAATATTTATTTTGTCTTGTTGATAAATAGAGAGACATTATGATAGCTGCTTCATGCTTCATCGCGTCGATAAATTATAACTTTTGAATGGAGATGTTGTGTTGTGGTTTTGCCGTACCGTTCCGCTCTCGGCTCGTCGGGGGAACAAAAGGAAACTTTTTCAATTTGGAATTGGTGCTCAAGTCACTGGAATGCAAACTTCTTCTTCTGGTAGCCCGAATGCTGACTTCTTAAGAACTTGGACTAGTCCGGTTCCGGGCTTGCAACTTTTATTTTTGAATCCAAAGGCTTGAACTCACTTAATTTGGCTTCTGAGGATTAAAATCGAATAAAGGCTTTATTTACCAGCTTGAAGGCTCTCTTCCTAGGACTGAAGGCTTCTAGGCTTTATTTGATTTGACGTTTAGGTCCCCAAAAATCTGTTAAAGGCTTGCAAGCTTCACTTTTATGGACTTTAAAGTTCTTGGATCTTGGTTTCTGGGCCATAATTCCTTGGCTTTGAGGCTGCAATTCTGGGCTCTTAGTCATAAAAACTTCAAATTTTGGCCTCAGAGCTTCGAGTCTAGGCATGAAGACTTGAACCTTAAGCATCAATGTTAACATTCTAGGCTTTGATTCTGGGCTTGGGGAGGCGAAAAGGGCAATTTCCCGTTGATAAAACGCCAGGATAAAGGAACTCCCCTACAAAGTACCAGTCGTCTGCCCCATCGAGTTCCGCCGAGAAAAGACGCTGGCTACCCCTTGTTATCAGGGCTCAATATCTCATTTGTTACCCGAAAGTCAACACGCATAACGTGATATCTTTCGGTCTATATGGCTCCAAACATCTGACCTCCAAACAAATTTTTCATCGGATTAGGGATTTGTTGTTCGAGAATAATGGATTCAAGGCACGTGGCCGCTTGGCGACAAAACCTTTTCGGCTTCTTTCATTCAAAAAATTTGTACCGTTGCGTGGGAGTCCAGGTCAATATGCTGGAGCCGCATCAAAAGGTAATTAGATTTGTGTTTGTGGCATCTGTGGCAGTTGGGCCGACTGCCGAGAAAGAAAGGAGGCGAAAGGAAAGTTGGAAAAACTGATACGTGCAAAACAAGTTTCCTTATCCAATGCAAAAGAGCAGGAGGAGGTCTCGCAGAAAGTAAACAAGCTTAGGGGAAATTAGTGGCTTTCACATAGCTCACTTATTAATTTTATCCGGGTGAGAGGAGAGGGATAGGCGAAATTGGTTCTTCCCAGCTCGATTTCAGCGCCGTGATCTCCAGCAGCGGTACGTGAGCGGAATATTTTGTCAAAAACTCAAAGGTGGGATGTGTGGTAGTTTTAAACTCAAACGTGCTGAATTGCGGTCCGCCGTCGCCAATTCATTGGGCGAATTATATCACTTTTTGCTGCCCCGAGATCCCGAACTGTGAACATTAGCAGAAATCATTGATTAAATTGGTTTTTAAAACGTGTACGGAAAAGTATTGCCCACCCCCCTCGAGTTGACATACTTTTCATCTTCTTTATTTTCTGGCACGTTTCCACATTTCCGACGACGTTACACAACTCCTGGGAAAATGGCAGCGAACGAAATATTTATGGCAGACAAGTTGGAATTAGAGTGTTAATCAAGATGCTACTCAATTATTAAAGGGGTTGTTGTTGGGTCAAGCAACGAAAGAACATAAGTCACAGAGATGTTATCGGCACGGCACGTTCGAGGGTTATGGAGAAATTAACCTACTACCACCTCCATTGAAACTTTGCTTCGAGTTGTGTTGTTCAGAGTACGTGAAGGCTTATCACGTTGGGCCGATAAAACTCTTTGCGAGAGACGATAGGCGATAGTTTGGTGTTGTGAAATGGGAAATTGTCGATTGTGACGTGACGGGATCGCATAAAGGTGAAGGGCGTCAGCTCTTCCATGGCTGAAAGGTCGATGAGTACGAAATGATTTACTTTGGAGGACTTTTCTAGTCAGAATACATCATCATTTTATCCGCTTTTCCAACTTCCAAGCTAATAAGAAGCTTATTTTGATGGAACAGGGGAGAAGAGGGGAGACTCTGAAAGGTTTGAGTGGAGAAAACTCTGAAGAGGAACCTTTAAGGAGCTTAAAAATGGGCCTTTAAAGCTCAGAAGAGGAAGTCTTTAAAGAGCTCAGGAGAGGCTTTAAAGGGTTTTTTGGTGAAAAAAGCGTTAATAAGTAGGACTCAAAAGAGCTCTAAGGAGCTCAAAAGAAGGCTAAGAGAAGAACAACAGTACCTAGGAGTCCTAGATCGTTAAGTAACCTGTACAAACTTTAATGAAAACCACAGAGGGAAAGTGCTTAAAATTGAAACCAAAACTTGGGCCAATTGCTAGGGGATCCATTTTACCCATCACTCACTTAGACAAATATTCCTAGTTGTGGCAACAAACTTTTCCCATTGGAAAGTTTCAACTGCTGCTTAAGCCAATTCCATTTCTAGAATTTGCAGGAGCTTCGAATGGCTGAGCCCCATCATAAATTCCCATCTACGAGTAAAATATATGGCAGGTCTCGAGCTGGCAATGCTGTTATTAAGTGCGAGAGCAGAGATTCATTCGCATTCAAACAAAGAAGATGGTTCCTTTTGTGAGACGCATGAGGTACGATCGGGAGGAGGCAATGTGAGTTATTGTTATGACATCATGTTCAGAAATGTGGCACACTTGCGGTAAATTTTTTCATCCCCTGCACCAACAATAGAAAATGTAGGAGCATGTCCTGCGAAAATGTATTTTGAATGGACGATTCATAACTTTAAATCATGGCATCGGTATCAGGAAGGGAAACGTGCAGCAGCATTCTGCCGGAGCTGGAGCTCCAGAAATATGATAAAGGTGCAGTTCATGAGCGAGAGCGTGTGTATGTAAATATGTGAAGAAATAACATTTATCTTCATATGCATTGAAAAATATTGCTCACATGCTCCCCGCAAACGTTTCTGTTTCCGAACAGAAGAGGCACTTTGCCAACGGCCCTCGGTGCCACTGCATACAAATGTTTGAACTGCTGATGGCCATTTTATTACCTCTACCTGAGGTCAAGCTGTGCTCACTCATTCCCTTATTGCTGATAAGAATCTGTTCATCAATCATAAGCGAGTTGTTTTTCCCCAAACAGAGCAGTTGAAACCTTGAGAGCACATTTCCCCCACCCGCCCGTGTCTGAAGCCTTCCAGCTGCTCTCCGCTTCTCATTGAACGGGACGCGATTCGAAGCGAAGACATGTAATAAACGTCTGCGGGACTGCTCAAAGGATCACTTCCAACCTTGGCATTTGATATTGTTTGACGGCTGTGCTTCGCAACATGTTTCCCAAAATAGGTTAGTACGCGCAAACTTGGAAACATTGTGAGTGTTTACAATATGTTTTATTCAAGAATAAGGACGCATGTGGTTGTGTACATAACCGTCGCTGCGAGCTTCACGGGCGTAGCCATAAGGGGGTGGAGGGAGTTCATGGAATTGGCTGATGACGAGTTTCAAGTTCTCAAAAAATTTTCAAAGCATGAGATTACTAGATTTCTTCCTTCCGAGATTCGTCAAAAAACTCTCAGGAAGGTTAAGAAAGCCTGAAATTATTTATGTCGGCCTGGTCAAAAGCCGGTTCCTAGCACCTTAAAATCCTTACTACTTCTCAGAGAAGAGCCAGACAAATACAGATGAGCACTTTTTAGAAAGGTAATTAAATTTTCTAAAACCTTAAAAAACCGAATTTCGGGAAAAAATCGTGGGGCTAAGATTTAAGGTCAAATACCATACTTCAGGACATCCTTTTGAGCTAAAGTCACTACTCCTCCTCCAAAAAGAGTCAGAAAAATACAAAAGAG
Organism: Forcipomyia taiwana; assembly: GCA_963930915.1. Classification (NCBI taxonomy): domain Eukaryota; kingdom Metazoa; phylum Arthropoda; class Insecta; order Diptera; family Ceratopogonidae; genus Forcipomyia; species Forcipomyia taiwana. The sequence goes on from CAWVOI010000021.1 coordinate 158,760, forward strand.
CACTTTTCAGAGAGTTAACTAAATTATCTAAAACACTGACCGAAGTGAATTTCGGAAAAAAATCGAGGGGTTGAGATTTGGGGCCAAACTCGAGACACCCATTTTACCAAAATCTAAATATTCATATTTTAGCTATTTCTGGACCGATTTTGATGCGGGAAAAAGCTAATGGCATGGTTTGGGACCCCGGAAAAACGTTTAAGACAGTTTCCAGGCCCCGGGAGTCGAAGTTTTTGGAACCGATTTTTGTGAATATTTTTGATCAGGCGGCCCTTAAATAAATTTAAGAGCTTCAAAAGTCTGAAGTCAGAGGTCTTTATTTTCTGAATGCCTAGAATAATCCCCCCAGAAGTCAACCCCAGTAGCTCCTCCACTGGCCACAGCACACAAACTACCTGTCCCCGAACAGAACCGTCGTTGACAGTGTAAATATTAAGCAGCCTTATCAGAGTGGTGGTTGATCCCACCACTCTAGCCTCCACTTTCGCCCTATTGAAGGTGATGCTGATGCGGTTGCGGCAACATACATCGGGCAGAGTGTTTGTTTACCTTTAAATTCGAGCAGGCATATTAGCAGGCGAGTAAATAATGTACCGTAGACGACGAGTGGGGGATGAAAGAAAACTCCGTCGTTCGTGAGTTTGATACCCGTGCTGGATTCTGGCGGTGGCTCGTGAATTGAGACAAAAAGTGTGCCATCGCCGAAAGACAAATTACGTACACGGTTTTGGGGAGCACTCTATTTAGCTGCAGCATCCGCTCGAGGGTCGGGGCTTCGTGGAAACCCTGCTGCTGCCTATTTATTTAGAGCTGACCTACTTTCGGCTCGCATTCACCCGTCAACTGCTCTGTCACTTATCTCGCTGGAAAATTTAATCGATTTCAGCAGGCCTCCGGGAAGTGATGAGCTCAAATACAAGCTTCCATCTTGTCGTTGCAGATATTCCAGATTCCTTAGATGAGAGAGACAGCAGCGAGGATTGCGCAGAGACAATATCAATCGAGGCCGGATGCGACATCGTGAACCGGCGATGCAAGTGCTGGGAGAAGATGCAGGTGTGCCAACATCACAAGATGCGGTGGGATTTCAAGAACCTCGAAGTAAGTTGGTGACCTCAGACCCCCAGAACTTCATAGACCAAGTAATTAAACGGAAAAAAGTCATTTTTGGCACCACAGAAATTAGTTCCTCACCTTGCAACTCCCTTAATTGAGAAATAGGGCCATCTTGTTGCTCAATTATCGAGTTTTCAGAGATCTTTGCCTATTTTGGACAGTTTATAGACCAACTTTTAACCCAACCAAAATTTTTTACTCAGTCTGAAACCATCAAAACAGGCAGAAACACCCTTCTAGCTCCTGATCCGAAGCCTTTTTGAATATTCTGTTCATTTCTGATAATTTTAATATTAATTTTCCCACATTCTAGCAACTCAAGAGCCCTTCTCTGAAAAATACCAATGAATGTTTGGTCTATGAAAACTTTGCCCAATATGAGCACCGTAATTAACCGCCTTCCTCTCTCCTCCCCCAGGAATGTGAACTAAATTTACAAAATGTAGTTAAGAACGAGTTAGAATTTGATGAAGACTACACAATACCTCCACAGAATTTCGGTGAGTAAATTGAGAAATATCACGTCACATCATTTAATTAACATTCATAGTGAATGCTAGCCCTGCCAACAACATAACTTTACTGTATCCTCCGGTGCCATGCCGCCTCGCCATCATCCCGCAACGTGCCGCTGTAATGTATTTGCTTTCGGATTGCCGTTGCGCGCAAAACTGTGCCGAGTAGCGTTACGAACACACACAACTTTTATATAAACGAAATATGATGAACAGCGTCCCCATAAATCATTTAACATCCGCTTCCATCTACCACCACATTGTGATGGTTTGGTGGGTTGTACACACGGGCTCGAGCGGATACGGGGAGAGGCAGCAAGAGGCAATAAAAGGCAATCAAATATTTAACGCACGAGCCAAATATTTCAATCAATCTCATCTTGCAACGCGCTGTCGCGGTTCTCGTAATGTTTTACTCGGGCTCCGCGCGGGCCACGAGCTCGTCTGCTTCCGTTCTAAGGCGGCAATTGAGGCAGGGTGTTGGGGTAATAAAATTATTTTGAAGAAGCTTTAATAATTGATGGCGTGGATGTCGGAGGTCTGGCCGCCACCGAGACGACCGAGGTGGACTAGGAATAGCCGGAACTTGAACTAGGGCAAACTCATTTCAAACTCTCAGAGTAAGCTTTTTCGCAACAGCCTTCACTTTCCTGGAAGCCTCTTAATAGCTCAGAGCCACATGTTCATAGGGCTTCAAAAGTTTCTTTTATGAGCTTTTCCTAGCAATGAATAGAATTTCTGATGCCTCTCTCTTCTAGGAAAAATCCATTATAGGATGAGCTGCACATTGATTAAAAATATTGAGACCTGAATTTATGTTTTCAACCCTTTATTCCATTTTTAAAAAATTAAAAACTGTTTTTTAACCCATTTTGTCCCTGAAGGAATTTTTAAAATCGTGTTCTTCTAAGATAGAGCAGATATAAACTCCGTGTGACCAACCAATGGCCTGAAGAAACATTTTCAACCTCTTGAATAATTTTTTTTTTACTGTTTTCGGGCCTTAAAATTTTTTTCCTACTATTTTTGGTCATGTAAGAACTTTTTTCGATAAAAAATGATCGATGCCCTCAAAAAGCAGCTCATTAGACTAATAAGGGAATTAGATTCTTCCCGGGAAACAATTTATTTTTCAAAAGCCTCAGTGTCAATAGCAAAAGCCCACCTTAAACCCGACCCACGGTAACCAACGGAGGCGCGAATTCCCGTCTCGGCTATCCACGCTAAGTACCTCGTCAAGGACGGATTATCACTGTCTGCCTCGAAGGCCGCGTCGCGTTTTAGCAAGGCACACTTGCGTTGCGTATTTTATGGTCATTACCGGGATATTTTAAAGGTATCCCTATAATGTAATTAAGGCTTTTTGCGTGTGTCAAATATAATATCGCACCGGGGGAAGGTTGTGCATAAAATATGTGGAACATACATTTTTAATAGAGATAATTAAAACTTTGCTATTGCACCCCCCTCCATCGTGCTCGGGCTTAGGCGTCGTCTCAACTTCGCCTCCGAGAATTCCTATCAGGTAATGGTTTCTCGTCTTTTGCTCTCCTTATCCTTATCACTTATTCAACTGAGGTAATTTAAAATCACGTCTTAGGAGTTCACGTGCGCCTCCTTTGTCTACTGTGGGCTTCTGGCGACTTCCATTACTCCCGGCTTAAAGGCTTTCCTTCTCCCTTTTGTTCCACTTTTCCGACCGCAGTCCAGTAAATTAAGAGCGAGGCCGACTTCTGCGAGTCCCAAATTCCCTGAACCCGAAAGCCATTTGTGTCAATACACGTTCTCCTTTCGTCTCTTTGCAGAGTACAAAATGGGCAAAAGCAAACGAAGAAAACTGTCAAAAAAGGTAAGTACTTCGCAACCCGAGGCAGCTTCGGATTCGGCTTCGGCGTGTCTGCGTACAGGGAGGTGTTTTTATCGTCTGAATTTTTATTCCCTCCGTGTTTATCCTGCATTTGCCGGAATTTCGTGCGCCACGATGGTCCTCAGATCCATGATTTGCATTCATAAAAGGCAACATCGAACCTTGTACGGGGCTTTGCCGCATTCATGGACGGGCCTTGTACTTCCCCTGGGTATCTGTTTAACATTTTATTGATCGGAAATTTATATTAATGGCTTTATTCCACATGGGAGAGGCTGGCGTGCACAAAAGGAGCTGTAAACGGATCAAATATTTCGCGTATTTGCACTCATCTCTCTGTTATCGAATGTCTTATCTCTGTTTTATGGCCTTTTGATGGCTCTCGCAAAGTTGCGCCAAATTGGCTCGGGACCTGGGGGCGGCTCGAGAACAAAGAACGGGTGCAGAACGGGTTCAGATTATCCCACAATTGGGCAGGGCTTAGAGAGTCTGCCGAGCGGTTGGGGAGGATTAAAACTTGCCTTTCACAGAACCTTGCGCAAACAGAACCGAGATGTTTGCTTTGTGTTTTTTTTCTTTCCCTTTTGCGCTCGCTGCTCGCTCCCAGTGAACGATGTTTTGTTGATGGAAAAGTGCCCGGAGCAGGAGACCTGACAGAGATCAGGATGGGGGTGGGTGAGAGAGAAGAACCTAGGAACACATTATATGGCTTACTTGACCCACTTTGGGGTGGAGACGGGGTGGTTGGCGACTGAGATAAGGCTCAGCATTCCTCCTGCATTTTCTTTTGTACGCCGTCCATATTGCAGAGCGCAAAAACCCAGAAAGTTTACGAACTGCGATAGAGCAGCAGAAACAGGAATGTCGTGTATGAAGTACACAATTTCTCCCTTTATTATCCACTTTATGATGGCTTAGCCGAGCATTATATTGCGTTTATTTTTTACTTCGGGTATTTATTAGCGCAAAAAATTGTAAAGAAGAGTTTCATGCCGTATCGCAGCTCCATTCATCATTGTTGTGCTTTCTATTCCCCATTTTCCGTGGGAATAGGCTCCATTTCCGCCATTCACCCGGATTTCATGCCCGCTGCCAGCAATTACTCCTCTCGGGAAGGCTGTCTATTTGCGTTTTAATATTTTTCTCCCTCCCCGAGTCCGAGGAAATTGAGTTAAAGTGTGCACAATTGGAACACAATGTTTAAAATGTTTTTAAAATACAGACAAAAGTTAAACAAAAAATTTAAAAATAATTTTAACGTAAAGATATAGTTTGAAGATTGAGATTTTATATTTTTTTAAATTAAGGAAATATGTTCAAATTTCGTTCAAAAAAATTTACGATCGATATCGCCTAAGATATTGAAGATATGATTTTTCAAAGTTAGCCCTTTTATCGAACATAAGCATTTTCCTTCAGAATTTATTGTGACAGTCTCTGGAACAGGGATTCCAATCAATCCTAGTTAGCCATAAATTAAATAGTAGACTTTTTTATGCCGAGACATTGAACCACATTAAGAGACTCGAGTTCGAAGAAGAGCAAAAACGGATGATCCAAAAATCCACTCTCGCCATGATTGATGCAAAATTTAAAGAAGCATTAGGAGCTCAAGGAGTCTAGGGGGAATTGATGAGCAATCGAATTAATTTCGCCTCGACGTCGCCCAAACTTTGTTGAGAGTTTAATTATAGAGATTTGGATTAGGCTTCTTCGATGGCTTCATTATTATTCAAATTTATGAGACGGGCGTCGGCTGGAAGGGGAGCTTTTAATTATAATGAGGCTTTTATACGGCTCCAAGGGTGATTAAACTTTGATTTCGGCAATCATGAATAACATCTTCCGGGAAAAAGAAGAAGACCCTCCTCGAGGCTGAGATTCCTTTCAAGTCCCAGATTCAATTACGTAAACGTTTGCGGAATTGCGTCATTCGACTGAACCCAGAGAGTTGCAAAGTCTAATCGATTACAGGATGGGCAAGTTTAATCCGAAATCTTGCCATGATTGACAAGTATCTTTTATCTGCCGGTCCCAGCTGCACCCATGCTGCAGGCAGTTGCATTCGGAAGATAATTTATTGCGACTGGGGCATTTAAATCCACTACCCTTGGACAGGGATGTGTGTATGCATCTCCGGGTGTCGAGTTGCTGAGCAAACAGCGCTGCTGGGAGCTTTGCAGCTTAAATCAACTGAATCGTCGATAAATAACCGATCCATAACTGGCTCAATTAGGCCGATATCAAACTCATCGTGCATGAAATTGATTTCAATTTAGCACCGGAAAACGTGGAAAAAAGGAAAATACGATATGTGAGAGAACACGATTGCGATGCGATTTTTATCTCTGCATAATATGTTTGTATGTCATCACAATGTGAAACTTAATCAAGTCATGCAAATCAGCCCGGGAGAGAGAGGGAGAGCACGTAATGATGTCATTCAAAAAGTTTATTATCGTCGTATTTCACTGCAAGTGAGGAGCATTTTCTCCCCGTTCTCTGCTTGCAGCTAATGCATAACTCAATTTGCGTTATTATGGCTGTCATTATGTTCGTTCAATAACAAATATGTGTGTGGGAGAATTGCACAAACGATAACAGACAGCAACAGTTAAGGGGGTGGGAGGTGAACTTTAGGTGCCTGAAATCTTGAATCTCAAGACACGAGATTTCAGCCTTGACAGGTAGACTGTCGATTTTCTCGATTTTCCAGTACTCCCACATTTTCAAGCAAATAATGGATTCACAGGAATAGTCAGGTTTTGAAGCCAAGAAATTCCTGATTTTCCTCAAAATAAATTTTGCTCATTTTTTTTCGTATGAGTGACATTTCAGGTCAATTGCTCCTCTTAAAAAATTTTCCTTATCAAATGGCTTTAATTTTTTTTCTCGAAAAAATGAGATTCACCTATAAATTCTCCGAAATTTCCAGAAAATCTGCTTGGCTTTCCAACAGCTTTAATTAAGAGCTCTGAGAAATTTTAAGGTTATTTAAGACTGCATTCCTCAAAAAGTTTTCTTCCAGTTAATTTTCCGGAATTTCACCTGAAGGTAGGCCTATTAAATAATTTTCTCAAAACTTTGCCTCAAAACCGCTTAAACTTGAAGAAAAGTCTCCTCAGTAGAGTCTTGCAAGTCTTCAGGGGAAACTTACCGTGACGACCAAAGTAGCGGCAAGCCTCTCAGTTACGCTTATGCGCCATCTCCCAGGATCCTGGCATTGTGGAGGAAATTCTGCAGCAACAATGCAGCTCCAAACATCTCCATTTATATCTATCGAGTGAAAAGGATGTGATATGGCTTCTTTCCATCACATAATAAGAGGCACGAGAGTGTGGCAATGTAACCGCACTAAATGGAATCTGGAACTATTTTCTTTCAATTCTGCAGCGTAATGAAAAGTTATGATTCTTTTTCTTCAAAACGCCTCCTCTCCTTCTTCTCCGTACCACATATTAGTCCATAGAGCGAACTTTTATCTCGAAGCCCGTCTCGCTTCCATTACGTACGAGTGAGTTATCTCACAAGCGAAGCCACAAAACGTTATGGAAAAAGCGTGTTGTGTGAGCTGAAAGGATGAAGACGGGCCGGGACGGGGAAAGGAGGCGAACGACATGTCGGCACTTTGGAGAGTGAGCACGTCATGCCATAAATCCATTGTTGTGAACTTTTGATGAAATTTTATTGTTGTTTAATGGATGAAAATGTGTAGTTTTCTCAATTGTTTTGCCGTTATTTGGCCCGCAGCTGAGGAACAACACTTTCGTCTTACTGCTCTTCTCTCTATCTGCCTCCTACGGCCTCCACTTTGCTCACAAAAAGTTTCTCGTTGTGTACAAAGGCATTACATCTTATCCAGTTCACTTCATTACTCGTGATAGTGTTGAGCACTAGCTCTGACATAACTTTTCATGTAGATTTCCTCCGCATAATACTTTCTGAAAGCCTTTCAGGCCGTGTTTGTCTTCTCCTCCCCTCTCGAGCTTGTTAAAATAACAATGTTCTCAAGATGACTCTAAGGTTATCATATTTCACTCAACTCTTGACTCGTGTCTAGCACCTCACCTGTCAAGAAACGGGGGAATGGGGAAAGGCAATATGTGGGCTGCTCCTGAAAGTATGCAACGAACTCGACGCAGGCGAAAATCCACCTCGGGCGGAACCGGGAGATTATCGGAGCCCTATTACGGGTAGCTTATTAAAAATAACCCTAATCCGGGCGCGCTGAAGGACGCCGGATCTCCACCTCCTTATCAGCGAGGAGCATTAACATGTCTGGCTGGGGGGTTCGGTTTCACAAACACACATTTTGCGTTCCAATATTCAAATCTTATCTCGGCGCTGTGTGCATTCCAAACATTCCTGGGGCTTTACAAAGCGCGCCAGAAATAAATTTTCTGGAAACAATTCATAAAAGTTGAGCTTATCTTGAGAGAGTATAAATTGAGGAGATAGCGCGTGCCACCTCTGGTCATCCGATCTTGTGTGAGTACGCGCCTGTTATCGGGAATTCGGGTGGAATGTGAAATTTAATCAGGTACAAGAATCGCTTCCACTCGGCATGATCTTCATCGCCATAGACGGCTGGCCTTGTGCCAGGTGAGGAGGGGAGCTCCTCTGCGAACAAATAAAACGTATAATTGAGCAATGAACGGAGGAGCAAGGAGCTGAAGAGGCACTAAAAGTTGCTTAGCAACTCTTTGCCGATTGAGATAATGAGAAACGCAGACAGAGCAGAGGTGCAGAGCAATTGTTCGGAGCGTCTCACTAATTGAGTCACCTTCTGGAAGCCGAGCTTCAAAGAGAAGTGTTCTATTTTAAAAAACGCCTCACAGAAGCCCCCCTAATTGCCTTTGTTTATGAAGTCGCGCCCGTCACCGGAGTAAAGTCGTAAACCTAAACTCTCGTACCTGTCGCCGTCACTTTGATCAGACTTTACGACACAGAGGTAATTTTCTAGAGGAATAGCTGAGGAAAATTTGAAGCAAGAAAATTTTTTCTTACCAACCAAAAGTCCACAATACATTTTAACTTAATTTAAGGTGAACAATGGATGGAGACAAAATGGCTAGTTTGATTTTTTTTTTTATATCTCAAAAACCAAATTTTTTGGAAGTCTGACATTTTGTCATTTTGTGTCTTCTATAGTATCAAACATTCACGCAAAATTCCAAATATTCACACCTTTTAGTTTTGGAGATAGAGCCAACGAAGTGGAGTTCGGTCGATATTTTTTTCAAATATTTTTCAAAAAGACCTTCAAATTGAACGTTTTCAGCGACGATATGCTAGGTCTTGGGGTGGCCAGAAAACCTCAAATTTTCTAGTACCTAAGGTTATATGCTTTACGACCCTCAAGCCTCCATTAAATCTAAAAGTAGCCGCGACTCTACTGCATCACCGGCTCAGCTGATCCAGTGCGGCGTATTTACATATCCAAAGATTAATAGAATGTGTACACAAGTGGGTTAAAATTAGCCCATAATCATTTATTTATAGAGCATCAGTGGCAGCGGCGGTCTGGCATTTGTTTGTCTAGTCTCTCTCACTCTCTCCCGCACTCGTCTTGTCTACAAATGTACCGGGGGTGTCTTGGAGGCGGCAGCTCCGTCAGTGATGGTGAAAAATTCTGCAATTAGGAACATCTGAGGCGCACATTCTAATTAAGATGTTTTACGCAAATGGATTTTTTACAATCACGCATTTTTCCTTTGAAACGCCCGCCACAAAAATCATTTTCATAATTCAATTTTTTCTGCGGAAATCACGATTTCGCAACGATGTCGCCGGCAACAGGGGAAATGTGGGACGGGTTGATGTTTTGCGAAACGTCGATGATTGTTACGATGGGTGGATTGAAATTCAATTAAAATTTACACAAGAGCTCGGATTTCAAGCGCATTTCTAGGTATTGCTGCTAATGGTCTGTCTGACTCATGGTCTAGATTGAGTCTGCCTGGTTTTTGGGTTGAATTAAAACACCTTATGAAATTCAAAAAGCACCACGATGAGCTCTTAATTTTTTGGAATTTCCTTGAAAAAATTTTCTTCAATAAATCCCCATTTTTCTCTAAAATCCAAGTATAACTCAAATTTTAAGCGTCTAAAAAGTTCAATGGAGAGTCTAAAATGGCTTTGATATAAAAAGTCATTCGAACCAAAAGTCCAAAACTTTCGAGAGAAGGGTAGCTGATTTTTTTCCTGGAAACCCAATTCATCTGCTGGGATGTGCTTCAAAGTAGCAAACAGGAGCTCTCATGCTGACGAGCGAGACCTGAAAGGCGCAAATGAACGAGCCGTCGTTCTATCGCAATCCGGAGTGGGCGAACGGGCAGTTATGAGTGTGATTCAATTAAACGTGGCGCGAGATGGGACTTTTTATCACGACGTTTGTTTGCCTGCACTCGCCATGGTGATTGTTTAGATTTGTTTACCCACCGTGATAATGCCACAGCTACCTCGACGTCTCCCACTCTTTTTCGATTTTTCCCGGAGAAACTCGCGCTACGTGTTTGCTGGGAAATGATAAAACTCTTCAATCTAGCTTGAGCAAACATTTTTACGTCCTCCTCCTCGTCATCGGGTGGAAATTTGTACTTCGATGATCAGCATTGTGCACCGTTGTCGCGTCATGGTGCGGTTCATGGAGGAGAGAGGCCCACTGATGCTAGTGACGGAGCTGAAAGAAATTGCTTTTTTCAAACAAATCAAACAAGCGACGCCACTAACCCACATATCTCGAGTAAACAAGGAGGAAAATGTGAAAAAAGGCACGATTCGGAGAGAGGCAGCTCACTATTGACGATTCCCATTTTTGTAGAGCACACAAGTACATGTTAACCTCGACGAGCGATTGAAATCTATCTACCCTCTTTTATGTGGGCTCGAGAGCGTCAGGAGGAGCATTAATGCCTAGCAAGGGTTCGTTAGCGAGCACTTACGAGTCTATTTCGAGCACTCATGTGGAGTGAATGCTCTCGCCTTTATTTGATACTCTCTAATGCTAGTTTGAAAGCAGGCAAATTGGAGATGCAGGGACAGATAAATTTAGAAACGAGTACCTGTCTCTTCCTGGGAGTGAAAGCTGATGGAAACACGAATAGTTGTTTCTCAGAGAACATATTTTTTGTCTTTCCTATTCTGAGAATTTTAGGAACTAAATTTTTGTATTCTATTTGGAAAAAGACACAGAAACTTGAACCTTTTCGAAGTTACCTGCTCAGTGTGAACAAGTCTGTCCACGCTGGAGTAAAAGTGTGTACGCGAGGCGAGAATGTTTGTTCGCAAGTCTGTCCTCGGAGACAGACTGAGAAAAACTAGTGACTGGCGGATGCCCGGAAGTAAAGCTTTGAAGGCAGAACTGCCTGTTTCCAATTTTTACTTCCGGACTACAAATTGGACAAACGAAAAATTGCGGATCAGCACATTAGTTTTCTTTAAAATTTCCACCGTCTGAAGCAATGAAAAACGAACATTTTTTTCCGATTTCGTGATTAAAAATTTTTAATTTTTAAAATGATTTTTGATGGGTTTTTGTTGAAATTAAGTAACTTAAATAAGAGTTCCTATGTGAAACAAGGCTTTTTGGCTCATTGAGGCCCAAACCTCAGCAATAAGGTGGTTTAAGTTAACTAGTTCCGGGGAGAAGACTAACATTATTTTTCCTATTCATAAAATTTTCCACAACTTCTGGCAGTTGAAGCAAAATAAGTTATTCTTTCCTAGGTCATCATCAAGTTTTATCCATTTTCATAACCTAGATAAACATTCGTTCTCCAATTTTCATCCAACTGGAACTTTTCTCGCAAAACAATGCCTTCTTAGAAACAACTATACTCGGAAGAAGATATTTTCCTTGCAAGATAAAATGCAAATGAAATAATCAAGTAAACATTTTGAATAACGGTTGTTGCAAGAGCTGTTTACTATCTGTTTTCTGTGTACTATCTCCAGAAGTTGGTTACCATGGAAAAATATTTGCTCCCGTTCGCCAACTTTGTAGTCAAATAGAGCAGGAAAAAGTCCCTTCTGGTTAGTTGCTGCCACTAAGACCCGGATTGCTGGTCGAAAGCCCTTAATTGATAACTTCGCAGCAACTGTCCAAGTCCAACTTTTTAATCCCGCAGCCCTAATTGAACCGACTCGTGCAAAGTACGTGACTTCGGTGCTTATCGAAAAGGTGCTCCAAATTGATAAAGTTGATTTATAAATTTTCGTGCGCCGTGAAAAATCCCCGACTGCCACGAAGTTTCGAGAACCTGTCGCTGACTCGCTGCTCTTGTTTCTGCCTCGGAAAACATAAATTTCCATTACGCTGCGACACGAGGCCGAGTCTAGCGAGTCCAATTAAACTCATAATTCCGCAGACTAACAAAGAGGCGCGCAACGGAGGACCTGAAACTTTCTTGTTTTTGTTTGCTACCGCCTTCCCTGAGACACAAAAGCACTTACGGAGTAAAATACGGTTAATCTAGTTTGCAAAGATAAGTCTAGTCTCGTTGTCAGCAAAACACGGGATCGGGCTTCCGGGTGGCGTCGAGACGTTGCAAAGTTTCTCCCATCCATGGACAATGTTGATGATGTGGTTTTACGGTCGTTGCCGCCTTCCTTCCCCCTCCAGAACCGCACGAAGCCTCATTACTTTCTCCATCCTGAGCAAATGCAATTATGATCTAGTTTCATGCACAAGATCCGGTCTGATTCCTCCCGAAATTGAACCTCTCTCTTTCATTGCAGAAAAGAAAGGACCACGACTGCACTCTACACCCGTGTAATTAGTGACTACCGAAGCCCCAATCAGCACCAGTAGGCTTACTCTTCTTTGGCTGCTATGTTTAGTGTTCGCAATGTAAATTTCAACCTTCGTGATGCCACAATTAATGTCAGAGAATCAAAATGTAATCGAAACCTAGAGCCACAACTTGCATAATGTAGGCGAAATAGCTAAAACAGTATAAAGGTATGCCAGTGGAATAAATTATATCATTATTATCAGTGTAGCATATGGAAAGGTTAAATATATTGTATAAATTATGTTAAAAGATAACAAATGAAGGGATTCAAGAGTGTCACGTACCTAAAAGTTGTAATGAATCACTAGATTTCTATCAGATACGGACTCTTGCTAGTGGATAATCAGAGATGCTCAAACCTGTACCAATAATAGCGTGAAGGAAATAGAATACTCGGGTTTATCCTGGGGAAAATAGTTTGGGAGGAAACTTTGTTCGAAAAATTATTTCAAATTTAAGAGCTGAAGATATTTTTAATAGTCAAAATTTTTTACACTTTTTAAAAATATTGAAAAAATTTTTTTTGAAAATTTTGAGCCTCAAAAAAGTTTCTCAATCAAATTCAAAAGTCAATCAATCAGATCATCAATCAAATTCTGTTCTCAAGAAGAAAATTTGTTTAGTAGAAAACCGAGTTTTGATCAAAATTTTTAAGTGTATTTTTCCCCAGACTTGTTTTCCCGAGAAAAACTACCCCGCAACCCAATCATACGAGCTTTACTCCCCTCCCCTACGTCTGTACGATGTTAAGGTATCAGAATGGAAAGCAGATTGTAAATCTCCCAGGCAGTTTAGGCTTAGCTGCTGATGCAACAACAAATCACAAGTAAAAGTACTCCATATCATAGTTCGAGCCGTTTTGTTGTTTTGTAAATTTATCAAAGCCAGATCGCAATATGTAGGTACATACCCAGGTTGCTAGTTAGGCTATAAACGTAACTGTAACAGAGATAGGAACTCGATGTAAATAGTTGGCTAAAGTCTGCGCTGTACTGTACTCATCAATCTCATAAGTAATAAATCCAAAACTTTTCAAGAACTTATTGGTCTGCAGTTGTCCGTCTACTGGATTAACTTCTGTTTTCCCTGCAACCCCATTTTTTCTCTCTTCAATTTTTTTAAATTAAAAAACGGGATATCCTGGAGTCATTTCTAGCTATTTCAGCGAATTGGTAGGTATTAAGGAGGATCTGAAGGTATTCCGAGAACTGAAAAAATTCGAGAAAATGTTTTGTTTTCCAAAATAATTCCCAGAACAGCTAGAACGCCGAGAGTTATCAGTAAGTGACCGCGTGCTCCCGGCCCACACTGTTTCTGTTTATCTTTTGAACCATTCTCGCGCACTCGCGACGTACGCAGCAGTCTCCACATTCAACACAACCTCACCTTTGGCGCTCTCTCACTCAGCTACGTGAGTACTTGTTCGAAATTGCTAAAAATATTGCAAAAATTGCGCCACTCGGGTCGACCCACGAGCGATCTCCGGTACTCGCGGGTCATTTTCGGAGACTCGCGAATTTTCCTCCCACCAGCTCCCGGGCCCTCTGGCTGCCGCGAGGGCTGCCGTGGAAGAAACAAGAAATTTCCTGATTTACGGGCTCTCTGCGGCTTTTTGCCCCACATAAAAAGTCGTACACTATCTTGTCTTCGTGCTTACACCGAACACACTTAGACACATACTCACCACGCTTGTACTCCCCATTCATGTCAGTGCGCCCGTACTAGCCGCGAGAGACTACGAGTATTCAGTATCTCTCACTGGCTCGAGCTCGCAAGTTGGCAGTGCCACATAAAGTTTCAGAAACCCGCAGAGATCGGACGCGAATTTGCCATTTTTGAATTGATAAAAAAAGAAGAAAATACTCGTGTGTGCGCATGTGAATTGGGCTCATCTCGAAGCCGCAGCGAGGCAGCGAAAAAATTGGCAGTGGTGAAAAAGTACTTCGCTGGCGCATTTTAATTACTTTGCAAGGAACTCTGCAAAACCGAGTCGAAAATTGCGAATTAAGCGATTTCGAGCGAATTCGTTTCGCAAAAGGCAGATAAAGTTTCAGTTGGTGTCACCGCTTTGAATCAATCAACCCATTTGTTGGAACTGAAACGGGAAGGCAAGCATACACGAGAGTGTAGTGTGTACCAAAGTTTGCAAAATAGCGACAGAAAGCTAAAATATTGACGTAACACGTATAGAGCGGCGCAAAAAATAATAAAAATAAAGAAAAGGAGGAGAGAAAAAGTAAATCATCATCAATAAATATTTTAAGTTTCGTGTTTATGCGGAAGAAAATAAATGAAGGAATTCGTTAAACGTGTCTACGCTAAAAAATCTGTGTAAATGTTTTTGTGAATTTATGAGATTCGCGTATTCTCGAGTGGACGCGACTACGACGGCTCTGCGAGAGGTTTAGTAACCGCAAAGTGGTGTTGTGCTGCAAAAAATGAATCCGAATCCAGCCCAAAGTAAATAAATAAATAGAGAAGGAGGCGGGAAAAATATTGAAATTTATGGTGTTTTAATGAATTTGCACTGGAACATGATTTCTGGCTCGGAGCTGGAGAGCCGCAAATTTAATTAAGGGCGAGAGGGAAGAAGAACATTAGGCCTTCCATTTTTGCGTGGATGTGCACAAGTGTTAATGCGGGAAATCGCGACACAGCGAAGCATGATTTATTGATTCCTGTTCCTGCGCTCTCCCCCGAGACTCTCTCAAAGAACTGAACTCATTTTCACTGAATTACGCACATTTGCACCGGATACACATCCAATATGTCTTCGTCGGTGTTATGCTTCTTGACGGCACTGGCCTTACTTACTGGATCAATTAACACAGGTAGGCGAAACATGATTGATGTCTTGCTATTTTGTAGTCCATTATGTTCATTATGGCAGCGATATATTTTTTTTCGTCACCGAAGACCGGAGACGTGAGACGGAGAAAAGCGGAATCTCATTTGGGCTCGCTCGTCGGTGTACATTTCGGGGCAGCACTTGTGTGATTAATGTGGCTTCCGAAACCGATTTGTAGTGTTATTGTTTTGAGTAATTTACGGGTTCCAGGTCATGAAAGACGGCTTTTATGGGCTATTCCGCGGATTTCGGACGGTGAACGTGCTTTGGTAGCGTGATTCGAGGTTCAGCACACTGGCTTTTAATTTTCCGGGAATTTATGGCGAGTCACGGAAATGTTTTGTTGACTTCAGAGTCTTTTGAAGGGAGTTTAGAGAATTTCCGGAGGCGTTTGAGGTTCAAAAGTAACTTAAATTGAGCCTGCTATAAGATATTTTGCTCTTTTAAGTATCTGGAAACTCTTCAAAAATTTTTAAGCGAAAAAACTCGTCTTTTGAGGCTATCAATTTCTTTTTAATGGGCTGCACGACCTCTGAAAATTTCAAATAGATTAATTTTGGCCTCTGAGAGTATTTTAAACCCTCTTTTGATGAGAAGAAAAGAGCCTTTTAGGGCTTTTGAAGATGCGAGGATCATTAAAATTGGCTTGAAAGCCCGAAAACATTATTTCACAAAGATAGAAAGCTTTTTCGTAAACCTATAAAGCCATTTCTCAAGAAGCTTGGAGAGCTTTCGACGATATTGGATATTTTTGGGCTACAAAAATTTAAAAATAATTTTTTGAGCCTGAACGCAATGTCCACAAACAGAAGAAAATTGAGACACAACCCTTTTCCAGCTTGTTTCCTGGAAACCTTTGATACCGTCGGATACTCAGATCGTCGCTCTGTGGGCACGAAACCGATAAAAGACGGCTGAAGGGAAACATAAATAATGAGACACTTCCTTTCCACAATTTTAATTAACCGAGCCGAAAACATGACGAACGCATTTATTTCTTCTCTCCACCGAAAAAAAAATTCTCGTGAGTCACCCTAACCCGCATAAACTGCTTTCCTCGACTGCTTTCGTTATCTGCGAGTGCGCGGGCAAAAAAATTGTCTCAAAAATTGAGTTGTACAAACATTGTTAGTTTTGATAAGATAATGGTGTTCGTATCTTCAAGGTTGCAGTTCGAAATACAACAGAACCCCACTGTGGTAGAGGTACATTGCCACGAGTGTAGCCAGCGGAACGATTGCCATTTGTTCGGAATCAAAAATTTCCCATAAATAATGTCATAATGCCGAGGTGAATCGGGCCCGAGTAGATTGAATGAGCAGCCTGTGGCAATAATTCAGAATCATAATAATGATCAATATATACGCACAAAATCAAATGACATCTGTTCAGTTTTTCCACCGACGACGACGCTCGCATACATTAAATTCATTGTTCTCGATGATCTGAATACAAAACACCTTCACAATTGCCCTTAATGGCTGCTACTTTGATTAGAGACAATTTGACTCTTAATTCGCTACCTTTCAACGGTGCCGCTGGGTCAGAGGTGGAGCTCCTTTTTGGGCAGGGGAGATTGTGATTCGACCTTTGACCTGAGGGGAATGGTCTTGAAGATTTTGGAGAAATTTTGGTGTCATTTTGGGAGCTCTGAGGCTTAAAATCCTAAAGAGGAGGTTTTGGAGGCCTTAGAGAGTGCCTTAGAGAGACTTCTTTTCATGATCTTAGAGAAGTTATCTTGGTTTTAAGATGAGTTTTGGAAGCCTCCAAAGGTATTGATGTACCAAAACTCTTTTCAGTCTCTAAAACTCTTGAAGAAGAACCTTCAAATGAGGTTTGAAGGGTTTTTGAAATTTTAAGGCTAAAAAATTTCTAAAAAGAAAGTCTTTTTGAGGTCAATTTTTGGGAAGTCTTCTTCTTCTGAGACTAAGAACCAGGAAGACTTCCCCTGAGCTCCGCCTCAGCAGAACAAACAGAGTAATCAGGAATGGAAGGCACGCAGTTCAGGGGGATTTAGGTATTTGGTGCGTCTGCCTCGAATTGCTTGCGTTGCGTAAATCATCAGAATTCAATTACCGTGTATTACAATTCATCATCGCGTTCGGAATTTATCAAAGCACCGAAGAACAATATCATTTATTGGTGTGTCTGTACGCCACGTCGGATTGTACGCGATTGCGAGCCAGTTAACTAAATTGGCGTCATTTGGAGGCGCCTTTCCTAAATTTGTTTCTCTTCGCATAAACTCTCTCGTACGCGCGAGTCGTGATATCAAGAAGAGTATTTATACCGTGTGCAGATGGAAATTCCTCGCATTCCGTTGATACTTGACGGCTCTGGTTTATATCCCCTACATAGTCTTGCCGCCGCCACTCCACCACTTTTTTGATGATAAATATAATGTGTCTGCGGCCGAGGCGTACTATCTCATTTGAATTCGCGCATACCCGAATATCGGAATTATGGAAAGACAAGTAATTTATGATAAATCAATTCATGGAAAAAAATGTGGGGTGGTGGGAAAAGTGGGCCAGGTCATGAGGTTCATTCATTTTCTCTGACGGCGATGATTTACGGGAAATCAATGGGAAAACATACATGGGCAGGAGTGTAAATAAAAGGGAGTAGCCAGTCTGTTTGATTTATGCCCGACTGAAGAGTCATTAGAATTATTAAAAGCCACTTTAATGGATTGCTTTGATAAACTACGTGCGCTGGCCATTTATCTTGAGTGCCCAAGCCCCTAGCAGGTACAATGTTGTCTTGAGTGAGCTGATTTAGATGTCCGGGAGTGGATTAAAAGGCTAAAGAAGCTTGCATAGGTGTGAATTTTAGCACATTTTAAAATTTAAGAGCCCTTCAGAGAAGTCTTTTGGGTTCCTTGGGAGTCTTTCAGGGACATTTGGGTCGTCAAAAAGTCTTCTAGATTTTTTAGGGGGGTGGTTCTTCAATGGGATTCTTAAAGATTCTCCAAAGAATCATCTTAGAGTCTTCCAAGCGAACCTCAGATTCCTCTTCTGAGAAATTCTCCAAAGCCTTCTATGATCCTCAAAAAAAATCCCAATGTCAAGGTGTTTTCCTTCAAAAAAGACCTTCAGCCAATAGCACATTTTTTCTAGCGATCAAAATGCCTGGAGTAAAAGTTCGAAAGGCAATAAAACGTAGCTCAGAAGTGGCTCGGCCACACGTAGATCTTGGGCACTTTCTTCGCCTGTGGCACGGCCCTGAGCGTGTCCACTGGTGCGGTTTCGCCTCCCACGCACCTTCAAAAGCCAATTTAACTTTTCAAATAAGCAATTGAGCATGTGTGGTGCGTATAAATGTACAATTCACCTCAGGTTTGCAGAATTATACGCAGTTTATAACTTTGATGTTTATCATTTCTGTTATTTTTGACGCAAGTTCAACGCAACCTCATTTACATTAAAGCCACTCGCGTACGCTTGTTCTTCTTTTACTGCCTCTCAGTGCCCACCGCAGAAACTTTTCTTTCTCCCGAGTCGACGAGTCGACGGCCCCATGACCACGCGAAACGGCAATTTTTCGTCCAAACTCTTGCTCGTCAGCTTATCAAAAGTTCAACAAAGACTTGGATTAAGATACCCAAAGCCTCCCAGCTACCGAGACGCAGATGTTTGTGTGTACTGTCAGCATACATCAAAGCAAGGTTTGCTGATACATCACCTACACATGCACGGGAGACTTTGGCAAGGAGAAAAAGTTAAAGGCCATGAAATTTAACTGCATTACTCACATATCAGCAGACGGGGCAGGCAACAAAATACGAAACGACACGCCAGAGTTGCCTTGCCAAATCGCTGACCGCAGCTCGCAGTTGTGTAATTCATAAGCAGCGTTATGAAGAAAATAAAAATGATGCACTTTGGCAAACAAAGCGTCGTAAAACGATACGACTTTGAGGAGAGCTTTGGCCCCACAGCTTCAGTTTGAGTCCTATATTTTAGTGAGGGGGAAAACCTGGGTTTTTTGCTTTCAATGAATCCTTCAAGTTCTTTAGAAATTACAGACAAAGGAAGTCACAGGTTTTATGAGAACTGGAAATAAAACGCAATTTCGAATCAATTATTTCATGAATAATATCTGAATATCGACACTCGACCGTGGTTGCACCTGATAAATTATTTTTCAGCTGAGGCCTGGTTTTCAGAAAATTTAATAGACGCACGTTGGTTTCTGCTGACAAATTTATAATTCATGAACTTCTCGAGCCCCTATAAAAGCTGCACTCTTCTCAACTGGCGTTCAGTTCAAGTGACACCTCAGCAAAAAAATGAACCAGAAGAGAGTTTTGGATGTATTTGAGGGGACCCACCCACTGCTGCGGGTGGCTGGAATTTTTTCCCAAGTTTTCACAAAAACTCCTGAAAATCGTTTCTTTAAGTGCTGGATTTTTGTGAGGTTCTTGAATGACTGTGTGGTTTTAGTTCACATCACGCTTGAGATTTACCTGGCTAACAACATTATCAAAAAGGCTATTTCATGTAAGTTTGTTCCATCCGAAATTGTATGAAAACTTCAAGTTTTATTTCCTCAAGTTCTGTTCACGATGTTGTTGATTGGCTCCTTATTCATCAATTTTATGACTGTCAAGTACAAAGAGGCGCTACTGAGTCTGCTGGAGCAGTGCGACGAAAACCTCGTCCAGGAAAATATTCATGTGAAACACTTTGGGGGTCCAATACAGGACAAGGCTTATCGAAACAGCAAACTAGCCACGAAAATCGTCTCCAGAATGGTCGTGATGGCCTTCTTCGGAACAAGCATACTGGGAACTTTGTTTGTGTATATCACTGAGGACACACAATACCCCTTACCATTCTTCACTTCGCTGATCAAGCTGCCTCCTACCGAACCATGCACCTATCTGCTGAATTTGGCAGTTCAGCTTCTGGTCAACTTCTTTGCCAACATAAATTACTTCTTCATCGCCTGTCTGGGCTTGACTTTGCTGATTTTCATAATCGCCCAGCAGGACACCACAATTGTCTTGGTGAAGGAATACAAGGTCATCTCAGAAGAAGAATCCTTCGAGACGTGGCTCGCGCTCATCACAGAGAACATTGTGAAATGCAGGACCATGCTGGAGGACGCAAAGAGCCTCTTTGATCCCTTCATGTACTACATGGAAAAAGTGACATATGCCTGTCTACTCGTCTCATTCACAATTTGGCAGATTGCACCCTCTCAGAGTGGAGTTTCAATGGCTGCAATGGTAATAGTTTCCGTGGTGCTGGTCGTAGCCCTTTGCAATAATGCTATCGAGTTCAGAGTGAGTGTTTTGTGATTGGATGGAATTGAAATCGTCTCTAACAGTTTTATTCCAGTTTGAGGAACTGAACAAAGCGCTGTATGATATTCCTTGGTTTGACCTGGCACCCAGACAGCGCAAAGACCTGATGCTACTCATACAGAACTCTCAAAATCCCGTACTGATTTCTGCTGGAGGGATTGCGGACGTAAACTTGGAGTGGTTCTCGGAGGTCGTAAAGAAGGCCTACTCGGGAGCTCTGATTTTGAAGGACTATGCAGCATAAATCTTTCTGAAATTTTTTCTCAATGTAAATATTGTATGAGCTTACCTTTACACTGCTGTGGGAACCGCACCAGCATGCACCGGCACAAACTCGGGGCTACATGCTGGCAGTGAGGTTCGATGTAAATCACAGTGGCGGTCGGAGATAATCAAATCCCGAATAATGTTCCAATATCGGCGTGTTGCTGATGGGGCATCCTGTTCGGGGAGCATATGGCAGCAACATCATGATCGTGGTGGCCAATAGAAACATGCCGCAAGTTCTATTTTCGTTTATGGGACTTTAATTATGTTCCAATTTAGAAATCCACCATGTGACATTAAAATTAGTCAATTAAGCGAGGTGGGTTGTTAAACAGACAGATATCGGTTGTGTGTCTGTGACTAATTAATTAATTGTTGCATATTGCTACTTTGGGCTTGAGTGGCCGCAGCTATAATTCAAGCGGCCACGATATTGCGCTTATCAAGGAAATAATTACAATAACACAATATTTGCTCGATTTGCAAATGCAGCGATAACCAAATAGATATTTTACGGTCGCCATTGCAATCAATGAGCGGATCACTTGTCGAATTAATTAAGTTGTGAATTAATAAAGCTTTATCCACTCACATAATCTTTACCGATTGAAGAGGAGGCCTTTATTTATTTTTATGTGATTGCTGAAGGATCTTCCCTTTGGTCCCTGTGGTCATTTAAAGCTGAATATCTTTTTAATTTTTTTCCATCAGATTATTGTCTATTTTGGGAGTCAAAGGACCTTTTATTAGCAGGACTCTAGGCTTTTTCTCGATTTTGGCTTTCTTCCTTCAAAAGACACTCCGTCTTGTGTTGGCAAAAATAAAGAAAAATAGTCATTTGGGTCATGATAGGGATCTCTGTGATCGGGACTTTTTCCTTCCTGGTTTTTTTGTGATTTTGAACCTTAACTCGTTTATCCCTCATTAGTCACACAAGAGGCTAAAAATGTCAGTTTCAGGTTTTTTGGGAAGCAAGAAGAGTTTTTTCGAAAATTTAAATATCGCAAAGGCATCAGTTTTCCGGCTTCAGAAGCACCGCCAAAGGCTAGTTTCAACTCTACACAATTTTTCTTGCCTTCAAACTGTCCAAAACGCAGTGAAGCCAGTCAAGCTCACGCTCGGGCTGCAGAGTTACCGGCTATTGCTCAGCTATTGAACTGTAATCGCCCGCAGCAAGAGTGTTTCCAAAGCGTAACTAATTTACTGCGATATTAATCTCAGTCAATTCATTCCACCTCACTCGAATGATTGATTAGAAGCCGAACGCGGGGCTCCGATATCCGAATAAGGTAAAAGCGCGCCCGTCTAGCCTTCTTGGAATCGCGGCTCGTGGAGCTTGTGCTTATTTGACTATCTTAATGAGCGTAATCATGCACTAATGTATTCCATATATTCCAAACATTTAGCAACGCGTCTGACTCTAATTGAAAGTGAGGTATTTGAACGGCATTTCCTTCAGATCTGCCCGGCTTGATGTCTTTATCTCGATCCATCTGATCGACATGTCTCTCTTTCTCCCCTGCACCTCGTCGTCCGCCTTCGTATGCAAACTGTCCGTTCACGTTCAAATTACACACGTCTGTCGTTTGATTGAAAAGGTAAATAAACTCCGCAGACTGCCGGTTCGGTTTGTTTTTGTTCGGATCCAATCATGTCCATATTTGTCTGCAGCTTTTTGCCCGCTCGACCGGAGCCGTTAAGTAATTTTTTCCGAGGCTCTTGGCCACTGACGGAGCCGCCTTGGTGCAGTTATTGGAACCTTAGGCCCTTTTTTGCTTTTAATGAATAAAATGGCTAATTTAATTTATGAAAATAACACTTTTGGATTTTTGAAATATTTTTTCAATTTTTAAGGAATTTTTAACAAAATTAATCTGACCCCTTATTTTACTTCATCAATAAAAAAATACCTTAAATTACGATTCTCGATCCCGAGATTTTTCCCTGTTCATGTTTGTTTATTTTTATATTTATTTATTGTTTATTTTTAATAGAATTTTTTTCGTCAAAAATTCATTAACCTAAAAACATAGGTACTAAAAATTTTTTTATTAAAAATCCTGCCAGTTCCTTCAGTAAACCCCCGTGTGGTGGAGGGTTCCGTCGCTGGCCAGGTACTAAAACGTGATCAATCAATTTATTTCAGAACAAACTCGGCGAACTCGGCTCAGAGCGAGACCGCAACACGCCAGCCGAGCTTATTAATAATTGTGACTAATTTTAGGCGCCTGTCGCCAGCAATGAAACTACAATTCAATTAAAACGAGCACCGCAAAGAGTGTGCACTTCGTTAATATTTTACGCTTTAATATTCCGGACTGCAGAGAGCGTCGACAGAGGCACAAACATGTGTTAAACATCAGAAATTGCGCACAAATTCCAAAAAGTGACGAACTACCTGTGCCCGAACTGTAGATGTTTTTGATTGACACCGATGACTGCTCCGTTCTCCGCAGTCCACACGTGTGTTTGATGTTTGAATTAAAATATAATAACGCGGGCAAGGACCGCCATAAAAATGATGCAAACACGCACATCCACAAAGCAAAGCCGACGGGGTGTCGTCTGCTGATAAAGCGAAACCGATGCGAAATTGCGAAATGAAGGTAATTAAAATTTCAAATGTAGCGATGATTTCAGCGGACTCCGTTTGCGTATCAGGCGTCGGAGAGGTGAGGAGGGTTAAAAGGGGGCGGCTCCCAGCTCACTGAGACTGATGGACGCACGTCAACAGGCTGGACCGAAAATTATTGCCCATTAGAAGTGTGGGAGAAGTCAGGAGAGGCCAAGATTAGGAGCTTGGGGGGCCGCAAGAATTCAAATTGGCTTTACAAAAGAAGCAAATTTTTTTTAAGACTTAAAAATTAATGATAAATCTTCAATTTTACCAATGGCTCCTTTCACAGAAAAACAGTTTTTCTTTGCTACGTTTCGACTCAAATGACGAGTCTTTATTCAAGCAATTAATTTTCCAGAATTCTTACATCAAGTTTGAATTTTCATAAATCTGAAAATTCAAACTTGATGTAAGAATTCTGGAAAATTAATTGCTTGAATAAAGACTCGTCATTTGAGTCGAAACGTAGCAAAGAAAAACTGTTTTTCTGTGAAAGGAGCCATTGGTAAAATTAAAGATTTATCATTAAACATTGGAGCTTCTGAATAACCACAAATAAACTTAAAAATTATTTTAGGAAAGCTTTTGACTCTCAAATTTCACATGAATTTTGTTTTTAAGGCTTCAGCCCAAATAGTAAATTTACCTAGAGTATTTCCCGGGACTGGCGTTAAAATCATGGACGGCTCTGGTACTTAAATTAAGCCATAAATTGAGTTTCTGGGTATGAAAATATTCCAATAGATGATAAGTAATTTTAGTCCTCTAATTTTCGATGGGACTCCCACGCCGTTTCTGAAAAGAGCTCTAAACTAAATAACAGCTCCATCGAACCAAAATGAAACGGTATCGTGATCGGCTTAGAACCGAAGCCTGAATAATTAAATGCACACTGCCAGCGGTTATCAGAAATACAATTATTGTTTCACTCCAATATCAATCAGAGCCGTCATGTTTTTGCACGGACTCGTCGGCCCGTCATAATCGGAGCTAGACGCCACTTGCAGCGCAAAGTGTAGTTAAATATAAATTACTGGGAATCCGCAATGTGCGAGCAAAAAGAGGCATGAAATAGTGGTCAATGTAACAGATGCAAATGCGATGAACAACACGCATTTTTTGCACTCTGGGCCCAGCATTCCTCCGCAGTGTGACCATATTTCATAACATGTGCGAGTAAATATTAAAGAGTAATTGTTTTTGAACAAAAGGCCCATTTAGAGCGGGAACGCTCACAACATACTTGTGCTTGAAAAGTGAAGTGTCTGGCAGACACTGGAGCTGATAACAAATGACCATTACGCACTTAGCGCTATCACGTAATTGCACGAAAATGACAGAATGGCGTGAATTTATTGCAGTACTAAAACACTGTTGGTGTTGGAATGTGTGACATAAATAAAAAACCACATCGCCTCGCCTTTTCAGTTGCACTCTCCAGAGCTTGCCACTGCGGCGCACTCATAACGCGTATGAAGTCCGAAAAATATGCATAAAGTGCCAATAATTTTTGTTTATCTCGATCGTTTTCAGGCCCGCGACTGACCACACTGGGCTCATGTGCGCGCTTTGGAGTTATCACGCGTCAATTTGGACGTCCAGCGGCTGCCTCAGAAAAATGCTGTCTGTCTCGTTTTTCCATAGAGTTTGGTGGACTAGAGGGACGAGCTGGATCGATTTTTGACCCCCGATTTATAAGGAAGGTCTAAATTGCCAGGGTTATGGGCTCAAAATATCCAAAGTCAAACATTGTCAAAAAGTGAAAATGTTTAGAATATTTTTTATGAATTTCTTTTATCAAAAAATCATCCTCCAAAGTAGTTCAAAAATATATTATTGAGTGAAGGAGGAGCTCTATGTTGGTTCAACGTCCAAAATTGAAAAGGGGGTTTAAAAATTTCGGATCTGCCCAATTTAGTTATTTTTCAGTTATTTTTCAAAATTTTGTCCTTTTACGAAAAAGAGGATTAAAAAACTTTACTTGGCACTAACAGTGTCTCTTCTTTGTACAGCAAGATATTCTTAACATAAGTGATTCACAAATTCAAAAACCCCCTTCTTTGCTCCAAAGTACACATTTAGTTCTAAAATGGGCCTTTGTAAGATTTTTTCGGTCATGATTTTTTCCCGTGATTCCCATTCAAAGCTACTAAATCCACTTTAGCCTTCAAGCCCCCTCTTTGCCGTCACAATCAGGCTGAAAAGGAGGCTGTAAAGCATCGTTAGCAGTTAAAAGCTCACTCCCACTCACAGTCCAATTTAATTCGCGCCTCGTAAAGGCAAATTTCGAATCGCTGCAGAAAAACTTCCCCACCGAGTACTCGCTGGTTTGCACCAGTAATATTACGCGAGCAAATATTTGCACCCGTTTGAGTGGCGCTGCTGCTGCACTGGAGAGATTTTAAAATTTGCATCATTACCGCATCGATGGTTGCTAAAAGGGTGTCAAAGTTCAACATTTGCATACACCGAGAGAGGTGACTGAGAGTTGGGATTTGGGCTCCAATGACCGTCGACTGACGCCACGATATTTACTTGTGCACTTAAAATACCGACGGCAAAAATGCGGAACCATCGTTTTGCACACAAATTGTGACAAGTTCGCAGCAAACAAGTTCTCTGAATACTTAGCATTTTAATCCAAAAATACGTCGACCAGAGAGGCACGAACGGCAATGATCTGGGACCAATTTGGCCAAGTGTTGAATTTTTGCATGCATATCTGAGTCCGAATGGGATTCCGAGCCAAATAGGGGTTGATTCAACCTTTGTGTTGACTTCTTTCAGAAAAAGGGTCTATTTGCTCGACTGAATGTGCAAATTTGCATTTCTTTTCTGCGTCCAGCCAGTCTCGTCCAGCAGCGAAACCGACTAGCCGCTGGAGAAACAAAATATGGAAATGAGAAAGCGTTTTTTCTTGCATTCGAAATATACAAAGTGCGGTTGGTGCAGAGAAAGTGTTGAACTGAATGGAGGCTGAATAATTTGTCGGACTATGGCTTGCACTTCAGGCCGAGCTCAGCGAACCGAGAATGTATCGGCTTACAGAAACACGTTTTAATTAATTTGTGTCAAGAGAACTCTTTAATCGTGGCTTTGTCGGGTTTGCGGAACCTCATTAAGAACGAAGGGAAAGAGGAAAGCCAGGAAAGTGGCTTGTTTTTGCGCACCAATTTTTTCCTCCGCACAAAGAGTCTTTCGCACATGGTGGGAAGCTTCATTTCAATTCATGGAATATTTTTTGCTTAAATTCTGGAAACCTCAGCCTCTGTAAAACGCCCTTTTTCCTGGCTAAAAAAATTTTTCAAGGGACGAAAATTTCTGGCTTTTACCAGAGGGGGATTTTTCTGGCTTGAATATTTATTTGAGCTCCTCTGGAAGGGAAAACTGGGTGTTTTGGACATAAAAGCTTATACCAGAGGGGGACTTTCTATGAGTTCTTTTGGGAGGAAAAAAATGGGTGTTTTCGACACAGAGACTTATACTAGAGAGGGGTTTTCTGGAAAAAGAAATTTTCTCAATCTTCTGATAGGAAATTGTAGACGTGAGAGAACATATCAACATATCCAAAAGTCCACCCAAAGGTTCCCCTTCTAGTCTATCCTCTCCAAATCAATCACAGTTGTCTAAAACTACGAATTTCACAGCGTGATTGTCCGAGAATTCCATGTTGGAGGCTTCCAGAACAGCAATTGATGCGTCGCTTTTGTTGCAGGCGGACTAATTGAATGTTCGCGGGATCGAATTGCAGTTTACATGTTTTATTAAAATTCAATCAGAGCTGGTTCAGTTTCCGACAGCGCACGGAGCCGAATTGAGTTGATTCCTCGGAATCACAGCCATTGATCAAACTGCATAGTGTTGTTTTATTTAGCTGCTGCGCCAGAGATAAAAATTCTGGAAGCCCCACGCTGACCGGAGCGGCGTTCTAGGGGTCAAACAGACAGCCGGAACAGGAGCACTTGGTCGAAAACGCCAATCGCCATTTCGCAAGGTTCGTGAGTCACACGAGTGATGTAATTTGCGATTTTTTGCACGACCTGCGAGATTACCTAAGCCCGTCGATGCAACGCACATTCATCATTGTCACTCTCCTCTAAAAATAGCCGCCAACAAAGAGTCTTTTATCGGACGCGGGCCGCCCGTCATCGCCGGTTATCTAATTTATTTTTATAAAATTCTATAAAGTGGTTATCTTGATTGGGGCTGCGAAAAAAGCGTAATTAAGAAAACATGAATCAGTGAAAAAATATGCACTTGCGACAGCTTAATGGGTGCACAGAGGCGCGCTTGTTTTTGCGCTGACTCAGCCTAATGAGTGCGAAAATGTGTGTGAGCAGCATTGAATTAAAATTACATGATTACCAAATGGTGGATCAAGAAGAAACGCGAGCGTCAGTGAGGCAAGAAAGCGGTGATAAAAAGCGTCAGCGTGCAGAGATAATTTCGTGTTTAATGAATAGTAATTTAATTAGATAGCCTAATTTGTCGTGAGTCATATTGCGTGCTATGAATTTGGAATTAAGTGTTTTGTCTGCCTGTGAACACAACACAAAGAGAGATTAATATCACATCAGCTGCGTGATTGATCGGTCATGATTGTGCGATTAGCGTCAAAATTTAGAGCGTTATATTAATTTGATGAGCTGTGGGCCGCGGTTTGAAATTTCTCCTAATGGGCTTCAGCCTTCACGTAAAATGGACGGACAACAGGAGGCATGTAAGCCATTTAAACCGGGTCAGGTATGCGGAATTTTAATGCCATTTAATCCCGTAAAAGACTTTTTAGGACTGAAACTCTCCTATTTTGTCCACGGAGGACCCCCTGCTCACACGTGCTTCACTCCGACCTTCCACATTTTATTATCAACTGAATAGCAATTGAGGTATGATATTAGTTGAGTCACCTTGCCTGATTGATTCTGAATTTAATAATACGATGGCTTTAGCTCAATTCTCGCTCTAAATTTTTTTCCGAATCCTTAAAACTTAGGTTGAAAAAAATAGAAGGAGAGAGTCACATTGCTATTGAAGCTCCAAAATGATGATAAGCTTCACGTCAGCCTAAAAAAGTCTCATAATTTAATAATATGATGATAAAAACCACCTGAGTCGCCCTAAGCCACAACTCAGAGAAAAGTCAAGTGGACCAAAATCTCATAATTTAATAATATGATGTGGGAGAAGTCAAACGCCCTTTCCGGAAAAATGGCATTCCGAGGAAGGAGGAGACATTTTTGGCAAACGAGAGTTGGGTGACTGCTCTAAAATGCACTCAGCATTATTTTAAACAATCTCTCGGGGCCAGATGATTTAACCCGGTTCGTTGCCGCTTTGGCACCGGTTTCAAACGCAACATGCATTCATTCAACAACAAACAAACATATGAACGTGAAATAGTCACATAGGTGAAAAAACATTTTTAAATATTTGAAATACACCAGGGCACGCTACAACAACGAGGCTTATACGTGAATGACACATTTTGCAATGCAGGGCTAAGCTTCCCTTGCTTCTTCTCCCTCCGTCCCCCGCATTCCTAGCCTCTCGCTTTGTACATTCCCGTATACATTTGAATATATGTATGAATGTGCGCCTCCTCTAACGCTAATTCTCAACCCGGTACAGTTGACGTTGGCAAACCAGGTTGGCAAAGGTGGCCGGAAAAAAAGAGAATGCTCGAACACCGAAAGCAGCAGTCGTATAATAAAACCACAAATAAAATTTCTGGTACAACTGTCTGCATGAGCGGAGGGGTCGGGGGTTTCGAGCGGGGAGCCTCGCAGGAACTCGACCCGAAACTCGCGGCCCAGACGGTAGACTCGCTCCGAGTCGGTGTACAATTTATTTTAACCGCCCTGGATGAGCAAACTGACAATAAATCTGGCGGAAAAAACGATTTAAGGTTGTTGTATTATGTTCGGGTACGCTCAAGGCACTAACATATGATGAAGGTAAACGTTTAAAATGTCACCAAGGCTCGAGAACGGCTATGAAAGTGTACTCACGCCGCTTTGTTTAACTTTCGTATGTACCGAGTTTCACAAGA
Organism: Forcipomyia taiwana; assembly: GCA_963930915.1. Taxonomy (NCBI): domain Eukaryota; kingdom Metazoa; phylum Arthropoda; class Insecta; order Diptera; family Ceratopogonidae; genus Forcipomyia; species Forcipomyia taiwana. The sequence continues at coordinate 188,145 of CAWVOI010000021.1, forward strand.
ATACTTGATAAGGCTTTTGAAATTCAATTCACTTGCACGCTTTGTGTCAGACAAGTGACTTTCATGCGTATTATTTTACATGACTTTCATCATGCATATCATGATAATTATTATCTGTTGGAGCTTTTGGAGCGACTCTTTATTATGTTGTCATCAAGTGCGTGATATGTTCATGATGACAGCGATTTCCTCATTCAATTACGTGATTCTGCTCACTATGAATACAATGTTGTGGAGTCAAGAAACTTTCGGTTACTGAACTTTTGGATTTTTCTTGTGGGGAAAAGAGAAAATGCCTCAAGAATGACGCCTCTTAGTTTACAATTAGCACCCCTGGGTTGAAAATCAGCGGCTCTAGGGCAAAAATAGGCTCGTCAAGGCCTGAAAAAATACTCCAGGGTCAAAAAAGGCAACCATAGGACAATATTAAGGATTTCAAAGTCTATTTTTGGCACCTGTAGGCGCTTCTAGAGGACAAAGATGGTGCCTTTTAATCGACATTTTTTCTAAGAGGTCCAAGAAGAAGGTAAGGGAGCCCTCTAGAGTCACTAAATTTAATTTTCCAGGTAATTCTGAGCTGTAAAAAATCTCAAATCTCCTCATAAATTTTTTTAGTCCGCTGAGAAATCTTTTTCCAGGCAATAAAAATATCCAGCGATGATGGAAACTCTTCTGGTGGATTTATGGGCCATAGAGAGAGGAAAGGGCGCCGCTCGTGTGACCCTAGGACACATTAAACACGTGTATGTTTGTCAGTTCGGGAACGAAAACAATTTTCAATGTTAACGCATTAAAAACAAATCAGTGCCCCCATGTTTTAGCCAAATGTTGGTTCACTTCTCTTCTGAGAATGTTCCTGTCATGTACACAGATCGTGTATGCGTCATGTGAAATAATAAAGCAATCCACATCCAAGCTATTTTATAAAATAAACACAACATTTCGTACATAATTAACCTTCAGGGTAATAAAAACGGAAAACAAGATCAACACATGCATTTCACGGCTCAAATTGAATTAGTGAGCGCTGGGGAGAGCTCCAAAGACTGTTGCTGTTGTCACAGACGGACGGTGGCCGGATTCGGAGCGCGCGCGACATTGATTCGAACCGAGAGATAAGTAATGTTTTGTTAGACCGGCCGAGTCGAGTCGCGAGGTGGTTGTTAACAACCAAATGCAAATTGCTTTGCTTGTTCAGTGTCTCGCTACTCCACTTGCGAGCTACTCTAGTCGCTTACAAACCGATCTGGAGCTCCCATTCGGCCCGACATATCCACTTGTTATTCCATGTTCGCAAATCACCTGCTCGTCGGCTACGCTGAAGTCATCGCGGTACCGCTCGGCGGCTCTGAGAGAGGGAATGCAGATGTGACCTTTCTGCGTTCCACTCTCGGGCGGTCTGTTTGTCGGACTTAATGACGTTATTACACCTGCGAGCTTGTTTATCTTCTGCAGAAATGCAAATTCCGTCTCGTCTGGAGGTTTTTACGTTCATTGAGACCTTGTGAAAATAGACTTTTTGTTTAGCACTCCCAGACTGAATAATTGGAGCTTGCAAATACGTTCTTTGAATTTTATTTATGCTCCAACACTTGGATTTTCACTTTGAGATAGCCTGGAAAGAGTCTCAGCTGAGTCCTGGAAAATGACTTTTAGGACTAAACTTTTTCTGAGTTGTCGTCTGGAGTATTGAATACTCAGGAACCCCTTAAGCCCTAGTCTCTCGATGAAAAGAAGACATTTGGAATTTTCTTCTGATACAATTTTGAATTTTACGATAAAAGGAGGAGAGAAGAATCATTTTCGTTTAGGTTTCCTAAACCTTGCTTTTCAGCCTTTTGACCAGAATTTATTTTGGGCCCTTTTTGAAATTTTCTAAAATTTTTTTGAAACTGATTTTTAAAGTTTTGCCACAACAAGGCTTCCAAGAGGCTTAAAAGAGTCTCAGCATTTTATGCCTGGGCAGAAACGGGCTTTAAATAAGCTCCTAAAAGAAAGTAATATTCTTCTTTGAGGCTCCTTAGTTTGGTTTTTCAGGCTTTGAGATTTTTAGGAGGCTTAAACTAGACTCTAGAGTAAAAATCGTGGGAGGGAACGGGCTAAAAACGATCACCTAAAAAGGAATCCTTAATACCACCCAGCTTTGAATAAATGGGTTCCATTAGGCACCGTCTGGATATGAAAGCCAATTATGGATGCACTTGCCCCCCGCTCTGCTATTAATTGCGACAATTCCGCTGACATATCCAGCGTGACATGCTAATTATGAGCATCACATCATCCAATTACAGATGGATCTGGCGCGCTCATTACTCTCATGCCCAACGTTCTTGATCCCCATCTCATTTGCATACAATAACCCTAACCATTGTTGTGTAAATGCATATAATATGGTGTAATAATTACACAAGATGGGTTAAGGTTGTCGGTGCGAGAGCCGTAAAAGATTATATTGTTAATGTCGGCATAACTATTCTATTCTCTCCTATTTCACTACTTGCACCGGGGCAATAAAGTGTGTAATTTTAAATGTGTGAGTAGAACGTGAGGTGATTTAAGTGTGAAATAATGTTTGTCCAAGTAAGTGAGTCCCGGAGAGCATCTATGACTTCATTGTGCCATAACACCTTCATTACAGCCATTGTTAAGGGTATCAGAGACATCATCGTGTCGTTCGGTGCGCTTTTTGTGCACTTGGGGCATGCATCACACATAAAGTTTTATTGTTATTGCATTCAGTGCGCATGTTAATAATAGCCGGAGCTCGTATAATGAAATGATATACAAATTGCCGGTGGTGGCGGCTTTTCTGGTGGCCGAGAGATGAGTTTCTTGACATCATCAGCATAAAGTCGTCATCAATAACGCGATTATTGAATCGCAATTAAAATTTTATCGTCGTCGGGAGTCGTAAATACGTTTTATTAGGGGACATTTAATGCATCTCGAGCTGACGACTTGGCTCGGAAGTCTTGACACGATTTCACCTCCGAGTGCATCTTATTTTCAGTTGAAGAATTTGCAGAGGCGTAGCTCGGAGTTCTTTGATCTTTTCAATCTTAATTTAAGCGAGACTTTAGACTATCGATAGGAGTCTTGAGAGCTAGAATTGGTGACAGCCCTCTATGGCTAAATTTGGCTCTCAAAAACCGCAAGAAGTGGTACCTTCAGAACCAGACTAAGAGCCCTTAGAGTCAAAATGGAGGCTCTAAGAGTTTAAGGGCATCCTTGGAGCTGAATTGGGTGCCCGTCAAGCCCAAATTGGCGGTCAAAGAGCCAGAAAAAGCACCTCCAGAGCCAAAGAAGAAACTCTCAGTAAGGTTCCAAAACTTCTCAGCCCACCCCAGACCCCCCTGTTTACCCCCCCTGTTCTCAGAAGCATCTCAGAAATTGAATTAATTACCTCCTTAATTACGAGCATAATTGAAGCAAGATTTTTCATCAACTCATCAAAATGCGACGCAAATATACGAGAGAGCAGATTCAATTACAAGAAAACCACTTTCAAGCAGAGTCGAGTCGAGATTTGGAGGAGAAACAAAGATGCAAATAAATTGCAGAGCGGACGGCCGAGACTGAATTTATGGCACCCTGTGGCCCGAAAGTTTGCGAGCTCGTGGAGCAGCGAATCGGAGCCCGAAACCAAAATCGGGCAAAGCCACCATTATATTCAATCCCTGCAGCAGCACGTTCTTCCACAGTAATAAAATTTTTATTTGTAATTTCATCAGTTGGATCATTGGAGGAATGAGGCGGGTATTCCGGCAAGAGCTGAATGCAAAGAACGTGCCTGCGAAAAATTCTCTGAGGCCAAATTGACTTACTGATTTAGTGATTTTTTAATAAATGGTAGCTCGGGGAGTTAAATGCTCAAGAGTGTGTATTGTTCAGTGAGGCGTCCGGCGAACTGCATTCACGAATCCACGTTAGTAGCCGCCGGTATTCATGATGGATTAGCGGCCGTGCTTTCGTACAGAAAGGTGAACTCTCCTCTAAGAGCTCTCCAAATTGAATTTGAGCGCTTCAATCATCATGTAACGAAATTCCTCAGCTCTCGAGTGCTATCGTAACCCTCGTCAAATCAATCAAACGATTTAAATCGGTTCAGTGTAACGAGCTCGGAGTGACTGGGAAATGCGTGGCCGGCCAAACATAGATAGATTCCGAGGTGGATGGTCATGGGGAGATCAATATCTTCTAATTTACTTCCATAATTGAATTTGTAAATAACATGAGCGGAATGTTCTCACAAGTAGAACGCACTAATCAATTGATCAACAAGTCGTCAAAGTCGGGGCGTTACATCATCTCGCTCTCTGTTGCCTATGTTGGTTATATCACATTTCTTTTGCGTCTTTTATTTGGTCAGGAAGGTAGCAGCTTTATACCCGTTTTCGAACATTTTATTGAGACACTCTCTTAAACTTTCTAGCTACGTCACTGATTCTGGGTGGTCAAAAGTGACAGAAGAAAATTTTTCTCTCATTTTAATCAGCTCCTAAGAGGTTGTCTGAGGCTCACCAAGATCAGATTTTGGTCAAAAATCCTTACTTCAAGTTTTCTTATCCAGCGGAGGTTTGGTTATTTTATAAATTTTATGTAATTTTTTTTTAATTTTAAAAATTTTTCTAGGGGTAAATTTAGTCGATGAAAAACTCCCAAAAAAATCTTTGGTCGTTCAAACCTCTACCAGCTACGTCACTGAAACTTGCCTGAATTCTGGGAGGTCTCAGACAAAAGAGAAAAGAAACTTATCAAATATTTAGCTCGAAGCTTGAGTTTTGCCGCCTGCTCTTCTGAAAAATAGCACGCCAATTTATCCAACGCTCTCCCAGTTTTCCATGAAAACGATCCTCTACTGTGCGGTTGCCGTCAATGGCTCACTCCGGCACAGAGTAATTTTTCACTGCGAGTCAATCTTCAATTACTCCCCAGCATGCCATTCGAATTATGCTGGATGGTGGAGCTCGCTGTAATGCGACTCGCTGGTAAGCCGCATCATCTTGGCATTACATCTTCATCAGCAAGTCATGGGCACCGAGTATATCTCCTTACACAGAGACTCGCATTCATAAAATCAATTAGATGCTCTATGAAAGGCAATCAGAAATCATCATCATCGTCTTTATTTGTTCGATTTGAATTTAATTTAGCGTGTACGTGCTTGGTGCTGGAAGTAAAGACTATAAGAGACCCCCGAAACGGCCGCTCAATTAAAAGCTGTTGTATTTTAATTTCCGTAAAAAATTTAACAATCGCAAGTAAATGGATTCAGATGTGCTCGCGGCCACTGAACTGCGGATGGACGAGAAATAGACGCGCGAAGAATGGCAACGGTAATGAAAAAGCCGTCTTTTAAATTTTATAAATTTCGTCTTGACTTTTCGGCAGCCACTCAATTCATCAATTATCTTTATTGCGCCATTCGCCCGCTAAATTGGGACGGAGACGAGACGGAGGTGTGGAATTCCACTCCCTGGCTTCCTCTTTCCCCGGCCCCTGCCTGTCTCAGAGCAAATGGTTGCAACGAGTAAATCATCACTCAAGCGAGTAATCACACCCACTCGGGGTACAAACTTTGGCACTTGATTGATACATCCTATTTGTCGGCGTCTTCATGTGTGTGATACTGTCCTCAGAAATGCGGATGGGAATGCATGAGGGTGCTGGTCGGACGAGAGACAACTCACTCGAACGCAAGCTATTGAATTGGGAGCCGGGGGAGGGTGTCAAATGGGTGCGTTTTAGTCAATGTCAAGCGGCCATGAATTCGCATGTGAAGTGGGTCCGGAATGGATACTATTTTTCAGTGCGTCTGTGTGTTTGTGTGCGCCTTTGACGTCCTCACAATTATTCAAACAGAGCAATTTCATTCCTGTGAACTCTGCTGGACTGTGAACTTTAATTTGGACCGGTCTCTTTGAATCAAAGGGGCAGTTTTGGACAAACAATTGGCTTGTAGAGCTGGGCAGAGGCGTAAAGAGGATTTAAAGTAGAGGCCCTGCGTGAAAAAATTTGTCGTTACATCTTTGTCCCGTCCAATTTGTAGTCCGGAAGTTAAATTAGGAAAAAGAAAAGGCAGTTCTGCCTGCAAATTTTTACATCCGGGCATCGGCCGGTCACAAGTATTTCCAAAGTCTGTCCGCGCGGACAGACTTGCGAACAAACATTCTCGCCTCGCGGACAGACTTTTACTCCAGCGCGGACAGACTCAAGTCTGGCCACGGACACACTTTTAACACTGGGGCCAAAGCTGCTTAGTCTTAAACCATTAATAAGAAAGCTCCTTACGAAATCTCTGACCCAATCTGAAAATCAATTTCTCTCTATTATGGTTTAGTTTGGTTTGGTATTTGGTCGTGTAAAGTCGGAGGCTTTGACCTACAAAATTTCAGAAAGTGGAAAACCCTTCTTTGGTCCACGTCTCTGGAGCTAAAGCAGAACTCTGACTAAGCAAATTTATTTATTTATGAGTGTGAAAAGTCGGGAAAATCCTGTCTATTGAGGATAAGCCTTCGGGGGCAAAGAAAACCGGAAGGTTGCGGTAATTTTCCGCAACCGAGCTCCAATGAAGCGAGGCCAAAAGTGATTCACAAGAGAGGACTGCAAACAAGCAGTAATTGCTGAGATCTCTGCTTCCCACGCTCTTCCCACCCCGTCGCATCCGTAGAGCAGATACAGGTTGCGCCAAAGCAAGTTAATGACAGGTTGAGCTGTACGCGAACCGGCACCAAGTACCTGCTCTTCTCCTCAACAGGTTGCGATGATGAGGCTTAATTGCGTTTAAGCCTAGCTCCACTACCGGTATTAAGAGCACAATCAACGCTCTCACACGGGGACGCACATCAAACGGGATAATTACACGCAATTTGCGAACTACATTTTAATTTACGCGCGTCGATGGAGGAATTTTTCATGCAATTTGCTCCGCAGAGAAATCTGGCGCTGCTGCTTTTCGCGTCTCTTTCTGTGTCAAGTTTGCTGCTGCTGCATACTCGCATGGAGGATCTTCGAGCCAACCTGTAATAAACGCATATTTACATTTACCACACATATATTCCGGATCCAGGAACATGCATCTTTTATGTCTCTCCAAGCACGCTCGCAAATATGCACAACTTGTCTTGTCATCTCGCATTTGCTCCGGTTGAGCTCAGGCGAATTTGCTGGAACAAAGTACTAAAGTTTTGAGCTCAACACAGGGACTTGTTTTAGAGGGGGGCCTTAACCTATTTAAGTCCAAATCCCATTTTTCGATTTTTCCTGGAAAAGCTATGGAACGTTTAGATATCCTAGATTACAAATAAGCCTTATTTATTATTATTTTATTTGATTTATTTTTTATCAGGCTTTTAACTTGGATTTTTGGCTTAAAAATAGTTTAAAAAAGCTTTTGAAAAAATTCTCATTTTTGATTAAATTTAATATCATTCATGGTAATAAATCTAAAAATTAAAAAAACTCATTTTTAGGTAAATCTAAGGTTTTAAAATTTTTTGCTGTTAATTTTCATTAGCTGAAAATGAGATAAGTGAAATTTTCCGTTTGTTTGATTGATAAAGATTGGTTCAGTTTGATCATTTGGTTGGTTTTAATTTGGTTTGCTTTGGTGAGGACTGCCCCCTCTAGTCCAAGTCACGTTGAATGCAGCAGAAGTGGATCGCAAAACGATTGCTGAGTCGCGATGAATAAATAATAATGAGCTCCTTGAGGAGAGAAGCTTTGCTGCCATCTCACTCATAATTTTCAATTAAAAGTTCAATTTTCCGTCTCTTGAACGCACATGGAAATGTTTGGCTATTTTCTTGGGCACGAGGCCGAGGAGAAAAGTTGTAAAATGTGCACTTGTTAGCAAACTTTATGCAATATTTCCATTACATGCCCCGTAACGATTACGTAATAGTAATTGGAGAAGTTTTGATAAATGTCTGGAGCAGTTTGATTCTCCCGAGCCCCTCGCCCCGTCCCGTTCCCGAGCGACCGCACAATTTCCTTTTTTTTATCTCGTTTGTTCCCTTTGATCACTCGTTATTTTTCGTTCAGTGCTCGATAAACGCGCGCGCGTTGAAAAAGCACATCCCACCCGTGCTCGCTTTCATTCATGCGTGATCATCAAAAAAAAAAAATTTCATAAATATCTCTTTGATGGAAGTGACATCATAAAGCGAGGAATGCCCATGTGCTTTAATTCTTCCGAGTGATGTGGTTCTGCTCCACCAATTTTCTCGTTGGCGTCATAAATCCCAGAATTTGCGTAATGGCTCAATTGTAAATGCGCTATCATCCGTCCGTGCGAGAGAGGTCATTGAAATTTTTTGAGTGGCGAGCATCTGGTTTCTAAATAAATAGTTGATTCATTCGGCTATTTACTTGGCCGTCGATGAAAACGCAATAAAGCCATGAGGAAGTGCGCGGGAATCTGCTATTTACAGATTGATATGTGACTAATAGATTCCAATTAAATAGTGGCAGCGCATCTGCGGGAGCAACTCGCAAGACGGTGCAGTTTTGAAATGCCACATGCCGCAGTCGACTGATTGGGAGGCGCGCTAGTGGTCGCGATCGAACGTGCTCTAAATAAGTGAGCCAGTTCAAAGGTTCGCCCAGATTATTTGGCGCCATGCTGCTCTGCATCTGGGAATTGGCTTCTCGGGAACTCATATCGTCTGTCTGGCTTTGAAATATTCGAAATTAATTTTTCTTAAGAAATCATCTCTAAAATTCGTGAGAAAAAAAATTCCACCACCTTGAAAGAATTTTTTGAGGAAAATCAAAAAACTTTTTACAGCTATGAATTCCAAAAATAATCATTTTACTTAACAAAAAAATCTTTAAAAATTTCGGCCCTACAAAGTTTTTTGCTGGAAAATTCCAGAAAAATTTCTTACTCAAGAAAAACAAAACACAAAATAATTTTGAAATGAATAGTCTCATAAAATCGTGAGAAAAAATTTCCATCAAGAAAAATCTTAAAAATATTATAAAAAACAAATTCAGCCTAAAAAAATGTTTTTGAAAAAAAACCAAGCTCAAAAAAAATTAACTTGAATCAACAAAAATTCTAAAAAAATTCAGATTTATGTATTTATTGAGAAAAATTAAATTTTTTCCAAGGAAAAGTCAAATCAAAATTTTTTGAAATAATTCAAGAAACCTATTAATTCCCGAGAAAAAAAGGCCAGACAGACGGACGCCATCCGACCCGAGGTCAGAGAAGATTGCATTTCCTCTGACTCACAGCATTACAAATATTGACACAAAAAGCAGATTTTAATTAAACTATAACTCATGGAGGTATGCGACTTGATATCTTTGACATTCCATTCTCTGATTACCTCACCACATTGTTTGTGACAGAATGTGCAACTATAGCAATTTGCCCTGGCATGTGAGCTACAAACGCCCGTACGGTATCTATGAAAGGTAATATAAAGTTTGTCACACTTGAGTAAATATTTTGGAATTTTTCAACCAGCTCTGACTGGTGGAAGCTCTGGCTCAAAGGCCGATACGAGAGAGAGAGCTCGTTCTGTATTGCACAATTCTTTTTAGCATGCGGTTAGATGACATGATACGAAAGTTGCCACACCGATTAAATTTCGCATTTTACCGCAGTTAGTCGGAGTGGAGATAATGAAGTGGATGCAATAGCTCAAGCTCGGATTAGCAATTAAATGTGGTCGTCTGAGATTCCTCGCATTCCGCAGCTGTTTGCGCAAGAGTGTCGAGCGAGGCGTGAAGTGTCGGGAGCGAGCTCTGGATGGGGACAAACGAGGGCGCTGGGAGGTCGACGAGTACGACCCTCAGAGTCGAGTAACGTGAGGCAGTGATGAAAAATACACAAACCGCACTCCGACCGAAAGAAAACAGACGGCTCGGGAGAGGCATAAATAAAGAAGCACGGATGGGGGAAATTTGAAAAGTGAAGCAGCAAAGGATAAAGCGCACCTCCGAAGATAAAGGAAGCAGGCATGAGCAGTCTGCGAGCCGTAAAATGTGGGGGGATAAGCTGCACTCTGGGTAACCTCCAAGCGACCTTTGAAGAGGCCGAAAGAAAAGTAACTCACGAGTATCTGGAGCAGAAATAACCTGTTCTGGGAAGTCGTTAAAAACAAGTTGGAATCGATTTTCAGAAAATTTTAATGAGTTTTGTTTCTTCTCTTTCCAGGTAAGCCACCGAGTTCTTCTTGATGAAGTTGAAGCAGGAAGTGACAGAGACCACGGGCCTCGATCAATTATCTGGTCTGAGAGCGGCGTGGGCGCAAATGACTTACATAAAAGGCAAAATGTGCTCGCAACCGTGTCGTAACGCGTATACTGTAAAGTGGGAAATTACATGTTGGCATCGCGACAAGTTGGAGGAGAGAAACACGTGCGCCGTATTTGGTTATATCAGAGTCTCTTGGAGTTCTCAGTATGTGTAAACATCTCATACATTTATGTCAAATTTATTATGTCAAATCAATTTGTTGACGCACATTGCGACCATTTAATAGACATTATTATGATACATCTTACCACAGTCTGGCTTGCGGGTTTCTAGATGAGTTTCTTTGATGGTCCAATGGGGTTTTTCAGGGTCTAAAAAAATTCTAAATAAATTTTGAGGCTCCAGAGCAGTTTTTCTGATGAAAGAGAAAATCATTAAAAATATTTTTAGGACTCTGAGTAACTGTTGAAACCTAAGAAATTTATCTTGAGGCTTTGAAAAGGGCTCTTCTATGAGTTAAAAGTTTTTGAAAATTTTTTAGGCTTCACCTAAAATTTTTATACGAGGCCTTAACACTGATGTTAATCAATATCCTTAGAAGAACCCAATTTAAGTCTATTAAAGAAGGCCTTAGGGTTCTTATAAATTTTGTAATTGCCTCTGTAACGTCGAAAGATAAAATACTCTCACCTTCAGAGCTCCCGGTTGAGTTTTAAAGCCCCTCAAACAAGCAGTTAACGCCGTCATAAAATTTTAAGAGCGTCCAGGATCGGAACGTCCCGAGCCCCAGGGTCGGCGGTTGGTGGCACAATATGTGCTATCTCTCTGCCGCTTGACGACGCGCCAGCAACGATGTCTCTCTGCTAAATAGCATGGCAAATGATGCATGCTGAAAGATGTAATACAACTTGATTGAGCCATTGAACGCATAATAAGCTACATTATTAATGAAGATAATAATACGTTTGAAATATGTATAAGACAGATAGATACTCAAGACGACATTGACGACCAAATTTGATGGCAGCGCGCATGTAATATACGGTCGTATGCAGCCTAAAGATGGGCTCATTGACATGTAATCAAGTAGATGTGAAGTATGTGATGATGCTTCGGAATTTTTATGTTGTTTATACGAACAACCGCCAAAATTAGTTATTGACTCCCACACGCACGATGTTTACATTCTCTGACGCAGAGCCATTACTCGAGACGCGATCATTAGCCCTTTTAAGCCCGGAGTCTCTCGATTTCAGCCGCGTCACTTCAACTCCAATTTCATTGCAGCGAAAATAATCAAGTCAGAAGCCGCTTGCCCGTCAAGCAGGCCGATAAATAACTCAACGCGAGCGCCAAGCGGCATTTATCCGCCCACGCCCCTCTGTGAAGTGTTTCTCGCCCCGCTCCGAGGCGCAATCACTGATTGACTCTGGAAAGGTCCCCCCAGGCCCCAGGATCTCGTGTTATTATTATTTTATTGCATCGTTAAATGTAAATTAGGCAGTAAAATAATTCCTGGATTCCCTCAAAATGCTCGTTGCTGCGTGAGCGAGCGCAGCTACTCCCCGGAGTGGTGGCTTTTGTAGCCACTCACATGTTAAATTGTGGCCTGAACTTGTGCTTCATCTCCCGAACATAAATCCGATATAGGCTAATGCAGATTATCCAATTTAACATAAACATATATCGCAGCACGCTGGGACGCACGAGTTCCGGAAACCGAGCCCTTGGGAAGGAGCTTATGGAGCGGAGGGTGGGGGCGTGTTAGCAGCAAACCAACAATGTTCTGTGATGGCTGTTTTATGTTATTATTATAATAAAACGGTTGTTTGGAAATATGTAGACACAACAGCAGCAGGGGAAGCCAGGGTCCGTGTAAATGTGCACTGAGACGCAGATTTGACATGGAGCGGAACATGCAAACCGAATTTGACGGGCCAGTGATTACTTATTTTTTGGCAAACCCGTCTATTTCTGGCGCCCGGGCCCATCCGAACATCTGCCGGCCATGGGAATTTATGAAGCCTCCTCATTAGCACTTGAAGCGAGTTGAATTGCCGCAGATTTGAGGGGGATTAGGGCGGATTAAAATGCAAATCCCGCAATCAAAGGCATGTGTGTTCGCGGGAGACGGCCCATTGACAGAGCGAGATTCCATTCTTCACGCGGTGCCGACGCAGTAATCCTTCTCTCGGACAGAAGCGTATCTGGGATAGCGACTTGAGGGGGCTGAGCTTAATTAATGGGCCCCTTTTGACATTCTGAAGACTCTTTAAAATAAATTTGCGCTCGAGGAAAATTTATAGGGCGAGATTTTCGTCTTAGAAAAATCTAGGGCGCGATTTTCAAGGCGGGAAAAATTCAAACACGGCGAAAAAAAATTTTAAAACGACCTGGAAAATTTTAGAAACGACATTTTTAGGTCGGAAAATGTTTTAAAAAATTGTTTTTTCGGTTAGCAATTTTTTTCTTAATTTATATTTGACCATACTAGGTCCCTTCTCTTCCTTTCTTCCTCCTCTGTGAATCTCTTTTAGCCTCTATTTCAGTCAGTCAGAGGACCACAACCCAAGAGACGTCCAAAGCTCCAAAAGATGCTTCGTAAGAGGCTTTCAGGGTTCATCTCGAGTAAATGTTTGAAGATTTTTCTAACATGCGCCTCTGCTCCCAGTTACATCGATCACTCCGGAGCTCTGGCACTCCATCCATACATCATCTGGGAGTGCGGTCTGGCCTTTGAGCAAATTACAATGTTTTTGTAATAAATTAATTTGTTACTGTCAAAATTAACCAGCTCACTGACTGACACACAAACCCAGTCATATCTAATTTGTTAAGAGATACGTTCAAATACGCACTGATACACACAAGTCAAAAGTCAAAACAAAACGTTCTCAAAATATATTCATCACATCAGAGACGGGACTGGCGTGTATCGCAAGCGCAGGCGAGAGACGATGAGACCGAGGAGCGCGAAAGAAAAAGGCAGCCGGCGATTCCCCGCTCTGCTTGACATGTGAATAGTTTAGTGTGCCTTTGTCGCATGTTTAGCGTTTTAATTGCTGTTTTGATTCGGACTAAACCACGCTAATGTCCATTTATTAATCTGTCAAAACTTCAGAGGCTGCTTGAGAGACCTTTGTGCTGTTTCGCCGCCCGGAGACTTCATTCATTCCACTCCACTGCTGCCATTTTATGCTGGCTGACTGGTCTGTGCTTCTTTTTAGCCTGGAAAAAATTTTGGGGCCGTAAAAAATTCTCTGGATTTTTTTTGGCTAAAAATTTTGAAGAAGATTGAATCGTCCATCTCTTGGAGTCAGTTATCTAGAGGGACATTTAAAAACGAGCAATTTTGCTGAAGAATTTTTTGGGAAGAGGAAAAGGTTCGGAAGCAATTCCTGGAATTTTTGGGGCTCTTATCAAGTAATTGTTAATATTTTCTATCCAAAAAGATCTCTCAAAACTTTACCTAGAAAGACAGAAAATAATTGGGAAATTTCTATTTTTTTTGGCCACCCCTCTAGACACCCGCCTCTATGGTCCATTATCTTGCTGCACGAAATACGAACGTCAGCAGATCCTGCCTCATAAAAACCTGTTCGTGGCACCAAAAGAACAGGTTGGCAGCTGAAATGCCACTAAGCCGAAAACCCCCAAGAATGCTTCTTCATTATGCTCGTGGCCCAGAGAGAACGAGCAAGTAGCAGACATAATTTTAATTTAAATGCTCTCATTTTTAGCCACTTCCTTATAATTCTCATTCCACACCATGTGATACCTGCCCGCTTTATGGAATGCTCGTCGGGCGAGGCTGTTGCTGCAGGAGCCAAACAAGTTTATGTATAATGCATAAAATTAAGTGAGGTGGATGCAGATGAGACGAGAGTGTAGTGCTCAAAAACAGAGGATGAGTACAAATGAGAACTTGCAGACTCACAATTATTGCGAGAGGAATGTTAATGGAGCTGTCGGGAGGCACGGAGGGCTCAGTATCGCCAAATTGAAGTTCAAGTTGGCTCTAACTCGTGCCTGCCGGGAGCCAAAGTGCGCACGATAAATCTATGTCAAAGTATTATCCCTGTAACGTTCTCTTCGGAACTCATAAATTTTTCTTCGCAAACAGCAACATCCAGCAACGTCACGGAGTGCTCCTTGGAGCGTGGCGGCAAAACAAGAGTCGAAACACGGGGAGAGGGAGTAGGTACTCGGGAGTCAAGAAGGCATACAAATGAGGACGGAAACTCTGGAGTTTGGAGATTAGGGTGAAACAAGAAGCAAATTGGATAATGAACTTGTAAACTTATATCATTATTCTCGTTTCTGAAGCCAATCTGACGAGTACGAAAACGGTGCAGACACGCATCGTTTGCAGCATCATTAATTTAACGAAGAGACGTTTAAGACAAAAAACGTATATGTATCATGACAAATGACTCGTTTATGTCAAGGGTGTTTTTCTGCATGGGCCAGCGGCCCGGGGAGCGTTTTTGTGTCAGTGACGGAGCCTTGAATTCTTTTCGTGAGCTTTTGTGGCCTTATTTAAGCCTTTTTCGACTTCTGGGGTTTTTGATTTCTTTGGAAAAATTTTTCAAAGCTCAATTTTAGCTCGTTGGTTGGGTGGTCAATCTAGGAGTGAAACGAACTTGAGGCTCTCAGGGGAAGGAAAAAGAAGATAAAGATAATTTTAGGAAGCCTTGTTAGTCTCAAAATTGATGCATAACTAGACAAAAAAATTTTGAAGGATTTTAAAATTTGTTTAGAAAATTTTGAGGCTATTTTGAGATTTTCTATTCAAATTACGAGAAAAGCCTGGAGAGTAAACCGAGACGGCTAGTTTGCATCGTAGCAATGAATAACCGTCTCTCAAGTGTCCACAAGAGTATCTACTCGACCTGGCAAAGGTATCAAAGACCCGTCGCTGGTCTGAGTTGCCAGGAGGCAAGATTTGCATGTTCGCTGCTCCGCAATTACGGGCTCTAACAAGGCATTTCGTTCGCCAGACGTGCTTTGACGTCACCTTTGAAGTTCAAGAAGCTGCAAATTGATAAATATTGCGTCTCGCGAGCAGCTTCAAAGGCTAAGCGAGGATTAATTTCATCTCAGAGGAACTTTTTTTCGGCCGCACAGAACCGGTGAAACTTCGGGAGCTACAGAGCTTTTGGCACTGCTGGGAGAGTGTAGCAGCTTGTAAGAGTTCGTGTCTATCCTTCGAATAAGCGTTGCATAAATCACCCCGGATGAGAAATTAGCAAAGTTATTTATGGTGCTTGTACATTTAATAAACCAGCGTGCCAACAAATTACCAACAACATCCAGAGGTACTTCATTTATATTTATTTTCGAACATATTCGCCAGTTAGCTGCCTGTTTATGGAATTTAACAAACTCGTGTTATTTTTGCGCCTCTGGAACATGCTGTTGTAGTCATGGGAAATGATTAAGCGCGGTAGATTTGAATTTGAATACGCACTACGAGGTAAAATCTCTGAATGACAATGACGAAAGTTGCGTGGGTTGCGTTATCACAATTATAATACTGTAAGTGTGATGACAGTCATAAATTTTGTAATAAATATCTCGGCGAGAATGATGCTGAGAGACGGCTGTAGCTCGTCTGTCTTTTCCGTGGTGGTTTCAAAGCGGAAACTCGCTTTTGGGGCCAGGGAAATGAGTCTGTCTGTCTTTTAGTTCCTATTTCGAGACTTTGGACCTTTTAGCAAGAGACTTAAAATCAAAGTAAAAGTAAGGAATTATTTTGAAGCCAAAAATAAACTGCCAGAAATTTTTAAATTATGTTTTCTCATGGTCTTAATTTTGACTTACCCCCTTTTGGCTTACAGATCTTTTGAAAGCGCCCCTGAAGTCAAGGTTCAAGATCTTAATCCAAGAACCATAGAGTTTTTGTTTAAAATATCCTAGCAGCTTTGACTGGACTTACCTCTTTTGAGCCCTGAAGTCGAGGTTCAAGTTCTTAAGTCAAGGACCATAGAGTTTTTTTTTCTAAAATATCCTAAATAGCTCAGAAGCAGCTTTAAACTGGACTTACCTCTTTTGAGCCTTTAAAATTGTTCAAGAAAAAAATCAAAACAAAAATTGAATGGTCAGAGGAGAAAACTTGGACTTTGCCTCGAACTGGACTTTCCTCTTTTTAGCTTCAAAAAGCCCAGCCAGACAAAATAATAAACCCATCAGTGGCGCCTTAACCTCGCCTCTCTCGGCTTTGCGCCCAGACTCTCGTTCACACAGTTTCGGGCGAGCGTCGATTTTGTCATCGCCTCGCGTGCTTACACAAGTATGATGCGCAGTTAACACTTGTATACAGCAGAATCAAATGGTGATTTTATTTAGTTTTCACACACGAATAGCTTTTGTCGACATTCCGCCGACAAATCAGACGACAGACAAATAAGATGTTTACAATGGGCTGAGAGGTTGACGACCGGATTATTTCAAACTTATTTTTAGCGAGCTGGTAAACGCACTTGTTGATTATCTGTAACCTCTCGAGTGCTGGCAAATAGACAGATTTGTCACACTTTCTTATCTGCAGCTGATAGCCGAGTGTTCGTCTCCACATCGAGAGAGGCGGGGACGCGGGAAATTAATGAAAGCCAGCGTCGGCCAAATTGAATTACTGACTGGCATTTTTCCGCAAATTCCGTCAGTTCTTTTGATGCAGAAGCGCGGCAAAATAAACAGAACATTTTATTTAATTGCTCCCCCACTCAGTGCCATCGGGGCCACTGCAGCCAGCGCACTCCGTCATGCAGTTTTCGTCGTGATATTAAGCGAGAACCCATTAAATGTAATGTGATATTGCTGCACTCTCGACAGTCATGATTAATTTTGTTTACACTTTTAAAGTGTCAGATCGGCCATACGGAGCGTTGCAGAGGTCAATTTTTTACGTCCGCGTCTTGACACTCTGCTGATGGCGGAGTAATGAAAATTGGTTTAACGAGGAGTTAATTACTTACTGCAGCTGAGGAGGCAGCACATTGGATATGAATTTAAATTGATGGCGATTTCATTTCCTCAAAATGGAGACAAGCTAATCGGGATTGCGGGCGGGGCTCGACTAAACTTTCCAAAAAAGCGTATAAATTTGCATTTATTATTGCGGTTCCGGACGTGCCTGAAAAAGGCCATTATGCTGTTTTGCAGCCACGTATGACAGTCAGTGGGAGTGACAAGTTGCGGTGTGCGTTTTTCACATTTCCAAATTCGATCAGGATTCCCCGATATATGCAGCGTAATTGGGAATTGGTCGATATTCCAATTCCGAATTTGATAGTGGCTGTGTGATGTCAAATTGAGTGGAGATGAGTGGCCACAGAGGTCAATTCTAGAAGGTGTGGGGGCGAAACTGTCTAGGGAAAAGTCCAGTAACCTTTCCTGGACCTTTACTAGAGGGGAAAAATATTTTAGTATTTAAAATGCTGGTCAAAGGTCAATTTCTGACCTGTTCAGAAGACTCTTTGGACTCTGAAAAACGCAACAAAAATTTGTCTTCCTCAATTGGCCTTAAAACCGGTAATTGCTGATAGTTTGTTGCATCTCTAGGACTTGGTTCTATGTTCTAGACACTAAGGCACAAGGTTCCTTGAATTTTCCAATTTTGACGTCAAAAAGAGACAATACTGGTCCATAGAGTAAATGCGGAAAAAAAAGTTCAGTGGCACCTCTAGGTCTCGCCTCTGTGCTCCAGACACCAACCGACTGATTCCACTGCAAAGAGAGCCATTAGCGGTTGATTAAAGAATACGGGAATCAGCACCAAATCTCCAATTGTCGGAGCCTGCTGAGGCGCTTTGGAGAAGAAGGCACAAAGAACTTTCTTCCAATCCATTTGCTTTTTATATTCCAAGCTCATTTTCTCGTTTTCAGCCAAGTTATTATTTTCTCCATTTTCTCGCACTCTCGACTTTCGTTTCATCTCCCGTGCCGGACGACGGAGGCTCGAGCCTGAAAGAAGCTCGTTTATAATGGAGTTGTGCGGTTATTATTTAAATTGAACAATTTACTGGCCAAAAGCAGTCGTTTATAACATTTTTTGTTGCAAAAGTTCCGCGTGTTTTATGCATTGTATAACTCGCTGTGGCGACTATGGTGAGGAAGAAAAAATATGTATTAACACAAAGGCCGACTCGAGAGAGAGGAAAATCGCATCTGATGAAGTGCTCGTTGTATCGCGTGAATGCTAAACTCCAATTTAAGTAGATAAATTTTTATTACGCTCTTGAATTGTTCACTTCTGGTTGATCTTGAAAGGCACCAGACTAGCGGGATAGATACCGACGGAAACCAGAACGAGCACGCCGTAAAAGTTTATGAAATTAAAAATTGAAAAATATGTTTTGAGGTGGATGCAAACTGTTCTGTTTATTTTATTGCTCAGCCATGTCGGGGCGATAAATTGGCCGTTCTGCCTGATTTTTATTGCAGTTTAGGCGTTCTTTCATCGATCGCTTTCTGCAACGAGGAGACTTTTCGTGGTCAAGGCTGGCAGGCCAAAGTTTCGTCGTAACTAGCCTGCAAACAATTGAACTTTCACGTCTCACTTCCCCGAAAGTGGGTATCTTATTACGTCCGGCTCGTGGAACATGTCGTAATACCTCTCGCTCGGAAACATTTCCCACTCGGACGTGATCGTTGACCCACATCTGATGTGATTATTGTAATGAGACTCGGAGCTGCGTGCCGGGGAAAATTAAATGAAAAATTCGGGAATTTATTATTTCCTCACACACGGCGGGCTCTGATGTGCTCAATAAAGCTCTAGGATTACATTCACGAGCGTAATGTGCTGATGGAATTTCATCATTCTCGTAATATTACAGAGTTCATCGCGGGTGAAAATTATCCCGGGGCCAGGGGCGTAGGTGGGGGTTTCTAAGGGGGGAGGGGGGCAAATTTTCTAAACTACAAGAGTAGAAAACGGGCTCTTATCTTCGATAAACGTGCTCTAGATTTCCCCGAGTGAAATTCCCCTTAATTTTCAAAAAATAGACCTCCTTTCTAATACCGTTTTTGACGATTCTGGGCTCTTTTACGCCCCAGAGAGAGATAGTGAGAGTCAGCCCCCCCTTACCTCCGCCTCTGCCCATCCCACTTAATGGGTTTTTGCGAATTACTCACGATTGGAGTAATCTGTGACGCTCCTGCAGCCCCGTGCCTCCCATATTGGGCCCATAAATCCTTATTGCTTTTTCTTATCGGCACAAAAACTACCAGGGACCGCTTGGCATTAACCTGTCAAACACGATGTGACAAGGCATGTGTCGCCTTTCCATTAATATCCGGGAAAATCAAAGGAAAACCGAGGGGACTCAATTAATTTGGTCCGGGGTTTCAGCAGTAGCTACGTCCGCAGCAACGGGAGCAGCAACAGCTTTCAGGAGCATGCACACAACATCTCAGACAGTGGCTTGACATCGTCTCATATCCAATTCATTGCACACCATGGGTGGTCTGGAGTCTCACCATATGCGTATCCATTATTAATCATAACATTTCTCATCACCATCATCATCAAACTCAGCAATATCCGAGCCGAACTGAGCCGTGGTATAAATACTTGCCGGGCGACTACGACTCCGCATAATATGTGTGTACGAGCTCAACATGCAATCTCGTTTCATGCCTCACTTCTTTTTTTCACCACACGTCATTTATCAAACATATAGCTCGCTTGCTTTGCTTCTCCATGCGGCCGCGCATCCACACCACAGGACAGGACAGGGCTGGAGAGTCATTGTGATTTGTTGAGGAAAAGGGAAGGCTTTTTGAGAACTGGGGAAAGAAAGAGGGTCCTCAGACTAGTCAGAATTTCCCTGAAATGATCATTTTCAGTCTCTCAGGAGCCTCCATAGTTTTTCAAAATTTTCCAAAAAATCTAGTTTGAAATTGTAGAACTTTTTTTTAAGCAGAACCCATTTTTGAGATTTAGAAAAAGAGCCTCAAGAATTGTCAAAAATTTTATTTTCTGAAAATTTGTTTTATTTTTGAACTTCCCTTTAAGTTTTTTAAAAAAATATTAGAGTTACCAAAAGTCATTAATTAGCCTACAAAAGACTTTCTTAGCTCCCCCAAATAGCCTCCCCCAACCCCACCCCTGACCGTCGCATCGCACCGGCTATGACTAGATATGCGTTTATTCCACTCTTTGTTATTCTCATCAGCGGCATACGGCATGATCAAGCCTACATATTTAATTCGATTTCGCCAAGTGCCCGTCCAAATGTGGGCCGGACACGTCAATGATGTAAGAGAGTGCAAATTCACGATTGCCAACGAGTACAGAAATATTCGGAATCATCGACTTGTTGCACTTATTAGTGCTAATTGATTGATGGATGATTTTCGCCTTGTGTCTGCAGACCCAAGAATGCGGGGCCGATAAATTTGAACGAGCACCGCCCCGGATTACAGTCGTAATGGGCGATATCCAGCGGCGATTTCGCATTTCAATAACAGTTACGGATACGGTGCCAATTCCAGGCCGCTTTCGGGGAAATTCCTCAGTGATTTACTCCGGATCACTGCAACCCTCGGTTATTAATTGCCCCACCATTAGCTCACTTCAAATTGCAGCTAAACGGGCAATTGTCTCAAACACAATGGCGACTCGGAATTAATCACGTAACACTTTAGCGACCATAATAGGCACTTGTGAAGTGCCTTAATTAATTGCACTTGCAGCATAACTTTTCTCAAACTCCCTCCTTCGGCCCGAGCTGCCGAGTAACCGAAGGAGTCGAAGCAAGACGCAAGACAGCCCGAGCGGAAATGAGGCTGGTAATCCGAGTTTGCTCATCTGACCAAAACTATCAAATCCATCATCATTTCCCGACACCGAGGATTCCCTCGTGAGCCGTATAAGCGGTGTTGTAATTAACATTTCAATTCGATCGTAAATTATTAGCTACAGAAGCCACGCATGTGATTATCTATCGTTCACACTCCAACCCCTCATATCGCGCTTCACACATGAATTAGCTCGATTCTCGGTGGGCTTCCCGTGTTTATTAGGCTGTAATCTCGTGTATATCCGATGATGACAGCTCAACTGGGAAGATTATCCGAATTTGCTTCATTGAACGTGGGTCTCGGAGCTGCTTGGTTGCGTAATCTTTTACCTCCGGTGCAGCTTCGATTGAGCCTTTGATTTGGTAGGGGGAGGGGTAGTTCAAAGGCTATTTACGCTTCTGTAGATTTATGATTTAGGAGCTCAATACTTCTGAAGCCTAAAGTCTATTAGCTACCAAATTTTTAGAGAGAAAATTCAAATTTTCCTCCAATAAAAAAAATAAGTCTTTGAAAATAATTTATAAAAATTTTTTGGCCTAAAATAAAATCCCAAAAAATATTTCTTTCCTTTTTCCTTAGAATAAAATAGCATTTAGGACAAAATTTGGGAGAGCCTCTAAGTTATTAAATCCTTTTCTTAAAATATAGCTCTTAATTTAGGACTTTCAAGGCCTCTCTAGTTTCAAAGTATCCTCATCAAAGCTCCATATAATTAGTCTCCGAAGGAAGCTCTCTAATTAGCCACTAAAACAGGCCAAGGTTGGAGGAAACGTCTTCTCGGAAGCTGCAATCTTCTCCGCATCTCGCAGTTAATTAAAATTTTCGAGAGCAGCAGGCACATTCCGGATCCCAGCACGACCTGGCATCAGTTCCACCTCAATCTAATTACACGCCAGCGTATTTCAAATGCGCGATCTCGCAAACTAATTTTAAACCTCTTAACGCCATGTTCTCAGGTTATAATCAATTAACACGGGCTCCAGGCTGCTAGTAACCCGCTCAGCTCCGTCGCTCCATAATAAACTTTTTATAGACAACAGCACATTTCGCACCTTCTCTGGCTCCAAGTGAGTTTCGTGAGCCCCTGGATTTGGCGAAGGAGCTGCCTAATAAATTTTCATCAGCCTGCACTCGAAACTTTATAATGGTTCTGATTGTGCGACGTAAATCATAATAAACGAAATAAATCTTTTGCCATGCAAAATTCGCGCGCTCATGGATGCGATGCCGACGCGAGATTTATGCCGCTTTAATGTTTATATATTTACTTTAACTGAATAACCATGACCTAGTGCAAATGTTTACGTGTGCAAATGTAGTTTGAGCCGAGCTCGATGCGAGTTAAAGAGGTTTATCGAGTAATTAAATTTCCGATGGGAATGCGAGTGTTTATTATTTCTTTACAACATTATAGCGAATTGCATTTCATTTCAGTCCGACGCATGGGTCGCGACTGGCATTAATCGTCGATGTAATCCCCTCCATCGCTATTAATACAGAGATCCCCTTGTAATTGTAACATTAGTTGATTAATTCTGGGGTTATGGCGCATGCAGCAGTAATGCATGGAAATGCGGCACATTTTATTTGCGATTTGCATTATGCTCTGTTTGGTTTCGGTCACTCTAATGGAGCGGGGATCCTTTGTTTTGTGTGGCCGGTAAACATTGACTTTGGGGAAATCAGCTATTGCAAAAGTAATCAATGTTAATGATAGCTTAAGGGCTAGATTAATAGGGATAGAAAAGTATAGAGTGGAAATACGAGAATTTTTAGCTCGGCCCAGAAACTGTCAAATTGCTTTGGAACTGTCAAACTTCACCTGAGGGTATTTCCACTCTATGAATTTTTATCTATATTGCTAGATTATTAAAGCAGAATTTAATTTTCTCGAATAAGTGACCCAAAAACTTCCTAGATCCTAGGAGGACTTAAAATTCCGTGACTCTAAAAATCATGTTTCTTCGAATTTACAGGTTTTTAAAAAATGTCTAGTTATTAAAGATTTATTCTTTAAAATCTACCCTTCAAAAAAATTAAATTCTTTTATTTATAAAAATTAAAAACCTAAAAAACTTAATATTTTCTTGACTCAAAGCTTAGAAAAAAAATTTTAAGCGTCATTTAGAGTCATGTTAAGCAATCAGGTCCAAGTTTTTCAAGCTCCGGACCATTTTCCAGGTCCTTAAAACTATTCCATTAAGCCTTTTTAAAGCATGAACCTTATGGCTAGTACCTGATTAAGGTCTAGTTCAGATTTTCAGACTTCTCGACTACTTTTAAAGCCCTTAAAAATCTTAGTTCCTGAGCTAGTCAAAAAGAAGAAAAACATAAAGAAGAAGCCCAAAAAATATGGTCTCATAAATATGCTTCTTATATGGCTCACTCTTGGGATACCAAAAAGAACCCGACTGATTCAAATTTTATCAACTCCGATCGAGATCATTGAATCGACTCAGCTGAATAATTGACCTTGTAGGGAGATTAGTTTGAGCCGATTTGCCTCGTTTGATTATTTATGATCTCAAAAGATTTGTTTATTTTAACACTGGAGTTGTCTCGAAAGATCAATAGACGATATTATGTTCGCCCCAAGTGTAATAAAACTTTGAGAGATTACGAGATTAGAACGAGACACTTCATCTTGTGCGCCGCCTGCCACTCCGTCAAACTACTCAAGTCTGTCGTTTTCATTCACCTCGAACTTCGCTCTCGCACTGCTCGCATCATGAGCTTGAGTTGGTAAAAGGTTTGTTTGTTTGACTTGAAAATTGACACTTGCGTCTCGGTGACATTGAGGGGCCTTTGAAAGCGAGAGTGACGGTGACGGGGAGCATATTGCACTGATTTCGGATGTGACGTAACGCGCAAATAAGCCGGCCTAAGCCGCTTTAAAAATGGGAACTGGCAGCACTGCAAAACGTTTTATTCGCTTGCGACATTACATCGGAGTCGGCACTAAAACAATTTTATACTCGCCCGTACGCTTTGCAGAGCTGTTTATAGACATATGGTAAACTTAATTGAATACTTGCACTTTGTGTCACACTTTGTGGTGATATATTATTCATGTATCGCAGTCGAGAGCTCTAAGCCGATTTGCGTTCGTTCGTTCTGTGCAATGTCTTTATTATTATTGCGCTTTCATAGTGCCTTTTATTGCTTTTGATCTACAATTTAATGTTGCCTCGCTCTGTGACTGTGCCTGTGACTGTGGAGGCGCATTTTATGTCGAGTTCGGGCTTTGCTTTAATGGCTTTTATTGCATCGCTCTGCCAGGGAGGCTTTTTGGGGTTCTGATTTGTTAAAATTATATTAGGCTTTGCTTTTATGGCCCCTGAAAAATTGAATCTCAGAGGAACCAGGCCTAGACGTGGTGTCTTTTTTTGTGACATTTAAATTTATAAGTAAGAAATATCCCTTAAAATAGTAAGACCTCTTTTTCTTATTTGATATCATCCCAAGAGGACGCTGAAAAATTCAGAACCCATTTTAAAGCATTTTTCAGAGTCCTCTTGAATAAGTTTTTTTAGTTTAAAATAAAAATTGGGGCCTAAAAAAATCGAGAAAAGCCTGAAAATAAAGAAGTTTTTGTGCTAGTATTTAAAATTTAAATCCCAACAAAAAAGTCCAGTCTCTGTCCAAAACAACCCACAAAATCTCTTCCAGAGATATGATTCGTCCCCGCGAGTCCGGTTCGGTGTCAGTTTGTCAAAAAGCAAACCACATTTAATTTCAATTACCGAAGCACGGAGCGCATTTATGGGCCCGAGTGGACGTATGGACAATGAGGAAGCGATGCAAGCATGACACATTGCAGTGATGATAAATGAGACATCTATTTGTTATCATCATACACCCCTTGCTACACAGCTCCTATGATACACGTCAAATCCAATATACAGACGTTACAAGCGAGGAGTGTGGCTTGTCATTTGTAATCAATTGACCTATTGATGGCTCTGGCAGCACATTCTACAAACTCGCATTATGGGTCTGGTGATAAATTGTCGAACAATGTGTAAACTGGCTCTGGCTCGCTCCAAATATGTAGGTCACATGTCGTGTGGTCTCACGGAACGGCATCCGATGAAAAATGTGACTTTAATGGTTTCCAATTAGAGCGTCAATTTTCGACGAAGGTTCTTTTCTTCAGCGAACGCGAGAGCGCAAATGGCAGCCTCAAGGATGCGAGCTTACCGACATCCAACAGACGACTATTAGGGCTAATCCCCAAAGCCCTAAATCAAATTTGTAATCCTTTGAATTATATACGACTTACCGTGTCTTAGCAGCAACTTGTGAAATTGCTAAGCACACACAGACTCTCCTCATGTCTTGTAACCCGGCAGTGTGTTTGGTTTTATGGCGAACAAAGGCCTCATGAATATTTTAATCACTCTTTTATGGGCAGCGCAGTTCGCCTGCTCCAGTTCGATAGCTGGACCGCTTCCAGTCCGGGTTTACGAGCTTCGGAATTTAGAAACCGCTTTGACGGCATCCCCAGTTGACCTTCCACTTGACCTTCAGGTTTGCAAATTGGATGTCGATCTCTGAACCTGTCAAAATGGCCTGAGATGCTCATAGAGAGTTAGTCTAGAGGATTTTCCTTCCTTCCTTTAGCACTTCTTAAATTGGACCTTTCATTCAAAAGCGATGAAAGTGAAGAGAAATTCAGAATAAAGTTGCTCCGTTTTCTCTCTAGGAATAAATTCTTGGGACCTAAAAATTTTTAAAATAGACTTTTCCCAGTAAAAAAGTTTTAATTTGGTCCTCCTCTAGAATTCACCCTCTATGGTCCTTGAAACCCTCAAAAGCTAGCTGATTCCATAATTTTTCAAAAAGAAATGCTTCGTTTCAATTCTAGATATCTGTCTCTATGGCCTAAGCAAGCCTTTGAAAATTCCAAGATATATTGTCTCAAGGTTGTTTGCGAAAAGAGCAGATTTATCGTCTGCTTACTCGCGTCGGAAAACGATTTATGGGAGCCCTAAGCCCCGAGGCACTAAATAGAAAATTCGTTAATCCTCCACATAACTTACCTTTATGGGAGAGCGTTCAGGAATCACGTTTACGTGATTGATTTACAAATTACGTAAACCACGTGTCTCCTCCAGCTGCCAACGGCTCTCACGAGGCGATGCGAGGCGCAGCACTTTATTAGGCTCGCCATAAAACGCCGCTGATAGTAGCTATTACCAACTTATTTATGTCTTTTTCCGTATTTATGTCTTTCCAGAATCCACCAACTGCAAAGACGTTGCGTGCCCGGAGCTCAAGAAAATTGAGTGCCCCGCAGACAGTAGCTCCAAGATTGTTTATCCATCGCATGTGATCGAAACTTTCACCCCCGAAGAATACAAATACAACGTAAATGGCTCGGATTCGAAGGACGAGGACGAGCACCACGACGACGATGATGGCTCCAAGTTGAGCAAGATATTGCAGAAACGATCGATTTTACACCAAAGACGTGAGCCGATAAAGATTGTCCCTGGAGGCCATTACGACATCCACAAGAGGAGCGTCGACAAGTACGACTTCTTCTTGGAAAACAACACGTCAATCAACTCGAGCGACCTGCAGGCCCGCTGCTGCCCCTACAAAGAGTGTCGGTGCATGGAGTGCGTCGAGCTGCACTGCAACAGCCCCCTCCGACCCCTCCTGAGACGCAACAGCTCGCGCGTCCCGGGTGACTGCTGCGACGAGTTCGAGTGCGCCAGTCCCTCCTTCTGCGAGTCCGGCTCGGGAGTCGTGTTCGAGGAGGGCAGCGAGTGGATGGAGCAGGACTGCCAGACCTGCAGGTGCGAGAACGGCGAGAAGAAGTGCCAGATGTACTTCTGCAAGCCGCTGTCGTGCAGCAAGAAGGTGCGGCTGGCGGGCGAGTGCTGCGAGAAGTGCGACGAGAGCGAGACCGACTTCTGTGCGGGCGAGTCCAACTGCAACGTTCACTGTGCGAGTGGGTTCGAGAGGTCTCCGAGCGGGTGCAACTTGTGCCGGTGCAGCTCCCGTTCGGGCGGCAACTCGAGTGTCACGAGTCCCACCGCAGCCATTACGGAGAATGCAACAAGTGACAACAGCACTGTGACGTCCACAAATATACACCAAACTGCCTGCGACGATAAATTGGACCAAGTCATAAGGATAAGCGCCATTGTCGTCGGCAGCCTCGTGGCCATCCTCGTTTTGCTCCTCGTTGCATACATCCTGCGGTACCATCGCAAAAACTGCCGATCCTACAGAACCGTTCCGAGCAGCAGCGAGTCGCTGAACAAGATACAGAGATACCAAGAGCACAATTGAACGCCCACATCGTGATCCAATTACTGCTTTATTGATAGGCGCATCATTATTGTAGGTAATTTATATAAAAGCTGATTTGTGAAGATAGGCAGTGGGTTTCGCGCATTACGGATGGGATTTTCATTTAATTTTTGTCTAGGGTTGAAGGTTCGAGAGTTCGAGGGGGACGTCCTTACGCCATGGACTTGGGTAGCTACAGTCATACAATTTTTAAAATTATTTTTCGGTAAATAAAATGTTTTGTTCCTCAGAAATCCTATTCAAAATTCAAATTAGGATCATTTTTTAATCAGGGGGTCTCTAAGGGGGGTTTTAAGGTCAAATGAGATCTGAATATATTTCTGCAGACTCAAATCTTAAATAAAATGGAAAAGAAACTTAGAACAAAGCTAGATTGGCTACTTCCTTGGATTCCTTTCGAGCCTTAAACTTGAGAAATGTGAGCTGTAAAACCATAATTTTTCTAATTTTTCTTTAAAAAATTTTTCTGGACTTCCAAAAATCCTTCAGGAGCTTTCGAAGGTCTCCAAGTGGCCTCCAAGTATCTTTCTGAAACTCAAACTGGAATTTCTCATTTTCGGGTTCAAAATGCAAAGACTCCTTAAAAATGACTTTTTCCATGTTAAAAAATGGCTCCAAGAGGCCACAAAAATATTCGTAATAAGCGAAACCCACTGTCAACGATGAAAATATTGATGAGATGAGACGGATCCGAAGAACAATGTTGATTCAAGTGTAGTTTTGTTATTCACTTTTTAGAGTATATTATTGCAACATTTTCCCCTTAACTTGTGATAGTTTTAACAGTATACTACTATTGTTAAATTTAGATAGTAATCGTGTGTTTCATCTTCCATCATTTTCTTCTGGAAAGCCCACCACGTACGTATTCGGGAAAGAAAGGGGTCGAACACTAACGAACCAGGATAAATTTGCCATTAAGCGATCTCTTTGCAGTCCTTCAAGTAGTTTGTACTCCCCTAGATTATTATTTTTGTACGCACAGGCTAACAATTGGTCGGAAAGCGAATATTGTGCTCATTCACTATTTATCCTAGTCTCCTTGGGTGGCTCGCAAAAGCTCAATTTTGAAATTTTATTTATACTTGATTGAATTGTACTTGCCAGGTAACACGTTCGCGTACTATCAACATCTATAATTACTCTGCACGCAATCTAAATACATAGTAAACTACAAAATGATTGTTGTAGGCTGAATTTCCTCATATCACTTGTATAGATACCAACAAACCAAGCATTAAAATTATATCTAGTATTCAAAGTATTAATTTATGTTCTGTTTATTATTATTATTGACTACGAGAAGAATTGAAATTTACTCGCCGCGGCCCGTCCGTATTGCGAGGTAATAATGAAAGGTTTATGTTGCTCCGCATTATTCACGTTCATATTGTTTTATTTGTGATAAGATACATGATGATTTGAGAACTATTTTTGTATATTTAATATCAGCTCTGACCGTTCAGTTCAAGTGCTTGTGTAGGCTATTTTTAGTTGGAATTGTAAGATAAGGTAACTATGATTATTATATACATTAGTGTTGTTAGATTAAATTGAATAAAAGTTTATGAAATCGGTTTCAAGGTTTCACGCACCTGCAGTCCTTAAGCCTCGGTTTCCGCTGAATTAACTCTCGTAACTCAGAACTTAGTGTATAGAGAGGTAGTGACTTCAAGTCCTTAATTTTATTTGAAAGGAGCTGGAGGCTCAGTAAGTATTGCCTCTTTGCGTTTTTTAGATTTTGAAAAAAGCTGTTTGGTCATTTTATGAATTTTAGGTGGAAATATTTTTTTTCTCAAACATAAATTTTTTCGGCCAAAAAGCTTTGTTAACGTGATTCTGGGGATAAACCTTGTCAATTGAAAGCTTCAGGGGCCGATTTCGAGAGAAAAAAATTTTGGCCAAAAATCCTGAAATTCGATTTTTGTTAACGAGCGGAGGTTTGGCCAATTTTAAAATTTTAGGTGAAAAAATTTTTTTCTCCAAAATCCACTTTTTCGATCAAAAATCTTCGTAAACGTGTTTCTATGAGTAAACGTAGACGTTTTAAGGCTACAGGGATCAATTTTGAGACAAAAAAATTTTGGCCAAAAATCCCAAAATTCGATTTTCGTTAACCAGCGGAGGTTTGGCCAGTTTTAAAATTTTAGGTGAAAATTTTTTTTTTCCAAAATCCACTTTTTCGATCAAAACTCTACGCAAATGTGTTTCTTTAAGTAAACGTAGTCAATTGAAGCCTTCAGGAACCAATTTGGAGACAAAAAATTTTTGGCCAAAAATCCCGAAATTGAGTTTTCGTTAACGAGCGGAGGTTTGGCCATTTTATGAATTTTAGGTGAAAAATTTTTTTTTCTCCAAAATCTATTTATTTAACCAAAACGCTTCGTCAATGTGCTTCTTAGGGTGAACCTAGTCGATTGAAGGCTGATGGGATGATTTTCAGGACCAAAAATTTTTGACTGTCTCTCTAGATAATCGCCTCTACATTTCGCACTTTTACTTTCCCGTGTACGGCCCCCTTGTACGCTTTTCATTATAACAATGCTGCAGCAATTATCTCGCTCATTGTCTAACTTTGCCTTGTTACTGCCTGGGAGTTTTTAAGAAAAGCCCCATAAAAATTTCCCTCATTTCCCGGAAAATGCCGTAATTAAGATTATAGCGCTAACAATGGATACTGTGATTACAAGAAAAAATCAAGAAATGCTGTTAATTAAGAAATCTCTGATGATTCCTCGCTTCTTGTTTCGTTTTCTCAGCGCATTTTCCTCGAGTATCATGGCAAAAAGAATAGAAGTAAGTACAAAGGAGGACAGAAAATAGAGTCCGCAGTGTCCCTGGGCGGTTTTGAGGGAAGCGAGACGGGGAACAGAAAAAAATGGAAAATATATAAATTCTCCCAGAGCGTGGATTGTAAAGAGAGCCGAATAGAAGTTATGAAACTTGTGTCACTTTCGAGGGAAAATGTAGCAGAAGACAGCAGAAGAGGCCGTGAGAAAGGATGGAAATGCAAAGTTACATAATGTACTGCCTCGTCTTGCCTGCGGGACAATTATACACAACGAGTCTCGATGCGCGTAATAACGTCCTCTCGTCCCTCCCCAGCCCTGAGCCTCTGCCATGGAATTAAATCATACACACGCGGACAGGGCTCTTTGAAATATGGCTGCACTCTTTCGGGCAACGGCGCTACTTTCTCGTTGTTCGAGAAGAAAAATGGCCCGAGTTTCTGAACCTTGGAGTCAGAGTTCGGAGACGGCATATTAAATCTCGGCAGAGGTGTTTCTGTCCGTCTTGAATTTTTAGCTCAAGAACCAGAGGAGATAGGGAGTTGGGGTTTCGTCTGTCTGTCTGTCAGTTTGTTTTAAATTTTATTTCTCAAGAACCCGAAGACATAGAGGCTTGCAGTTTTCTCCAGGGCCTGAAACAGGTTCATAGAGAAGATTTTAATTTTTTCCTTGATTTTATTTTGTCTGTCTGTCTTTCCGTTCTAGACTCTATAACTCAACAACCAGAAGAGAAGGAGACCCCTATTTGCGGACCCGACAGACAGACAATTTTTCGTGTCCTCCCAAAGCAAATATTTAATTGAGAACGCCTTGAGCCGGCGCATGTCTTCATGTCGGTTTAATTTTGATTTTGCATGGAATCACTTTTCGGCGCTCGCTTTGTTATCTTTTTTGCCTTTCCGCTCCGGAGCCAGCCTCCGAACTTTTTAATGAGACATCAAACATTTCGGTGGATTCATCAAGTCTCTAACAATGTGCGGTGAAGCCTCACACGTACATGACATGGGATGGCAGGGGCTTCCCGTAATTGCAGAGGATGTAATTTAGGTGATAAGGCTATGATACGGCATGACGGAAGGAAAAATGGAAAACATGACTTGCGAATTCTCGGCTCACCCCCTTCCTCGCAATTCATCATTCACGAGTGCCCCAGATCCTGCAAAATTGCGTCCAATATTGCGGATTCCCCGTCGGCTTTGTTCCTCCCCGAAATGAACGAGAATCGAAGGACTCTCTATATGTAAATAAACTTTGCTGGAGTGATAATAAAAGTTTTTCCTCCTGCATTTTCTTCGCCCCATTGTCTCGTGCTCGGAACAAAAACTACAATATTTTATGACATGCCATCCAGGATTTCCTTCAATTCGTTCAGATTAAATTGCTTGCTCTCTCCTGTCTATCGCTTTTCGCCTCGCCTCGCCTCTCTGTTTTCTATATCTACTCCATGTGTTTGAGCTTTCTGGGTAAAAACTAGACAGGCAGAGCCGGTACTTATCGAAAGCCGCTTCCACCAAAGCCTCCAGTACGTCCCTGGGCCGACTGCCGAGCATGGGAACTGAAATGCTGGGAAGGAGGAAGTCTATGGTAATATTATTAATTTTATTAGCATTCATTCCTATGCTTGCAGAAGAAATTTTCCTGCTGTCTTTTATGTTCCGTGTGCGCGTTGGCGTCTGCTGTGTATGAAAATGAGCTGAAAACTATTCATGCAAAACACCGAGAGGGCTCTCGAAAAGGTAAAAAACATCCACCCACGCATTTTTTGGGGCGCTGAAAGGTCTCCTAAGTGTCCTCTGGCTGCTCGCCGAGAGATAGTTTGACGTCGACGATGATCCTTCAGAAGGGCACAAGTGGCTCGGTGGGAGAATTCCCGATACACGCAGACAAAAGGCGGAAAAAGAAGAGAAGAGAATACCGAGGTGAAGCCAACTGCCACTTGGAATTATTGATGCAAATGGCATTACAAACTTCAGGCTTCGAGTGCATTTTTATTCCCTCTGGTCGTGATATTCCGGCGGGAAATGGAGCTGACAGAAGTTGGCACCAATGAACCGGAGTTGTCTGTTTGCCGGGAATTCCGTCTTCCGATTGGCTTCGCATCTAATTGGTCTCGGGGACTTGCAGGCGTTCTCGGCGTGTTTTTCGTCCGCAAAGAGGCTTCTGACGTACGGGTAATGGAATTTGCCTGTGAATAAAATTTGCTATCAAGAGCTAGGCTTTATCTAAGGAGAAATTTGGAAAAATAATAGATTGAAAAGAGAAGGTAAATTATGGGGCTCCCTCCCCTCATCAGGGGAGGTAAATTAGAGGGTAAGAAATCGAGGAGAGAAGGGCAGAAATTCAGGAAAAGAAAATATTAGTAATTTTCAAAAGGTTTTAAATCCAAGATGGTGGCTAAACTAAAAAGTTCACGCTTCAGCAGCCGCTTTAAAGTCAACTGGGCTTTCCTTCTCCCATGTTCGCCTAATTACAGTGATTACTCGCTCGTGAATCTTAGCAGCGAGAAGGTTTACAAGCAATTCCGCCCGGATTCGCTGCGAGAGATGAAAGCCTCTAATTAGCTAGACAGCGGCAAGAGCATCATTTTTTCTTCTGCTAGATTTACCATGAAATTTATAATTAGACTCTCACGCCTCGTCACCATCTCCTTCGTCAGGGTTCCGTTACTTTGAAATGGCATCTGTCCCCATACCGGACGAGGCTGCCACCAGCGCACCACCAACAAGTTTGCCTCGCAAAGTTGTCGTCGAGTGGCAAACAAACAATTGCCAAGGAAATGAAAAACATAATTAGGACGTATTTAATTACGCTTGACGCTGGAAGGGATATTGTGCACGTCCTGTGGTGCCCGAATGTGGATGAAGCGAACGTCAGACGGACTAGAGCTTCTTTGGCACTTTTTGGGGCTCTGCGAAAACGCGGTGAAACACAACAATCCATGACGCAATTAGTGTCGTAATTTTAATGATTGTGGCATCGAAATGCGAGACGTTCCGGGGCAGCGATACTTTTGAGCAAATTAGCGCCTTCGGGTCCTGCAAACCTTCGCAATTGATGACCTCCGCTCGCTGGCTCGCTGGCGTGGGAGGAGGACGCCCAGTTGATTAAAACATTTGTGATTTAATGAGCTTCTGACGTACTGGAGCACGCAAACTGTTAACCCACTATCGACCAATTTTTCTTCCCACTCAAGATTATTTATTGTAGACTCAAAAATTTACAAATATTTTTTAAAAATAATTTTATAAAGGCTTTTGAAGATTTTTAACCTATTTCTTGCCAGAAGTGCGTTATTTTCCAGTCAAAAATTTTTTATGAAGGTCTTTAAAGTTCATTTTAGGGCTTAAAAACCCAAGATATTTTTTCAACGATTTTGAATGGTTTCTAAATAATTCCTCATTTTCCTTAAAATTTAGTCCCATGAGTTGGAAAGTGACCCGTTGTCAATGGGTAAAAAATGGGTTAAAAATGTTCATTTTAGGGCTCATAAACACAAGACATTTTTCAAAGATTTTTAATGGTTTTCCTCATTTTCCTTGAAATTTATTTCCATGAGTTTGAAAGTGTGGGTAGAAAATAGGTTAAAAATAAATAAAATGACTCACGCAAGTCCTGAGTGATAGAGGGTTAACTAGGGAGAGAGGCGACTTACCGTGTCGGAGGGCAGTTTGCGGCTTTTCATCCGTCCCCGCTATCGACTGGGATTCAATTAAATCCGGATTACGGTGCCAACACCAGTGACGTGCACATTTTGCGAATTTACCTCCATCGCGTACGGTGCGAAGCCGATCCCTTTGTATCTCGCCGCATTGTTCGGCCACCTTCTGAATTTGTTCCTGCCGCAAGCCCCGCATGTATTCGGTGTAATCAAATGACTTGAGGAAATTCTCGAAATCCGATAGAGCGCTAAATGAAGAGTGAACGATGATAATGATGGCGATGATGGAAGAAAATTGCGATAAGACTGCGAAGAATCTTTGTCGCGCAGAGGGACAATACGGTCGAGTCCATGCGGATGACAACTCGTAAGCCTCTTCTAATTGCGTTTTAATCCACTCCTCACCTGGATCCGGTGGTGGAAAATATTCCGGGAATGCATCTCGTGCGAATCAAGTGGTGCAGCCTCATGCCGACTTGGACACAATCGAGATGGGCTTTTCTCTCGTCCTCTTCGGCTGTGACGTTCTTCTCCCAGTCCAGATGGGATTTGGCCAGCTCAGTCATCACTTCGTTTTGCCTGCCTGGAATTTTGACAGCCTTGGATTTCTCGGAAATCAAGTGGATTGTGAACTTTGTCTATGAAGGTCTTTCCATGATTAGCTTACACAAATTGAGACCAGGAAACCCATTCTGGTTACGCCCTTGCCAGATTTTTCTTCACAGTAAACCCAGGTCTCTAGATGGTCGAAAAGTCGCAAAAACGGACAGACAGACGGACATTTTTCACAGCCAACAGAGAAGGCCCACCTACGAACTCACGCCAGCTCTTCAATTTGTAATAGTCAAATATGTACTTCCTCGACATGAATCCTCTGAAACGCCTCTGAATAATTCCTGCCAGGTGGTCAAAGTGCCGATCCAGAATCTCCTCCACCAGGTCAGACACGAGAATTTCGATATGCTTGTGAGCCAGATAGCGGGCAAACTGGGCCTGAATAAGGAATGCTGCCCTGTGCTGCCTCTCGACCTCCCTCCTCACAACGAAGCCTCGGTAGTGTTTCTGTAGAATTGTTGCCGCTTCCTCTGCCCTGGCTCTGCTGATGGACTGCTCCCCGCTAAAACGTTGATTGAAAAGATTAGTCGGCCTCCTTTCAGCCTGTAACGAGGAGACTGTGAGAGTCCGAGGATGAATGAAATGGAAAACCCAATATTTAACCACTAATCTAGTTCCATTTAAAACGTGAACTACATGCTCAATAGGAAACTCCACTGCAGCTTACGGTGGCTTTCATTTTCCGATAATAGATCTTTGCAATAAACGGCAAATTTCATTTCGCTACGCCACGAGTTTTTGTATTCGCATTTCGCACTGAACTCGCATCGGATCCGGAGAGAACAATATCCACTTGCAGAAGCAGACTGTGCGCCAACTGGTATAGTGTGGATAAAAACAGTTGGGGAGATTGGGGCGAACTCTGCAGCAACACGACCGACTACCGGCTTGCTAAACATTTATTTTATTTTTCTCTATTGTTGATTAAAAGTCGGAGAACAGGGGGGCAGGTCTGTTTGTCCCGGAGTCAGCGTTATTCGCACTCCAGACGGACAGAGTAGGCGTCGTTTAACCCTTTCCCGACCGGTATATTTGTATCTATTTTTTCAGGAGGGGGAAAATTAAAAATGGTGGAATCAGGGGCGTAGGAAAGGGGGCTACTTTTACGTCAAAAAATATCTCTTTTTAACCCTTTCCATTTCATAAAATTTTTCAAAGTAAACAGTCAAAGATAGCGGCCACTTTCTTGAACTTTCGAGTTATTTAGAAACGACTAACTTTTATCAATTTTATGCCTAAAATGAGCCTTAATGTAACAGACTTAGTTTTTATTGACAGGTTCGTTTTCTAGATTATAGGATTTGCTTGTCCAATAATGCTCGAGCTCAAATAAGACAATCTGCAAAAAGGACGTTAAATCTGTTTAGACCCCTCCCCTCCTCCGCCTCTGGTCGGTCTTGAGACTTAAATGTTTGGATTTAAAAAAGTTGACTCAATGATTCTGGAAAGTCAAAACAAAATAGGCAATTTTCCCCGCTTGGTTCGAAATGGGTTAAGAAGCAGTCGAAGTTAATGGGCTTTACGTGTCTCCCTTTTTCAGCCACCGCCGTTTGAGTGGCCACTTTTACATCCCCGAACCGTTTTTGTAACATTGAAAACTCCGACTTCCACATTGCCTTCCCACTTCCCTTCGACCGTGTGCGGTACTGCGGCATTTGCTAAGTTAGGCGGAAACATTTCAACGAAACCAAAGAATTTGATCACTCATCGGCCGATACGCAGAGCAGAGACTGGGCCATAACGTGAAAACAGTCGTGCATAATTCGATTAGGGTTTTAAGAGCCGGAGCCCAGCCTTTCGCTGCTCACTGATTATCAGAGTGCGAGTCTCTGAGGGATTTCATAACGAGATTTTGAGTGAATTCGGCTGCTACATGGCCGGGGATCCAATTTTAAAGGCGATTTCCCAGAGCAGCAGGTCACAACTCGTTCCCCGGGGGATTTAAATTTTCCCGAAACGCGCAAAGTAATTCGTTTATGGTAAACTTAATCACTCATTTATGAAATTGCAGCAGCAGGAGCCAGCACACGGCCCGAGCAAGGGAGCCCGGGATGAAAGCAGGTTAAATTAAAAATGTAAATAAACACACACACGCAAAAAGGTCGGCCGATTCGGATAAAGTACGCACCAATGCCTCGCGTTAATCTGCTCCTTGTAAAACGTTAAATTATATTTATCAAGCAATGTGTCGAGGTGAAAAAGGTAGCCAGATGATGATGATGGCGATGATTTTTTGCCGCTCGTCAGGCTCGTCTTTAAACCCCGCCTGCTGCCCGCCACCGAGGGGGCCCTGCTTGTGCGAGACCGAGACCGAGACGGACCTCTTTCTTCTGCCTTCATTTAACCTCGACGCGGAACTACGCTTTATTGAAATTGACACTTGATTATTTGCACGTCGCTGTCAATTAATTAGCAAAGATGGCTTTGATGAGGGCGCTAGAAAGTGTTATATCGGGTATTACACTCCGGCCGACATCGATGCACGTTTCCACAACATGCATTATTTATTTCCAGCTACATAGTGCCCCGAAACTCGAATCAGAACATTATTTTGCTGTTTCACCGATATGTTACACATTTTCCTGCTCGTTACCCCGCCACGAGTGCCACAATGATTGCTGGTCTATACGAGTCCCGATATGAAAAATGCATGTCAAGCAGATGCAAGCTCTAGCAGCTTCGGAGTAGAACCAGAAGTTCCGGGTCAAAATTGCAGGGGCTTCAGAATGTCCGTCGGTCTGGGAGTCTGATTTCAATGGAAGCTTTTCTGGCGCCAGGAAAACTTTGATAACTTTTCTTTGATTTTCTCAGAAATTTTCCTTACGGTAGACATTTTTGTTTTTCGGAAAAACCTGGGAAAATCC
Organism: Forcipomyia taiwana; assembly: GCA_963930915.1. Taxonomy (NCBI): domain Eukaryota; kingdom Metazoa; phylum Arthropoda; class Insecta; order Diptera; family Ceratopogonidae; genus Forcipomyia; species Forcipomyia taiwana. The sequence goes on from CAWVOI010000021.1 coordinate 225,414, forward strand.
TCAGAAAAAATTTTGGAACTCGGAAAATGGAAGATTTTCCACAAGATTGTCACTTTTAATTGTCTTAATTCCGAAAATTTTCATTAATTTTTTTTTGAAAGAAGTTTTCTGGGGGAAAACTCATAAAAAATTTTGGAAAAACCTCGTGAAGACATAAAAATCGGAGGTTTTTTATTTTTTCGGTCATGCAAAAATTTTCCTTGTAATATCAGAAGATAGTTTTCCCGAAACACTGAAAGAAAAACTCCGGAAAAACTCGGAAAATTTCCTCAACCCAAGGTCTGCTGAAAAAGAAAATCTCGAATAAAAACTCGTCCTAAAAATGAAAATGTTCCACTCCTCAACAATGAGAAAAGCTCATCCTCGGCCTCACGTGAAAGGACTCACCCATGTTGAAGTTTTCGGTGGGCTTTATCTCACCTTCATATGCTGCTGCACTACTCTTTTATGCATAATGCATTATGCGCTGCTTCCTTTCTTACTTACAAAAATGGCTCTACATATAATCATATTATTAAATGAACATGCGAGAGCGAGCTCTAGAGCATGGAAAGGCAGACGGAGCACGTAGTAAAAAGGAAACAAATATAAATAAAAGTGACACAATGTGCTTGGAGCTCGGCTCTCGGAGCTGTAAAACCGACATTTTGTGCATGCATATGTATGTTTGGTGGGAACGACAAGCAGCAACTTTCTTCTCCGAGCCAGCAACCTGTGGTGTCGACTCGACGTTTTCTTTTGCTCCGCAGTCTCTCTGCATCTCTGCGCTATCAGTTTCGCAAGCTCGAATTGCGAGAAAAGTTCAAATGCGCTCATACTCTTTGATGAATGGAGGCAACAATGGTTAGCAATTTTGTCAGCACTTCGTAGGCCATTGAGGTGGTAATTCATATTGTGTAAAACTTTTTCTGCTTCGATGGCTCTCACCTTGAGTCTGTTTGGCTTCGATTTCCAGACGACCGAAGAGAAAATCGAGTTGAGAGGAAAATTCCCTCAAGTGCAAGTCAAGTGGGGTTAAGAAAATTTTCCATTCAAAGCAAGAATTTACCGGTTCAAAGAGTTCTCGAAGGAGTGCAGCTCTATATGAATGACCCCCACAAAGTAAGGCGCCGCTTCGCTTTTCCAAAATGACGGTTATTTATTTTCAAATATTGGAGCACGTGGTTGAGCTCGTCTTCGGAGTAAGACTCAGCCAGATTCCGTTCTGACTGACGTTCAGGAAGACCCCCCTTCGCAAGATAAGGGGGTATTCTGTCTCGGGGACTCGGTTGATCTTGAACCTGGACAGGAAGTAGAAGAACAGGATCTTGCATTCCAGCAGGGCGAATCTGATTCCTAGGCACTGACGAGGTCCGAGTCCAAAGGGCTGGAAGGCAAAGGGATCGATAGTGTCTCTGTTTTCCTCTGAGAACCTCTCAGGAATGAACTTTTCGGGGTCAGGGAAGAACTTTGGGTCCCGATGAATGGAGAAAACTGGGAAAACTACCGAGTCGCCTTTCTTGAAGATGAATTCTCGTCCTTGAGAGTCGGTGAGAGTGGTTGTTTTGTTGCACTCTCGGTCGGTTATGAAGCTTGGGGGCCACTTTCTTAGGGTTTCTACAAAAAAGAGGTATGAAAGTAGGCTTAAAATAGGTTCAAAGGTCTACCTTCGATAACCATGTCCAGGTACTTGAGCTTGGAGATATCTTCATAAGTCACTTCAGCTCCATCGAGGTCAGAAACTGCCCCGTTTATTTCCTCGTGAAGTTTTTCTTGGACATCAGGGTTCAAAGCCAGCTCGTAGGCCATAAAACTGAAAAGATTGGCAGTCCCGTCGAAGCCAGCCACGAAGAAAAACACCGACTGAGCAACGTAGTCGTCCTCCTCCCATTTGAGAACCCCTTTCTCCTTCATCTCTACTAGGAGCTGGATCATATCAGGTCTAGCGGAGCCACTCTGAGCCCGACTTTTCATTGACTCGAGGACAATTTTGCGGAAGTACTCGCTTGTAGTCTTATCCAGGATCGGAATTTTCAGCATCGGAAGAACCTTGGGGAAGTTCATGACAATGAAGAACTTCAGGGACAAGAGGGGTCCGAAATTGGTGAGAGCTTTTCCCTTGAGGAAAAACTCGTTCTCTCGGTCTTTCATGGAGTTGACTTTGACTCCAAAAGCCGAGGTCGCAATGACGTCATTGCCAAGCCTGACGAAGAGGTCCTTTGCCTCAAACTTGTAAGGTTGACCTTGAGAGACCTCCCCGACGTACTGGCAGGCGTCTTTGGCGCAGTCCCGGATTAGGTCGAAGAAGAATCTCATTTTGGAGCCCGTGAAAGTCGGACTCAGGACGCTCCTCATGTCCTTCCAGCGCTGGTTCTTCATCATAAACAGGTTCCTTCCGAAAATGGGGTCGGCTTTCTCGTCTCTTCGAACAAAGTGCCTTCAGAATGGGGGACTCGAGGTACAAAATACTCACAGGTTGCCTCTGTGGTTGACGAAGCAGTCAAAGTGCTTCACGTAGATGCTCCTCATGAGTTCCGTGTCCCGAATCAGGAACGTGGGCTTCATGAGCTCGAATACTCCCACGACACTCTCGTCTCTAAACGCTTCATAGACCTTCTGGTAGCTCTCGGCGAAGGTGCATCTTTTAAAGACAGCTCGGCCCATGTTTCCCAAAACGAAGGTCGGGGACACGAATTTAACGCCCCTTCTGGAGAAAAAGTCATTGTTTCGGGTCCCGAAATAAAACAAGGTCGCCAATAAAGCGGTTAGAGCCAGCAAGACCAAGACTTCAAGACTCATCGTGTCGGATTTACGCCGCGAACTGAGAGACTGAATTAATGAGACTCGCGTTTTATTGCGTACTTATTTATTTGACCGTTTTCTGAGTCGTATAAAAGATTGGAAGCTCGACAGTCGATTAATTTTTGGCCGAGAAGCTCAGCCAGATGCCGTTCTGGCCCACGTTCTGGAACACGCCCTTTTTCAGCACGAGAGGGTCCTCCGTCTCGGAGGTGCGGTTGATCCTGAACTTGGCCAGGATGAAGTAGAACAGGATCTTGCACTCCAGCAGGGCAAATCGGTTCCCGATGCACTGGCGAGGGCCGATTCCGAAGGGTTGGTAGGCGAACTGGTCAATGTTGTCCTTGTTGTCGTCCGCGAACCTCTCGGGGATGAACTTGTCGGGGTTCGGGAAGAACTTGGGGTCTCTGTGGATGGGGTAGGCGGGGATCACGACCGATTCTCCCTCCTTGATGGTGAAGTCCTGGCCCTTGGAGTCGGTGAGGGTGACGGTCTTGTTGCAGGCTCGGTCGGTCATGATGCTTGGGGGCCATTTTCTCAAGGTTTCTGAAATTCACGAGAGTAAAGAATGACTTCTTGCGTGCAGAAAAAATTGCTGGGTCATGTCAATTAGCAAAAAAGGCAGGGGTTAGTTACCTTCGACTACCATGTCGAGATATTTGAGTTTGTTGATCTCCTCGTACGAAGCATCTGCGCCGTTGAGCTTCGAAATGGTCCCGTCAATCTCCTCGTGGAGCTTCTTCTGCACGTCGGGGTTCAAGGCCAGCTCGTAGGCCATGAAGCTGAAGAGGTTGGCGGTGGCGTCGAAGCCGGCCAGGAAGAAGAGAACCGACTGAGCGACGTAGTCGTCGTCCTCCCACTGGATTCCGTCCTTGCCGGCCCCAGAGCTGAGCTTCTCCTTGGTCTGGACTAGCAGCTGGATCATGTCGGGACGCATGGAGCCGCTCTGGGCGCGATGCTTCATGGACTCGAGGACGATTTTGCGGAAGAACTCGCTGGTGCCCGGGTCCAGGATCGGAATTCGGAGAGTAGAGATGACCTTCGGGAAGTTGAGCATCATGAAGAACTTGAGGGACAGCAGGGGCCCGAAGTTGGTGAGGATCTTGCCGTTCTTGTAGAACTCGTTCTCGCGGTCTTTCATGGAGTTGACTTGAACCCCGAAGGCCGAGGTGGCGATGACGTCGTTGGAGAGACGGGTGAAGAGGTCCTTGGCCTCGAACCGATACGGCTGCCCCTTGGAGACCTCCGTGATGTAGGTGGTGGCGTCCTTGGCGCAGTCTCGGATGAGATCGAAGAAGAACCTCATCTTGGAGCCCGTGAAGGCCGGGCTGAGGATCGTTCGCATGTCCTTCCAACGCTGGTTCTTCATCATGAACAGATTGCGACCGAAGATAGGGTCAGCTCGGTGATCGCTTCAGAGATAGGCTCGGATTTAATTTTATCGCAAGTCTTCAAGGTTAATGGGGTACTCACATTGTGCTCCTGTGATTGACGAAGCTATCAAAGTGCTTGATGGCGACACCCTTAATCAGCTCGGTGTCTCGGATCATGTACGTGGGCTTCACGAACTCAAAGACTCCCACAACACTCTCGTCCTTGAACCTCTCGTACACCTTCTGGTAGCTCTCGGCGAAGGTGCACTTCCTGAAGAAGGCCCCCGACATGTTCCCCAGCAGCGGCGTGGGCGGCACGAACTTGATGCCTCGCTTGGCGAAGAAGTCATTGTTGCGGGTTCCCAAATAGAACAAGGTCACGATGACAATTACGAGAACTAGCGCAGCATTGTTGAAGAGCAAAGTCAAGACTCCTCCCGGAACTAAACTCATCGTGTTGAGTGATTGAGTTTCAGAGGCTAACTGGACGCATGATATAACAGCGAGTGTGTTTTGTTCTCCAGCTGCTGATCGCGTATTCATATAACGTAAATTACTGAGCGTGTCGGACAAATTGGTAGCACCCAAACCTGTTGTGAAATGAGTTATTGATGTACCTACTCCAGACGATAAGTTTGCTGCTGATTAAATTGCTGAAAGAGCTTTCTTTTCTAATCTGAAGCCTGTTGATATTTTATCTTAAAAAATCAATAGGGTCGAAGTTTTTATTATAAAAATGAGCTCAATTTTACTTCAAACAAACGGGTAACCTAAAGGTACAACAATGGGGTCAAACTTGGGTCTAAAATGGAGTCAAAAATTGGGTTCATAAAAGGGTCAATAATGGGGTTCATAAAAGGGTCAATAATGGGGTTCACATGAGGGTCAATAATGGGGTTAGCAAAGGGTCAAATTAAGGGTAAACTTTTCAAGTCAAAAAAGTGAAAAATTTAATATAAACATAAGTCCAGCCAGCGAAACAAGAACCAAAACAAAACAGTAGAAATGCGTCGCGAGTTCAAGGTCGAATGAATGAGTAGCTATCTGAATGAGCGCTACACGAGACTGAGTTGATAAACGACCAATCTACGCGCCACCGGAGCAGTCCATTCCGTACTTTTCGGTCGACACCATGTTGCTGGAGCTAGCAGCCGGTCTGATCTCCACATTCCTCAGCAATTTCGCCTACGTGGCGATTTTAGGAGTCGCGATCCTCTTCTACCTGTCCACCAAAGACAATGACTTCTTCGAGAAACGCGGGGTCAGGCACCAGAAGCCCGTTCCCTTCATCGGGAACATGCTGCCCCCGTTCATCCGCAAGGTCACCTTCCCAGAGTACTACAGAAAGATCTACCTCGACAACAACGACGTCAGCACGGTGGGTATCTTCGAGTTTGCCAAGCGGGTCTACATGATCCGAGACCCTGAGCTCATCAAGCAGGTGTGCATCAAGGACTTTGACAGCTTCGTAAACCACCGCATCACGATTGAGCCCGAGTCTGATCCCATTTTTGGGCGCAATATTTTCGCCATCAAAGACCAGAGATGGAAGCACATGAGGACGGTGCTGAGCCCCGCCTTCACGGGGAGCAAGATGCGCTTCCTCTTCGACCTCATCCGGGACTGCGCCCACAACTCCATGGCGTACGTCGAGAGGACCACGAGGGGCGACTCCTTCGAGTTCGAGGCCAAGGACTTCTTCACGAGGATCTCCAACGACGTCATCGCCACCTCCGCCTTCGGGATCGAGGTCAACTCCATCGAGGAGACCCAGAACACGTTCTACAAGAACGGCCTCAAACTCGCCCGCTTCGACCCCATCGTGCTCCTCAAGTTCTTCATGTACGTCAACTTCCCCTACATCATGAGCAAGTTCAAGATCCGCCTGCTGGACGTCCCGGCCTCGGACTATTTCCGGGATATCGTCCTGGAGGCCATGAAGTACCGCGAGGCCAATGGAGTGGTTCGGCCCGACATCATCCACCTGCTGCTGCAGTCAAAGAGCAAGATGCAGGACGAGAACGGAAACTCGGACTTGGTGTTCACGGACGACGACTTCGTGGCCCAGTCTGTGCTCTTCTTCCTCGCCGGCTTCGACACGACCTCGACCATGTTCAGCTTCATGGCGTACGAGCTGGCTCTGAACCAGGATATCCAGGATAGGCTGAGGGACGAGGTGAGGGAGTGCGTGGAGCGACTCGAAGGCAAACCTCCGACGTACGAAGACATCAACAAAATGAAGTACATGGACATGGTCGTTCAAGGTGAGTCACAATAGGGCTATGATCCTGACTTTGTCTTACTCTAAAATCAATTAAAAATCAGAAAATAGACCTACAGCCAAGATTGACCACTTTATGAGCTCACAATTAAATTACCAAACCTTTTACAAAGTTAGTTCTTAGATTTTGGACCCATAGGCGTAACTATTTAGAGGTTCAAAAAACCAACAGAATTTTGTAATTTCCAGAGTCCCTAAGAAAGTGGCCCCCAAGCGTCCAGACCGACCGCCTCTGCAACAAGGCCACCACCCTCGTCGATGCCAAGGGCAAGAAAATCGAAATGCAGCCGGGAGACTCCATCGTGATCCCCATCTACGGCCTCCACTACGACCCCCAGTACTTCCCAGACCCCGAGAAGTTCGACCCCGAGAGGTTCTCGGACGAAAACAAGAACTCCGTCAACCCCTTCGTCTACACGCCGTTCGGACTGGGACCTCGTCAGTGCATCGGAAACCGATTCGCCCTCATGGAGTGCAAGATCCTCTTCTACTTCATCATGGCCAAGTTCCGTATAGCCCCGAACGCCAAGACGCAGGTCCCCCTGACCTTCCAGAAGGGCGTCTTCCTCAACAACCCCGAGAAAGGCATCTGGCTGGACTTCAGGAAGCTTTGAGCCGGAGCTTTCGGAAGCGAAGCGGCGCCTTAATTCTTCCGGTGGCACGAAAATAAAACTTTTGGCTTTTCTTGACTCTGTTTTGGTAAAGTTGAATTTATTCAGTTGAATTGCACAACGACGGGAACTGATTTAATTTACAGCAGGTGAAAATATCATTGAGCGAGCTATTTTACATTTTCACAAGTTTATAAACACCTTAAAGTACTTCCTACGCTACTTCTAGCTCTTTGTGGTTCTAGTTTCTAAATTCTAACGAATTGTTTGTATTTTGCTAAGTTTCTACAATTTCCTCAATGACTGAATCACACATTAAAAGTAAGAAATAAAGAAAGCAAAAATTTAATATGGCTTGGGTTTTATTACACTTTGAAAAGCATAACCGTCTCACTTGTATTCGGCGGTATTGGATTTCATTGCCTTCGTCGTGTCCCAGAGATTTGATGTTTCTCGGGAAAACGGTCGAGCTACCTTACTGGCCAGCGAACATTGTGTCTGGGTACTTTTCATTGCCATTTGCGTAACCGTGACCTCCATACGGGCTGTTGAATAGGCGCGGGAAGCCGTGGTCCATTGGCGAGCTGACTGGAATCATAGGCATCATCAAATCGCTGAAACGACAAACGGAAATTAATTTTTTCAAATGCCACTCTCAATGACGAAGAAACAATAAATCGGGGAATTTAGTTCGCGCTTAGTGCTGATTCGGCACGCCACATAAACTCCAGCCGAGCGGGCCGATCTGGGGACAGGGCAGGAGACATTTTCAGTTCTGCCGAATCGATTGATGCCATATTTATTTGCCTTTCACAAAGTGCCGATTAGCCAAAACAAACGTGCTTCTCGGGAATTGTGATGCTATGTTTGTTTGCCAAAACACTACTGCGATGAAAGTCAACAAGCATTTTGATCTGAGCCGCGACGAAGAAGTCAATGTCTCTATTTTCTTCGTGCTTCCAAGGCATTTCCCCAAACCGGACATTTTCTTCTATTCTTGGACGAGAACGATCGAGGTTCGTGGTATTTATTTTTATGGCATCTTGGGACTTGGGACTGGTGTATGCGATCGATTTTAAGGAAGTTCAAAATTTTGGAAGGTACTGTAAATTTTGAAGCTCTCAGAAACTGTGATATTTTGGACGAAGACTTATTTTACAAATATTTTTTCAAAAATCAGAAATTCTTTAAATGAATTTACTGTATTTAAAAACCCTTCTCAGGCGACAAAGAACCCTCTTGGGCTCCAATGACCTTCAATAGCAGTGTTTAGCCACCCGATATCCAAAGTAGCAACAAAATTTGTTTGCGAACCTGCATCCGCTCGGATATCACTTCATTGAAACTCCATTCCAATGTCAGTTGGCATAAACATGGAACTCTAATATCTCAATTATTTCCAATAAAGCTGTTTGATTATTTTGCGAAATTGAAGACTACACGTGTTTGCATCGAGTTTCGCCGAGGCGAACCTCAAGATGCACCGAGATGGCGATAGTCCCAGAGTAAGATGAGTTTCTGGAATGCAAATGAGGCGAACATATTGTTGCCATTAATTATGTCTCGGGTCAGGCGTCCGGTTCCCAAAGTCAAAGGGACTCTATTGTTTCGCCCCAAACGTTGATGACTCTCCCGAAAGGATGTGTCGAATGGGTACATGTCGCATGAGAACGATTTTGTCCGCAATGAAGCATGGAAATGAGAAATCCAAATCTGAGGTCGCCCATAAATAATAGATTTTCTGTGAAATGAAGGAATTCTCTCGGAGGACGCAAATGTGCGACATAAAAAACATGTGTCCTGGGCCCTGTTATGCAATATCTCGAGTTCTTGTCGAGATGTCGGGGTGGAGGTCGTAAATAAGAGTGTCACATTTATCTTAAATACATTTCTGGGCACACTGATAAGGAACTTACGATCGGGATTGCGGAGTTCGGTCGCGCTGTCGACGGTTCTTGAACCAGTTAGACACCTGTGTCAGCGTCAGGCCCGTCTTCTTGGCAAGTGTCTTCTTCTCATCTGGAGTCGGGTATCTGTTGCGGTTGTAGCAGTTCTTGAGCGCATTCCGACTCTTCTCCTTGAAACAGTACACCGTTTCCTCCCCGTCCCAGATCGTCTTCGGAAGGGGGTACTTTTTCCGGAGCCTGTACTTGTCCACGGCTCCCAGTGCTCGTCCGCGGACCTTCTCGGCTTCCTTGTAGTGCGCCTTGTACCACAGCAGCTGCAGCTCGTTGTGGTACTTGGGCGAGAAGTAGTGGTTCTCGAGGATCGAGTACAGCTCGAGGAAGAAACCCTTGTGGTAGGCGACTTGGGCGCGGGCTCTGAAACGAATGGGGCTGTCAGATAGACTCTTTGGGGTATAGAGGAGTTTTCTATCGCTTGAAAATTCTTTTCCAGGTTCCCTTTTGAGCTCGATGAAGGCTAAGAACATTTGCCCAGCTTCCCAAATTTTACTCAAGAGTTCCCCAAAAATGAGGTCAATGGGCTGGCCTGGATTTTAGGACCTCTTTGGGCTACAAAAGGGGCCATTAAAAGCTAAAAGGCTCACAAGCAAAAAAATCATGAAATTCCACCTTTTAGCCCTCCTATTAGCTTCATAAGGCTCAGAAAGTCGACTTAATGTAAGCGATGAATAAGGAGAGCGTACCTAAGAACACTTTCGTTGTTGATGTTGGAGACGGAGGGAGGCAGGTTGTACAGGAAGTTCGAGAGCTTTTCGATGTCGCCCTTTTGCTGGAGGGCCTCGCACATGCACTGGACCTGGTCGGGGCTGAAGCCGAGGTACCTCCGGTCCGCCGCCTCCGAGCAACTCAGGCTCTGGTTCATGGAGTGCATGTAGCTGTTGTTGTTTTCACGCGTTTGCACAATGTCCGGTAGATTTTTGTCGGGGTGATCTTGAACGGGAAACTCTTGCGTGCAACTTTCTCGGAGGGCGGGGCTTGTCTTACCGTAATAAGGAAGCTCATGATGTTGCATCTTCATCTGGTAGTTGTTGTCGATAAATTTTTGGTCGTAGTCCTTGTCCGCCGTGAACTCCTGCAGCTTTTCCGAGAAGAACACGGTTCGTACGGGCGTGCGGAGTCGACTGGGGTAGCCTGAAAGCAGCAGTTGCGGGTAAGAATTTTGCCGTCGGGACATTTTTAGTGCGAATTTTTACTCGTAAGGGATTTTTAAGAAAGACGTAATATAGAAACTTTACAAGTTTGGAATATTTGTAAAAGTCTGAAAGTATTTTTATTCAAGAAGAGGCATTTTTGCCGTTATTAGGACCACAAAAAAGGATTTTTAAGAGGTCAGAAGACGTGAAATTTGGCAGCAATTTTTTCAAACAAGCCCTTTAATTTTCTTAATGCTCCTTCAAAAAACTACCAGCCTCAAAAAAGGTCAGTAAATATTTTTCCCGCAAAATTGAGGTGACTTTTGAATTTTTGAAGGAAATTAGAAGGCTCAAAAGTGACTAAAATTTTGTTGAAGAAATTCAAAAAAGGTTTTTGGTTAAAAAGAAGCCAGAGAAAGCCCTTAAATGTGGCTAAAAAAGAGTCCATAATTCATAATTACAATCTGTTAGCAAAGATCACACCCCCAAACGCTCGGGAAAAAAGGTTTCCCTAATTCCCAAATGACAAATTCAATGACACTCAAAACGCCGCCAATCACCATTTAATCTACAAATGTTTGCCTAATAATCGGTGTTTGTTCGCAGCCGTAGGCGGTAGACTTCACGCCACCCCGCACACACTTGTGATTTACGACGCGCTGGAAAGCTTTAGAAAAGTGCTAATCACGGGTTAGGGCGAGAAGCGACGAACCCGCGTCCCGCTGCGATCGATTAGAGGAGTGCTAATTTGCGTCCCGGGGTCTTACTTGGTCCATTGGAGTATAATCCTTGCGAGTGCATGAGATATCCGGACATGGTGTGGGTCGTGGTATCCGAGGCCCCGGAGCTCGAGTCGAGGTCTCCGAGGGGCGAGAGCACCATGGAGCTGTCCATATTGCGTCCTAATTCGATGTTTATCTTCAATCACTCGCTGTCATAATCTTAATCACATTGCACCTCATGAATACTCATCACTTTTCACTCTCGGTTTATTATTCATCAACTCTTTGACTTTTTCTTTCAATACTAATTCTCAATGGCACTCGAATTTCTCCTGCTTCTATTTCAAGCGTCAAATATCCAGACTCGCTGCAGACGACCGACCGACTTTGTGTTATTTCCTCTCCTTTCCAGAGTCTCGGACGGGCGGAAAATTCTCTGATACGGGCTCTGTCTAGGTCAGCGGCACTTTCAAGAATGACTCTCTCGCCCGCGTCGCCATACGTTATAAGACAAAACGTATTGCTGATCCTTGCGTTTGTGACATGAAGTGGAGAATAATATATGTGTGCTATTGAAAATTGGTTGAACGAATGAAATGGAAGAGGAACGATGCATTCTCCGTGGCTGTACGGGTGCGCGCCGCATAGTGTGAATGACAGGGACATATTTAGCATAACTCGTCGCCCCGCCCATTCCGTTAGAGCGATAGAAATGGATGGTGGTGAGCAGTGGAGAGATTGGGAATTGCGTCTTGGGCCAGAAGGGAGCTTCTGTGTGTTGGGATTCTCAGACTTTTTGTCCTTCTTGGGGAGATTTTGGAAAATTTTTGTGAGTTTTGGAAGAAAAAATTTTTTTTTGGGGACTACGAGGACACATTCTTGTTTTCAATTTGCTTTAAGTTTAAGTTTAAACCTCTCCTAAAAACCTCCATTACTTTCCAACAAAAAAGAATAGCTCCTTGAGAAACCAAATTTAGTAGCCCCTTCAATATTTTTCAATGTGAGAGCCCCTGAACTTCTAGCTTTAAGCACTCATTAGTTCTAGCCACAGGAGTCATTAAAAGTTGGTCCCATGAGTGAAAAAAACTTTAAGCCCCTCTGAGTCCTTTCTGGGCTCTTTTAAAATTTAGGGAGAGCTTTGGTCCTTTGAGAAAAAATAATCGGACCAACAGACAAAAATAAGAAGCTGGAAAAATTAACTCATTAAAATGCACCTCATGTTAACCTGCAAAGCATATTTATGACAATTTTAATCATAATCACTTATGCTGGAACACAGGTCCGAGCCTGTGCCGTGCCAACTGGATATTTGCAGCGAAGAAATCCGGACTTAATGATGATTTCGCGTTTTGATTGTTTTTCATTCGCTTCTTGTTCCTCCGCTTGTCTGCAGATCGTGTATCACAGAGTCATAATCGTATTTTGCTTGCATAACATTTAAATTCATCTGCCAAGTGGAGGATCATGAGAACTGACCGAGCGGCGCTTCCTCGCATTTGACACCTCAATCGGGTCCAACAATGTTGCTTCGCACCCCGCGTTCCAAGTCGAGATAGTCGAGTCCCGCCGATAATTAGGTTAGCAGACTGACATGCGTAGAAGAGAAAGGAGGCGTGCTCTCGACTGCGACCCTAACAACGCGTCGTACTCGACACCATATTGTTTTTCACCCCATCAAAAGTGCGCATTCATTAATTTCTTCGGTCGTCCAAGTGTCTCTCGGGGTTCATGCACTCATCGAGTGATTCGGCACCTCGACGGTTGGACTGGACTCGTCGCAAAACGGCGAAACACAGGTAATGATTAATATAATGAAAAATGACGCGATGACAAAGCGCCAAAACAGTACTAGCAATTTGATGTCATATGCAGTATCAGCGGAAAAAGTTGAAAATCAGTTCTGATGCATTCCTTTCCCACGATTCGGAGTGATATTTACACTGACTAGGCGGTGTCGATGGCGAGGCGAGGCACTTTTGTAGTACAAAAAATTTACAACTATTTTGTGGACGCGGCAAAGTTATAGTTCATTGAAATATCGAAACGGGCATTCGTAAACACGAAATTTGGCCCGAGCTGATGTCGGAAGTGGACATTTGGGTTGTTTTTCCAGACCAGAATGCTTGACCTCTTGTCCAAAATCTATGCTTTTAGGCCTTCTGGTTACGTCTCTGGCGTTTCTCTGGGTTCCAAGTTTTCTTTAATTAAGCCTTCAAACATTGAAATAAAAATTGAAGTCTCTTAAAAGTCTTTTACCTTCAGTTATTTGAATTTTCCTTAGTTACGTCTCTGGCCCTGCATTTCCTGACTATGCTCTTTAAATTTTTTGAAGGAAAATGTGGCTATTTTAAATTAAATTGAAGCCACTTAAATTATGAATTAAGGTTTTGGCCCTTCTGGTTACATCTCTTATCCCTAGATAAACTTTTTTTTTCTCTAAATTTGTTATTTAAGGCTTAAACTTTATTTTAAAGTAAAAAACAATGTTTCCCTTGAATTTAAAACTTAGTTAAGTCTCTGACTAAAAGCCTTTCCACACTTTCCGCAGACGCTCCGATGACCGAATAAGTATTGTCCTCTAGAGATGAACTCTATGGTTTTGTCATAATTTGCTTAGGTGTAGTAAGGAGGCTATTTTTTAAAAATATTTTTTAAGTCGCCATGAAATTGAAGTCTTCCGAAATCAAAGTCCTTTGAGGTCACCAAAAAAACTCCTTCCCAATCCGCCGCCATGCAACGCAATTTGCGCGGCTTTAATAGTCATTGTCACCGCGTTCTCGAAGCTTACGGCGTCAAATTACAAAACGGCGACAAATGAGCCGCACTCGGCTCGTTCCACGTGAAGCATAAAGGAATTATCTCCCGTTCTGCCGAGTCAGACGGTGAAAAGCAGCGAGTCTCTATAGCGACTCGGCAATTTTGATTTTGATTAAAAGGAAAATATGTCAAGTACTCTTCTGCCTCCCCTCCATAGCGCCCGATAATGCGCTCCTGCCATCACCTCGCTTCCCTCGTCCTCTCTCTCCTGACACGACAAACAATAACAATGTGTGTTGCAGGCAGGTAATCCCTAATCTTCTTATTTTCACATTAAAACTGTCGTGTCTATTATTTTAATTCGTGTGCAACAAGGAAATTCGACACTCGAGAAGCATTTGATTCGAGAGCGGAGCATGGAAAGTCTCGTTCAAGGTCGGTTCATTCACGAATCACGAATCCAGAGCACAATGGAGGGCGTCGGTCGATCAGATAAGGCTAAGCTGGAAGTGTTAAGTGACAACCCAAAGGAATTTGGAGAAATCACGGTAATCCCTAGATTGGGATGCCTCGATAACCCGGGGCTGGCCAGCAAATATTTTTATCGATCTCGAGTAGCTCGTCTGGTTCCTGGAATCAGAATTCGGGCAAAGAGCACGATGACTATCTCGAGTGGACCGGCTAATCTGGCAGACTTGCTGTCAGCAGAAGGGCTGTCAGCGGATGTGCCTCGACATCCCTCCCTCGCCCAGGTCCCGGACTCATTATTGCATCACTTCAATAGACGATTTCGTGTAATCCCCATTTAAATCCTCTTCATTATGTCATTTTGATTCACAACATTCCTCTTTGTCACCTCCGAGCGCACTTTCTGCCTGCCAAAAGCACAACAAAACGAATATCAGCAAATCCTGTCATCGTTCTGCAACAATCACTGGTTTTTTGTTGCCAGGAGGGACGAGATTTTGAGTTGGGTTGCCCTCATTGTGCTCCCTGAATCGGATTTTGCACGCAAAATTACACAATTACGGAGAGAAGAAATCCACTGCGGAAAAGCCCAGTACGGAAAATGGAGAGTCTTTGTTTTCCACTGATTGGCAACATGTGTCTCCAATCAAAAAATTTGTCTAATAAACCATATTATGGTGTGATATCAAATTCCCCCTCGGCGCGATGCTACAGCCGAGATATGCACCCCAAAGCTTTATTAGGATCATAAATAACATGTTTTTTGGAAATTATAAATTGCGCACATCAACGGCCTGTAAAATGAGCCGCAGCACTGCCTGGCAACTTTCTCTCCCGGGAGTTAAAGGGTGCGTGCCCATGTCATGATTGTTCGTACTCGGAGGAGATGGAGAAAAAAATTGAATTTACGGGCCAAAAAGATTTTTTTCCCGTAAAATATGTTTTGGTTAATTAGTCTCATGTTGAGAGCGGAAAATGAATAATTGGACAGGTTTGGTGGATCAAATGACTTCATTACAATGTGTTCTCTCCCACTTTTCCTAATACACGTGATTGCTCAAGTGTGAATAGGGTTAAAATGATGGATGGACCAGATGCAACCTCTAATTTGTGTGCTGGTAGGTTTGCTGTGGGTTGCCAAGGTTTCTCTCGAGTTTCGGTCGTAAATCAGGAGGTCGGGTGAAAAATATTCCCGTACAAAAAAACCTGTTTGGGATCCTGATCTTTTTTTTCATGATTGAGGGCCGGTTTTCCTCAAAATAATTTAATTTGTTACTTACTCTCATTAAAGGCTTGTTGCTGACACTTAGGGATTTATAAAGGGGGGTATAAAGCTTCAAAGCACGAGATTAGCCGTCTCCCAAAAGCTTCCCTAAAAACAGGGTCAAAAATAGGCCAGCCAAAAGGCAAAATAGAACCGGACAGTCAAAGTTTTGACACAGCTTTTTTGAAGTATGGAAATGGCCAAGATTAGAGCTACTTGTTTGAGGCTCCGATAGTGAGACCTGTGCCCATGGTTGTCATGAAAAATCAAAAATTTTCTGGCGAAGAAGAGAGAGCAGTTTTCACGCTATCAAAGAGTGAACACACCTCTCACGTTTGATGAAATAAATTTTCCATGAAAGCGGAACCTTGAACCCTACTTAAGACACCCAATTGCGCCCTCAAGACCTCGAGAAGCGCAGTAAATTGCACAATTGCAGCAGATCTAGCCGAAATATTCCACTGCAATTCAATCAAGCCGCATTAAGATCGCCGGGCCGCTCCAATAAAGTTATGTATTAATCTTATTTAGGTACAAAAATATTTACACGGCTACTACTCGTACTCTTACTTGCGTTCGGAGACCCTCAGAGCGGAATAAGCAAATTCACGTTATGAAATCTCCGCAGTCCGCCAATAAAGTCATCCAGCTCGCACATGTAGATGTAGCCCGCGTCGATGTACTGCCTCTCAGCCTTCCTCGACTTGTTCATTTTCCACTTGTCATTGCACTGGAAGTACTGCTTCTGCCGCACCTCCGGCTTGTTGCAGACATCTTCGCAGATCACGTAGCCACTGCTCTTGTTCTCGATCTCCGCCCTGCTGGCGTACGGATTGTTGACTCCCACCACCACGAAATACTCGTTGGTGTTGACAATGTGGACGATCTTGTAGAAAGCCTTGGGGATGGGTATCCGGTTGGGGTGGCCAGGCATGAGGTAGAGGGGCACCTCGTCGACGGTGAAGACCCCAAAGGTGCCCGTGTAAACCTCCAGCTTGTAATCTAGGTTATTTTTCACAATCCGCTGAACGTCTTCTTCCACATTAGACCAATTGCCATTGTTAATAGATTGAAATTGCGGAGCTGCATTAATCTAGTAGTCGCAGGGGGGCAGGCAGTTGGATGAAAAGAAAAGATTGTGTCATGGAAAGTCTCGTTTCATTGAATTAAAGTGTTTTGCAAGAGTGTCAGTGCTCGATTCGACCCCGTGAAGGGACTTTCTAGACCCACTAGGGCCCTTGATGCAAGAGTGCTACCTCCAAGGTCGTTTACTATTCACTGGAGCAGCTTTTTGAGGACTTGTAGACTCTTTGGGGATTTCCAGAAAATTTACAACTTGGAAAAAGTCTGATTATTTCGAAATAAAAAGCCCCAGAGACCCCAAGAAGACCTCTAAACTCGTATTAAAATTTTTCAGACAAAATTTTAACTTCCAGAATTTTGAAAAAGCTTCGATAAGTTTTTCGTAAAAGACCCAAGATCCCCAAAATTGACAGAAAGAGCCACTTCGAGCTAGGATTTGGACTCACCAGATGACAGGTGATGAGTTTCTTGGGCGCAAATACAAAGTCCCCCTTGGGCGCCAGATGACCCCGAGCCAGGAAGTGCTTGGCGCTCGTCACGTCGATTATCTTCTCGGCCTTGGCGCGGTTCAGCTGGGACCGAATGTTGTCGAAGCTCGTCCTCTTGGTGTAGCGCGTGTTTGCATTTAATCCGCCAAAGTATCCACGGTACCGCCAGTTCTCGGGGCAATCGACGTTCGGCTGCTGCTTCAAATTAGTCTTTGTGAACTCGTGTCTCGCGTAAATGGGGTTGCTCGCCTCTAAGTCGTAACAGACGTCGTACACGCGCCGGAACTTCTTGTGACCAGTAATTATCAGGTCAAATCCGACGCGTAGCAACGTGCCCCTCACGGTTCCATTGGCACACACCTCGTTGGTGTGGAGGATGTGCGGCTCAAAGTTGGAGGAGCAGGTGAAGTCCTCGAGGATGTCCATTTCGGTGCCGTCCAGGGTCTGGTAGCGCGTTCCCCCGAGACACTCCATCATCTCGCAGAACTCGGGACAGCAGACCCCGATGGTGTCGAGGTGGTTCACGCTGATCTTGCCCGTCCCATCCACTGGCAGCAGGATGTGCTTCATGTCCGGGGTGAGGAAGAGCGGCTGCTTCGGCTTGAACCGGTCAGTAACCTTTATTTGACATTCTACAAACCCGAGAGTAATGAAACTGTGTACAAGAGTCTCGATTTAATCACCTTTTCCGGTTATTGCGCCGCACGCCAGAGCGATGGCGAGCTGCAGGACCGAGAGACCCGCCAGCGACCTACTGCCTAGCTGCATCTTGCTTCTACTATCTTGGAGACTCTTTTGTGGCGTCTGAAAACCCCAGAGTTGCTCAATCAAATGGCCGACCCGAGTGTGCTCAAGACAATCACCGATTCCCCGATTACACTTTGGTGAGTCAGATTGGAGCGAGAGAGCTCAGTGCTCGGCGTGGGAAGATGCACCGCGTTCTGGAGAGCAAGAGAGCCGAGAGCAGGGCTTTTTGTGTATCGATTTTTATTTGTATGCTTGATAGATTAACATTCAGAAGTAAATATTTAGCGATTTCAAGACAACTCTCAATACATTCAACACTGCTCTAGACTTTATCATTATCTGTAATGTGGTTCAAAGAAACGTACGGATAAAAGATCTGCCTCTCCTACATCCATGTATACTCGTACTATTCTTTTACTTCGCATAATACATATTTGTTAAATTAAAATGGAAGACATGTTTCATTCATATGATATCATTTGTCTGGTATGTTCCTATAGGTAACAGCTCGAGCTCTTTCGCTCTGATTCAGAAACTGATTGCTTTTAAATGCACTTATTTTCTGTGGGCTATCCGCCGAGCTGAGGTCTGACTCTCACGTATTTTGTTTGAGGGGAAAGGAAAATACTGCAACTCACTCCTGCCCAGAATCCGCTCCGAAATATTGGCACAAACTGCGATGGCAAAAATGTGATAAAAATCGTGCATGAAAAGACCATAGAAGTGCCCAAAAGATTCAATCGTATCGTAAATCAGTTAGGAAGCTGTTATGCTCAAATGTACTGTAGTATAATAGCGCTATCATAACTCTAGTATATGTTAGTGATATGCATTCAATAATTGTTGCGAAATTCCATCAATCAGAACTGCATATGTTCACTTATGCTGCTACTTGTTGGTATAACTAGGAAACAACTTTTTACGCCATGGTTCCGTACTGGACGTTCTTGACCTTGTAGTATCTGAAAGAGAGAGTGAAATGGGGTTGATTTATTTTGTCGTCCTGAAAAATTTCAAGGGTCTTTCATAGGCCATTTTTCAAGTAAAGTTCGTGGGTTCTCTAAAATTTTCACGATGTTCAACCTCTTCAAAATCCCCTAAATTTGTAGACCATTTTTTTAAATTTTCTGAGTAATTAAAAGTGTAGAAAAATTGAAAATCCATTGAGAAAAAATTTTATAAAATTCCTAAGTTTTTCTAAGCCTTTCTTTTTGCAACAAAAACTATGGATAACTAAATAAAAATTCTGGACTCTTATTTTTTCAGGGTTTAAACCTCAAAGTCCTTCCAAGAGTAATTTCCTTCCAAGAGTAATTTTTCAAGTAATCTTTGGAAGTTTCTGAGACCAAGAAAGGGTCCCAACTCACCTCCATCCAGCGTAGCCCCCAACGGTGCAGACAACGCCAAAGAGCAGCGTAAGGCCAGTGTAGAGCGGGGCAGTCTCGTCACGGTACGTCCCTGTAGCGCTGCACTCAAACTCGGGGCCCCACTGGTTGGCTTTCTTGTACATGAAGGCCTGGAAGTGGATGTCCCGCAGGTACAGCTTGGCCGTCTGTCCGGACCTGTCGTTGTCGTCCTGGAAAAAACAACATCCATGAGTCCCGAGACTTCAATCGACGTTTTCTCACCTGAGGCGACATGTTGATGATGGTTTCCTTCGTGCAGATGTAGGACTTGCCAACGGGGGTCGGGAAGAGGAGGGTGGGGCGCTCAGAGGTGGCCAGGTTCACGCTCATGCCGGGCCTGTCGACGTGCTCGAACATCTTGTTGTCGGTGGAGTACTTCACCTCGCTCCCACTCAGGTACCAGCGCTCGCCTCCGGGGGTTTTCGCGAAGAAGAGCGTGAGCTGGATGCCGCTGAAGGTCAGGGTGATGCTGGAGTCATCCTCGTTGCAGTAGCCAGTGATGTCAAGGTCGTCGGGCAGGAAGATGCTCGCTTCCTGCAAGTGTCAAGGTCACGCTTCCTGCGTCAATCCCGAGTGTCTACCTTACCTTGTTCTCCCGCAGCTTGGTCCGGTACTGGACTGTCAGAAGGGCATCCGTTTGCAGCAGAATGCAGGTCACTCCGTTTTCATTGCGTAGGTTGTAAAGCGAGGACGTGGAGATGTGAGGTAAAGGCTGAAAAGGGGGATGTGAGGGCGAATCAGGGGGAAAATGGGGACAAGTACCGTAGTTTTGGTGTATTTGCTTATCCTAGATTTCCTCGTAGTCAATCCCTCGAGCTGGAGTCCGTTGGACAAGTGAACCAAAAGACCTGAGAAAATTTTTTTTGTGCACTCAAAAGGGACGAGATGTCCTGGATCTTACTGAAAAGGATACTGCTGAGGACTAGAGCACTCTCCAAGTTCTTCATTCCGCGAGTTTCAGCTGGCTTGAAATAATATTTTAATTACAGAGACTCTGGTTGGAATGCGAAGATGTGAAAATTCGTATCTCCTTGTTTGTTCTCGGAACAGATATATTATCCTGATTCCTGACAGATGCGACGCATGCGTGGGAGGAGAGTAATCTGGCGCGTTTAAAGGAAGCGTTGCTTCTTCTTTTGATCTTTTTGAGATTTTCAGTAGCCCTCTTGTTTTCAGGCTCTAAGACTTCGAAGCTCGCTTGGAACCCAGGAACTGTCTCTACGTGAATGCCCGCGAAGTTTATCACGTCTAGGAATCCGCTCTTGCGTCTATAAAATGCACCTCTCTCCCGACTCTCGTCTCAGTCAGCAAGCATGAAGTCAATCCTAGTCGTTTGTCTGCTCGTCAAGTTCTCGGTGGCCTCCCCCTTCTCGGAGACCTGCAACTGCTCGGACGTCGACGTCCTCAGGAACCTCGACGTGGCGGGACTTGGAGGCGTCTGGTTCATCCAGCACATGTTCTTCGGGAACCTCCTCCCCGACTTCTGCCGGAACGGAGTCTACAACATCATAAGGCCCACGGGTTGCAGCACCTTTGACTGCTTCACGGTCTGTGACGACACGCCTGAGGAGCACGTGTCGGTCGTGGGATTCAAGAAGGACTCGACCGAGAAGAACCTCGCCGTTTTCCGCGACGGTAAGAGCCCGAGTCTGCTTTTGACAGGCCTTAAAGATTTTTATTCCAGCGAAAACCAACGGAAAGTCCTCGATTGTGGGCTTCGACAAGGACAAGTACCTCATCAGCTACTACTGTCACGTGAAAGATGGCAAGGTCGTGAGGCAGCTGTACGTAGCCACGAGGAGCAAGTTCATCTCGGATGACGTGCGAGTGCTGATTGAGAGAGTTCTGAAGGACTTTGAGGTCACCTCGTGGGAGCAGGGAACGACTTTCCGGCAGAGACTCGAGTATCCTGGAGCAAAGTCCTTTGTGTATAGTAGGAAGCCGTTCAAGGAGCAGCCAACCTCTTCACAACCAACTACCTCGAGTCCAACTTCTGCTGCCCCTCCAGCAGACTAGAAATTAGCTTTTGAACATCTGTTTGAATGGAAAATATATCCTTGCTAGTTTAACTTTAAAAAATTATAGATGTTTGTTATTCAAACGACTACGAAAATTTGCCTTCAGAGAAGCTGCGTTCGCTCTTTTCGGTTTCTTGAAAAAAAAGAAGTCCAGAAGGTCCACATGAAGGGGAAGAGATGGCGTTCAAGGTGAGTTAAAAATGTTTTGACCAACCCGTTGCAGGGAGGCATATATTTTTCTCTACAAGAGAGAAAGGGAGAAACTTTTTATCCTTTTCAAGCCAAGGACTCAAATTGGATTTCCTTCTTTTCTAGGATTTTTGAACTTCAAAGATCTCTTGGGTAAAAAAATTATGACCTCGAAGACCATTGATGTCACCTTAAAAAAAAAACAAAATTTGATTAATATTCGGATTTATTTGCTTGTGTTTGAACAGCACTCCATTATTACAAGGTTATTGTGTTACGTGGATACATTGTGCTCAAGATGTGTTGGCTGCGTACAACTGTTTGATCTTCTTGCGTCATTGAATACAAATCAAGCGATTGTTTCTAATCAAATGGAAAGCGTTCTGGATGAAAGAGTCGAGTTTGAGCTCGGAAACAACCTTTATGACTGATTGTTCGACTAAAATATAGTATAATTGACGTTCAAAGGAGTAAAACTAGGTGTGTATACTGAGAGCCGGCGCCGGGATCTCTTAAATACGGCGCTTGACCCCGGCACCGAGCGACTTAGGGAAAGTAGTCAACGATAATTTGGACGAGTGGCTTCGCTTAGTACGAAAATTAATGAGTAGGCCGAATAAATAGAATAGTTATTAGAAATCACATTCGATTAACGTTGCAGATTCTTGCTTGCACGCGATATAAGTGTGGGAAATCCTCCTATGTTAATACTAGGTTACATGTTAGTATTCATTCTTTTAGTATCTTTTCATTCTCTATCTCAAATATATTATTATCATAAACGCTTAGGAGTAATCATCTAGTAAAAATAACAACAAAACTTTGTTCACAATTTCCGCTTCGTCTTCATATAACAACTCTCTTCTTCTACCTTTACAATTTACAGTAACACTTTGCTGTTGTTCTCAAGTCGAAAGAAAACTCTAAGCTCAATTCAAATGTCGTCTACTTGGTAAACAAGGTCGGGGCTTTAATTCGGGGGCGGACTCTAGGATCTCTAAAAGGACATAAAATTAAATCTTAACGAGTTAGAATACTAGAGAGACCAACGGGGACACAGGGGAAATGTCAAGGGGGTTAAAAGATGCGAAAACTCAGCTCTGGCCGGCGAGTTCTGGCTCCGGACGCTACGAGGTGGTCGTCAGGTCGTCCTCGATGTCGCTCGATTCCGTCGACGTGAGCGTCCAGCGGTTGCGATTGTCATGGTGATCCGCTCCTCCGCGCAAGTTGATGCTGTTCCCGACCCCGCTGTGGAAGGACTGCGACCTCAGTACGGCGCTGCAACAAGAGAACGCGCTATTAATCTCGCGGCAGATGCGCGACAGGAGGACATTGACCACTGTCTTCGCGAACAAAGGGGTGCACTTTTGCATTCCCAACTGGTTCTGCATCCTCGTCTTGAGACTCGATCTCGTCTACGATTGCCACTGCCTCGATTGAGGGTATATTTCGCTAACAGACGGTGAAGCGGATGCTGGGACCTGGTCCCGGAATCCACTCAGTCGGCAGCTTTGCGCAGTGGCGATATCGTAACCAATGAGGTTTAACCGAGGTGCGATTATTGCTAGTTGAAAACTAAGACCAATTACCCGCCTTAGGAATGGCCTGACTGTTCACTTTGGCAATTTTTGAACGTCCCGAAAGGGACCATAATCTCACCCACAAAACCCTCAGGGGCTCTCTCTTGAGACTTCTGGAATTCAGGAGTTCTTTGGAAGGGCCTTCTGAGACGGCTGATTTCGGACTCTGAAGTTCTTCATGAGTCAAAAGAAATTCTCCGACATCAGAAACTTCATTTGGAGCAACCTTGTCAGTCTGAAGAACTCTTTAAGGAGATTAGGAACTTTTGAAAGAGACTCAGAAACTCTGGTTGATCGTAAGGGACTTGTAGGGGGTCAAAAGTCCTTTAAATCTGCATTTAGAACATCCTTTTTCAGACTCAGAAATTTACAATTAATATTTAGAGATTCAAAGACTATTATTGGGCTTTTTGAAGGCCTCTTGACATTTACTTAGAACAGCTTATGTAATTTGGAACAGCCAATTTTCGCCTCAAGGCCTTTTTCAGATCATTTTAAAGCAATTTAAAGATTCTTAAAGTTGCAGTGTGTTTGGAACAGCCTTTTTCGAACCACAGAGCTCTCTGAAGAGATCACAGAACCAGTGAGAAGTCTTGAAGATTTATCGAGCCGAGTTTGCCCCAGATACTTGGCACACTTTTACAACATCTAGACATGAAGGTGACGTCACTGCTTTGCGTGGCGTGCGAAAGTATAGAAAAGAAAGGACGCGATAGTCAAGCGATATCACATTTAATTTATGCACATATTTCTAGCGAAAGGGAGACACGACAGCCAATGTATTTACAACGTGGTAGTACGACTTAGACAAGCGTTAAGCAGAAGCCAAACCTTTCACTCGATTTACTTAGACGGTCTTGCTGGACCTGCCGCCGGGCCTCCTCCTGCTTCCTCTTGCCCTCCGCAGCTGCCTTCATGGGGTCGTATTTGGCGCGTCTCTTCCACATCTCCAGCTCCTGCTCCTTGGCTTTCTGGGCGGCAGCTGGAAGGTTGAGAATTGTGTTAGGGAGTAATTTTCTTTTGTCCGTCGGTCTGTTCGTTGCCTTTTAACTGATTATTTTTAGACTTTTGAGGGGAGTCAGAGAGGGAATATCAACCAAAAATTAAGAGATTTTGAGTCTAAAAATTGCCTAAAAATTAAGATTTTTTAGGTTCCAAAATTTAAAAAATTTTGGGTTTAAAAATTGAATTTTCTAGGTCGTGAAACTCCGTAAAAATCAAGATTTTAAATTTTCCAGACCCGGAAATTACCAAAAAACTAACTTACTGATTTTTCTAAGCCTTATAATTTTTTTTTGGGGGCAAAAAAATCACTTATTTCCTAAAAAAAAAATTTCGAGAAAAACTCACCGATAGCGTCGTTTTTCTTGGTCATAGGGTTAGGCCTGGCCCCCGCCGACTTGACGCTCCTCGTGCTGGCCCGTGAGGGGTCACTTCTCGTCATGAGCACGGACGCACTGCTGGGACTCCGCTTCACCTCGGGCTTGGCGGCCGGCAGCAGGTAGCTCCTGCTCTCGTCCCTCTTCAGGAACGAGTTGCCCCCCGCCGGTGACTTGTACTTGCTGATGTCCAGATACTTGGGCTGGACGCGTTTCTCCTTGTTGCCGTTCCCTAGCTGCTTCTTGGCCGAGTTGAGACTGCTAATGTCCTGTTTGAGCCGATTCAGACTGGCATCTCGAGGCATCGAGGCCCGGTCACGACGCACGTTCATCTCGCGCCTGGACATCTCGGGCGTGTTGGGACAGGCCCGCGTGGGAGCCCCCGAAATGGCCTTCTTGCTCTGCTCTATCCGCATCAGGAAGGCCTTGTTGTAGCGCGTGTTGGTGATGGGCTCCTTGCCGTCCTCCTCGCTCGAGTTCGAGTCCGAGTTGTAGTCGAGGTCGTGGTCCAGGGCGTCGTCCACGTTGACGTAGAACTCCACGTCGTCCTCGTCGTAGTGCAGCAGCTTCCGGAAGCTGGTGCTGCTGGCGGACTTCTGGATGGAGTTGTTGGAGGCCCGGGAGGCGGCCAGCTTGGGGGTCAGGGGCGTGGGAGGCTGCTGGGCCTTCACAGAGAACGAGCTGGACCGCTTGATGGGCGAGGACGTGGGGGCCGAGAGCTTGTCGCGGATCCTGGGGGCCACCTTGGAGACGGCCTGGACGGGCTTCTTGGAGGGCACGGACCCCGACACGATCCGGCCCTTCTCCACTATCACGATGTTGCCGGCACACTCCACGTCGTCGTCCTCCTCGTCCTCGTACTCGTAGCCTAGACGACGGTAGTCCGTCGTTTGGTCGAAGTCAGTCGAAGGTCGGCGGAGTCGCAGGCCTTCGGAGGTAGCGCTCGCAGTCATGAGCTGGTGGTCGACGGAGAAGTTGCGGTGTCGTGGGGACGAGAAGTCGTCCGGGGAGACCCTGTGGACCGGCGAGAGAGACGTCTTGGGTGAGTTGTGGTGCGAGTTGCGGACCGAGTTGCGTCTGTGGAGGTTCTGGAGCGCGGAAATTGCCGCAGCCGTGTTCTGTAAATGCAGCTCCGTGTCGTCATCGAGGTTCGTCATGCTGCCGTGCACGCTGTGGTTCCTGCTGGAGCTCCGTGGGCGCGCTATCGTGTGGATGGGGGAGGGGATCTTGGTCGGACTAGGCGGCGGCTTGCCAAAGTACCCTGAGCTGGGCTGCTCGCTCTCCTCAGCCCCGTATAGCATGGCGTTCTTGTTGGCCATCTTGGAGGGCGACAGCAGGTGCAGCTGCTGCCTCCGGATGTTCTGGTACTCCTTGTACCTGTAGGAATGTCTTCGGTATAATTTAGGTATTTGCTCTCAAAATTTGCAGTCGATTTAAGGTCTTTTTTGCCGCCATCTTGGACTTAGAATTTTAATTTATTTTTTTAAATTAAATAGCAAGTCTAGTTGACCATCGTTTTTTGAAATATTTGAAATTCTGGCTAAACCCATTTTAGGACTACATTTTGGGAGAGTTTTCTTTCAAAAAATTTGGCTACTAAATTTTTGAAAAGTAGAAAAAATTGGTCTAAAAAAGGAAGCTTGGAAAAATTACAGCAAGCCAACATACCTGAGAGTGGGGTCGCTTGAGTATTCGAAGTCGGGGAAGGGCTGACGGACGTTGTGCCGGTCAGGCTTGGTCTCGAAGTCGTAGCTCCTTGCCATGGGCGGCGTCGAGGACTGCTTCTTCGAAGAGAACTCTCTGGCGTTTCTCGCCCACTCCTGGATCCAGTCTTTCTTCGTCGACGCTGTCTTGAGCGCCGTGGTGGAAGACAGACTCTTGTCGTCATCGGAGCTCGTCGTCGCTGTCTTGGGCGACTCCACGACATTATTAACGTGGATCTTGCTGATGCCCTGCACGTACTCGGAGCTGTCGATGGTGGCCTTCGTGAGGCTATTGCGTCTTCGGAAGCCCACAGAGTCCGCTAGCACCGGTTTGACGCTCAGAACGCCGCTCACGGTTACACTCGTGAAGGTTCCGACGTCGGGGGACGGAAGTGGAAGCGCTTTCTCGGGCGACGCGGACTTTTTCGAGGCCTTTTCGCTGATGTTCCGCACCCTGGACTTGAGCTTATCGAGGTACGACACCTTGGGCTTCACGGAGGTCGCGTTTTCGTGACAGCAGGAGACCTCCAGGACGTTCTTCTTGGGCTTCCGGGGCTCCTCTTCGCGGTCCAGCTCGATTATCTCGAGGTCTCCCTCGAAGTGAGTCGGACGGACGGGCTTGGGGGACGCTTCCGGCTCGTAGATCACGCCCAGCTTGTCGATGTTCATCTTGTCCTTTTGCTCCTCCGTGTAGTTGTCCCCTTCGACAGTGTAAGTCCCGGCGTCGCTGACGTTGTCTGGATCAGCCTGGAAATTAGTGTTTTAAATTAGCTATGAAAATTTTGTCTCCAGATTTTAGAAATAGAAAGAGTCAGTAAGTCCTGGTGAGACGTACCTGGAAGTTCTCGAGGGGCGGCTCCGGACACAGGAAGCTGTCGAGGCTCTGCGGGTCGTTGCTGGTGTTGGACTCGAGGCTCGGGTAGCTCTTGCCATCCATGGCGGAGGCGAGGGCGGACGACTTGGGGATGAACTTTGTAGGCACCGGCTTGTTGAGTTGCGGCTCGTGGAGACTCGATCGGGGGCTCCAGCTGTGCCGCTTGCTGGAGTCCCTCAGCTGGGACGTGCTGCGGTCCCGCAGACGCACCTGCACCGTGACGGCAGTCTTGGGGTCCTCCTGCTCCGACGAGAACGAGCTGTTGTCCGAGCACATGATCTTCCTCCGCGGCAGCTTCCCGCTCATGGGAGGCTTGTGGGGCGTCATGGGGGGCGCCGGGGAGTTCCGACGCCCGTTCGTGTCCTCGAGCTTCGACAGGGACTGGCCTCGCTTGTGGCGCTGCTGCTGCTCGAACCGCTCCAGGATGCTCCTGTGGCGCTGCGTATTCACGTTCTGGCCCATGCCAAAGTCAATTGTGAAGGCGAGCGTTTTCTTCACCTCCGCCTCTTGCTCCTGCTGGCTCTTGACTGAGCCCATTTCCTGCATCGAGCAGCTCTTGCTCATGTTTTTGTTATCAATGTATTGCACGTTGTTGTTTTCAACACCTGCAAGATTAGGTTTCAGCACTCTAATTCGGTGAAGGGGCGACTTTCACTCACCTGCGTTTTCGCTTCTCTCGAAACTCTGTTTTCTACCATCGTAATCGTTCGCGTTCTCTCCAACAGGACTAGCCGAGCTGTTGAAGTCCCGCTTCTCCGAGTTCTCCGGAGTGATGTCGAGCTTTTCGGAGTGCGGGGACGACTTGCTCCCCGACCCAATGGGGGCCATCTTGTGATGAGAGGTGCTGGCTTTGGAACTGCTGTTGGGAATCTCATGCAAGCCATCCATGGGAGACGAGAGCTACGGCATCTAGCTCCTCGTCTGAATCATAGCAAGTGTATGGCTGCGAGAGTGCTCGAAAGGAGGCCACCAAAAGTGTGATGTCACTCGAGTAGCCAAATTTTGTGGGATGCACCTCTTTTATGCTGCTCCTCAATCCGAACGCCGATTAATTTGTGTACAGCCGAAAATAACGATCATGGTCACACCGTTTGCGGATTTCGTAATTATTTGGGGTCAAAAATACAGCTAAAAATACAATTTCGAAGATTTGTTGACTTTTTTATTCGTCCACAGTGCGGAATTCTAATGACTAATGCCTAAACGGTGCGTAGCCCAACTTGATTCAATTTTCGGTCCCGATTTGTGTGAGCTGTCTTCCTCAAGAAGTTTATTTGAAACGTTTTTAGTGCATTTTCCCTCAAATGGAGAAAAAATGCACTATTGCATCTGCTATGTCCGTCCGTCCGTCCGTCCGTCCGTCCGAAACTTTATAACTCAAGAACCAGAAGAGATAGAGGCCTGCGGTTTTCTGTGTCGTGTAGGACATGGTCTGTAGGGTGGAAGGTTAGACATCTTAGACCCCCATTACCCCTAGGGGGGGAGTGAGGGGGGTAAACCCGTTGTATGAAAGTTCCTTATACTTCGTTCGATTGAGCTGAATTTTGGATATGTTATAGTTCACATCAAATCTAGCAAATCATAGAACACATGTATGCCCCTATCACTTAAGGGGGTGGGGTGAGAGGCCTCCGAAGGGGGGAAAAATTTAGTTGCTCCGATTGAGCTGAAATTCAAAATAGGCACGTAAAATTACATTATTAGAAACATTTGCTTCAAAACATGGTCTCAGAAACGTAAAACAATCCATCAGGAAACCTTTGAATATAATCTTGTGGCTCCCCTAGGAAGACAAATGGGCGAATTTTCAAGATCATCTGAATGAGCTCAAACTTTGGTAACTCTTAGAGGGCTTTTATTTGAGCAAAAAACATTCCTATTGTATGCTTCTATCAACTAAGGGGGCGGAGAGGGGAACTCCCGAAATTTGTTTGGGAAGCAAATTCATGTGGATTAGCCTTTTAGGCTGAAATTTAAATTATTTATATAAATTACCGAAAAAGGTTGGTAAAGTTTATAGAAGTAAAAATGTTTGAGTAGAACTTAAGAGTAAAAAAATTAAATTAAATTAAATTAAATCAAATCAAATTAAATTAAATTAAATTAAATCAAATCAAAATACAAAATCGAAGATCAAGTATAAGAAGTGCATTTTCCCGGGTTTATATTTTGAGGGAATCTTATTTGAATTCATAATACATTTTCTGAATAAATTTCTGAATTCTTGAACCATTTACAATTAGATTCCCTCAAAATATAAACCCGGGAAAATGCACTTCTTATACTTGATCTTCGATTTTGTATTTTGATTTTTTATTCATCAATAGAGCTATTTTCGGTAAATTTGGGGTTTTTTATACGAAATCTCCGCGACAGCTGGAGTTTACGCACGCCTTATGTGTGCGTAGGAGGGCACAAGTTTTGCTCGCTGGGCAGAAAAAGTGTTGTCTCCTTCGCTCGTCGATTTTCTCTCTCTTTTTGGTTTGACAGCCGTGCGAGTTGGTTGAAATTCAGGTAAACTCCCGAATTTATTCACTTTTGCCGATAAAAAGTCACTTTCCTGACTTAATTCTTGTCACATCTCAAGCCCTTAAATTCAGTCTCCATTTTGGAACGAAAAATCCCCCCGTTAAACTTGATTTGAGGGCTGAAAAATGAAAGTCAGTCGGCGCCACGTGTGTTTTGATGGATTTCCATTTGCAGCTAAAACTGAACAAGCGAAATGTCTGACACCGAAGTAGAAGTCGCCGCCCCCGTCGTGGGAGGACCCATGGACATCAACACGGCCCTCCAGGAGGTGCTGAAGAAGTCCCTCATCGCCGACGGCCTCGTCCACGGAATCCACCAGGCTGCCAAGGCGCTCGACAAGTAATGCCCCCCTTATTAGAATATAAACAATATGTCAAGGATGATTTCCGGATCGCTCTTGTGGCGTCGGATGAAAAGAGCTGCTTCTGGTTATCTAAGTCATATTGTTTATCTTGTGTTCTCTCCCCAGACGCCAGGCCGTCCTCTGTATCTTGGCCGAGAGCTGCGACGAGCCCCAGTACAAGACCCTCGTAACTGCGTTGTGCAACGAGCACCAGATTCCCCTCTTGCACGTAGACTCGCACAAGAAGTTGGGCGAGTGGTCCGGTTTGTGCAAGATCGACAAGGAGGGCAAGCCCCGTAAGATCTGCGGATGCTCCTGCGTCGTCATCAAGGTAATTATTTGGCTTATTCATCTCAGAGAAATTTTCAGGGGCACTCCCTGCTCGCTTTTGCTTCATTCACAGAATGAAAATGTGGTTTTGGAGCCAATTTATTTAAAAATATTCTCTTTTTGCAGGACTTCGGAGAGGAAACCCCGGCCTTGGACATCATCAAGGAGCGATTGAGGGCCAACTAAGCACCCGATGTAAAGTTTACCCCAATAAACTCGATAAAGTCAAGCAGAAATAGTTTTGCACGCCTCCCTGTGCTGCAGCCAGTCTGCCTTCTGGCACTCCACGGAGCAGTAGTAGACCTGCTGGCACCTGGAGCACTTCTTCTCCGCCGCCTTCCCACACGAACCGCATAAATGGGTCTCTTTGGGAGCGCTGTCGATCTCGGCGAGCAAGTCGGAGCCGTACGCCTCGCTCAGACGTCTCGCAATGTCCATGAGCTCGTGCTGGTCAGCCTCGAAGAAGAGCTTCTGGTGCTCCGCCAGTAGTCTCTTCCACCCAAACTGCTTGGCCTCCGCCAGAATCTTGTCCTTGACCTCCGGAATCTCCTCCAATACGAGCCCAGCCCGGCTCTTGGTCGAGTGACCTCCCACCTGGAGGGTGCAGAGACACTGCTTGAGCTCGGCAAGACACGGCAGCTGGTCCAGGATCACCTCGTTCAGCAGACCACTGAGTTTCCCGAGCTCTCTCTGGCGGAACTCTGTGATTTCGTACGTCTCCATAAGCGCCGGGTTGAAGACGAGTTGACGGAGGCAGAACCAGGTCTGGGCCTCGACCTTTGTGACCCTCAGCACGTCATCCCCCGACACATTTTGCCACTTTTCGTCGATATACTTCTCGAAGGTCTTATTCCGGCGTCGGAGCCAGGGCCGCTCTTCGAGGACCTGGGCCACGAGACAGGGCACGTCGTGGACCTGGACGAGCCTGGAGCGCGCACTGAGGGGTAGTGAGTCGACCTTGTCCACGAGGTAGCTCAGGATCGTGACGCACTTCATGCCCACCTGGAAGTAGGGGAAAGAAAACTCAGCTGTCTGTCTGTCTGTCCGTCCTAAAAGTCGAGACTTAGAGAACTCAGCAAAAACTCAGCAGAGACGTAACCAAGGTTGGAGTTACACCTCTGGAAAATTTTACCTGAAAAGCCAGATCCTTCCCCTGTCGCTGCACCTCCTCCTCGGGCTTCTCGGTCATGACGTCCGCGTTTTCCTCCCCATGAAACCCAGAGGCAACGAGACCCACGAGCTGCGAAACCGCCGTGGCACAGTAGTCTATTAGGTCCAGTGCAGAGTCCCCAAGCGCTTCGCAGCTATTCTGGTGGTACAGAAGGGTCTCGAGGAACGACACAGACGTAGCCTCGTGGTAGAGCACGGAGTAGACGAGGAAGGTGGCTTTTGGAGTCGCCTTTGCCAGCAGCTTCGAGAGGACCTTGTTGCGCCAGACCAGGACGCAGAAGGCCTCGTGCACGAGGAGACCCAGCTTGCAGTGGCTCACCATGAGCTCCTTCACGACTTCTTCTCGGTTGCAGTGGGCCTCGATGACAGCCTGCTGACTCAGCTTGAGGAGTCTCTCGTGGTGCTCGAGCCAGCTGGAAATCAAAAGCTCAAGGGGTTGAAGAATTTGGGGTTTTTAAGGTACCTGCTAGACCCGATCTCGCTTATCTGGAACTTCCTGAAACTCTGGACGAAGAAATCAACCTCCTGAGGCAGAACTACGTCCGAGTTTTCCATTTTGGGCGACTTCGATGGGCGAATAAACAAGAGCTCGTTGCTAGGATATCTTGTCACGCTTTGTGAAGTCTCGATTTCGCTTTTAACCCGAGAGACAACTCTGATGGGGGCCTTTTCGAGCTCAGGAAATTTTTTTGGGTTTAAATTTTTGAAAATATATTTTGCTTCTTCTTTTATCTTTTTATAAGGACTCTGGATTCTTTGAAGAGACTAATCTAATTTTTAAGGGTCTATAAAATAACCAACTGAATGAAAACCAAGCTTTTAGAGCGTCACAATTTAATTGCTTGTAAAAATAAAGTTTGTGATAAGGTTGTATCTCATGCGGCGAAACATCCAACAGTGGGGTGTTGGTAATACAAATATTGCTATCTATCTAATTGATCGATGGTTGCAGCTCCTACACGACCTCGCTCAAGAAGCTCTCGGTGTCTTCAGTGACGACCGCGTCAATGTTGTAAAAAGCTGCATGAAGCGTGATTACGAAGACGGAGGCTCCCAGGACCCAGAAGATCATGGATCCAGCACCACACAGATAGAGAACCGGGATGGAGGCCACGTTCACTGCCATGCACTGCTGGTTCGTGTTGAGCTTCCGGCCGAAGAACTGGACCTCGGGAAAGGCATTCTGTTTGATTTTGTAACACAGATAGAAGACTCCGATGAGAGCGATGAGGATGAGAGGCGACGTGAGACTGAAAGGAAGAATAAATATAAAGACCCCAGATCAGACCAGTTGTCCCTCTATATGTCAGCTTCTACTAGAAAGAGACTCACAGACAGTAGATGACTAAAATCAAGAACACGAAGACGTAGTTGCTGGCGAAATAGCTCAGGTTTCTCACGACCCGATTGCTGAGTCGCGTAACGTTGGCGATGGTCTTGAAGTTGCTGGTGGCCAGGAATTCGGACCAGGGCCGGATGTTCTGTCGGCTCGTTCGGAGTAACTCGTACAGATTCGGGAGCTTGGAGATGTTCACGAAGCTAGGGAAGCTGCAAATTTCACCTTGAGAGATTGATCGCAGAGATGACGTAGAATCTTACGAGCTCTTGGTTTCTTCCTTTGTGGGAGGAGGCTCCATGTTCCCGCTGAGGCCGCTCGCGATGTCCACTTCGACGGACGAATCAGCCATCTTTTGGTCTCTGGAGGAGCTTTGTCAGTTGAACGCGGGAGGAGCAGGGCTTACTTGTTGCGGTAAGACGAATTTTGTGATGTGGATGAAAACAAAACAAACTGATGATGACACATTGGGATCGTTCATAGACACTTTTTGCTCGACTCAGGAAACTCCCTCATTTTGGGTTCAAACTTCAGAGTTACCTCGAAAATTTAATTTTCTTGGAAACTTCACAATTCGGCAACAAAACAACGAGTTTTTAGCACACCCAAGCTCAAAAGAAACGAGACTAGTATGAACGAGACCAGAGCGCAGCGCCATCTGTCAACGTGTAACTTTGATTGTCACCTGAAATTTATTTTTATCAGCGACTCGGGACTAAATTTTAGCTTTTCTGTACATAAAATGGGCACGAAATCCGCACACGAGCGCAACGGGAAGCTCGCCAAGAGCGACACGGCAAAGACACTGCAGAAAGCCTTCGTAGCCAAGTCAACATTCGAGGATAAGGATGAATTTTTGGACATTTTGTATTGGGGTCGGCAAGTGGTCGGGTGAGTGCGAGCCTAATTCTACTTCCCTTAGCCCTGAGTTTAAAGCCTTCTATTTCATTTCAGGATCATCCTGGGAGTGATATTCGGAATAATACCTCTGAAGGGCATCGTGGCCCTCGCCCTGTTCGGAGGCCTGAGCTGTTGTGCCACCTACCTCTACGGAGTCAACTTCCAGGGAATCGACGAGGAGGAGTACGGGGGCGTGTGGGAGCTGATGAAGGAGGGATTCATGACGAGCTTCGCTAGCTTCCTCGTGGTGTGGATCATCATCTACAACGGCATACACTTTGACAGTCTGAACGACGGATAGCTCAACATACCAAAAAGTTACTACATATTATAGAGCTCTAGTTAAGTATTCACTTCACAGAGGGGTCCGGTTGGAAGCGAAGCCCACTGTGGGATGATTTCTAAGCAAGTAAGGCCGTCGATTTAAAGGGGATGTTATTGTTCTGTTACATGCATTTACGATTTGATTTCGGAAATACAAGAGAAAGAGATTAACGTTTAGCAGCTTTATTGACAACGTGTTGGATAGTACAAATTACCTTGGTCCACTGTGCGGTTTCCGTTCTTCGAGTACATGTTTCCGGTCCGGGAATTTTGAAAGACTGAAGTTACTTAGCCGGTGTGCCTTTTTGCTTAACCTAAATTGCACGGTCTCGTGAAAACTTACGGAGCTACTTAAACCTGAATCTGGAGGTTATGGATTTGAAGGACTTAAAGCAGGACCTGGAAGGAAAATTTTAGGCTCATGAAATTTTTTCCCCTCCATAGAGGTCTTCTAGCTTTGTCTCGGTATGAGATAAGGGTCAGGGGTAGATTTAAGCTTTTTCGGAGATTTCATACTAAAGGAAAGTCCCTTGGTTTCGTTCTGACTCTGTCTTATGACTCTGAAGTGACTCAGACCAACAGACAGAAAAAGAGGCGTAAAAGCTTGCTCACGTGAAGGCCACGACTCCCTCTCCCTCGATGGGATCCCCCGTACCCTCCTGCTGCAGGTCTCCAACGTAGAACTTCTTCATCATCTCTCTTCGAAAAAAAATCAAAGATTAGCATGACAGGAAATTTAGAATGAGAAGCTTACTCCGCAGAGCTCGAGTGGCCCACCTCCTCGAAGTCCTTCGTGGCGTCCTTCCCAGCCACCTCCAGAAGCACCTCCTGCCCTCCCGGATGCTAGAAAGACAAAACGCAGCAGACGTGAGAGCGATAAGACCTTGGGATGCGGGGTCACTCACCTCGCTGAGCCACTTGGTGACATCGTAGACTTTGTTCCGAATGACAATCCAGACGTCCGTCTTGGTACTGTGGGCTGCGACCTCCTCTAGTGTGAATGTCTTGGGCGCGGGTTCAGTCTCGGGGGCCTCTTTCGTCGTCTCCACGGATGGAATTGTTTCACTCATTTCGGAAAAATGGACTGAGCGCTTGGTATCGGGTTTGTCTCGTGAGGCCTCAATTACTGGTGAAAATAATTCGGGTGGATAAATATTTGATGCAAACAGAAATGGAATTAAACAGGTAGGTCGCTAAGCAACTGTTCAATAGAAATGGTTAATTTATGTTATTGCGCGACTCTCACGCATCGGAAGTGATCGGACGGCGATAGTGTCATTCGTGTTCTTCTTTTGTCACGACAAGCTGAACTCACTCACCGACTCTGCTGGCGGTTGGAGCTGATGTTTCAGCAGATAAGAATGAAGTTGGACGAAGTTTCTCTCTCAATTTCCCGGAATCATTGCCTCATTTCGTGTTTCTGAGTAACGGCTGGTTCGAATCTGAAGTGACTTTAGATTGAATTTGAATTTTTTTCCAAACCGTTGGAGTAGTAATTGAATTAAAAATTAATTAATTAATTGAATAAGTTTATTTATTGGATCATGGAATTTGTTTAAATTGCTTCATTCAATATTTGAATGAATTCGGTTTCGATGGGGCTTGATTACTGTCGGACATGAAATTTAACAAATTTCCACCGTATCAGCCGCTCACTCGGGGAAAAGCCTTCGAGCATGGAAATTTTTCAGGTCGGTCGCTCTTTATATGGAGTAGACAAACAGAGCAAAATTTTTAGCCAATTTTCGTGGAAGTTTGGATTTGAGACGCCTTGGATCTCCCAAAGTACTTAAGTCCGGAGGCTCATCTCTTGGTGGCTGTTTCTAAGGGTCCCTTTAGTGATCGTCACCAAAGATGGGAGCTCTAGCCCCCGTACTTTGGGAGCTAGAGAAAATCGAATTTTTGTATGGGAAAATTTCACCAAGATTTGATTTTCTCTAGCTCCCAAAGTACGGGGGCTAGAGCTCCCATCTTTGGTGACAATCACTAGAGGGACCCCTAGAAATAGCCACCGGAGCCTCCGGACTTATGTACTTTGAGAGATTTTTTTTTTCGATCCAAGTAGGTCTCAAATCCAAACCTCCACGAAAATTGGCTGAAAATTTTGCTCTGTTTGTCCACTCCATGAAAAAAGCGACCGACCTGAAAAATTTCCATGCTCGAAGGGAAAAGCCCTTCTGTCGAAAAGTTTGTCAAAATATTTTTAATCACAACACGAAGTAGTTTGCATAAAGCAAAAATTCACCCCCACCGCCGCAGAGTTCCTCAGAATTTACTGGACTCATAATGAGGCCAAAAAGTTGCTGCAGACTAGCTCAATTTTGTATTTTTCCCCAAAGCCAGCCGACCACATTAAATTTAATTGCATGCCATGAAAATGAAGTGTCATTGAAGCATTTTCGCCGTTGGCAAGTCAAAACTTCGTCCAAGTGCTCCACGTTATGGCTGCGAGCTCAACTGGTTCGAGGAACGAATGTGTAGTATGTAAAAACAGAGATAACGTGATCAGTTTGGCAATGTTTTTATTGCAGCGGGTGATGGAGTCGAGCTGCCAGTTTTACGTTGATTTTTTGAACGTTGCTTTGATGCCAGACTGAGGAGTGGAAAATGCCGAAAATGTAGTCTGTTTGTCTAGGGAAAATATTTTAATTT
The DNA here is from genome assembly GCA_963930915.1 of Forcipomyia taiwana. Lineage (NCBI taxonomy): Eukaryota > Metazoa > Arthropoda > Insecta > Diptera > Ceratopogonidae > Forcipomyia > Forcipomyia taiwana. The sequence goes on from CAWVOI010000021.1 coordinate 261,816, forward strand.
GGCTACCTATCAATGGAGCTTTATGGTAGAGAGGAAGCCAACTGGAGATACAATTTATTTCCTCGCAAAGATTTTTGGAAAAATATTGAGGCAGGTCTGAGAGGACTTCAAGCTCTTTTGGATCATGTTTAAGACAAAAAATATAACTATATAAAAAGCAAAATCGGAGATTAAGCTAAAGGATGCCTTTTCAAAGATTTCTAGAGACCAAACTTTGAGGGTCCCTAGCTCCGTCCCTGTACATGATAGGGGATACATGTAGTTGCATGATTTGCTAGATTTAACACAGACTACAACATACTACAATTTCAGCTCAATCGGATGTAATATAAGGAGTTTTCATACAAAAGTAAAACATCCTCCATTCCCCCCCAAGAGAGGGTAGGGGTCTAAAATTGTTAGCCTGCACCTCTACAGACCAGGCCCTACACGATGCAAAAAATCGCAGCTTTCTAGTTCTTCTGGTTCTTGAGTTATAAAATTTCAGACAGACGGCAAAGCGGCCACAATAGTGCATTTTTTGCAAAATGCTGAAAATGCACTAAAAATAAATTGCTCATCATCAATAGAAGTTAAGACAAGAGAAAGAACGAAAATACACTATTTGAAGGCAAGAAATTGGAAAATAAAAATTCCCCTTTAACTCCCGATCCAGCTTCCTCATGGCCCCTCGTTGCATTTGGCACCGATGCAATAAACGCTCTCGATATTTTTATGGTGATTTACACAGATTGAATGACTGCATAGCGGCGTAAAAAATTCCTCATTCCAGTTCCCAGCACAATCATGTGCGCATTTAATCTTTTATACACTAGGCGATTCCGTCTGCCACGTCCTGGGCGATTGCCACCACAATGAGCAGACGTGCAAAGTTATGACTTATGAATTATTTAAAAGGTTTTGTGGAAATAAGCTGCGATGCGATGATCAAATGAATGGTGTGCTCAAGATGGAGGATAAATTACCTCATTGCCTTAATTTTGTGGCTTTCTGAGGGGAATGCGAATGAGCTTCCTGGCAGACTCATTAGCGGTAATGCCGTCCACAATCAACTTAAGTACCGGTTATGCTCAAAATGTTGCAGAAAGTGGAAATAATCATTTCCGCTGTGTTTTACTTTTTCCACCACCATTATCTGGGAATTTTCACAAAGCGACGCACGAGGGAGATTATCATAATTTCTCTGTTTTGTTGTATACTTTTGTTTGCTGCCTGCTTAATGCCTTTTAGAGGCGCCTCAAGATTGCCATCTCGGTGCGTTTTTGCTTCCGTCAAGTGGCTGCTGGCGACAACCCGACCAGAAAAGTAGGAGGTTTTTGGCGAGCCTCAAGATCCGCATGTTGTTAGCTTTTTAGGCTAGTTAATTTTTGAGGCCCTTTAACCACCCAATGAACGTTCACATTTAAGGTGTCGTTTAAAATATAATCCTCTGAGCTGCTAGAAACTGGTAAATCGCAAATGCGATCTTCGAAAAAAAAATTCAGGGACAGTGTGAGAGCAGCTTAGGCTGGAAATGTTGTTGACAATTTTTCCAGAAACTCCTCCAGCCATTCTAAATCGAATTGATTTCAAGGAAAATTTCAGGATGGGAAAATCAAATTCCAACAGCTCTAAAAATAGCCAACAAAAGCCCAGACCTTTAAAAGCATTCAGTAGAAATTTTCTGTCTTATTTTCCAGCTATTTGGAGGCTTTTAACACAACTGTAGTTTCGGGTATCAGAGCATAAAATCTCATTAGATGATAATTGGGAATGTACGAAATCACTCCGAAAAGTAAACTAAGCAGGAAACCGAACAAGCACGCAAACGAGGTAAATATTATGAAACATTTCAATCGACGACTCATTGAAAATTCAAGAGCTCTCGTGGAAACCCAGTAATGTAGCTCTAGTGCTACTCCAAAAGGTATTGTTTTGACATCCTCGCACACGATCGTTTTCAATTTGTACACCCAATCAAGTTACTCACCGCTTATTATGTGTATCGATTGGCGGTTGCGGTAGAAATGGTTCATTTGATGTCAATCGGCGTTTTAATGAAGCGCTTTGTTTGAAACAACCCGAGTTTATGGCTTTTGAGTACTTTTTATTTATTTAAAAATATTATATATTACATCAATGTAAATTTATAATTTTGTAAATGGCGATGGTTCCCGCATCGAGACACGATACGCTGTCATGACGGTGAAGGGGGAAATATTTCAAAAATGAGGCTGATTAGAAGAACGCATGATTGATCGTAGCTCAGCTATTTTGGCAGAGTCTGCCATAATTTATGACATGGCGATGGGCGTGCTGAAAAGAGACAAAAAATTTATTAACTTTTAAATGTTTCGGACCGTAATTTACGGCCATGGGGGCCACAAAAAAAAGTTTAAAAATAGCCGCGTGGAAAATCGAGCGCACTTGGAAGCAATAATTCATCCGACCTTGCATGATTTCAAGAATTCTTGAGAAATAATCCGCTCGAAGCCAGCTAGAGTGGTCTCGAGTGGAGCTCCTCTGAGCATAATTGGGGGAGATATGGCTGCTCGTGTAAATTTATACCCTGAGAGTCTGAAGCACAGTTATTGCTATTTCATGCTCTAAGGACTGAATAATTGGCTTGAGAAAAATGTTTTGTACCAAAGTCCAAAAGTAAGAAAAAAATCTGTTCCACCTGGAAAATATTTATATGCTTCACAGTCAATCTTTACCGCTCCCTGGAGAACTCCTTGATAGCCCTCTCAAGAATTTTTTTTTATTTTAATCCAAATGCTCTCATATGCGTTCGTCTCCGACTTAGCTTTAAACATATTTTCAAGCTACAGCAACTGGTGCCTGTGCTTAAGAGGCTCTTCCCCTTGAACCAGGTGTATGAAAAGTACCCCCTGACGTTTGCAATCAAGTTCACAGCACAACACTTAGTAGCCCAGAGAGCAAAGAGCATTGTCGGCCTAGACAGGAAATCGTACACCCTGAATTAAATTGCCTTCATGGAAAAAGGGCTTCCAGGTTCCGCTGGGAGAGAAATAACGCCGTCCCGAGAGGCCCTGAAACATTAATGGGTTTTTTAATTGGCCTCATCAGGGAGCCATCTGGGTGCCGAGAGAGTGATAGTAAATAAGAAGCCTCACACATGCCTGAGCAATTACAAATTCATTGATCACAGACAGCATTACTTCATTAAACGATGAATGACGTGAACATCAATCATGTTTACGAAATTAGCTTGACAAGCCATTACGGTCACGACAGAAGCCCAACATGTGATGCTCCTGTTTGAATTCCACTTTGAACATCCTTTGTTGCTCCGCCCAGGGACTGCTGTCAGCTAATTTGTATACTGTTCCGAAAGTGGTCTATTTCGGAGTCGCCTGTAATTGGGTTAGCAAGTTTGATGCGTAGGCCCAGTGTCACCCTTTCGGCTCATCCAATTTTAAATATTGATCCTTTTTGCGCACCGCGTCGCATCCTCGCTGGGACGTCAGAGATGAAAGGTTTTGGCAATCAAATAAAACCGTGAATCAGGAAAAGGTTCTTCTGTTACTTTTTAGCAACCGAATGTTGTCCTTTTATGGTCGCTTTTGGCACTGGCGCAGTTCCAGGGACGTAGCCTGGGCGAGGTTTTGCCCTCAAATTTTTTTAAAAGGAATTTCAAGGGCTTTTTTGCTTCTGGACTTTAAGGACTTTAAAATCTCTTCATCGCTTCGATCATACAGATTTGAGAAGTTTTTATTTCATCAATGACCGTTGTGAAACATTCCCTTCTCCATGAAATTGATAGAAAAATCAACAAAAGCCTTCTCGGGAAAACACACAACAACACAACGAATTTAATTCCAAAGCATGTCTGCCTGCAGACTCTGCATTTCCGGTTCCATGTCACCACCGATTCTGTTCAGCATGCTCCTCTCTTGCTGCAGAAATGCAACAAAGGTCCATTGTCTGAGGCTTCCCATTCAATCTCAATCGAGGGGGCTCACAAACATCCGGGCTCTCGAGAATGCGACGTGAAGTACCGCAGCTCGACATTTTTCGCACAAGAGGCCAGAGAAATGACACGAGCATAATGGCAATAATGATGATGGCAACGATAATGCTGAACAAAGAAGACACGTCAGGAAAATTACCTTGATCATGTTCGTTGGTGGAGGAAATTAAATTGGCTTCGTCATTATTGTTGCTGGATGTGTGAGAGGGTATTGTGAGTCTGTTGTGATTATAATGGTGCGTGCTTCTTATTTCTTTTCATGCTTTTTGTGTTTGTTTGTCGTTTTGTTTTCCTTCACATATTTCCCGTCTCAGAAGAAGCCCTCATACAGGATGTAGAGCGAGAGAAGCAAGATAATCAGGATTAGGAACGTCGTGAGCAAGTTCATGGTTTCATTCATTTTGGGGCCGGGGTTCTGGGGGTCGAAACTCGGGTTAGGGCGGCTCGGGGATCTCGGGAGTACGGACAAAGTGCCCCCCTTTCGGACATTTATTGAATTTATCGGCAATTAAAAGGCTTAATGGCTCCCCCCGTTCCGAAATTAATTAAGTTTGTTCACAATTTCGATGGAGCTCGTGTCGGACGTGACTTTCGTTGCACTTTTCAACTCCCCCGGGCTGCTTTCACGTCTAATTATCGGCTCCGCGGGGCAGAAAAGAATTAATTGTCCCACTAATGAAAACCGATACCGACACTCCCGATCGGGGATTCCGAAAGAGCGGAGCAGTTTATCCGTGCCGCCTATCCCGGCTCCGTTTCATAACGAAGGAGGAAAGTTTCACTCAACTGGAAGATCTATTGAACTAATGAACAGCAAAGTTTGAACAAAGTTTATCTGCAACACGACGAGGAGATGCTGCAGCGAGGAGACTCGTTTCACTGTATATTATTATTCTTTATTGTGCTCTTGTGCTCCAGTCGGAAACTCAAATTAAACTGACTGACTTCTGTGATTCCGAGCGATGCGGTTCCGTCCGATTATTATTACTGCGGTGTTAAGCATCCACTCTGGCGTGTAGCATGAAGATTTTCCAAGTCAGAGTAATTTGTATTTTTTTATCTTAAAAACATCTTCTTCGATCTGTCCGCGTGCATTTGCGTACGGGTCGAACGTAGGAGATATGGTTTTTGTGGGATTGAAATCATCTGTCTGGTCTCTGTAGGAACACATTTCGGTGTGGCTTTTACGCGAATCGAACTACATCAAGGTCAGCGACTTTCTGTGTAAATCCATCTCGTTTATTTTTCCCCGAAATCAAGTGCTCCTTTGCACGAGCCGTGTCTGCTAATTGAAGAGCTTTTAGCGTTGTGACCAGAGGCGTAGGTAAGGGGGGGCTAGGTAAAAGGTTAGACCCTCCAGAATTTTTTGGAAGGGCCAAACCCCTGCAGATGGAAGGGAGAGGATGCCCCTCCACGTTTCAAATCTTACCTACGCCTCTGGCAGCTGCGTACTAAATTGGGGGAATTTTCTCTTATAGTCAAGATAAATTGGCTTTTGTTGAAAATTGAAAATCTCTCAGAAATTTTGACAAACGACCTGAACTCTTGTGAGTGCCCTCAATCTGTCTGTTTGTCCTCATTTTGCCAAGAGAACGAGAGATGAAAGGAATTCCTCGATCAGGACTCAATTTAGAACCTCCCAAGCGTGATGTCTTTTGACATAGAGAAGAGTGGCTGCGTCAGGCAATTTGAACGCATATTCGCCGTGAATGAAATGTTTCGACGTGAACTAAAAATAGAGAAGAATTTAATCTTGCATTTCGCGGAAAATAAAATAAACCAAGTGCGTCATTCACATTTGTTTTCATCTCGGGACGGCCCGGTTTTCGCTAAAGGGCAAGTCATTCTCATTCATTGAACAGTCGCCGCAGCGTGGTATTAATAGAAGCACACAACAACCACCTTGCGTCGTCTTCTTAATTACTGGATGTCGGACGCACGTCAGGGCGAAAAAATCCATTTAAAATTCTCGTGGCATTGTTTTTCTCATTAAAATGAAAATCAAAGAAAAACAAAAACAACATCTCTGGCACTTTTATTTTCGTCACTGCGACTCACCAAATAGCCGAGGGGTTCTCAGTGTGGAGGCTTGTGTTAGAGGGGGAACGAAAATGAGTGAACCTCCAATTAACGATTTTTGGGTCGACTTGAAAGCCTGAAAATTCTTACAAATCCTTTTGGCCCAAAAGAAAGAGGTTGAAATTTTTTGTCTTTTCTCTTAGAGTTTTAGACTTGATTTGAAAAATTCAAAGCTTAATTTTTCGAATAAAAAGTTCAAGTAAAAATAAACGTCGATTAAATTTTGAGGCAAAAAATGAGGCTTGTTAAATAGTACAATTTTTTGCTTTCGTTCCCCCTCTAGAAATAGAACCTTTTGGTTCTCACGCACACGCGACGCAAGTGGTTTGGGGTCAACAATAATTTTCACCCACTTGAGCCCAAAGAGGAGCCACGAGAGCGTGATTTGGGCCCAACAAGGCGCGAAGGAGGGCAAGCAGACGTGCACTTTTTCACGCGCCATTAATTTTCTCATTTCAAATTTGGCACTAACGCCGAGTTGTTTACTTTCCTGGCCACCGGATTGACGTGTAAATACGTGTCGGTAAATAACATCGCGAGTTTTTGTTTGTCTGCGACTTTCTACCGTTTGTAGTCACTCCCCCCCAGGTTACATTTTTGCGACACACACACAAAAGCTGCACTGAATCGCGATAACTTTTTCTTTTCGTCACTCCGAGCTTCAGAGGGTAATTACCCTCATTGTTTTCAATGTTCACGATATTAACGCTCCAAATGAGGCTTGTTTGCTTTCACTGCTCGTTTTGTTTTTCCGAGTTTGTACTCTCAAAGAAGCCAAGTTGCTCTTGTTTTCGCCCTCTCTGCTTTGGTTGTCATTCGGATTTTGAACGGGCACTTGAGCAACATTAGACTTGCAATTTGTTTTAAAAAAATCTGCAGACGCGATGATGGAGACGACTGGCTTTTCGAAGACGAACCTGATACGGAAATCGGGCTAAAAATAGGCCTCAGCGGGGGTGGTCTCAACGCCTGGAACTTCGAGCACTTTCGAGTGAAGAGCACTCAAGCAGACTTCATAAAAGTTGAAAAGGCTTTAATTACGCGTCACGAGTCTCTTTACATCCATCACCCACAACTGGATGAGGAGGAAATTAAAATGTCATCATCACAGACGAGTCGCACTTCCAAGGAGCTCTATGCAAACTGGGGATTTGGTATTTTTAAGCCAGCGAGCAGGAAAATTGGGAAAATAATAATAATGAGGATGAAAAATTGCTCCCTGGGCTGGGTGCCGTTTAACGTCAACTTCGACGAAGATTGAAAACGGATCGAAAAATTAATCAAGCAATTGGTGACTCACGTGTTCCGACGAGGGAGCTAGAAGACGCCCTCGTAGAGGATGTACAGGCTGAGCAGCAGGACGACGAGGATCAGGACGGTGGTGGCGAGGTTGCGGGCTTCACTCATGTTGCTGCAAGGGGACGGGGTAAAGAAACTGCGGGTCTGGGACGGGCGGGGGACTCACTGGCTTGGGTTCGGTTTTCCGGTCTGGAGAGTCGCCTCTTAATCCCACTTTGCGAATTTGTATAACTTGCTTTGACGAAGATCGCTTAATGACTGAAATATTATGCGGCAAAGAATACTGTAAACCAAAAATATTTAAATAAAAATGCTGTGGTTGGCTATAAGTACGAGCATATGCGGGTAGCTAGGCATCCAGTGGAGGAATTTTGAGAATAATATAGAGCTCGGCCCAGTCAATTTGCACACTCCGAGCTGTGGTTCGCGTAGCCTCCGTACACCCGAGGTGAATGAATGTTGTTCGAAGAAAAGTCAACAAACACGCGCAACACGACCGATGTTTTCTATAAGATAATTTATAATGATAATTAAACACGAGCACTGACTTGGCGATGGCATCAGAAAGTGTGTGAAAGCGCGAAGTGCCTCCAACTTGGTGGCGGTGTCGCGGGCCCGCGGGGGGTTCGTATTAGGCACACGGAGTACGGTGGAAAAAATCACATTAACTTTTTGTTTGTCATGACAATAAGCGGAGCACGCGAAATTCGGGGAACAGAGTCTACTTTTGGGGGGAGGCGGAATCGAGGGAGCTCTTAATGTCGCTCCGGCGGGAGATGGATTGGGCAATTGACCTGGAAATCGCTCTTTTTGCTGCAGTTAAGATGTCACATCATTTTGCCGGATTCAGTCGTTAATCAGTGTCCTTACTCCTTGACTTTGAGAGCCCTTTAAATTTTTTTCTTTTGAAAGAGAAAGTTTATACGAGAATCCATCTTCTCCATGACTCTCCAAGTTCAAGTTGCTGTCTAGAAAAATTCTAAAGGTTTACCCTACGATGGAATGTCGAGAATCCATCTCCACATTTATCAACATCGTTTCCAGAATATCTCCTCTAAATCCAAGAATCCATCTCCCTGTGAACGCACCTTTAGAAGAACGAAACAATACTTCCCCGAGCTACCAAAATTTTTGAGACACACAATTAACGAAAAATCACAAGTCTCCGTAACATGCGCTTGACAAAGTCATTTATTGGGAGGCGAAAAAAATATGGGTGTGAGGAACCGGAGCTCAATCCAAATGTTTACGTGCCTTCAAAAATACATTATCGGGGGTATTAATAGCGACAAGAAGTGCGGTTGCGGGAAAAAAATGAACAGCGTTTTTAATTTTAGACTCGCTGCAATACGTGGCTCGTGTTATTGTTGTTTTCGCCAGCAGCAGTCGTGTCGGATTAGGGGCCGTGTTTGATTTGGAACGGACCGTCCGTCCGACCCGGCTCGCAAGGGTTCATTGTATAGCTATTTTTCTTCCACCCCAAAAGCGTCCATTTGTTTTACTTTTTGTTTAATCAGTCCTCCAAATGGCAAGTCCTCATCGCTCAGGGCATTTGGCGTTTTGTTTCTCTTTACTCTTTTATTTGAGCTCGGTCTTTTCCTGCCCTGCCCATCCGCAATTCAGAGCTAGCAAAAAGCAAACCCACTCAACTAAAAACTTCAATGTTTTAATTGCAACTTTTGTTTGAGAGAGATAAAAGTGTCCCCTGCGACTCCGCTTATCTCGTCCTTTATTCGATACGGCCGGCTCTAGACTCGGCAGAGCGGGAAAAGGGATGGAATAAAGGCAGGTATTATGGCAAGCATTTACAGAATGACCATTGAAGAAATGCTCTTGAGCTTTGAAGATTTTTTTTTCCTTTTGAAAAGTTGTTTGCGTCATAGCAGCTCGCAGAAGGAAAACACCGGAATCGAATTCATTAGCTGTAAATTTATTGATTGGCTGACACATAGACATCACGAAGATAATTCAAACTTGGCAGCCAACTCGATAAATATGAGACGTCTTCTCGTGGTGAAAGTAACCGAGACAGTGCGCAACAGAATGGTAAAATAAGAGGGAAGAAATAAGCTTGAGGGAATACATTTTGACATGCATTTGATGAAATATTCATCAAACCTTTTTATTTTTCCGTTCTCACTAATACAATGTCTGTGATGACATGAATAAAAGAAAATGAAAGAGCAATCAAAACGAAAGTAGCTTAGAGGAATACAAGGCCGACTGCGGGTCTGGTTAACTGAATTATTGATGAAGGAGCCGTTTGATAGAGTTTCCGTCACGCTTCTTGGAGACACCGACTGACCTCAGGCCTAAATTTGTACGTAGACGGAACATTCTAATGATTGCCGTGAGAGGTAGATTTTGGTGACGGTCTGAGAGGAGAGTGACTCATGATAAAAAATTCGGGTACTAGTGGTTTAAAATATCGATTTTGACCGTCATGTGACATGTCAAAAATTTTGATGTTCCGTCTACGAAATACCTAGGCCTGAGCATCAAACATATCGGAATGTTATGTCCCATCTGCGACTTCATCAAGTTCGGTTGAGCTTTTGAGTTTCCTCTTATTTGTTTTGAACTTCGCCAGCGAGTTTGGAGGCACGAGTATGGAAAATCTGGGCCCAACTGGTGCACTGGGTCGTTTCGGGCGAACTGAAAGTGCTTTCGAATTGAGTTACAAAGTAGTTAGCTCGACTGTTCTGATTTTCCTCGGAGATGGAGCTTCCAGGGTCTCACAAAGCACGTGAGCGGCTTATCGCCACGACCCTCCACAAACACCCCTGACACATCTGCAGAGTCGACGATTACTTCGGTCGGAGATTGGATCTAATATAATTTGCATAATGCTAGATTATGAAGGTAGACGATAAACCTCATCAAAAGTACAATTTCCCCTCGGATAAGCAAGCTAAGGCGTGGTTTGTGTCTCTCTCGGGCTGAATAAACTACCGCAAAATTAGCTATCAACGCGGAGACAAAGCCTGCATTAGACGCAGAAGAGCGAGGGATAAAGCGGGCACTCGGCGAGATTGCTGGCAGTCAAATAATTGTCGGAAATCCCAACAAATGAAGACGATTTCCCTCTCATTGTGGCCCTGATTCTGCTAAATTATGCAATTTAAACCACAACATGGCAGATGTTGCGTCTTTTGCTCAGCTTAGGGATGGCTTCCCGGGCCGCAGTGACGTCGGCCGTCGATTTTAAGAGCCCTGGGGAAGCAACGGGCTGTTGAAATTGAATTTGAGGGGTAAAGTTTGATGCCAAAAGTCAATTTGTATTCGAGAGCCTAGTCTTCCAGCGAGTCGTTACAGCAAGCTCATCAATATTCATGGATCCGGTGAAACTATACTGATAATCATTATTCCGATCGGGAGCGAGGAAAGTAAATAATGAATATTCATTAGGACCAAGAGTGTCACAAAGCCGAGTGCGACGGAAGCCGGAGGGAGAAAAACGCAATATAATCGAATCAAGATTCAATCAGGAGGCGAGTAAATACTTCATATATTCGCCTGCTGACTCAGTAGCAAGTTTCGTCGCAAGCTAATGAATATTAATGATGGCTCGGGGGGAAGTAAGAGTCACAATTGAAAAGACACTTGAGAAGGAAAACATTGAGATTACGAGATAAAATCCCTGTTTTTGTGAGCCACTTGTAGCGGCTTTGCGTGGGGAAAAGCTGCTTTGACATCTGAAGTCGATGCTTGAATTTTGAGCTCAACACACGAAGTGAAGGGATCACTTGATGTGGGTAAGGTGCCGAATTTGTGACAATCCTCGGTTCCTTTTTTTGTGCAGGTTTTAAGACTAATTTTTTGCGATATAATTTGGATAAATATTAAGTAGCGATATCCTTCAGAATCAGAGCTCCAGAGTAGGCTTTCTTAACGACTTCCGCAAACCATCCCAAGTTCAAGTCCACAATCCCTCCGGCAGAAATCAGTAAGGTTCTCTGAGAGTTCTGGATCAGCATTCTAAGGTCTCTTCGCTGCTTCGGCTTCAACTCATACCACGGGATATCATACAGTGCTCGGTTTATTTCCTCGAACTAAAATAAATTTTTGTGGAGGTTTAATTTTTGTCAACCTGAAAGACACTTACTCTAGTTTCGATGGCCGTGTTGCACAAGGCAAATACTAACATCACGAGAACTATACTCATTCCAGCTATGGTCACCCCGATTTGGGATGGAGCAATTTGCCATACCGTAAAGGAAACCAAGAGACTAGCGTAGGTGGTTTTTTCCAAAAAATACAGTATAGGATCGAAGCCAGTCTTAAAGTCCTGAATCATGAGTTTGGCCTTGACCATGTTTTCTGTGACCAGCGCAATCCACTCGTCAAAAGTTTCATCTTCCAAAATGACTGTCCATTGCTTTATCAGAATGACCGTAGTATCCAGTTGAGCTATTATGAAGCTCAAGAAAGTAAGCATCAGAGATCCCACGAAAAAGTAGTTTAGGTTCACAAACAAGTTGCCTGCGAGTTGAACCATTAAGTTAGTCAAATACGTATATGGTCCAGAGGGAGGTAGCCCAATTAAAGAGCTGAACAGGGGCAAGGGGTAGTAGGTGTCTTCAGTAAAATACACGAAAATTGACCCGATCACGCTGATTCCAAAGAAGCCCAACGTGCTTAATTTGGCTATGATATGCGTAGCTAGTTTGCTGTTATCGAATGCCTCCACCTGCAACTTGCGTCCAAAGTATTTCACATGGACATTGGTGGGAGCCATCATTTCGTCACATTTCTCCACAAGTTCTTGGATCACAACTTTATACGTGGTGATTGGAACAAGGGCAATAGAAGAAGGTAAAAAAGATGCTAGAAGCAGGCCTAAGGTAGAAGAGTTACGTAAGTTTTTAATTTTTCTCCACAATGAACTTACTTGAAACAGCCTTCTTCACTATGTTGTCGCTCAGAAAAATTTCAAGTGCGATATGTGTCACCACAACCATCTCATTCAAGTACCTGAGACCTACCAAGCACCTAACATAAACCTTTTCAGGATAGTTAGGGAAAAATGCAGAAAAAAGCACTGTTGCTCGCACGAATGACGTGGTGGTAGAAAAGATATCCAAAATACTGCTGTGGATCATTTTTTGCTGAAATTTTATTCCAAATGCTGGTTGTTGAGGGATAGTTCAGCTTTTTATAGGCGCCCATTTCGAGTCACTAACTTATTTAGGAACGGAAAATATTTCTAGAAATTACTTCAGTTTGGGACTGAAAAATTCATGGGGGAGGGAAAAACCGTAGACTCTAAACAATTCATAGATCAGTTGTTTGGAAACTGCGTTTTATTTCATCAACAAAGGTGCATAGCAATTACAGTTTTTAGGAGGCGAAATCCTTCAAAATCAGAGCTCCAGAGTAGGCCTTATTGACGACTTGCGAAAACCACTCCAAGTTAACGTCCAAAATGCCGCCAGCAGAGATCAGAATGGACATCTGAGAGTTTTGGATCAGCAACATCAGGTCTCTTCGCTGCTTGGGCTTAAGCTCGTACCAAGGAACGTCGTACAGTGCTTGATTTAGATCTTCAAACTGGAAGAGATTATTTAGACTGAACCCAGTGTGAACAAGTATGTCCGCGGCCAGTATGGAGCAGACAGACTCCGGAAGGACTCAAGTCTGTCCGCGGCTGGAGTAAGAGTGTGTCCGCGAGCCGAGAATGTTTGTTCGTAAGTCTTCTCGCAAGTCCTTCCGCGCGGAAGGACTGGGAAAGACTTGGACAGGCCGGGTCAAGTTTTGGCCTGGAAGTAAAAAATTTGCCGGCAGAAATGCTTTTTCTTTTTCCAATTTTTACTTCCGGACTGCAAATTGAACGGGACAAAGATTCAAACAAACGAAAAATGGCGGATCGGAAACTTACTCTGTTTTCGATAGCCGTGTTGCAAAAAGCAAATACTAGCATAACAAAAACTACAACCATTCCAGCGACACTCAAGCCGGTTTGAGAAGGTGCAATCTGCCATACCGTGAAGGAGACCAAGAGACTAGCGTAGGTCACCTTCTCCATGTAGTACAAAAGCGGATCGAACGCAGTTTTCATGTCCTCAATCATGAGCTTGGCCTTTACCATGCTCTCTGTTACCAACTCGATCCACTCATCAAAAGAGCCGTCTTCCAAAATGGTCTTCCAGTTGCTTACAACAACGATCGTAGTGTCCAGTTGAGCATGTATGAAGAATAAGAAACTGATTCCCACCACCCCAGAGAAGAGGTACCCCAAGTTGACCGTAAAGTTGGCCAGCATTTGCAAAACCAGATTTACCAAGTAGCTGAACGGACCGGTGGGCGAGAGAAAAACCAGAGGACCGATGAAGGGCATGGGGTAGCTGGTTTTCTCAATGAGGTACAGGAAAATAGATCCGAGCACCATCGTTCCGAAGAAGGCAATCACAGCACATATCAATAAGATTTTCCCAATCAGCTTGCTGTTTTTGTAAACTTCTTCCCGCACATTCCGTCCTAAGACTTGAAGATGGACGTTGGTAGGGTTGAGTAATTCATCGCACCTGTCCACCAAGTCTCTGATAGCTTCTTTGTGTGTGACGAAAATAATGAGCATGACCAACGCTCCCAGCGCTAGCATTAGCAGCAAAACTTTAAAAAAATAATCATGAAACTTTTTAGCTTCTTTCTGCAGAAAAAGGCTCACCCGAGATGGCTCTCTTGATAAGATTGTCATCTCTGATTGCCGCCACTACAATATCAAGCATCACTACGAGTAAGTTCAAGTAACCCAAGACAGTCAAAAGTTTCACGTAAGAGGTTTCAGAAGTTTGAGAGAAAATTGCTGGATACATTGCAGTTCCTCGCAGCAGTGTCTTGGTGTTGGAGCCAAATACGTCGGAAAAACTTTTCTTGTACATTTTTGAATGAAATCTGGACAAAAAATGAATCTATTCTCTGGATCTCAGCCTTATATAGGGCTCTACAATATTGTGAATTATTGAAATAAAGTGGAAAGCTCGTGGAAGTTTCCTGAACCGTGCTTAAAAATTATTAATCATGGGAACGAGCCCAAAACTAGGTGATATCGATTGATTTTGCTAAAAAATGCAGTGGGTGAAATTGATTCAGGCTGCAAGGTCCTCCAGAATCAGGGCTCCAGAGTACGCCTTCTTAACGACCTCCGAGAACCATTCCAAATTTATGTCCGCAATTTCTCCAGAAGAAATTTGGATACATCTCTGAGAGTTTTGAATAAGCAACATGAGGTCCCTGCGTTGCCTGGGCTTCAATTCGTACCACGGGATGTCGTATAGCACCATGTTCAAGTCCTCAAACTAATTTTTAAAAAATAAATCAAATCGATTTTTCCCATTTGAGGGATTATGAATTAAAAATCAATGCAGAAAATCTCACTTTGTCTTCCATCACGCTATTGGCAATAGCGACTGCGAGTATGACGACAACAACCGCGTTGCCTGCTATGGTCATTCCTACTTGCGAAGGTGCTATCTGCCAGACCGTGAAGGACACTAGAAGAGATGCGTAGGTTACTTTCTCCATGCAGTACATCAAAGGGCTGAATGCAACTCTCGTGAGCTGAAGCATGCGCTTGGTCTTCACTGTGGTCTCTGTCGCTAGCTTTATCCATCCTTCGAAGGTCTCGTCATCCGAAATAGCTCGCCATTCCCGTGCCAGGAGAATCGTGGTGTCGAGCTGAGCCATGATAAACAGAATGAAGGTGAGGCCGAGAGACCCCACGAAGAAGTAATTTATGTCGACTGAGTAGTTTGCCAATATTTGGACTACCAGGTTCACCAAATAGCTGCAGGGCTCGGTGGGCTTCAGAAAAACGAGGCCACTGTAAAAAGGCAACGGATAGCTGGTGTCTTCCGTGAAGTAGTTGAAGATGGTCCCAATGACACTTGCTCCCACAAAGGCGCCAAATGTCAACTTCAGAGTTATATTGGTAGCGAGTCTGCTGTACTCCAAGGCCTTTTCGCTGGTTTTGCGTCCAAAGTGCTTCACGTGGATGTTCGTAGGTTTGTGGACTTCATCGCACTCCTCCACCAGGGTTCTGATTTCCGTTTTAAACTTGAAGGTGGTTGCAATAATCATAATACATCCAAAACATAGGATAAACACCAAAACTAGGGTTGGAAAGCTAATTTTATTAATTTTAAGTTGTTTTATTGACTTACATGAAACGGCCCGTTTGATGATGTTGTCGGTGTGGAAAAGTTCGGTGGCGATAAAAAACATCATGGATAGAAAATTTAAAACACCCAGGATCCTCAAAAACTTGACGAATATTTTTTCTGAAGGGCTCGGGAAAATTGCGAAAAAGGCGGGAGAACCCCGCAATAAATTTTTCGTTGAGTCAAAAAGGCTCAAAACACTGCTCTGGTTCATTTTTAGTGCATTTTCATCAATTTTGAAAAAAATGCACTTATGTGTCCGATATGTCCGTCCGTCCGTCCGTCCGTCCGTCCGTCCGTCCGTCTGAGTCGCAAAGGCTCCGAAACTACAAGAGCTAGAGACCTGCGGTTTTTTGCATGATGTCATGTATGGTCTGGAGGGTGGTGGAACCACTTTGGTTTCTCCGAAAAACTGCCTGGGGGGTAATTAAGGGGGTTTTCCCGTTGTATGAAAGTTCCATATACTTCGTCCGATTGAGCTGAATTTTGGATATGTTATACATCACGTCAAATCTAGCAAATCATAGAACACATGTTGGCCCCTATCACTTAAGGGGGTGGGGTGAGAAGCCTCCGAAGGGGGGAAAAATTAAGTTGCTCCGATTGGGCTGAAATTCAGAATGGTCATGTAAAATGACAAAATAAGCAACTTTTGTTTCGGGTCATAGTCTCAAAAATGTAAAATAACGGACTCTGGGTGTCAATAAGTGGCCACCCAAGACTTCCCCTGGCGAACAGAAGGGCAAAATTTCAAATTCAACCGATTGAGCTGAAACTTTGAAAACTGTTAGATGGCATTAAATCCAGCAAAAAATAGTTCTACAGTAAGTCTCTATGACCTAAGGGTGTGGAGCTGAGGGCTCCCAAAGTTAGTATGAGGCGAAAATTTTCTAACTCCAATTGACCTGAAACTTGGGTAATTGTTAGATGACATTAAATTTAGCATCTACATTAAGGCTCTATGACCTGTGGGATCGAAGTCAGGGGCCCAATAAGTTTCTGCAGTGACGGAATTTGGGACAAAATATTTTCTCTTCGACTCAACTTTTGCAACAAAGCGAATTGAAAATGCACTCAAATGCGTTCGTCCCAGACTAAGCTTTAAACATGTTTTCACAATAACTACCCGGGGCTGGAGGAAAATCGGCCTTTTATAGGAGTCGCTGAATGCGAGTGAATAATTCAAGTGAGCTCGCCGCTACATAATTTATTTGGGAACAAAAATCTGCACTTCCATGAAACGAGAGTTAAGACGCAAAATCCTTCAGAATCAGGGCGCCAGAGTAGGCCTTCTTCACGACATCCGAGAACCACGAGAGAGTCAAGTCCATAATCCCTCCAGCAGAAATCAAAATAGGCTTCTGCGAGTTCTGGATGAGCAGCTTCAAGTCTCTACGTTGCTGGGGCTTCAGCTCGTACCACGGTATGTCATACAGCGCTTGGTTCAGGCACTCAAACTATGCAAAAGAAACAAGAATATAAGATTAAATCCTTTCCCAGCGATTCCCCCTACTCTGTTTTCGATCATGTTGTTGCAAACAGCAACTGCCAGCATGACTATGGCCACTGCCATTCCGGGAAAAGTAGCTCCGACGAGAGAGGGCTGCGTTTGCCAGACTGTGAAGGAAACCAGCAGAGCGGCGTAGGTGACCTTTTCAATGTAGTAGAGCAAGAGATCGAAGCCGTCTCTTCCATCCTGCAGCATGACCTTGACCTTCACCATGCTCTCTGTAATCAGCCCGACCCATTCTTCGAACGATTCTTCCTCCGAAATGACCGCCCACTCCCGCACCAGAACGATCGTGGTGTCCAGTTGGGCTACGATGAAAATCATAAAAGTTATCCCGAGAGATGCGATGAAGTAGCAATTGAGGTTGACGAGGCAGTTTCCCAGGATCTGATGGATTAGATTGCCCAAATAGCTCCAAGGACTGGTGGGAGGCAGCATGAAGATGTGGCCGACGTTGGGCAAGGGGTAGCTGGTGGCGTTGGTGAGGAAATTGAAGAGGGCTCCGATCACGGCGGTACCAAACAGGGCCAGCACAGCCAGTCTGAAGATCATAGTCGTGGCCAGTTGGCTGTCCTCAAAAGCCTTCTCGCGAATTTTGCGGCCAAAGACCTTGACGTGGATGTTTGTGGGACCGTTGATTTCGTCGCAGTTCTCCACGAGGTTCCTGATTTGCTCCTGGTACTTGATGGCGGTGCCGAACATGAAAATCGATGCCATTGCTATCATCAGAAACAAGACTGGGAGAGAAGAATGCACTTGGATTTCAATGGAATCCTGAGCAACTCACCCGAAACTGCCTTCCTGACTACGTTGTCGTCGAAACAGACGGCAATGGCGACGTCCAGGATCAAAACGAGCAAGTTCAGGTACCCAATAGTCGTCAAGAACCTGACGTAGGGGTTTTCTCGAAAGCCTGAAAAGACCGCAGAATAAGCCCCAGTCCCTCGGACCAGGGACTTGGTGGCGTCGTAGATTTCAGAAATATTTTTTCACAATTCAGCTAATTCAGCGGCCGCGGAATTGTGAAAAATACTGTACAGGCACGGCTGAATTCACTCGGACTTGCGGAAAGTAGGGCTATAATTGCCCCCGAGCGAGCAGTGCTGTAATAGTATTTTTCACAATTCAGCTAATTCAGCGGCCGCGGAATTGTGAAAAATACTGTACATGCACTGCTGAATTCACTCGGAAAGTGAGGAAAGAAGGGCTATAATTGCCCCTGAGCGAGTTTGCGAGCGAGGGGAGGCAATATAGACCTACTTTCCGCAAGTCCGAGTGAATTCAGCCGTGCCTGTACAGTATTTTTCACAATTCCGCGGCCGCTGAATTAGCTGAATTGTGAAAAATACTATTCCCTCGCTCTCACCAGAAAATAAGCACTTTCCACTCCGCTGAGGAAGCGGAAAACCAAGTTTTACACATCCTCTTATCCAGCAGTGATGTAATCTTAAGCGGAAAATTCTTTCGGCTTAGAGATCCAGAGCGAAAATTCTTTCCGATTGACAAGTGTCAAAGTCAACATTACATTGCAACGTTTTTAAATTTGCCGTAGAAAAAAGCCTAAAATGCGACATCAGATGCCGCCTCATGCCTCGAAGTAGGGTGAATAAAAATCAAAAAGTTAGATTTCGCAAAATGGGTACAATTACAAACAGCTTTAAACGTGTAAAATTGCGACTTAAGAAGTTTTTTGTTTTATATTTTACCGCAAAACATCTTCTCAACTGTGGAATTAATTTAATATGTACCATTAAACAATTTTTATGGGGCTATTTTGTCTAAAAAGTCAAAATTTTTGCTTGCTTATCTGTATTTTATGCGTTATTATTAAAATTGAATGTTTACTAATCTAGCAGGTAATCTAACTTAGATGAACTTGGAGCCACACGGGTCAAAAAAAAAAAAATTATGGGCCATTTTTTTTCTCGCCCTACTCATAATTTTTGATTATCAGCCGATAACGGACATTTCAAATTATTTAAAAATTTATCGGTCTCGAAGCCAGAAAGCGTACTGTGGTGCGCAACGAGAATTTGGTTCAGCTGATTTTCAAAATCTATTTTTTATTATTTGCCGAATTTCGCGGATCTCAACCTTGGCGATATTTTGGAGCCATTTGAGTCAAAAATGTGCGAGTAAATGTTATCATTTGTCATCACAATGAGTCGTGTTATCATTTGAAGGCGTTTTTCTTACAAAATGCAGGAGAAAAGGATTCAGAGGGAATATTTTTGGCTGCGGCGGTAATTATGATTCACAATTCTTTGAAGACCTAATCTACGATGAACAGTAATCACAGCAAGCAGATAAGCTGGTGAGGTTAAGATAATTGTTAATTTAGAGACGTAATACCACGAAGAGAGCGAATCACATTTTTACTCAGCGGGCTGAACTGTGCCATGTTGAAATGGAGCCGCGTAGGATATTCAAAAGTAGGGAAATTCGCGCGTGGTGCTCGCAAGGGAAAATAGAATACAAACCTCGCGCACTAAATGGTTGAGTACAGCAACGGAAAACTTGCAAAACTCGGGAGCAAAGCTCCCTCGTATGCAACATGTTTTCCTGCTGGAATCAACCATTTTCTGCGCTTGGTTTGTAAATATCTATTCTTGCTCATTTTGCTGACAGGGATTCAGTTGGAATGAGTGGAGCCGAAAAAGGCCCGGGGTTTTATACAGCACTGCAGGTCTTTAATTATTCAGCCTGGAAAAATCGGCGGTCTTCCAGCGCACTCAAGTGGAAATTCACTAAAACTTTTAATTCCGGAGCAGTTACAATTTCCATCCCGCAACCAAAGCCAATTAAAAAATATGCTAAACGGTTGCGTTGAGAGTGCAAAGTAGCAGAAAACAGAAATGTTGGCAGAAATTCCCCTCCCCAGCAGAAGTTCATTTGAATTTATTACAGCAGGTACTCGTACTCGTCTAAGAGTGTTTTAATTAAAGTAAAAGTGTGCATTCCCCCTCCAACTGCAACAGAAATAATTAATCTAAAGAAAAGTGCAAGGAAGCAGCGAAGAAAGGAGCGTCTGGAGAGCGCCGAGAAAATGTAATTGTGAATAATGGGGTGTTTGAACTTGTTCGGCGGTTTTTAAAAGACCAAGCTGTTCCAAACGGAAATTAATTTGCTGCCAGAAACACATTTTCTCAGCTTGCTGGCTCATTGTTTGGCACTGCTAGTCTGGCGGGTATGTAAATTCGGTGGAGCATAATTGTGGGGGAGGAGGAATCAATTTGGAATCATTGAATGCTGTTCTACACGACAGAGACGTACCGCAGAGCAATTAACTGAGCCCTGGTACTCCTCTTTTGCCTCTAATGAAGTGCCCATTGAGCCGGAGAGAGGAGCAAGGTATGCAAATGCAGCGAAGGAGAAGTTTAAATGGGAGCAAATTGAAATGGAGAAACTTCATCAGCACCTTTTTCTCTTATTTGAGCAAATTGGAGAGCTCTCAGGAAAATTACTTGGCAAATTGTAGGATTTGGAGCAAGATCACGAGCCAAACGCGTGATTCGAATGTGATGGAGCGGAGTTGCGGGAAAAAGTGCCTCCCATCTCGCCCATCAACCCTCAACATTTGCCGTGATTGCACAAATATCCCTTTGAGGCGTCTCCATCCTCCCGCTCCTTTGTTGCAGAGTAATCCGCTCGTCAAATAGCGATTCTGAAAGATTTAACTAACCGAGTAAAATGATACCGAACATGCTCACTGCTGAAAGGCTTCCGTTTTATTGCCAAGCTGCCGACTCTCCTTTCTGTGCATTGCTCGGTTGCGTGATTGCTTCTCGCATCCGAAGATAAAGTTGTTATCATTTGGGATTGCAATAAAGTAGGAGTGTTGTAGGCACTGCTGCCATTGCGAAAAATTCAAATTGATTTTGTGTGTTTCCATCAAACGATCGCAGGAGCGGTTCTCAGGGGGGACCTTTGATGAGCTCCCCAGCCCGGATTCCACGTTCCTGGATTTCACCAGCAGGTATGTAGTACTCGTGCTCGAGTTACGATCCTGTGTCATGTAAGACGTCTGCCAGCCTCAGGAATCCAATTAACTGAACAACTTGGAAGTTTGCTAGTCAATGTTGCTCATCGAAAACGGCTTCTCTCGCAATGACTGACGGAATTCGCGAGCTGCAGCTGGGGATTACACGTGAGGCTGCGTTTAATCTTCTAGCACATTCGCGGCTTCAAGCCAGGGACGTGAAATGTAGGGGGTTTTCTAAAAAAATCAATGAACCAAAAAACATGAGTAACCCATTTTCAGCCAGCTAGGGACGTGAATTAGGGAAATCTTAAATAAAATTTTCACCTACAAGGCAAAAAATAAAGGGGGTCTCTAACGATAGAAAATTACCCCGTTTTTGGCTAACCAGGGAAGTGAGAGAAAGGTGACTTTTAATAAAAATTTTTACCCACCAAATTTTTACAGACCATGGTAGGAAGTTTTTCTATTCAAAATATCAAATCAATTTCCCCTTTTCAGCTTCTATATCATCTATGAAAAAATGGATTCAAAGAAACAAATTTATTTTCCAAATCTTCAACCTCAAAATTGTCCAAAAAATCTTTTTGGTGTCCCCTAAGCCTTTTTTCCACACCTGTCCTGACTTCCACTTAAAACACGTTAACATTAGATGCAGGCAAGCCGAGCAAGAAGGCTCGAAATAGCGTTGCATTGTTCTCCGCAAAAACGTGCAACAGTGACGAAGTGGCGATAATGCAGCCTTCTGCTCCACTGACCACAACAATAGGCTCCTGGAAAATTAATCAATGTTTTCGTGCTCTCGGAAGGCTGCGTGTGGAAAAATAACCGCGAATGACATTCTCTGGCTGCTAAAGTGCAGGGGGGCGTAAAGCGTCATAATTGATATGGGCGACAACCGACAACCTGCAGCGTGCCAGAAGGGGGGAACGGGATAAGGGAAGGAGTTATTAAACGTAATAAATTGCCTTAATGTTGTCGGGACGCACGACATAAATTACAAGGCTCATTTCGCTAAGCCTGGCAGGGGATGTTCGCACCTGCAAACGAGACCTTTTTCGTGATTTAGAGCCTTCCCCGCCATATGAGCGTTACTAATTGGATTTGGAGCAAGCAGAGTGCTTGTTTCCGGCAAAACTACCAGCTTTCATGTAAGCGTTGCCACTCAGGTGTGTTGCGGTTGAGGTCGTGTGGACTGGCTGTGGTTTTAGAACAACTTTTTCTCGGTTCTCACTCATCCCTGGTATCGGCAGTAGGGTTTGGCGAATTCTCGATTTTTTAGCTTGAGAATTTTCGAGAAGCCCCCTTTAGTCATCAAACAGCTTCAGAACTACTTTAAAGGCTTGAAAAGTTTTTTACCAGTCGTGACTTTTGATTAAAAAATGTAGGAACTTTGTATTTAAATTAAATTTGGGCTTTGATAAAAAAGTAAAAGAGCTTAGAGGTCAAAAACTCGGCTAAATGTCTTCACGTCAAGTGGATGGATGGTGAAAATGGCTCGAGAATTCTCGCTAGCTTTCGAGACAAAAATCTCAACGTTAAACCCTAATCGACAAGGGATAGCCTGGCGAATTCCCCAGGCCTTATTCGATGTAAATAAAAGTTTAGCTCAGTGAGGCAGAAAAGCGGGCTTTATTGAAACGAGCTGGCTGCTTTTAAACTGAGAGGAAAAAGTTACAAAGCTGATTGGAGTGACATTCCGTAATTGAGCTGGCAAACTCCGTTTTCCGACCGAGCGGACAAAGACTCGGAATGCAGGAAGATTAATAATATCTAGTGGCTCGAGAAGGCTGTCCATTACTCACTCCAGGCATAGCGGGAGAGCCAGAAGGGATGCGAACGAGATGAATCGCAGGAACGCTTTTGTAAAGTCACTCCTCTTCTCCGACGCAGCAAACAAACTAAATCTCCCAAATGGGATCCACTCAGGTAGAGAGCTCGGTGTCACAGGCACTCGCTTATCCCAAATCTAGAGTGCACTCCTTTGAGGCAGCAGATACTTAGACACGGGAGAGAACTGCACCGGATCTGCAAACGAGGCACAAATTCGAGAAATCGGTCTCGTGGGGGAAAACAAAGGGATGCCACCTCCGTCACGAAGATAGTCAAGATAAATGGAAACAAATTGTCACATTTGTAAAAAGTATGTCGAGTGTTTGCCTTTTTTCCCTTATCTGCTCCCGCGCTCTAGCTCCCGCCTGCCGCTTGCGAATGTGTAAACAAGGGAGGCAACAGCTCCGGGCGTGCTTTAATGGATGAGATGAGCAAGCGAGCTCCGGCAAGTGTAATAGTTTTGTTGTTGATTTAGGATGTTGTCGCTAATGGATTTCAATCTCAGTCTTTTTCGCTTAACACTTTGCTCCATCAAAGTGGTCTGTGTGGCTTCGGGGGGAGCAATTTCTTTCTCCTTCGTCCTTGCATTGCCAGACAGTATACTGTCACATAAAGTTACTTGTTTCTTTCGATTCAACTGACTTACTTATGGCTACTTCTTTGGTAGGTTTATTGGCAGCATTTTGGCTTCTGAGAGCTCCTTTATAGGCTTCTGAGTATCACACAAAAACTAAAAGGCTAGAAAAAGCTTTCTTTCTGTTTTTATGAGCATAAGGAGGAAAGGTCTAGGCTTCAAAAGATTGGCTTTTGAGACTTCTGAGTGTCAAAAAAAAAAGAAGGTTTTTGGTTTCACAACACAGTTTGGGGCTTCCAATGTTCTCAGTGTGCTCAGGAAGAAAATTTCGAATAATAAATAGCTTTCTTGCAGGATCAGACTAGCTTATTTGAATGGAAATTGTAATCATCAGCCTCGACAGTGACAAGTTAAAGGCTCAAAGGGGTTTCTTTGAGGTTCATTTACTTTTTTTAAACTCAAAGATTTTTTTTTGATGCTTTTCAGCGTCGACAAGAGTCCTTTTTAATTAAATTGAGGCTTCTCAGATCATAAAAGACTGCTCCTTTTGCACTGCTTTGAAGCATGAGAGAGCTTGAATGGTACTTAAGCTACTTCTTCTGAAGCTATGTCTTTGACTGGACGTTTCTTTGACTCAAAAGAGCTATTAAATTGAAATTCTCTAGTTCAAAGGCTATGGAAGTAAGAAAGATTCTCTCTCAAACAGAAAACAAGTCTTTGTAGGCCCTTCCGACGGACAAAACGCAAAACAGACACTGGTCAAGAAGGCACTAATTATATGTTTGCGTAAACAACGTACACGTTTGGGCTATCAAACAACAATGGTGGGCTTACAGAGTAATTCAAAAGTGCAAATGGAAATTCATGACCTGGAAATGCTTTCATGTAGCTGCTTGGGTGAGCAGTCACACACACGTTTTATGCATATTTCATGAGTCCTAGATCATCCGTGGTGTGTGTGCGATGCAATCGGAAATTTGCATATACGAGGCTCGTTATTCAAACTCTCTCGGCAGGAGCTGGGGGTGTCCAGGAAAGCCCGTAGAATTCCGTGTTCTGGCGTTCCCTGGTCTCTGGATGACCCCCCATTTCAAATGTATGTACGTCTGCAGGAAACTATTTGTTTCCCATCAGAGTTGAACTCGTAGCTGGCTGCACAGTTCTGAGGTTTGCCACTTGAAAGTTTTGATGCGAGACTTCACGTGCACGCCGTCACCTTCAACTCACCGAGTTTCTAGAAGACGAGATCCACAAAGTACCCCAGTCACATTTTCAATCAACTTTGAAATGGATATCGTAAGCCAAATTGAGTTTTCGCCTGTAGCACGGGAGCAATACAATTATTAAGAAAATCCATTAAAGTCCACATAATAGAATGTGTCTGGTAAGCTGATACTATCGTCTAAAAGAAATTGAGGAAATATATGGCTGGCTGTTGTGATATGAAGTGTGAGCAGAGGGATTTTCAAAGTGAAAATTCAATTTTCCCCAATCTAAGCGACTTCACTCAAGACTCGAATGGGATAGGTGGAGCGAGGAAAGGTCCGGCGCCGGAGCTGGCTTTAAACGGTTTACTCTACATTTCACTTTAACGCGCCGATTTTATCTCGCACAAATTGATGAGGGAATTCTCGGTACTCGAAAGACACGGAGGGAGGCGAATGAGCGACAAATAGATATTGGAGCGATTGATTGTTCATCAATAAGTGTCAGGTCTGGGAATCCTCATGATCCCATCTCCGAAGATTGCGAGAGCTGGCTTTAATTTTCGCAGAAGCCAAAATAAATGGGCTCATTAATTTTCTTTATGGCGCAACTTTATCCAGCCGGATCGAGGCGTGGCGCCCTTTTTAGCGCCACCGTAAGCTCAATCACTTTGTCTGTCGGTCTAATTGCCATGGGAGCATGATGTATGGACTTTCTCGTGCCCTGATTTAATGGCTTTTAAAATATCAGAGTGAATTTCAATATTTTTGTTTAGACATTCAAGTTCAGGGAAACAAACAAACAAACTCTGAGCTTGATTTAATGAACAAGGAACTCCTACTGAAATCATTTATTTCTGGTTCTTTTCTCCAAAATAAATTGACTTGACATTTATTTTCAATTCTGAACATCTTTTGCAGTAGATTTTTTAAAGTTTGTGAACTAAACGAATTTTTTCCTGGCTCTCAGAGAACTTTTAGGGGCTTGATTTTGACCCATAAGCCTCCAAAATCTACAGACACGCAAAAATTAATTAAAATTTCCATACGTCCCAATTATTTTAAATACGTCCCAATCAATGGAAAATTTTATGCACTATTTTTCTGCGTGTACGAAACTCTGGAAAGACCCCAAAAAAACTGCCCCAAATAAAAAACTGCCCAGTCTATCGAAAGATTACCCTTTCGAGGCTTCTTCAGAAGATGCACCAAAGACTTAAACAAGAAATTCGAAGACCCAGGACGTTCAAAAGACTAACAGACAGCTGATCGTACACTTCCGTAGCCGATGAATAAAATGCAAATGGGAAGTTCGTAGCTTCTCAAGCGAAACTCCCCGCCCGCCCGTTCTCGGAAGGAAGACTCCCGCGTTGACGTCTAAAATGGATGGCAACTGGGTGTCGGAGATCAAATCAACATTTCCATAGTGTTAAAGTCATTATCATTAGGAAAATTCGACGACGCTGTCGGCGGCGGATAAAAAATGTGCCGAGGCAGATGCGCGTGCACACGGAACATACATAAATTTCGCACTTGGAATCACATACTAATAAAGAGAAGATTCTTGGCAAACTTTGAATAATTCCAGCCCGCGGCAAAAGTGATAAACATCCACTGTGCCGCGGTGACACAGACGGCAGAGTGTGATGAAAATATTTTTATTTACGACGATATTAATTCTAATTTTTGCTGCCGCTCTGATGTCGGAATGCGAAATCGTCGTGTTTGATTTCGGTGGGGGCCGAAAATAGCGCGTGTGAAATCTCTGTCGGAGACTCGGAGCGGAAATAAGGGTCTGGCAACACATGTAGAGGAGCCGAGCCGAGCCAAGTTCAAGCTGATTGTTTTTGATGTCTTGCGGTAGGTCGGCCTGGGGGACCATGAGACCGTGGGACGGGAGGAAATGTGCTCACTTTCGATTTACGTCGACTCGCTACGCAAGCTGCAGCCACGCCAAAGTTTCCAAATCTCGTTAGTTTTCTCGGAGCTGCCGGAGTCATGTCTGCCACTTAGATATAATTTATTATGGAACGTGACAAGCTCGGTACATGTATAAAACACGTCATAATAATAATCAGCCTTGAAGATATCGTGTTTCATACGAGCCAGATGGCTTCCATCTTTAATGGATGTTTCGTCATTAACCTAGACGATAAAGTTTGAGTGAAAGTCGTCAAATAACAGATGTTTCGCAAGATGTAAAGTTATCAAGTTTACCGTGACTGAGAGGTCTTAATTTC
This sequence comes from Forcipomyia taiwana, assembly GCA_963930915.1. Lineage (NCBI taxonomy): Eukaryota > Metazoa > Arthropoda > Insecta > Diptera > Ceratopogonidae > Forcipomyia > Forcipomyia taiwana. Next base: position 288,667 of record CAWVOI010000021.1, read on the forward strand.
GAGTAAAAACAGACTGAGGCTGTTCCGGAGCGACAGGCTGGTATTGGGTTCGTACTGAGTACCAGCCGTCTCCTTCTAGAGTGATTTTTGCCAGGGCTTCGAAGCTTTCAATGAGAGGGTAGAGGATTTTTGGGGCAGTTTTAAGTAAGTCTGAGAGGCTTTCGGGTCTTTGAATGAGCCTTGGAACCTCTAATAAGCAGCTGGACGTCGTTTTTGGGGAACCAAAGAGACATTAAGAAGCCTTCCAGGCCTAGAAACCTCTCTAAAAAAAATTTCTGTGAAAAACCAGCTCATAAAGACCGACAGACAGACTCATCTTCTTCCCTTATAAAGTTTGACAGGAACATTCTCCATGAGTGCATCGGATAAGCGTTTTATCCCTCCCTCCCAAGAAGTTTGTGCAGCTTAGGGGGAAAAAGTTTCCCGTAAGGTGAACTCGGCACACATCAAAATCACACTAAACAGGTAGGCTTCGCAGTGAATCCATCAAAAAGCAGCCACCCATCAAGAGCGCAGACGAAGTTTGGTGTTTGATGTTTCTCGCTCGACTTTCGCACAGATACTCTCGAGCAGCTCTGAGGTTGAAGTGAATAATAATCGTAAAGCGTGCATGCTCCTACGTGGCTCTCATCAGAGATACGTACGTTGGGCAATTGAGATGTCAGCTAAGCACGTGCTGGAGTTGTTTGCCATCGCTGCTATTTGGGAAACAACTTCTTTCATTGCGACACCACAAGCTAGGCTGTGATGGAATTCAAATGCGGAGCTGTTTGTAGAAATAATTTGCACCGACTGGGAGGAGGGGGAGGGGAGAAGTGCTCCCTTTAATTTACACATGTACGTCTTCATTAGAAGTAAACGCAATTCCTCGCCTGCCAAGTGGTTTCAAGTATTTTGCTCATTTAGCCCCGAAACGACAGGCATGGAAACATTCCTGGATTAATTTTGCAAATAGTTTAGCGGTTGGATGAATGAATTTCAAGTCAGCTTTAATTTACCTCCCTCTCCACTTTTACACTAATGAGGCACAGTGTGTTTTAATAGGACTACGAAAACAGTCTCTAGAGCGGAGTCAAGCCGTCGGAGTCAGGTGGAAAAGCAGCAGAGACCTTTTTTCTAAAATAATACTCAGGCGCCCGTTTAATCATGTTGACGATGATGTGGTCTTTGGCAAGCGTTCAACGGCCCACACATGTGCTCTCTCGTCTCGGAATGCGTTTTTACTGACAGCCGATTTGCAAGAGTCCGTCTGTCTGATTTTGGGGGCTTATGTGTTTCAGAAATTATTTTTTGTAATTGAAAATCTTACTTTTGTTCAAGCTTGATCTCAGAAACAGCCATTACAAATCATTACCGATCAATACCATTGCGCTTTAAGGCTCAAATTTTGAACGCATGTTTGTCCGTTGACATCAAAGGTAGTCAACACCAACCAATACCGTTCAATACATATTTACTTGGCTCAAATACTGACTAATACATATTTCATGAGCCAAAAATAAGTTTTGTTTGTTTGTCAGTCAATATTAATCAATACTGATCATTACCGATCAATACAAATTTTATGCGATATTAGAGACCGTGCCTACCACAATTTCCCACATGACACCCGATTAAGCTCATCTCAGACCTCCCAGCTCTGATGAACTAGTAATGACTCTACACAGTTTCGAATGTATATTTTAACATTCTTGCCAATTGGTCAATGTGACGGCAAACATTTGTCATATAAATATGCTGGTGAGCAAAAAGTTTCGCTTTCGCGAAAGAACAGAGTCAACGACTTGGCCACAATGTACCAGCCGACCCCAATATCGCAAACGAGCTCCAGGGCAGTTCAAAGGCTATCTTGGGAATAAAACTTTACAATCAGGCCATTTCCGGTGCTTTTTTCCCGCTGCCGTTAAATAGATCCACTCAACTAGCTTCCGGGTAGAAAAAAGGCCTGAAAACAAGGCGAGGAGAGAAATTTCCTTTCAGCTCATTTGCTGGCGTTTTTGTGCTCTTCTGTGGCGTCGCAAAACAAGAATAGTCATTTTCCTCATTTGTCTGAGCTGTCGGTGTTGTTTTTTGCGTCGTTTGAGGCTCACCTGACAAAACACATACTGCCAACTATATTAAGGGTTATTTTGTGATTCTGTAGCGTGGCGGAGGAAGGGGATGGGGGACAGAATCTGATGCAGGAGTCACAGACAGACTCGGCTAATTTGATTAAAACTTGAAGCAGAGCAAATGAGATTTCTTGCGTAAACAAATTGCCTATCCCGAGATGCCGAAGAACAAACGCTCTATTAGCAACTTTCACTGGCTTCTCCGAGTTTGGCTTCTTCCCTTCCCTTCTCGAATGGAGGCAGAACCGATAATTGGTTCATGGAAATGAGCTCGTGTATCAGCGATATTGCTTTTGCGGCTTCCCGTTGCCGAGATCGAGCCGCCGATGCTGTATAAAAACTCACATGGGTATTCTGGAGCAGTTAGTTCGGCTCAGCCACGACCGGTGTTAAGACTTGCTAATCCAATTACGTTCCTAGATAGCAGAGTAAATTGCAAACGTGCGTGTTACCCGTTCCCAGCATGACTTGGAGCTCAGAGAGAGAAGCAAACAAAGCAATGGGGCTCGTTGCAGTCCTGATGGCGCTCGTCGTTATCGCCAATGGTCACGTAACCGAGCTGATTCTAGACGATGAGATTCCGGTGCCAGTAAGGGTCGCAAATGAGGCAGCAGCAGCAGCAATGGCAGCTCAAGTGGCGGCATCGGCATCGGCAACGGCGGTGGAGGAAAAATTTTGCCACGTCGAGTTCCAAGTGGTGAAACGGACGATTGGAAAATGTGTCAAATTGGGCCGGAACATGAAAGGATGCGCAGCAGGAAGCTACATTCAGCCTCTGCATCCTGAGTGTAATTAATGGAGCCGTCTCCTGCTCAACAAGTCGTGCTCGCGAAAATAAACTCATGTACCTCATTCCAATGGCGATTACGATCTGTTTTATTGCGCAGCCAAATACTGCCAGGTCCAATAAATCGAGACTAGGTATAGGAAAGCAATTACGTGTGATTTGATGGTTGCAAGGACGAGAGTGCTGCCCTCATTCCAGGTCTCGTGGATCTGCAGGCAGCCGTCGAGGGCCCAGGCAAGGGCGTTCACGGTCCAGACGAGGGCTATGAGGCTTGTTTTACTCTGCAACAGAGACGAGGGGAGTGAATCAGCGGAATTGAGGGCAATTTATCTTGCTCAGGCACGGTTTTAATATGAAAGGAAAATTGGAAAATTCGACAGACACTTCGTGAGACTTCAAAAACGTTTTCTGGGGAGCACTTAAGTTTAACCGAGGCATTTGGGTTCTCTGAACAGGAAATTAAGTCTTTTAGTCATGAGTTGGTCTCTAAGAAAGTCTGTAAAATCAGTTCTCGAAAATCTTTTGATCAATGGCTTGCAATAAAAATTCTGAATCAACAAAAACAAGGCACTTTTAAAGCCTTAAAGGTTCGAAAAGTCGTTTTTGTGTCCATTTTCACTGTCTTGTCTCAATTAAGCGCTCATTTTCAAGTAATTTTCTCAAAATTGGCAGCTCATTTGTCATTTTGAGACATAAGTCATGCAGATTGGTGCTGTGGTGCCTGAACTATGGCTCTTCAAAGCCAGCTGCCTGTAGGAAAATGGCACCCACTTTCTCACCAGTTTTCCTGGTTAAAAAAAAAATTCAGAGAAACCACGAAAGACTTGAAAAAACTTGAATTGCTTTCGTTAAATCTCGAAAAACAATAAAGGTTTTCCTGGCACGCCAGAAAAGTTCACGAAGCGTCTTCCGGAGAGAGAAATAATAAATTTTATTTGTTTCCACTTCCAGTACCCGGGGCTCGGCGCAAGTACTCACATTTGCGATCCCAGCAAGATAAACAATATTCAAAAGTACCCCGGCAATTGAATCAAGAACATGACCGCAATTCCTCCACTGCTCCGGAATCCACTTAAAAACATGCTTCTGCTGAGTTGCCGGATACATTCCTCGGCCCATATTGAAAATGGCTACTAACCCCGTCAGCTAAAGTCATAAATATTTTGAGATAAAAATAATTGTGCTCGTGAAAGCGAAAGATTCCTGCGGTTATCGACTCGCTAACGGAAAGTTACAATAGAATCGAGTCTCACCACTCCCAAAATTCCGAGACCGATATTGATGCCAAGGACAATCAAGTTCAGCGCCGTGTGGGCATCGACGAGCTCTGCCAAACTTCGTTGTGGTCGTCGGCACAGTCCGAGATGGGAGCAGGATGGGGGGTTCCTCCCGAAATTCGATCGCTTGTACACCATCTGCGAGAGTGATGGAGTGTCCTGATTATGGGAGATGTCCAATTTATGTTTTGCGTGCTTCGTCGGAAAATCGGTGAAAAGATGATATCTGCAACGTAGCTTTGACGACCAACTCAACGCGATTCGGCTTCACGGGGAATAAAAGAAGGGACGTTATAATAAACTGTCAGCATCGCGCTTCCATGGCAAATATGAGACGACAATGGCGCAGCTTGCCTCAATCGTGTCCTCAGGAGAGCAGGTTTTTGGAAATCGTTGAAGGAGTATTTTTACTCGACTTAATATCAGGGTTTCCCCCATTCAAGCTTTGGGAGCCCCTAGCTCCGTTCCTGGAAGAGATAAGGATCACATTTGGTTCCATAATTTGCTAGATTTTGCAAGACCTTTAACATAGTCAAATTTCAGCTCAATCAGATCAAGTATAAGAAAGCTTCATTCAACGGGAAAACTCGTGTTTCCATCACCCTCTAAACGGCTGCAGGTCTCTACCTTATCTAGTTCAAAAACTCCCAGACCCCAGGGTAAAACGAGAGTGCGATGGGACGAAACAATGACGTGTGCAGGTAGACACAAAAGCCTCAGATAATTTGATCACGGGGGAGATCTGCAGAGCACACGCCGCCACAACATTGTGGGAGGCGGAAAATGCGGTGTAAAAATGTCAATTTGCTAACATGTAAGCTGCACGTCGTTCACGCAGGGATTTAGCACTGTTCCATGATGTCGCGCCGCCCGACCTCCTCCTTCTCCCCCCCACATCACAGTTTCGAGGCAACGACACGCGCGAGGGAAGCGTAAAAATTATTATAATTCCTAACATTTCATGCCGCCCGCAACCGCGAAAAGTGCGGGCCTCGTCTCTGCTAAAGGGGAGGAAGGGGGAGGCTGCGAGATGAGTTTCACTTATTGGGAGTGGCAATTTAATTACTCGGCATCGTGAATCGTGATGGGCCTTTAAGCTCCCCTCTCGTCCCCACCTCGAAATTCAATAAAGAATTCATCAGCCAACATTATTGAAATTTAATTTTATTCAATACATTTTTAATGCGTCAGCAGAAATACTTTCCGTGTCGTGACGCTCATTAAACACGATACCAGCCCACATTGTCTCGTGGCTGGGGGAGGCTTTAGCCCGCTTGCTTTTTAACCCATTTCAGGTCAGGACTTTTTCTTCTGGTGGGGACCTGTAGTTGGGACTTTTGGGCTGAAGGGAGGGCTATGGGGACGAGAGCTTCTAAAATTGTCTATCTCCCTCTCTTCTGCCAAAATAATTTTACAAAAAAATAATTTAAGATGGCTGCCAATTTTTCCTTGTGACTAAAAATTTATCTGAAAAAATTTTTTGAACAAAATTTATCATTTTTAAAATAATCCAAGATGGCTGCTATATTTTCCTTGCTAATAAAAATTGTACTAAAAAATTTTAAAAAAATTATTGTTGAGGAAAATTTAAAATTAGAAATTTCTTGACTGCAAAAATACCTCCCCTGGTCTGAAATGGGTCAAATGACCGAGTGGACCAGCTGGACCGCCAACTCGTGGCCCGGAAAGTGTCATCGCGTATTCGATCCCTTGTTTGCTCTCCTATTTCGGTACCTACTTCGGCGAATCAAAGATAATACGATACCTTTCCCCCTTGCTCATTAAACCGGACCGATTGTTTGATGTGCAAATGATTTGTGAAACTGTAACAGGTATACCCTTTGACCTTTTTCATCTCGCCATCTCGTAAAAATTCTCTGTTTGCCGTGAAATTATTCGGGAGGAAGCACAAAAAGGGGCATCGAGGGCAATCAAAATGTAATTTAGTGCCTTTTTGTGTGCCGAAATAAAGGCAGCTCTCCATCATCGTACGAAACTTTTTCAATAAAACCAAATATCCGCGCGCTCTCACACACCCCTTCACGCCTCGCTTCCGTCCGAGTTGGAGTGCCGTCGCGCGTCAAGGCAAGCCAAGCACGCGTGCCACATCATTAAGCCTAATTTCCTGTTGATTATATAAACGCTCACGAGTGACGTCATCGCCAGCCAGTCGCTCTCTTGTCATTAAGCTAGATTTATCTTTGGAGCATTAAGTTCATCACCGTTTTGTTTGAGTTACCAACAGCTGGGGATACCAGGCCGCCTGCTAATGATAATAATGAGGAAATTAATTAATTTCAGACTGGAGGCTCATAAATCATATTGAGCTCCATCTTTTCTCCATTTTTCTTCGTCTCTCACCGAACGTGACTTTTATCAATTTCCATGGGCCATCAGTCGGCGTCAAGCGGGGAGGCTTAGAGAGCCGCCGGTTGACTTTTCAGGGCCACAGACTGTTCATGACTGGCGACTTTAGAAGTCTTTTGATCGTCCCTATTGACCTGAAAGTTTCTTAGCAGTTAATAGACATTGTGATAAGATGTTTGTCGTCAAATTTAAAGGAAAAAAATCTGATTGCCCCAAATCAGAAGTAAATGAGTCTAAGAACAAATTAAAGTCATCTTGAAAATTTTGTGAGCCCTTTAAAATTTAAATACCCTCATTTGAAAGACGATTTGGTACCAAACTTGACATCTTTAGAAAATTAAAGGCAAGTTTCAGGGCCCATTTTCTCCCGATAAAAATTTTGTAGAGCCGTAAAAAATATTAAAGCACCTCAAAAATAATTTTTAAAGCCCTTTTGAGCATAAAATCCCGAGATGGGAGACGACAAAAAATTCAGCTCCTAAATCTTTGGCATCAAATCGGCGGCTTAGGAGGCTCAGAAGCGACAAAAGAGCTATTCATCATAATACAATCAGAATGAATGTCATTCTGTACCCGTTCCAGTCATGTGCGTCTCGTGTGTCATTAAACTTTCCGCTTAGGAGGTGCCATTCCGCGCGCCAGTAAAAGTCGCGTGAAACATGCATGAAATTTGATTTGCCCGTAAATCTGACAGCGAAAAAGGCTCTTTATGCGTGTTGACACCATAAGTCTTAATACCGCCAGTGATAACGTTGCTATGAGCGTCCAAGAACTTTTACATTTACGATGCTCTCAGAGCTCCAGACTTTACTGCCTGTTAATGTTTCTTCATAGCATAATTTATGACCCGACTTTCATTCTCACTCTCCCCCTCGGCATGCAGCTCACACACATATCGCACTTTGTTAAGCAGAAAATGTGTTGAAAAGTGTAATGTTAATATAAAAAGATGGGACCTTTTCCAGCAATAACAGCAGCTTGGAGCATCTTGAAAATTATTATATCTTCAGCACGAGTGTGCTCCCTCTCGTTCATGAGAAGTTATGCGTGGGGAAAACCCTTTTCTTGTACGCCGCCCTGCGGAGATCACGAAAAAGTTTGGGGGTGAAGGGGCAGCAGTGGATGAAGGAGATTATGTTGCTGACCCGGGTCGTCTCTCGGAGGAACCCTTGCTTACCTTTTGGTGCCCGTGAATTCCAACGTGTCTCGGTGGGTGTCTGGAAAGTGTCATTTAATCATGTTTGAGAGCGGCGAAATGAACTTCAGATTAGATGGGGATTTTTCAGGTCGATGACTCCTGGACTGAAAAGGGAAACATTTTTCTTTCTTCCAAGCCTGGGGATGTAGAAGTCCTAGAATTCGTTGTACGATATTGAATTTCAAATTGGTGTTTTGGAGCTACTTGTGGGCTTCAATATGGTGAAATTAACTGTTTTTATTGCCAACAATATAAAAGTTATGAAGAAGTGTAGGCTAGAGGGGACGAATTTTTTTTTCGTGCTACGGTCGCCCTTAAAAAAAATTATGTCAGTTGCCAAAGGGATATTGAAGTCATTTTTTAGGCTAATTTATGATCTAGAGTCAATATCTTCGTTTGAGACCGATTTGAACTCCCCACAGGCAGGCTCAAATCGATTTAAATAATTAAAAGAGAAATATTTTTTCCTTAAAATTTTTCACGTCCAAAATACATTTTAAGGAAAAGGAAAGAGAACCAGAACCTGCTCATCAAAATTGGATACTCATCGATGGAAATTACCCTCTCCCGTGATCCAAGTTGCTACAAAAAGGAAGCTCCAAAAATTACTAAAATAATTTACGTAACTCCCAACTAGGAGGAAAATTTTATCCGGCTCTCGGAGCTGCAGAGACGAAAAGTTCGCGAATTTCCCGGAAGACTTGTTGTCAAGATTATGTCGCTTATTTGCTGGAATTACGAGCTCATCCGTCGAAAGGCGCTTGATGGATGAAAGAGGAGTCTGGGAACGACGTTCTCCGAAAAGGCTGTTCATTATAACTTATGAGTGGCGGCCCCAAAGACTGCTCGCGTACAAAAGAATCATTTATTTATTATCTTTAACACATGTTTGTTTTGGCACATTTTGCGCTAACAATGACTGCTTCTACTCTGCTTGTCGTGTCTTAGTTGTCTGCATTGTTCCACATTTAGTTGCTATACGCTATACAAATATTAGTGGATGCCTAGCTGCTGCTCGGAGACCGGATGAGGACGAGCTCGGCGTAAATTTGGACAAAGCAGATGACCAGGCAGATGAGCTTCCAGCTGCCGGACTCCAGGGACACGCGGTGCATTCGTCAAACAGAGGCGACGGAGTTGCTGTCGTAGGCCACCAGGAGGGAGTCGTCCTCGTCGCTGCCACTACCGGCGCTGCATTTTTCATCCTCGTCCGCATCCGTCGTCTCCTCCGTCTCCTCGTCCATGAGGCCCACCACGCTGGTGGAGACTTTGTAGAAGAACCCCTCCGTCGTCAGGTATTCCTGCGAAGAGGAGCACTTTTCCGTGTCGCTCGAGCTCTGTCATAGCTCGATGATTTCCGGACCTTTCCACGTAATGCCGATTCGGAGCAGGTTGTAGAACCGAACGACTCCCCACAATGCCAGGGACTGCGGGGGAGAGAAAAACAAAACAAATTTAAAATGCTGCCTGTAGATGGATTGGCTTGGTTTGTTTGTACTCACGTTGAGGAACGTGCGGGACACGAAGAAGGCCACTTCAGCTTTGCACAAGGTATCGAATTGCTGCAACGAAAGGTGAGAGAATATTTATTTGTCGCTGTTACTTTCTGCCCCGGGTGCTGGCGGAACACGGTGCATGGTAATTTTACGGGCAGACGGAGAAAAACTATTTCAAGAGGGAGAATTTATGACGGGATGTTAAAAGTTTCGAATGCAATTTCATTTTCTCGGATTGTCACCCGGGACGACTTGAAACTTTGCCGTGGGACGCAAACAAGCTAAAGTTACAGTAAACTAGTTTATTATTTTCAAAGCCTCGTTTGTCACGCTGTTTTTCTTAGGCGACGCCAGAAAGGTCTTTCCAGGATCCAGGGGTGACTTCAGGACTCATGGGGGTTCTATAAAAAATTTCAGGGGAGGGCATATTTTGACCCTTAAAATTCAAGAAGGCCATTCTCATTTTCAAGTTTGATTAATATTTCTTAAAAATCTAAAAGCGTGCTGGGTACGCAATTTTTGAAAAGAGCACACTCAGCAAACATTCAAGTTTGTTCATTTTTAATTTTATTTTTGACAATTTATTTTCCTTTTAAGAAACGGCAACCTTGTGTCTAGAGGCGTAGTGAGTCATAATGCGTTATTTGTTTCATCCCCTTCCTTCATCAGATTAGGCTGTTTTCTGGCGAAATCTCAGTTCAAAATTCAAAGGTGTGGTATAAAATATTAACAAGGGGGTGCCTTAAAAAATTTGCCTGAGTCATTAATTTTTTCCTCAGATTTTGCAAATTCAAATTACCATCCCTTGGAACAAACAAGTCTTTCCACGAAGCACTGGGCCCTAATTAATTAACTGAATTCTTTATGATAATTGAGAAGAATCCCCACGGAACAGCAAACACCCACTCCCTCCCTCAATTCTTAATGAAATCGCCACTCAATTATGAAGTTAGCGGCCGCTAAGATTGTTTCATGCGTTCACTTACCCTGTTAACATGGTCCCGCAGAACGTTGGAGTAAACCATGGCAACAGCCTCTAATGCCATAAACGTAATAAATCCCAAAATCCATGGCACAACTAAACCGGCATTCTCCTATAATACACAAATTAAAATAATAATGTAGTCAAATAAATCCGCAGCTTATCAAGAAAGATACGAAGGAGCGGAACAAAAGAAACGTGAAACGGAGAAAGGTACGAGTTCAATAATACGGGGCATCCGTGAGCCCGACATTAGTGAAGACTTTTGGTTAAGATTCCCTCAAATCATACAATTATCTCCATGCGCGCCGCAAACTTTCTCCGCTGAGCTCCCCAACTTTTGACGTTACGTTCCGTTCCCATGGACGGAAGCGGAGGGCGCAGGTAAATTTCGCTAATGCTCTGTATTGTTTGTTTCCTTTATCTTCGAGATATTTATGGGCTTTGTGTTCGCGGAGTTCCCGGAAGGTTTGCTCTTCGATCCCAGCTGAGAGTGGTTTTTTTTGCGTGAAGTCTGTTTGTCCACTAACCCATTTTCTACCATCGTGCGTAGATTTAATATCGAAAGACTACCCTGTGTGAAAAAATTTGATTTGTTCACATTTTCGTCCCATTCAATTTTCAGTCCGGAAGTAAAATTTGGAAAGCATTTCTGCCTGATATTTTTACTACCGGACCAAAATTGACCCGGCCTGTCCAAGTTTTTCCCAGTCTGTCCGCGCGGAAGGACTTGTGAACAAATATTCTTGCCTCGCGGACACACATTTACTCCAGCCGTGGACAGAGTTGAGTCCTTCCGCAGTCTGTCTGCTCCATACTGGCGGCGGACACACTTGTTCACACTGGGTACAAGAGTCAATTTTAACGAAATTATTTAAGAAATTGCACCTTTTTCAGGTGTTTGACAAAGAGACTCTGAAGACTCTGAAGTCAACTTTTGGGGTGTTTCGGGGGTTTGGTTACCCAAGTGGTAGACTCTACTAGACTTTCTACTTGGTACGACTATCCACGAGCAAATAATACGGCCTAAGAGGGCAAGGGAAGCTGATGGTTTAAGAAAATCCGGTCGATAATGGGTTAATTTCACTTCTCCAATTTCGTATAATGAAGTGAGTTATAAGTAGGCTCTCAGAACCCCCTCCAGGCCTTGATCGGTACTTGTTATTCCGCCACCGAATTCCTTTTAAAACGTTCCAAAAGTTTTCGATTCAATCCGCCTTCCTGTTGATGCTACGAGACCCGATAAATTATTCCGCATCATGGTGGAATCAGACGTTCGTCGAGAAACATATTGTCGGGACTTTGAAACGTGTCTAATCATGGGGAAAAAGTAATTTTTCTTCGTTGCCTCCCGCTTCTTTGTGCGTATGTCATTTTGATAATAATAGCAAATCAACCGCTTTTGTGAAAGTTGCCAAAGTCGGAGAAAGTTTGTTGCGCACGCCGGAATAGGACGGAACGACGGAAGGTGCAGGAAGCTGGAGCGCTAGTCAAGTGACAAATTAAATTCGCTCACAGACCGTATTTTAAACCCATGCACGCAGAAGCAAGCCACAAGAGTTCCTCTTCTTCGCAAATACCGGGCACGGACGGAAACATATATTTTCATCACGTAGCTCTAGAAATATTGTGGCAACGTTTTTCCACCCTGCCCTGCTGTCATTTTCGCACTATACGCCGAAGAAGGCTCGTAGTGTGCGACATTATTTAATTTAATCACAGAACCGAGAGAGACACAGCTAGTGCGTATATAAACAGACATGACATGATATGCTAGCTGCTGAAGCTAGCATAAGGCCTCGGCGCTCTCTATCTGTGAAATATGGCTCACACGTGCCCCGAAACGTGTCCTGATTCGGCACACCTGTTTCTCCGTCAATATGCGCATTTTGCTTGACTTGTAATATTGCTTTATCCCAGAGTCTCCGATGGTTTGGTCCACTGTACCTCTGATTGCTGTTTTGTCCGGTGGCATTGTGGTCATTAGGGCCATTGTGGGAGTCTTTAGAGAGCTAGGGAATTTTTTATTTGGCATATTTGGCCGTCAGATATTTGCCTCTAAATTTGGGCTCAGCAACTACGTTTTGATTTTGAAACCTTCAAGGATTTTCCAAACCCTCTGACCCTTTTTCTCAAGCCTTAAAGCCGTCTCTTCTATCATTAAAATGTCTTACTTGAGTTAAACGAAGCTTTTTGAATTTTTGGAGGTCTCATATATTTTTCAGAGACCTCTAAAAATTCTTCTATGCCCATCCAAAGCTCATTGGACCCTAAATAAAATTCCGAGCCTAACAATGGAGGCGACTGATACTTTGTAAAGCTATTTTTCTATTTTCTTTCCTTGAGGCAATCTGGTATTTTTGTAAATCCCATATTGCAGAGAACAAAAGCTGCTCACACTTCGAGGCGTTCAAATCAATTGTGGCTGCAAAATTGCAGCAAGTAAACATTCCTATGCAGTCACAACTTTCAATCAAACAAAACTATCGACTGTTTACTTTGAGGCTGATGTTCTTTTGTTCTCGGAACCTCCCTTCTCGGCCTCGTATTGTTATTTTTTCAGCAACCAGCAATCGACCGAGCAGCACCACCCCAGATGGGCCTTTCAGGGACGATTTTCCAGCCACAGGAGACATTTATCGACGCCATACACAGCAATCACCAGGACAATCACGGAGCAGGAATAAAATGTTTAATATTTGGGCTCATTTTTATGTACGACGACGTCGAAAGTAGAGCTCATTTGTGCCGTAATTCAAATAAATGTGGTCGCCCACCGTCACGCACGCTCTTTTGCCTACACTACAATTAAAGCGGCACAATGTTTTTATTCGGGTCGATAGTTAATTGGTATTCAATAAGTGTTTCAGCAACCTTCATCAGTTTCAGGCGTTGCCCCCGTCCGTCAGTCTTGCCGCACTTGACATTCGACGGCGCGCTACCTCTCAACTCCTTTTTAGCGCACACAATCGATATCTAGTTGAGTGTCTAAGTGGGTGGAAAATTTCCTCAACTTGCTTCCTACTGACGCTGAAAAGTTCAAAACTTTTGTCCCCTCTCCCTCATTGCCATTTCGCCAGCTCATTGGACGAGATAGCGACTCGGCGTCGGGCGAAATTGAATAAATGAACCCTTCATTTCATTCAATCGAAATTGATCTCTGTAGCACATAATCCTAATTCCTCTCCACTCAGCCAGAAAATTGTCTCCTTAGTCAGTAAATTGGCCCAAAACTTAGTCCTTTGCTATCGTACGTCCTTGACACACATGGCTGGGGAAATATTAAAAGCACATAACAGTTTTTCTTGATTTTGCGCCTCATTAGGTTTTATTGAAGACAACTATCATCGATTTTCTGGCCCGAGGATGGGGATATCACCCTCACCAGAGCACAAAGAGGACTTTTACAAGTGCCAAGTTCACCAATTCATTGTCTGATTGACGCTTCAACTGCTGTCGGTTGCCACGTGCCCCCCTTTGAGCATGCAAAACGTCTATCAACACCAACAATGTTCCCGGAGGCCGAATTGTCAAGTGCAGTTACACTCTGCCAGCCATTTCACCTCTTCCTTTGACTAAATCACTGCTCGAGTTCTCTTGTGAGCACCCATGCACACCATTCAGACTCTGAATTCGTTCCGCACTTGAACAACTCAGGTTTCGTCACTCGCATCTTTTAGTGTTTGCATTAGCTGTCACTGAAAGGGAATTTGTAATTGAATTCGTTATATGCGAGCTGTCAGCCAAATTACAGCACAGCTGCTTTCGCTGGAATCGACTCGTGCATGGATTCCCAAGGGGGTGCTTGAGGAGAAACAACAATCCGGCAACTGATGCCGTTCCAGCATGTGTTCGCACGCCTTTTTTATGTAGATGGAGGCTGTTTAGGGAATCCTGATTGAATTTATTCAGCAATTTTAAGTCCTCCGTTTGTTCTTCGCACACATGCGACATTCAATTTGCACGTCATTCACGCCCAAATGCTCTCTGCAATTTGCTCCGAGTAAAGTTTTGATGAGGAAGCTGAGTCTGTAATTGGATCGGCGAACTTTCAGCAGATTAGGGAAGTTCATGAGCGGAAAGAGGGCCAGATAATTCAATTTCCGATCGAGCTTTTGAAGGCTAGAGTGCACGTTAACCCATCAACGAAAGGACTCCCACAGGCACATAAAAAATTTGAACCAGCGTTTTTCTATCTTCAATAAGCTCTTAAGTTCAAACAGTACACCTTGAAAAGCCTGTTAAATTTTGAGGCCAATCTTAGTGCAAAATAAGAAACTAGAGCCCAGAAAAAATTTCGAAGATACCTATAAGGGTAACCAAAATGCCAAGTCATGCATTAGAGGGTTAAGCCCCAAACTATTTCAACACCCGCAAAGTTTCCACAATACATGCACACTTCAGAGAACCGAGGCAATAATCCGGAATTGCTCAAAACTTTCAGCCAAAACGAGCTCGTACTGTGGCTTGTCTTGGAGGATTTGGTGCACCCTCTTGGATCCCTCGCGATGCAGAACGAGTTGGGCAGGATGGAAAAATCAATAACGTTACATTTGCATCTGAATAGGGAATCTTTCTATGTAGGTTAACATTCACGCACGAGTATCTCCCGTTTTATGGAAGCACTCTTGTTTATTCAACGAAACTTGATTTGCATGCAAATACCCCAAGTGGAGCATGTTGTAGCTTTGAGGGCCCACTTAGTGCTGAACCATCCGTTTAGCCTTGATTGAGCAATGAATTTGTGCTACCCATAAAGCGCTTATTGCTCCATCAATCAACGTTTGGCCCGACTGCAGTGGTGCAGTGTGTCAGTTGCAGGCATTTTACATAACAAGCGGAATTTGAGCAAACACGCAAATCTACTCGAGAGTTAAGCGAATCTTTTGAGGCTGCTCTTCCGTGTCAGAACAGAGAGCAGGGGAACAATAATTTACGGAACACGAACAGATTCAAAAGGGATGGTACTCACTTTATATACACCGAGGAGAAGCATTATGCTCAGCACTATCATTGAGAGCTGTGTGCCTATTATTGCGAAGTACGCTATTTGTACACCTGCAAGAGAAACAGAAGATGGCTTGAGAAAACAGAGTCGAGTTTGCTTTGTTTTGCGGCTGATACGTGCTTGAAAGTGCTAGAAACACAACTTAAATTTATTGATCTGTCTCTAAATTAACCTACTTTTTGAAACAAAGGCAATTTTCGGAAAATTGAGGTTTCAGGCTCTTAATCTGCCAACCTTTTCCAAGAAGATTTTTCAAACATTTAGAACCTTCTATTGAATTTAAAAGCCTCTCTGATGTCTCTTATTTAAAGGCCTTTGCCAAAGTTCATATTTCTAAAGCCAAGATTTTAAAAACTCTCTCTCACCTATGAAAATACGAACCCTTAAAAACTCCCCGAAATTGAGGGCTTCAACAGTGTTTCTGAGGCTAAACCTCAATATTTTAGCCTCCAATAATTGTCCTCTTAAATTTTCAAAACCTTTAAATACTCTTCTAAAAATTAAGACTAGCTTTTAAAGTCCCTTAAAAGTGCTCTTAATGTTAAGCCTACATTTGTAGTTCCTCTTACTCTACTATTAAATCCTCTTAAAGTAAAATTAAACTAAAACCTATCCAACTTCAAATTTTAATCTTCCAATTACGCCCATCTGACTGCACCCAACAAGTGCAGCAGCTGCTTGTACACCCATAAGTCTGAATATTCATGGAAAATATACAACATTTTATTGGCAAATTTTTTTCACAAAACCCCTCCTCTAGTTCGGCACCCCCTCGAGCACCACGCTGTCCTTGAACCACCGCGACTGCTCGGTTCTCTGGATGTCCCACCGCTTCTTGCTCTCAGGCTCCAGCAGGATCGAAACCAGGCTCTTGCATCTGCTCGTGAGCTTCTCCTCCACCGACTCCCGGAACCGGAAATTGCGGTTTTTCTGGTCCTCTATCAGCTTCCTCAGGTTCTTGTCATCGAACGGCATGGACGCGTTGACCATGATGAAGAGAATCACGCCCAGAGACCACACGTCGGCCGTTTTGGGATCGTACGGACGTCCGCTGATGACTTCGGGGGCCGCATATGCGGCGGAACCGCAGAAGGTGGTTGACAGAATGGCGTTTCCCATGGCGTCCTTGCACTGCCGGGAGAAGCCAAAGTCCGCCAGCTTGATGTTCATGCGCTGCGATATGAGAATGTTCTCGCACTTGAGGTCCCGGTGGGCGATGTTCTGCTGGTGCAGATACTTGAGCGCCTTCACCATCTGGAAGGACCACACCTTGGCCTGGTGCTCCAGAAGCGGCCCGTTCCCCTTCACGTACTCCAGCAGGTCCCCGTTCTCGGCGTGTCTCATGAAGATGAATATCCTGGGGCCCCGCTGCAGAATACTGTGGATCTGGATGATGAACGGGTGGTCTAGCTTGGTGATGAGCTCGAGCTCGCGGGGGAGAAACTTGTTGAGAAAGTCCGTGGGGGCCTTGCTTTTATCTACAATTTTGCACGCGAGTGAAACCTTCTTGCGGTCCTGGTCCGTGTACTCTGCCACCCGGACGGTGGCGTACGAGCCCTTGCCGATCTTCTTCCCGATAGCGTACCCACGGTCCCTTAGGGCGAGGACGTCGGACGCCTTGGACTGGCAGCTGGAGCTGGACGAGGGGTGAGGCATCGTAGGAAACTTGGAATTTCTCAAACTGACGAAAATGCCGGAAACGAAAACGTTGCGCGAAAAGGTCCGAGAAACAAGTTGAGGTGATTTTTGTTTCAAAGACTACCTTGATTGCTTTTGCCAGCGGTAAAAGTAGCTGTTTTGTGGAAGGATTTTTCTTTGTTGTTGTTCGGATTGGAATTCCTGGAATTTCTTTCTTTCATCTTTGTACTCAGACCCATGGAGCCAAAGGTCTAGAGAGCTACGAAAAATTAAAACTCCTTTCTTGGGCTCTTTTAGGTGAACTCCAATTTTTTATAGAGTTTAATGTTTCACATGTTGGACTTAAATAATTTTTCAATGCAAAAATAATCTAGAAGAAGTCCCTAGCCTCTAAAAACGATTCCAGGACCAACTTGAGTCCTCTAGTTCCATAGCTCTAACTTAAGAATTAAGTTGTTTTCAAAGGATGAAAACGGTAGTTTCCAGGAAGCGATTGGAGTTGCCTTTCACCGAGCTAAAACTTTTCTGTTTCTCTTTAAAACTTGTAATTGCTTCTTGGGTAATTCATTAAGAGAGAGAAGAAAAGTAAAACCCGTTTCTCGTGGCAGCCTGCCGCCTGTCAGCTCAGTCAGGCTGGTGTTTGTGACATTTAATATTTATTTTTTCCGTCACCGACTTTCAAAGCCTCATTTTGCGATGAAAGTCTCACAGATGAGACACTTTGATAGCCCATTAGATCAAGGGAATTCCAATACCGCCTTCTCCAATCCAATATCACGTCAAAACGGGGCCGCGCGTCTCTCCCTCACAGTCTGCGCCAGTCATGAGTCGGAGGGATGTCGACCTTGTCAGCGTACTGTTCCATATAATGGCTTCTCATGAAACTACAAAGACGAGTTCGACACCAAGCGTTTTTGTCACGCAGCCATGACCTTCTCCGAGTGGGTGAGAGGTCCTTTTGTGCTGCTTGGTGCACTGATAAATACTTATTCACCTTGTTCGATTGTGACATTCTCTCCTATTCGACATTGAGACGCTCCAATCTCGACCTATTCATGCCAAATTAATATCCAATTTGGGAATATGATGTGGGTAAATAACGTGTGCGCGGAGCACGAATATGAGATGTAAACAAAGCCATTTGATGGAACATTTGCCATAAATTGTTCTATTTCTCTTCCTCTGGTTCTTAATTTGGCCGAGCAAGTCTATGGAGGAATGGACAAAACGAGCTTCGCTTCAACTTGTCGAAGATGTCCTGAGAGTTTATGCTTCGACTCTTTTTTTCTAGGTCTTTTTGGTCATCTTTAGAGCTTCTAAAAATTGTTAAAATTGTGCTTAACAATTTTTTTCCATTTTAAGAAAAACAACTAAACATTTATACAATTCTTTTTGTTCAACTTTTTTCAAAAACGCGGTAAGCAATGACTTTTTGCGGGAGCAAAATCTTTTTTAATCCCGCGTTTTGAGGGAGCGAAGTCACTTTTGGTAAGATTTCTACCTCAAAACGTTAAACAAAACGTTGTGTGCACCTCGGGAACCTTTGTAGCCCTCGGGCAGTTGATTCCCTCGCTCCTTCGTCGCTCTGGAATCAATTTCCACACTCGGGCTACAAACGTTCCCTTGGTGCACAATATACTATTTATGTTTTGTGAGCTTCCATTTTCATTCGAATTTATTAAAATATCTAACTGAAAGCAACCTTTTCTAGCTAGAAATTTCTTACTAAATACTCTCCTTCCTTCGCTTGAAAATACCTCAAAATACAAATAAAATAAACAAAAGTGTTTTGATTGTTAAATATCTTAAATTGTGTCTTGAAAAATTAATTTTGAAAACACCTTCCTTTAATAGCTTTTGTCCTGTATCAGAGCTGCTTTTTCCTCGACCACTCAAATTGAAGAGATCAGAGCCCCAGGTAAAACTAGGCCACGCGTCCGTTTTTTGGCCCAATTACCTCCATTTCCGGCACGAAGACAGGCAGGAAGCGGCGCTCGAAACCGACACAATTTGGGTTCTGTCCCGGAGTAAAAGGGCCCATTTAGGCTGTCAAAGATTTATTCCTAATTAAGTTTTATCTATCCATTACCTCGGCAATTATTTACGAAAATAAATTGCCCGCGACCTTCGTATGCTTTCCGTTCGTTCATTTGTCACTCGGCTTTGTTCACGCGAGTCGTCTGGGGGGAAGGGCGATGAATAGAAATGGCGATGAAATAAAAATAAATTTGGGATAAATGTCACCTGTAGTGTACTTATGAGAGCGTCACATGAGCAGCCGGATGAGCTGCAAGGCGCGGTGTAATGACAATCATCAATCTTCCTTATATGCTCTCGCACCTCAGCACCTCACCTCCGGTTACTTAGTTTGCGTGTCGAGAGTGAGTCGGGATATCGCACTACTTACCATAATATACATCTTCCAGCTCTGTGTATTTTTTCACGTTCACGCTTATACGCCAGGCGTAGAGCAGCACCACGAGCACCGATATGTTCTGCAAAAAGAAGAGAAAGAGAGACGTGAAAGACAGTGAAGAGGGTGAGGCGAGTCGTGAGCCTGGAACAAATCAAATTATTGCACAACAAGTAGAACTCATTTTTATCAGCAGAACAGTATCAAATCGAGCGGATTCCGATACGAAGACGAAGAGGAGCTGTCTCACTGCAAACAATTTACGTGTTTGCTCAGCAGTCAGAGCCTGCGACCGACCCCGTGGCTCTGACATCTCTTCATTTAACTTTATTGCATTTCCATGGAATTGTTTTGCATAATTGGTTTTTTCACTTTGGCTCTTCTCCCGTTCTCGCATGCGGCTGCTCCCACAGACCGCGTATCAATTTAAATTGTAAACTTGATGGGGCTCCTTTGTTCCGTCGCTCTCGCCACGGTGATAAGTTGAGCTCTGAGGATGGGCTGTAAAAGGGTGTTCAACCACCGTAAAATTGATTTTATCGCCTCTCTCTCAGCTGCCGCTTTTCGCTACAAATTGAATAGTGATGTGCGAGAAGGCTGCATGTTTTCTCGGAAGACGTCTTGTTTATTGGCACTTTATCCGCTCATTAATCTGATTTTGATTCCTTAATGAGCTGCAAAGGTCTTTAGGAAGGGGGTCGTTTTTCTGTTCTGGAGCTTTTTGGAAAATTTTTTTAAAGACTCGTGTCACTCTTAGACTTCAAGAGTCAAGCTAAAAAACTAGTACAGAAGTCATTGAGCATTTTTGCTCGATAGGAAATTAAATTTCCTGCAAAAATGAAAGCTGAGGTATTTTTATTTATTTTTTCAAGCTCAAAGGACCGATTTTGTGTTGCTCTCAAACATCTTACCTCACCTGTGAAGATAAAAGGAATGGGAGGATAGTCCCTAAAAGGCTTACTGAAGTCTGTGGATCAAACACCATATTTTGAAATTTGTTCCCTCTCTCGTTTCTGTCCCTATGACTCTCAAAAGCTTCAAGAGACCAGCAAGATCCCCCAAGTGGAGAAGTATCGATTACGCGGCATAATTTTACCACCCGAGGAGCGAAAGAAAGCCCGTCATATTTTACGAAGCCATGGAACATGGCAGGACGTTTTCATTACCTAAGCCTAATTAATGTTCCATAACTTGTTTAACCGAAGTGCAGAGTGAAATAAATATGAGGAAAATGCTCGAAACCACTCACTGGTGCTCAAATTAATTTATCTCTAATGAAAAATGAACATTTCGACTTGAACATTATCAAAACGTGAGCACGCAATGCTGAAATGGCTTAATTTTATACACGTTTGAAGCCATTCCAGCACGATCCAGACGTTGTCAAAACAGTTTCCGAACGAATTTACGAATTTCATTGCGCGCCACTGAAATTCATTAATCAAAGTCGAGTCGAAACAATCATGATGATGGATGTAATAACTCCCATCTCTCCAAATATGCCGGCCCCCATACAGCAGGGTTGTAACTGATTAATTTGCATGCTTTTCGTGCCTCGTTTCCCCCATTTGAGCCGAGCTTCGTCCCTGCCGGGCTGCCGGCGAGCAAACATCATTATTTGGTGTGTTTATGATTTCCCATTTAGGCAGACGTTGACGAGACCGGGATGGTCAGGAGAGCGGCAGGTCGTCTAATCCATCTAATGCCGGAGTTTTATAAATAAATTTAATTTTCTCTGAACCTTGCGAGAGGCACCAGGTGAGCGGGAAATTGCGGAGTGACGCAGAGTGCGGAATAAATAAATTGATGGTTGGGGGTTATTTTGATAAGCGGCATTTGGTGATAATGCTAATCTCGTCATCCGGCGTCAAACGTCGACGGGATAGTTTAACTCAGAGACATAGACAAGAGGGGGCTGGGAAAGGGGGGATGCCAATTTTATGTCTGAGGCACCTCAGAAAGCAGCGGATTCAGACTAAGAGCGCTATTTTAGCTCTGAAGGCTTCCTTTTGGTTCAATTTTACTCTTTGGTGATACTTTTATGTCTCTAGAGGCCCCTTCTTGAGTCTTTGAGTGCCACTTTACCTCTTAAAGCGCTCATTGCTGCTCTAGCGTGGACAAATTTAGTTCTTCGAGCAACAATTTGAGCTCTAGAGCACCAAATTCAGTCTGTGGGTGCCCTTTTGAACTCTTGGAGTGACCACTGATCCCACAAAAGTGCTCACTTTGAATTTAGGAACGTCTATTTCAAACCCTACATAGATACGCCATTGGTTCCACCAAAGGAAGGTGAAACAAATGTTCCACAGAAGAGGAGAAAGTTTCCCTTAATTTGCCTCAAACTGAACTACAAATTTCAAAGCCATTATTAGCCATAACAAAACCGAGAGCAACATTGATGTGAAAGGGGATTAATCTTGATAAATCTACCCAAACTCGGATGGGTCCCGGTCGTAGTGAAAATGTCGATGGTATCATTGAATTAAATGGATTTCTTATGGGTTCTTTGCACGTTATATCCTTTGTGGCCAGTGACACATTTGCGTCTGAGTCCTCTCCAATTCCCACTACAATGGAAGGGATCGTACGTCACATAAAATGAGCATAAAACAGAGATGCGATGGCAGTGGTGATGGCCGAAAGGGAAGGATCGGGTTCGCTCGTCTATCCATCACAAAACCACACATGCAGGGATGGGAAAATGGAGCCTCGGTGCGGTTGCATAGCTCTGGTTAATTTCAACTTAATATTCACAAACAGAACCGCATTTCAAATCCAGCGCCGAGGGATTCAATTTCAGTCCGGGAGTGGGAGCAGTCGTGGGACAAAGGAATAGCTATCTTCTCCATTTGACGACTCTTGCCTCAATTGAAAAGTTGGAACATGTCGCAACGTAATAACTTTTGATGTTGTCTCAGCCCCGAGTGAGCCTCGGTAAATGAGTTCCAAACCCGCTCGTCGGCAGTTTAAATTGAAATTAAATGGAGCCTGCTGTTCTGGGAATGGTTATGTTGTTTGAATTACGTTTTCCCCACTAGGAACAACACACCGCCATCAGGCCACTGCTCAGGTCCAGCATTCATTTTACATTTCTCTGAAGTGAGCGCGGTTGGGGTGGGAGTTGCAGTGGTTTTAAAATTCCAGCAATCTCTTGCCCCAACAAACAATTTTATCCCGCGGACCGACGGTGAGATTTGGAGTTAAGCCGCGGGGACGTTGTGAGGTTGGCTCGGAAATTGCTTCCTCGGTTCCAGAGGGGGGAAGAGGTGACAAAGCAGGGCTCAAAAATTTTTTTATTGACTCGAGAAAAATTGTAGGACATTTTAGGGAACTTAAAGTTGCTCTAAAAATTTTTGAAGAGCCGATGAGTGCTCCTTAGGACCATTTGAGGGCTCTTTAGCCCAGGTTTTCTGGTTCAAGGCTATTTGAGGCACCTGAAGACTTTTTATGAAAGCTTCAAATAGGCTCTCAAGGGGTGCTTGAATGTATAAAAGGCTCTCCATAGAAGATCAACAAATAATAAATTTCGTTGAGGTCACGGTATTCATACTCAAACAACATGATACTACTTCAGGCCATTGATATGTAAGCTATCTGGGATCAAAAGCTTTTCCAGATAAAACGCAATTACATGAATTTGCATAATTTTGCAATGAAACAGCAGAAGCTTCCAGCCAATGAATTGTAAAGCAAATTTTCACAGAACTCTCGTAGTTCATAAATTTAAATTCGCCTCACATAATAAAAGCTTGCATATTTTGCATTGTAAATTTCCACCATCTGACAGAGGGAAGAGCAGCATAAAAATTTATGACGCAATTATATGGCAGCTTGTTTTTCTTATGCCTCTCCGTAGCCTGTAATGTGACAATAATTTAACAAGCTTTGTGCCGCGGTTCCCACATAAATTTCCAACTAGCAGGCATTTACTCAGACGTGGGAAAATGGCCCGACACTCGAGTGGGCAAAAAGTATAATTACTCCGGACATAATTTATCATCGGGTTAAGAGGGGAGCCGGTGAGAGAGAGCCTGCGGAACCACTTAACGCTCGAGATAAAAATCTGCCTCGTAGCTTGGACTTGAATGCAGGTGGATGCAATGTCTGTTTACTGGGTCAAGAGTCCCTTTCAGATGTCCACATAAAAGACTCTATTGACCAGTAGCCGGTCTTTTGTGAGCCTTGTTAGCTGAGGGATGGATGAGAAAAATTCCCCCACGAGCCTGTGAATTTTTCATGGAATTCCGCCTTTCAGGACGCCAGTTCCACCTCCCACGTCGTCTGGTGTATTGAATATAAAATATGAAAGAGGTGGCGGCAGACGTTGAGTGACAATTTGTTTGGCAGGAAATAAAATATTTTCACTTACCAGGGAATAAATAGCGCTGGTGAAAGCTATGTGTTTGGCATGCAAAATGCGGCAACATCCATTGCCTCGGAATGGCCCATATGGATAAAGTACGGCTGACTTCATCATATTCTCTTTGTGATATGAAGGCGTGGTAGGTACGTGTGGAATTTCAACACTTTGTAATAATCTGCATTATCACAGGAACGGAAGCCAGGATAGTTCACAACAACAACAACAATAGCGGGGAGGTCGATCGGGGCTCCTCATGGCGGCAAATCTGGAAAAACAGTTGGAAAATTGCTATCAGACGAGGCTGCTTTATTGCAAGAAAATGGAAAACGGCCGGCCCGACCCGCATTTCTATTGAAGGCGTATAAAAAAGATAAGACAGGCCGGCAGAGCTGGGGGAGAATGGAGATCCGAAGGCGAGGGAAAAGGGAGAGGACATGTGGGAACGGCAGATGTGTGTTAGTTGTGTATTCGAATGAGAGAGCGCAGAAGGTGGAAAAGTAATTTTCTAATGGAAGGCAACCTTCACTTTTTGTCTCGGCTCTCGTTTAATTTCGCCAAAACACTAATGCAATGAATAACTTGCCGGCGATTTTGCGGGCAATAAATTTAATGATGTCGGCTGCATGCACAGGCTTTCAAGCACTTCCTGCCTCGCTCGAGGGAGATTTAAATTGGCCTGTGCTAAATGACGGCTGTTTTGAGTGCCATCAAGTTCGCTAGGCTCGTGTGAGTTGATTCAGATAGAGGCTTTAAATTAGGCTTTTTCAACTGTGGATTTTTTTGAAAAGTTGAGCTGAAAGCAGGGTTTTTAAAGTCAAAAAGGGGTTTCAAATCATCGCCTTTTCGGATTTCAAATTTTAGGTTATTCTAGATTAAAAATAAGAAAATTTTTTATCAGGCTTAAAAATAGGTTTTTTGGCTTCAAATTAATTGAAAAGTAGTTTTTACAAACACTTATTTTTGATGAAAAATTTTAAAATGAATATAAAATCAATTAAAACTGCAAAACATTTTTAAACTGTGAATGATCACGGATTCATTGAAAGTGTTGAGTCAAAAAATAAGAAAACTCCAACAAAGGGAACAATAAGGTTTTACATTTTTTGCAATAAATTTTCATCAGCCTTTCTTGTGGCCCTAAGAAGGTCTAAGGAAATTTTTTTTGTGCAATAGTTTGATTGAATAGAAATTCTGGCAGAAATAGGTTAAATGACAAGCCCGTGAAACGTTCAACTTATCTTTCAAAAAATCCACTTAACTTTCAAAATTTTTAGTGACTCTAAAGGTGAAAGGAAAAAGTTTGACTTTTGACTGATTTGTGAATTTTTTCACGGTCTCAGTTGAATAAGCCTGCTCTGAATCAAGGTCCTCCTGAGATATGCGAATACAGCAAGATAAATAGGCTGGCGGAAAGGAACTGCAAGCGTATCAGCGATGAAAAATCGTCCCGCACATCCCTTTCACATGACACGACATTTGTTTTGCGACGTCTCTCGTCTCGGAAGGTCGCTTCCCCCGTCGGGTTCCGTAGTTTATAATTTTTGGAATGAAATGTATCATCATCACTCACTCTTGGAGGACCCTCTCTCGGGACTGCCGGGATAACGAGTGAAATACAGTCAAAGTTTGTAGCAAACTAGGACGGGGTCAATGCCAAAGTTTTATCTCCTGCAGCAACTTGGTAAGTTAAACGCAAAAGCGAGCTGGGGGGAAGCAAGTCAGCCGAACGCTAAGTGCAGCTGAATGCAAACTTTGGGGAAGTAGCTATAGTTTAAACTATTCAGGAACTTAGTCAGTTTCTGAGATGGGGAGATGGCAGTTGACAGACTTTTTGATTCACCTGATTGCGGACTCAATTAGACTTCCTGGTACTATTTAATTTAAGCTCACGAAAGCCAAATTTGTTGATTGCTGGGACTTCCCTGAACTCGTTAATTTGATATTTGAGCTCACAAACTCGATTTTGTGATTGCCTGATTTTTCTCAGAACCGCTTTATTCCAATTTTCTCCCGAGTCCCCGCAATTGACGTAGCAAAATGTTGTTTTCCGCGGAAAAGTGCTGCGAGCTTTTGCCGGGCGATTTTCCCAGAATCCTCGCCGTTAACGCGTTGTCAAACACGAAAAGAATCTTACCCTTCTGTAAAATGAATTCCTCTTTCTCGTCAGCTTTTGCACTTGGACCGAACAGTAGGCTCACAAAAACAAGCACCCGGGCTTACGTCTGCACCTTTTTGAGATCACGCTTCTCCGAAGGCGTTCCTTTGTTTTCTTCGAGGCCGCTCTTCTTCTCTTTTTATGCGTCGAAAACACTTCTCAAGTTGTTTACAACCTAATTACGCTTTAATGAGGGCTTCGGTTTTCAAATCTTTTATCATTTTTTTTAATTCAATTTTTTTTTTTAGTTTCGCACTTTGGCTTCCCTCCTGACAGCGAGGAAGCTCTGAACACTAAGTTTTAGTTCACTTATTCCATTGGCAGGACCGGCACGGAGCGCCTCCAAAACAAGACTGATAAAGTTTCGTGCTGATCAAATGTTTATATACAAAGTATCGTCCTGCCAAGAGGCTCCCGGTGTGCGCATGCGCGGAGCCTTCGTGACCCAGTCGCTGATAAAAAGCCGAGAAAACACGTGACATTGTTTTGTCTATTTTTCCCATTAAAATGCCGCTCTGGATCAGAGTCGTCGCACCTCAGATGCGTCGGAATCACCTGTGGCATGTTTGGCTTTCCCTTCCAAGAAAAGCCTTGTTTTGCATCTATGGTAAAGGAAACACGATACTCATATGTGCGGGAAAATTTTAATTAAATTTCAACCCTGGGGAAATAAGGGGATGCATGTAAAGTGATACTGATTAAATATTGTGGCTTCGGAGGTCGTGTTGGTTTTAGTTTGAGCAAACACCATATGAACAGAACGAGCGGTAACGATGAGAGAAAACTTTCTCGTTCGCCACAACCATAATTTTTAATTCAGTTCCAAGGCTCTCAATGTTGCCTCACAACTATTTTACCACGAGGAAAAATTCCAACGGCCGAGATTTCCGCCACATTCAAATCAAGGTGCTCTCTGATTGGCTCGTCTGAAATACAGCTGTCTCGTTCACCCTCTCTTTCTGCCATCAGCTGACTTTGACGTTTCTGGTAAACAATTTATTTGCGTCCAGAAAATCGGGCTCTATGCTTGCTCGGCGGTTTGTCAGGGAATTATCAGGTTTCACAACGAAAATGAGCGAACGAGGAACGCCTCTGCTGGAGAGGGCCCGGAACATTGTGCCGGCTCTGGACAACAACAGACACAAGGGCCAGGCAGGCCGGATTGGGATCGTGGGAGGCAGTTTGGAGTACACAGGAGCGCCCTACTTTGCCGGTAAGGATTCTCCTTCTGAACCTGAGCAATCTAATGGTCTTGGTGTTTCAGGAATCAGCGCCCTGAGAGTCGGAGCTGACCTGGTCCAGATTTTCTGCGCCTCGTCGGCCGCCAACGCCATCAAGTCCTACAATCCTGAGCTCATCGTGCACCCGCTGCTGGACTCTTCGAACGCCATCATGCAGATTGAGCCGTGGCTGGAGCGTCTGCACGTTATTCTCATTGGACCTGGCCTGGGTCGAGACCGCCAGACCCTCCAGACCGTGGCAGAACTCATCAAGCTCTGCAAGCAGCTGTCAAAGCCGCTCATCATCGACGCCGACGGGCTCTTTCTCATCACCCAGGACCCGTCCCTCATCAAGGACTACCACAAGGTCATCCTGACGCCCAACGCCATGGAGTTCAGCAGGCTCTTTGGGAACCGAGAGCAGGCTTCGACTGGAGGCATGTCCAAGGTGGGCCAGGGCGTGACGATCCTGGAGAAGGGAGTCGTCGACCGCATTTACGACACGTTCCTCAACGAGAAGATTGACTGTCCGACGGGGGGCTCGGAAAGACGGTGCGGGGGTCAGGGAGACCTGCTGGCGGGAGCTCTAGCGACCTTCTATTTCTGGGCTCTGCAGTCGCCACAGGAGCTCAAGCCCGCCGTCGTGGCCTGCTACGCTGCCACGCTGCTCACGAAGCACTGCAACAAACTGGCATTTCAGGAAAAGGGTCGGAGCATGCTGTGCTCCGATATGATCGGAAAGATTCACGAGGCTTTTGACGAGCTTTTTGAAAGCAAAAATGAGTAGGTTTATTGTTGTTGGACTTGAGAAGATTTAAGGTGTTTTGGAAATAAATGTTTTGTTAGACGTCTTGAGTTTCCATTTTTCAAAAAGATTTTTGGACCTCACTAGAAGAAATTTTGCCTCTTACCAATAATTAGAGCTGGAAATGGACGCAAAAGATTACGTTGAAATTAAGGTCTTTTATCATCTCACAAGTTTATTCTGGATTCCAGTTAGTAGTTGTTCTTGGAAAAATGTAAGATGAGGTAGGTTCTAATAAAATTCGGTGCGCTTTCTAAGCTATTAGAGGCATTTAAACAAGTCTTTCTTTCTTAACGGAGAAGTCTTCATTAAGTTACCCATTACGAGAAACAACAAGTAGCTCGTTCTGATGTAAAAACTCCTCTACAGAGCATGAAAATTTCCATTTTGCGGGTAATATTTGATCGGTTGATTTTTCATTACCGGTAGAAATTTACATGCTCTTTTTTAAATGGAAAAACCGTCTATCATGGAAATATCTATCACGTTAAATTGAAACTGCACTCCCTGAGTTGAATGGGCTGTTTGATAGCAAAGTATCTAGTGAACTCTAGCCGTGTGAGACCCACAGACACCCTATAGCAAGCCACGATAGCCGATAAGATAAGGAAGGCAGTGAATATTTGGAGCAAGCCGAGTCAGTTTATGCTCGGAAGACACGAAAACTAGACTTAATATCGGCTCTAAAATGCTTCCTTGAAGCTCCATCTTCGAGACACTAAGGGTTCGAGTTTTAAGGACATGAATCAGGTGAGAGACGAGCTCTAGAGAGAAAGCCTGGTGTGCTCAGAAGTCCGACGAAAAAAATGAGCCACGTAGGAATTTTTCTGGCAGAGTTTTCGGGCTTCAAAAGTTATGTCTCGAAAAGTAGTGACTTCTGAGACCATTTTTAGAGGTTCTGAGAAGCCCAAATAGTTCAGAAAAAAATTTCGTAAAAATCACGAGCTCGTGTTTGTATTGGATCAGGAGATAAGACTTAGAAGCTTCTTATCTCGGGAGACCCACTGACTCAGTGCGAGACATCAGGCATCCATTCAAGTTCAATATCTTCATTGCGGAATCCCCGCTGTTTAATTGCAGATAAGACGCTTCAAATCGCTCTTTCGCCTGCTTCTGGCAGCGTTCACTCTGACGATGATAGTGTGGCTGATAACGCTGGACAACAAGCTTTTGAAGGCTCCCGAGACAAAGGTAATCAAAGAGACAGACCTGATGGAGGCCAAGCTGTCAGAGTTGGGTCCGGATCTCAAGATCGACTGGGTCAACTACACCTTCCTGGAGCTCGAGAAGCACCGAACTGGTCCGGGAGAAAAGGGAAAGGAGGTCCACGTGGCGAAGGAGGAGAAGCCGGCGGCCGAGGCCTTCATTCAGGAGTACTCCTACAACGCCCTCGTGAGCGACAAGATCTCCCTGGACCGCTCCATCCCCGACACGCGGCCCTCCGGCTGCCAGAAAATCCACTACTACGCGAACCTGCCCGCTGTGAGCGTCATCATCATCTTCCGGGACGAGCATCTCAGCGCGCTTCTGAGGACCGTCCACAGCATCTTCAACAGAACGCCCCCCAAGCTGCTGAGGGAGGTCATTCTGGTGGATGACTTCAGCACCAAGGAGTTCCTCAAGGCTGACCTGGACCGGCATCTGGAGGAGCACTACGGGGAGAGAGCCAAGGTCATCAGGCTGCCGGAGCGGTCGGGGCTCATGAAGGCCCGGATGGCGGGGATCAGGGCAGCGCAGGAGGAGATAGTGGTAGTGATGGACGCGCACATGGAGGTCAACACGAACTGGCTTCCGCCCCTCATAGAGCCGATATGCGAGAACTACAGGACCATCACGGAGCCGTGCGTGGACTACATCGACTGGAACACCTTCGCGCACTCCTCCTTCCTCTCCTCTGGGGCCCGGGGAGGCTTCACGTGGGGCCTCACGTACATCACTTTCGCACGCAAGCTGAAGCCCAACGAGCTCGAGACCAGCCCGTACGAGAACCCTGTGCTGCTGGGCGCCATCATGGGCATGAGCAAGCGGTGGTTCTGGGAGCTCGGGGGGTACGACGAGCAGCTTGAGATCTGGGGAGGGGAGCAGTACGAGATCAGCTTCAAGTCCTGGATGTGCGGCGGGCGCGTGCTGGGAGTCCCCTGCTCGCACGTCGGGCACAACTACAAGGGGGGAGGCCACCACCCGTACATGAACTTCAAGACCAACTACATATGGCACAACCTCAACCGGATAGCCGACGTCTGGTTCGACGAGTACAAGGAGCAGTACTACCGGAAGACCAGCACGCAGAACGTTGATGCTGGGAACGAGACGCGTCAGATCCAGTGGCGCAGGGAGCACGGGTGCAAGTCCTTCCAGTGGTACCTCGACAACGTGCTTCCCGAGATGCTAGAGCACCACCCTGTCAAGCCTCCCAGTAGCTACGCTCATGGAGTGGTGAGTCTTACAATTTTTTTCACCAGGATATGAGGGTTTAAAAATGACCCCCAAAAATGAGTCTCAAGGGATTTAAAATTCAGATACTTAGGGAGTCCCAAAAATAACGTTCCTAGAGTCAGAAAGATGACGTATGTTTTGTCCAAAAAATTTTTGCAGTCCATGAGAGTTAAAAATAGACTTCAGAATGACCATTATGGCCTGCCTGGAGCCTAAGAAATGACACCCAAAAAATAAAACGCCTCTAAATCTTAAAAATGTGACTCCTCAAAGCCTTGAAAATCATGACTTTGAGGCTAAAAAATTTCTTAACTTTAAATTTCTAGACCTCTGTTCGTCTTAAAACTCAATCGAATATTTGTCAGGTCCGGAACGTCGAAAATCCACACTACTGCGTCGACGGCTACAAGGAACAGGACGGGGCCGGGGTCTACTCGTGCGCCTCCGACCCCGAAAAACCCCATGACAAGCAATATTTCATCTACACGTTCACCAACCAGATAAGGAAGTTCGACGACTACGACTGCTGGGACGTCTGGAAGTCGATCGGAGATGACAAGTTCGAGGTCTCGATATCTTCGTGCCACGACATGGGCGGGAACCAGTACTTCACATACGACCAGGTACGAGCCTTAGGAAGCCTCGTTTTCGCCTCTCACGAAATCGATTCCAGGTGAAGCAGACGATCAAGAGCAACGGCGGGTACTGCCTCGACTCGGACTTCAAGGACTTCCATCTCTTCTTCGTGAAATGCGAGGACAACAAGGCTAGTCAGAGGTGGACTTGGGGCTATCTCAACTCCACTGCCTTTATCTCTATTAAAAACTAAGTAACTTAGCTTATTTTTTTCTTGTGAAAAGTGAAAATTACGACTAATGTGGATCCCGGCCCAAATATTGATAAATGACTCCCTTTCCGCCATGAAATATTCAGGACATGGTCCCCTAAATCAGGACAAGACACGATGCATAAATAATTAATCAGCGAGGGGAGCTACGAGAGCCCGAGTTTCATTCATAAATCTTTCATTATCATCGCTACCGACTTCCACACGACATAGTAAACACGTAGTAAACGAGCGAGAGGGCAGATATGTTCGAGCTGTGGCCGTCTCGCTCTCGTGCTGGGGTGGGGGAAGAGAGGGGAAACTCACCACGCGTCGTGGAAAGCGCGGGTGAATCGCGTCCGACATGGGATGCTTCAGCCTTCAGATGGGCTCAGTTTTTCTTTCAATGTCACCAGCTCAAGACTCGGTGGACGCTTTAAAGAGACGGGACGAGAGACCTGTAGCCCACATTTGCCACCTGTACGTACGCACGCGAGGCACTAGAACCCGCACTGCACGATCGACGCGTCAGTTCAGAGCTGGCTTCCAGACCGCTTAGACGGCTAAAGTGCGCGATCTCTTTCGGGGCCGGAAAATATGTTATTAAAGCGTTGAAAATTTAGACAGCAGTGAATAACAATAATAATATTTTAAAGTTCATAAAAGCGTCGTAAAATATTTCATGGCTTATGAATTTAAGCTTGTGCTGATTTAAACATGGCTTTTACGATTTGAGAGAAATCATAATAATCAAAGGATATCAGGAAATATTTTAATCTGTGAGATAAGTAATGAAAATTGTGAGCTACGCCTGGAATTTCCTGACGACGCGAGTGTTTTCTGAAACGCGATACTTTGAACGTCGAGGTGCCGAGGTGCAATAAAACGAGAAGCGCGCGAAACTTAGACGTTCCTGGCTTCGTCGTGAAATGCGAGAATGGTGCTATTAAAAAGTGAACCCGGGGAATTTCTAATTTAAAATCGATAAATATCATAAAAGTGCGGAATCGGAGAAGTGAGAGAATCCAAAACATGAAATTGCCGAACGAAGCGTTGTGTTAGCTCAGAGGAAATGGATTTTGTAAATATTTTCAGTGCAAAGATTGCGAGCTCAATTGCTAGCTAGACGAGGCTTTTACCAGGTAATAAATTTTACATCGAGGAACATACGTGGGACATCGGAAAATGCTCGTAAAAGAGGTGTGGCTCAGACAAAGGGGGTTTTCGTGACTCCTTAAAGCCAAGACCGCACGTGAAAATTGTCTCAAATGGGCTTTTAAACGTCTGGATCGAGATAGAAATTTTTTTGTGGCCTAAAGAAAGTGACTTTGGAAATTCACCTTTGGAAATTTTGGTACTGAAAGGGTTAAAGTCATGTGATGAGTCATCAGAAAAATTTTCCGAACAATTACTCCTCAATGAAAATTATCGTGCTTCAAAGGGTTAATGACTTGTCGGAAAACGCCTTAAAAACTAAAGCTTGTCTACGAAATTAATAGTGTAGAAAAAGTTAATTTCCTTAAAATTTTCTTGAAAAGAATTTTATGGAATAATAAAAAATAATGGTGCTGAAAGGGTTAAAGAATATTTGAGAAAGACATCCCGAGAGCTGACAGGGTTAAGTCAGTCAATGGCGTTCCAGAAAAAGCCCACACTGCTTCCGAGAAAGCCGTCCAGCTTGCCGTTTCCCACAGAAAGCCATAAATCAATCGGAATGCGCGGCAAAAAGTGGAACAATGGGACGTTAGCCGCTTTCGGCTCGAGGCAGAGCTCCTTCGTTCGAATCTGATTAAAACAATGAGCAGTAATCGTAATTAAAATTACATTGTAGCACTAAGAACGCACTCCTCCAACTCTTAACCTAATTTCATATTCAAAGCTCTCGCGAAAGCCAGATCGTCTCAGTGACTTTCCCGTTCCTGTTTGCGAGAGGGGGAAATGTGGTTAAAATACATGCTAATTTGGGAAATGGAAAATAATGCTTATCCTCTCGTTCGGCACAAGGCCTAATTGCGGCTAAATGGTGAGGCGGCACGTGTGCTGGAATTACTCAGAGCACTTGGAAGCTCTGGCACGAGGTGCCCTAATTACCGGTCCACGCACGTTCTAGGCTCGAGATGGCGAGAAGACCCTCCACATTCCCGAGTGGGGAGCATTTAATTCACGTATCCATTTTTCATGAGGGAGATGGGCCAGCCTGCACCTCCGAATAATTAAGCCGCACCTCAAGGTCGACGATGGGCATAATTAAAATGGCTGCTGTAAAGGAAGAAAAATGGCTTTTGATAGGAGCCGAATATTAAAACAATTTGTATGGGATTAAGACATTATAAAAATGGAGATTTGTAGGTTGCGTAACACCCCGACAGCTGACGGCTTTGTAGCTTCATTTGATGAGCTTAAGCTATTGTTTGGCCGCACATCGCACATCGGGGAGGGAGGGATAGAATGGGCGACCCTAACATAAATTTATTACACGACAGACAAATTATACGGCGCAGACACTATTCTGCCTGTAAAATTGCTTGTAAGGGGAGATTATGCTGCCACTTTTGTATTCGCCAAGCATAATTTAGCAATCTCTATAGAACTCACGGAAAAGCATGTGTCACACACACGACTCGGATGTGCGTGGGCGGAAGAAGTTTTCCCTCTCCACAGGCCCAAAGTGACGCACTCGGCTGGCTCCTTGGAGTGCAAACTTTGACTGATGTCGGCGGGAGAGGGAAAAAGTTCTGAAAATGTGTGCGGTTCGTTATCGTCAGTTTCCATTAAAACGGAAGCGCCCCGAACCACCATTTAATTATAAAGTTGCTTAATAAAGCCCAGCCGCACATGCAGTAATCGAATCGGCTTATTTACGACCCGTTCCCAGCAGCCTTTTGCGGGAACAGGGGAAATCGATTTATCTTCGGAACGCAGCCTAGTGCGTGGGAGTGTACCTTAAAAGGCACTGGAGGGTGAACAATTTGCGGTCCCGTTTCCGCATGATGACGTAATGAGACGCAACCGGTGACTCCGGACAGGTGGGCAGAGAGCACGAGACGCGGCACAAGTCAATTTCCCCGGAGGACAGCCGGGTTTTCTATAAATAAAAAGAGTCACAAATCCTCTTACAATATGCGCATCGGGGGCCGTAATCAAATCAGATATCGTTTCATAAATCAACGACTTATGCGGAAGGTTCGGGTCTGGCACACGTTGGCGGAATCGCTTTGATATTTGATAAAAAAATCGTACCTGGAGTCGCACCATAGGGGCTTGCACTAGAGGCTTCCTCCTTAATTGGGTTGATTGGGGTATTAAGGGTCTGACTACAGAGATCTCTTCTTGGATTTTGAGGGGTCTCTTTATCTGGTTTTTGAGACCGTTTTAGAGAAAGGGACAGGGATTTCAGGTCATAGAGACACTATAAAAGACGTCAAAAAATTCTTCAACATTTTTCCCGTTCCCCTTCTAGAAAAAAAAATCCCCGGAAGAAACGAAGCGCACAGGGGAAACCCGATATGGGTTAATATGGCCCGTCCAAAGCGGGGGAAGGAGAGTATCCTTATTAAGCATCAAGTGTATGTGAGATGGGCCAAAAGGGTCTCGGAGCGCCTCCTTTTTCGTGTTTTAATGCTCGAAACATTCTGATCGACAGCGATAGGAGGTGCAGGGGGGACGTGAGTATCAACAAAATTTGCATGAAAAATTCATTACAACTTTATGCTGGGGCCGGGGGCGCATTCGGTGGAAGATTCGGGTCATGAATATGCACGGTATGCTGGCTATGAGGGTGTAAAGTTACTTTTGCATTAGGGGGAATTGAAGTTTGTAAAAAGGGGCAGTTGTCTCGATGATAGAGGAAGGTTCAAAAAGTTTTGCCAGCAGGACATTATTTTTTAGCTTCGACATAATTCAACAGATTGAAGTTTCTTGGGATGTAAAAGTGTCACACTGTCTGTCAGACTGGTGAGCACAATTCAATTGGCTTAAAAGTGGGGTTTCTCGCCAGTGGCTCCCCAGAGAGGGTAGGTATTTAACTTTCCAACAACCAATTAAATTTTTTGCTCGTGGGATATTTTTATTACCAACAATATCGAAACCCCAAAACGATACCCACAAAACCCGTCATATCAAATATTTGACGCAGCCTGCGTTCATTTCAATTAAAACGAGTGGAATCAGAAAAGTAACGAGGCAGAGTCAAAAAATGAAACGCGATTGATCGCGCGCTGGAAAATAAAATAAACATTTTCCAGCGCTTACCACTTGGCATATTTTAATTCAATTTATTTTCCCAACCTTGCAGTGCAATTGATTTTCTTCTGAATGAATTGGCGATGAATAAAAGGCGCGCACAAATAAATTGCGATGCCACGGGGTGTGCTGGAGATGGAGAGATGTAGGCAACAGGCTGACGCTGCATATACTCTCAAATTATCTCTGATTTATTTGAACAATATTTTGGAATCTCCGAACTAAGTGTAGAGCAGAGTTGTCGGCACCGCAATTTTGTATAACGACAATTTGTATAATTTACAATCAGCCACGTGAATTTACACCATGAGCCGTAATTTATTCGCATACAAATTCGGTATCATGACTCTGCTCATCCGGAAGTCGGGAGGAAGTGCGGGAGAAGGCACACACTGGAAGGTTTCAGAAAATATTGTGGCCACTGGTATGACCAAAAACTAACTCCCTGTTGAATTTATTTGGATTTTTGGTAAAAGGTTTTCTTTCAAAGAGCTTCTAAAAAGAGATCAGGAGAAAAAAATTCGTAGAAAAAAAAATTTTTGGGATTTTTTCAAGTTCATGTTGAAACTCCCAACTACCCAATGACCTCTGATGTAAGAGACTGTTCTCTATTTCTAAAGTTCTTGGAACTGACCGACGGACAAATTTGCCACGAACGCGGAAAGGAGGAGCACTGGGGAGTGGGCGACTCTAGAGTGGATTTAGACGTGACAAGCATGGCATTTCACGGATTAAAGAAAGGACTAAGAGCCATTTCCCCCCAGCGTCTCGCTGTGCTGCACTCGAATGGGAAGTCGTGGGCCCGCAGAGAAGTAATTTAAAAGGACAATTGAAAGGATTACGATAATAGCCGAGCTGAGAGGCGTTGATGCACCAGCTCTGCGCTAATCGGGTCGATCCAGCGCGTATCGAGGTCTCGAGAGTTCATTTCATAGGCGGCACATCTGAATAATTTAAATATATTTTGTACTCTTTAGTCTGCTCAATTTATTCACCTCATGAGAGCTGGCAGAACGGAGCTCTTAACTCAATTGCCGCGATTGCGAGATGCTCAATCATCTTGAAAGACAGTGACTCAATTTTAAAACTTGCGCTTAGTTGGATTGGAGTTGGGTGTCAATGCTCTTGCTGCATCTTGACCTTACGGCACGTTTCAGCACGAGATCTGGGCTGCTAATCGAATCTCAATCAGTCGATTTGGGGCCAATTAAATCGTTCGAGAAGTTACGCTGGCAAATTATGCAGTCGGGAGGGATTTCGCGCTTCGGGGGATGGTGATTTGGCGTAAATCGATTTGCTGTTTCTGTAATTTGTCGGTTTAGCGGTTTTCCGAAGAGCGGATAACCCTAATTCTGATTGACATGATGATGACGCGGT
The DNA here is from genome assembly GCA_963930915.1 of Forcipomyia taiwana. NCBI lineage: Eukaryota > Metazoa > Arthropoda > Insecta > Diptera > Ceratopogonidae > Forcipomyia > Forcipomyia taiwana. The sequence continues at coordinate 325,368 of CAWVOI010000021.1, forward strand.
GCATTTCAGTGGTGACCTGATTTGGGTGACAGTGTTTTGGACGTGCGTTATGACAACTTTTTTCAGGGAGAGAGAAGAGCTGAGCTGTCAAAACCATAGAGAAGTTCATTGACTTCTTTTCTGGAATCTTGAAATTACTCCTTGCTTTTGACACATTTTGGCTCCTTGGACCAAAGAGAGACCTCCCAAACGGGCTTCTGAATCACCAAAAATCGTCTACTGCTTCTTTTCGGACAAACATTAGGTCCAAGCCCGAGAGTCACAGGCCATCTAGCCTCTTTTCAACTAGGGCTTAGTCTTTAGCTTAAGATAAACTGACAGTTCCCCTTAATTATTTTCCAAGCTCCAGTAACTCAATGGTGAAGAAAAAAATCCTGAAACCAAAACCATTTAGACCTCACTCACAACGTCAGAAAATTCAAAAGTGAAACGCCTGGTACCTCGTAATCAACTACGCTCTTCCTGCGGCGAAACCGGTTACCTGGAAGCGGGAACCCGAAACCCTGTGATCCGTCAAACATTTTGTTTATCGACTGGCGATTCGGGGAACAGCCATCTCCCATCAAAACATGATAAACTGATTATCGTGTTGTTGTTTACCTCAATCTTGCGGACCACTTTTTGCCCTAATCCGAAAACGAAAAATGCAAACATATTCGCCACATGCTGCCTCTGCCCACCGTCCATTCGATTATCATACGTTATATTTTTATTGTGATTTCATTATCAGCGAAGGTGCGAAAAGTAGTCTGGCCGAGAGAGAAACTGATGTAAGCGCGTTCCACTGGCGATAAAAAAATTTGGTATTCAGATTATTCTGCGAAACCGCGTCTGCAGACCAGAGGGGAGTCCCGCTCCCGTATTTACGTTGCAGTCCGAACCACAAGGACCTGACAATCCAATTCATCCCGAGCAATTAGCGGGCGCCAGAACGTTGACGGGTGTTTGAACTGGAAACCGCGGAATCACAGCTGGACTGCCGCTGTTTCGCTTTCAGCCAGTCAGCGAGCTGAATGAACGCCGGAGATTGATGATGATTTAAGAGCTAGGCGTCGTATCTATTTGGAATCATCCCCGGAGTTAAATCGTTTTTGCGATTGTTTATTTCCTCTCTCTCCAGGGGCGTAACCCGAGACAGCAGTTCCATGCCCTGGGAGAGATTTTGAGGGTTTGGTTCTGCTTCCAAATCTCTTCTTTAATATCTCTCTATTTTTCAATCTTCTTCCCTTGTTTCGATTTTTCTATTGATGATTAAAGATTTCACTCGTATTTTTCATGAGTTTTCCTCTTCCCCTTTTCTTTTCTTTTCTTTCTTAATTTTTTATCCTGTACCTCTCTTTTTCCCTTCTCTTTCTTTCTTTTCCTCATTTTCACTCTCATTCTCTCCTCTTCTTTTTCATTTTAAAATTTGAAACCCCCTCATAGAAAATCCTAGTCCCTTCTCTGACCTGCTGCTTCCTCACAGCTCCCAGCAGGAGTAATGAAAAGCAGTAAAAATATGTTGTAAATGTGGAAGCTGCGTGCTCACACGACCAAGTCCCTTTATTGCATCGATCATTAATCTTTGCCGGCTGATACCGTAGGTTTTGCGTCTCCTTCTGCAAACTTTGCAGAACAATGGCACTTTTTGCTCCGGGCAGTGACTCGGGCAGATTGTTTTCAACCCCTTTATTAATGGATAGGCCGCTTACCTCGTCCAGCTAGGCGCCAAATTGGATTTCCTCCACCTCAGCAGTCGCTGCTGAGCTCTTAATTTTTCAACGAATTCCTCGAGCGTCTTGCGCCATTCCTAGGCGTCCTTTGAATAATTTCCTACATTACGGCTGAGCTAGTGGAACTTTCGTCTCTCTCTTTGGCTCGGAAGAGGCACATTAATCCTAATTCTCCTCTTCTTTTATCTTAAACGCGTGCTAAAATTGCTGTAAGATTCAATTATTTGGGGCTGGTGTTAATCAAGAGCAAAACAAACAGAAGAGAGCCGAGACAAAAGACAATAATTGGATGTAGGGGGGGGGGCGAATGTGTTGCCAGTTTTCCCCACTTCAAAACTTTTCTTTCAAGAGTAGTTTGATGGGGTTTTTGTTGCAAACTTCTCCACGTCACGATCCACGACTCACGGCTCAGGAGGAGGAGATAGCGAAACCACAGCAATTGTGTCTTGCACGATAAAGAGGTGGTCTGGGAGTCGTCAGGCATGTAACTAATGTCGACATGCATGTATTTATGCCTCCGCTGCAGCAATATATGCGAGAGCCAACGACACCTGACTGCCTTCCAAGTCGCATATTTCATTCGGAGAACATGAATCTCTGCTCGCAAAAGCTTTCAGCAAATGATGTCTTGACGACGACTGATTTTTCACGGCAGTCCGGAATTTCCCTCTCTCCCCAGAACATTCCCCGGGTCGTCGGCGATCTCTTGTTTGATTAAACCAGAACGCTTGTAATCAGAAATTTGCTCACCGACTTAATAGCTGGTGTAATATTTTTACTATAATCACGTTTGCCATGCTATTTGAAGGCTATCGCGAGAGTAAGGTGGTGCCGTAATCACATGTGAACGTAAACACAAAAATAAGCAGAGCTATAAACGGATTTGAGACTTTATGACTCGGAAATTATTCGCATTACGGCTTTGATTCCGCCGAAGCTGCCCCAATGAGCGTCTAATGGACCCGAATCTACGACGTGGGGGTTATCGCAGGTCCGGGGTCCACAGAGTCTCTAAAATGCATCACGAAACCGACATCCTCTGGGCGTTATTTAATGGAAAACTTGATAGTTTTTCATTGTCGCATTGTTTCGGATGTCGCTCATGGAATGCACGGTAGTTTACGGGCGCAGAACAACAACAGCGATAAACGAATTAGTTCAGTTTGCTCGATTTCATTTTCTGGAACGTTTGAAACATTGTTTTGCCCCTGGGCGCTCAAAGTTATTTACGAGAGTCGTTGTAGCAGGGACCGGTGTGAGCTTAACCTCAACCAGGATTTATGTTTTCCGTTCAGTGCAGGGGAGGGAGATGTGAGTTTTCACGCCAACAAGTAATACGAAAATAATAAGGTTTTCCTCGTCCCTAACGTGGAAAGGCTAGTTTCCCTTTAAGGCTTCCTGTTCATGAGTTACAGTATGAGTTACAAAAATACTCATACTCATTTTTAGTGAATTTTCATCAGTTTTGAAAAAAATCAATTATATGTCCGATATGTCTATCTGTCCGTCTGTCCGAGTCACCTGCAGTTTTTTGCATATTGTAATGCATGGTCTGGAGGGTGGGCGAAAAGTTTTTGTTTTCCAAAAAACTGCCTGGGGGGTTATTAAGGGGGTTTTCCCGTTGTATGAAAGTTCTATATACTCCGACCGATTGAGCTAAATTTTGGATATGTTATAAATCATAGAACATATGTTTGCCTCTATGACCTAAGGGGGTGGGGTGAGAGGCCACCGAGGGAGGGAAAATTATAGTTGCTCCCATTGGGCTGAAAAATGGTTCAACAGCATACCCGTAACACCAACAGAGACGGAGCTAGAGATCTCTTAAGTTTCTACAGAAACGAATTTTTGACAAAAGATTTTTTTTCTCATAATCAATAAAAGAAACATGTCTGACCCTCTGAAAGAGAGCTGTGGCTGTGAGAAAGGTTTACCCATTGCATGAAAACCCACAGGCCACCCCTGATAATTTTTGTTTGCTCGTATTGAGTGGAAATTCAAAATGGTCATGTAAAATGACAATAAAGGAACAATTTGCGGGATAACGTGACATGTTGAATGCAGGATAATGAAAATGGGACCTATTAGTGTATACTCATGACCACCTCTGGCGTTGCCATCAGTGAAATTTGAAAACTTTTCGATCATTTAAAGTGACGACATGAGTAAATTTATCAGGAAACATGGTTTTTGCTTAAAAAGCTTCGAGCCAAAAATTCAGCCAATTTCGTCCTCTTTAGGCAACCTGAGTCCTCGTATCATTCAGTTGCCTGGCTCAGATATCAATGGTGTAACAATATTTATGCACCCCTTCAAAATGTTCCAAGTTTGAGGAATGTAAAGAAAAGCAAAGTCAAACGAAACTTCTCCGACTGGCGTTTGTTGAAGCCAAAACGAGTTGATCCCCACCTCGTCCTAGATCTAGCTTTCAAGGAGAGATCCTTAACGAACACTTGTACTTTCTAGTAGCTCAGAGTTTGGGGAGGGAGAGTAGTCATACAGTCTGGTGATTCAATGTACCAAGTTTGAGGAATTCAAATTCAAAGAAAAGCCGCCCAGAGGCAATGGGAATCTTTAATTTCCTCTCTTGCGAGACTGCGAGATTGCGAGTTCCGCGAATAACGAAATCCCCAATAAACGAACAAGCCGAATTTAATAACTCTTCAAGAAGTCAAGAAGCTCGGAAGGATTCCGATAATATATTTGGCAAATTCGCAAAATAATGGATTCCATTTTGGGGCTCCGATTACAGAGAAAATAATGTTGTCTGTATTCATGGGATTAGATGGCAGGCATAATCGGGGACGAGCGCCGCGGGAAGTCATAGACGAGTATCTTCGGCAGCAATTTGTAATACGTCAACCTGGATCAAATCAATGGGTGTAAATCTGAGCGAAAGTATGCAGCAATCGCGATTTTATCTCCTTTCGGTGTCGCTGGGTGCCTCGCTGGGTGTTGAAAATAAAAATATCGCCAAATATGAGATTGTGGGATCCACGTGAGAGTCGTAATTACATTCCGAACTTCATCAAATTATGACGAAGTTGATGGAAAACTTTTGGACGCGCAGAAAAAAAAATTGCGAGGTCGGTCGTTGGCTGGTTTCGAAGAACCCACACGAAAACAAAAGTCAGAGGGGAAATTACGCCACTCTTCATCTCGCTAACTCTCGAAACTCGACGTAATTTCGTTCCGATCTTATCATATGCATGGAAATGGCCTCATTCCTTCGTCCCTTCGCGCTCGAATGATGCAGAGGAATGCTCGGGTGGAATCTGTTTGCAGTCGACAGTCGGCACCGAGCTCAATAAAAAGTTCGCCATAAAGTATTTGAAATTAATGTGACACAATGTCTTTGTTCGCTGTGGAAAAGGCAGCTGGGACGAGGAATGCGAGTGGGAAAAATGCAATAACGCGAAAACTGATTCGCAGAGAGGTGACACCTCGAGTCAATTTTAAATAAATTTGACAGCGCGAGAGCTGTCCAGACAATGTCCCTCCCGCACATAATCTGAGTAATTTTGTTTGGCGTGGAACATAAGACATGCTAACTTAATTACTCCGAGAGTGAAATTTGTTTTGAAAAGAAGGCGAGCTCCCTCCTTCGGGCCGGAGAATATTCAATTTGGTCATAATTCAATTTCGCCTTCCTCTTCTAAGCCAACTTCACAGCATCTGCTGAGCTGCTAAGTGAAAAATTTCCTCGTCATACTCGAGCGAGTCTTGGATAAATTTTGAAATGGGATTATGGTTAGAGGTGGCAAGTGGAGCTCTGATTCAGTATCCAATTAGGCTCTTCGCAACTAGAAAATTAACAAGTTTGATCCTCATCTAATAAATCCTCAAACTCTGCCTATTTGCCAAGTCAACACTATAGAAGATCACGACCTGGAGCCTTAGCTTCCTGCTTGTGATTGATGCCCAAAATAGCTCGAAAATAGCTCTTTTGGTTTATCCTTGTTCAAAAATGGAACTCATCTTTAATTTTTCTTCAACAAAAAACGGCCCAGAAAGACAGAAGAAATGCATGCACACTTTCGACATGGCTCATGTTTTTCCGTCAATAAAGTTTTATTTCGTAGAAAAAGTGACATTCCTTGTTTGCTAATTGAAGCGGGAAAACAGCCTTGGAAAACTACTTTTACCCTTCGATGAGCCGCTGGAAAGCCATATGCCGCATTTTCACGATCCGAATTAGCTAGCTTTTCTTTCTTGTTTGTTCCCAGTCGAAGTGGGTGACGTTTCTCCATCCCTTCATCCCCGTAATTGTCTTTTTTACGCATTTTGTATGGAAATTGCAAATTGAAAATCCTCCAAGCCCACATCTGAACGTGTTGGGGAAATTGAATTCAATATTTTACGTGTTCATGGTAATTTGGGGATTCAAGGGGGTAGATAAGAGAAAATATTGAGAAAACATCACCGCTTCGCCCTTCCCCATACGCAAATGCGAGCCTGAAAGCGCGTATTAATTACCCCCGCTGAATGTAAAATATTCTGCCGAGGCTGGGATTTCATAAATTTCAGTTTTTCCGAGCGAAAATGGGCAGCATAATAGTTGGAAGCTAGCTCAAATATAATATTTATTACAAACTTGCATATGAGTTCTCCGAAAGAGCTGCGAATTGCTCGCTACGATCCTGTGGGAACATCAAATATTAATGGCATTTGAGCTAATTAAAATAGGGCTCGGTTTTAATTGCATTACTGGCCGGCAATTGTGCAGCTCTGACGGGAGATAGCGGCCGCCAATTTTGTCCAATAAAACAACTGTTTCCGTTAAATACCAAGATTTATTATCACCGGGCAAGAGCCTACAATGTAGCATATCGTGTCATCCCAGACCACACATTGTAAATTAATTTAAACAACGTTATGACAAGCTGGAGTGGCACGCGGATGTGAAATTATCGTCGTTTCCAGATGAAATTTCATTCTCATTCGAAAGTTGAGTTTTAATTATGTCAGCGACAGCCTATTCAGTTTATTGGAATAATGAGCAATTAGAAGCAATATGGCGCTCTCTCTGGCCGCACTCTTGAGTTTGCGAACTGCGAAGGTCACGAGAGAAGGGACCGAATTCAATTATTTGGACGATGCCGCCGACAAGTAATTACCACAATTTCCATTCCGACGATAAATAGTTTTAATGACTTTCCGTTTTTCATTACTCGAGCTACTGGTCTGGATGGGCGTTCCTGAGAATTTAACGCCTCTTGCCTCGCTCCGCTCAATCACTTGGGTGGATTGGATTCTAACAGTCTGAGGCTGAATGCTTGTCATACTTATTTCCCGCTTCCCACGACGCCAACTGCAACTCGCATCGTCAAACTAGCAGTTATGAGTGCTTTAATGGATTTAATTCAGTGGCGTAACTAGAATCTATCGAGCTCTGAGGCTCACCAAAAGCCTCCTATGGCTAATTTGGACATTCTAGAGCCTAGATTAGCCCTAAAAGATAAAGAAAAAGGATCCTAAAATGTGTCTGAGCATCTAAGAGTCAAGATAAGGGACCTTAAAAGCCGAAGAAGGATCCTTAAGCCCTCATCTGGGCTTTTTAAAGTCGGAAACTTAGAGTTTTAGGACTGGACAGGTGGACTTTAGAGCTAAAAAGGGTGCCCTAATTGGTAATAATTGCACGTCAACTGCCAAAATCGGGTTCATACACTTTCTGTAGAGTCCAAATGAGCTGACCTGGACATTCTTGGAGCTAGAATGGGCCGTACTAGAGGTAAATTGAGTTCTCATAGAGCCTAAAGCCCTTCAAAAGCTCATGTGAGTGCCTCTAGAACCAAAATAGGCTACTCTAAATCGAAACAAGCGCCTTACAGACAACTGGAGCTTAAACTAGTTCCCTGGTCTCCTAAACAGAGCCAAGCTACGCCACTGGCCCGAGTGATCGCAATAAACGAAGCAACATAATAGAACTTTGTGACACAAAAATGCATGAAATTTTATATTTTAGCCTGAATGGAGGCAGCGCAGAAACCATTAGCTTGCCCATTTAGCTCCCTTTCCTTTTTTCCATCTCTATTTTCCGACTACCGACCCCACAACATGTCCCGTCATCAACGAATACCTTTTCCTAGCGACGAGATAGCAAAACATATCCGTATCCTCTCGTGTCGTCGTTTTGAATATCAACTTGTCGCTCCATTGAAGGCTCTATTCGGGGAAGCTTTATTGCCCCCGTCATTCGCAGGTTAGGAGCACTTAAAAGGGCATTACCTCCGCACTGGTGACGGGGACTTTAAAGTGGATGTTTAGCTCGTTTTGAGGTCTAACCTCGAACAAAATAAGCGTGTAATTTTGAGCTCAGCTGGAGCATTTGCGGGTTTCAAAGCAAATAAGGGATGGGCTCGGCGTCAATCAAAAGCTCGTTGGGAGCGATAACGAGTGGAATCTGGCTCATAACACGCCTTTGATGATGCGATGATGGAAAACGAAAAAGTTGTCTCTCTCAAGGCCGTTCCATCCCACGCACTGGGGAACGACTGGTACCTCGTAAGCCTAACCCCGTCTTCTTCTCTCTTTCCAGACAAAAAATGAACCTGCAAGTGATAAAAATGTCGAGCTTCACCACAGCTTTGCTACTCCTAGTCCTAAGTGTCAGACCATCGCGTCTCGCAGAGCTCCAAAACGGCCTAGACCCGGGCTCCAGCGAGTCGTTCCTCCAAATCGTGCCCCAGCCAGAGCCCGAGTTCGCCACCTCCAACACCCTCAGTCCACCGCAAGACTCTAGTTTCAATCGGCTCAAGCGACAGACGAGCGAAAATTCGTCAGTTCTGAGTGCTGATAGCTCAATTTCAAACGGCTCAAGTGTGTTGAGTGAGAACGACCAGAATGTCACAATTGGACGGGAACAGGAGCTCTGCGATGAGCACGAGGACGCAAACTGCTTCATCGATCACACGCAAGTCTGTGTCGGCGCTCCGGAGTACTGCAACCTTACTTACGACGAGTACATGGGGCTGCTCTACGAGTACATCACTCCTACCACATCTGAGTGGATTTTGATAGTGTCACATTCTATTGTTTTTATTATGGGATTGGTGAGTGCTGGGATCATGTGGATGGGGAACTCTTGGAGTTTATCGACAGGAAAACGCAAATTATCTTCAGTCTGCAAGACTTTGAAGTGCATCTTTTACAAGGGCTTCCTCGTCTCTCTTGCTATTTTAACCCATTTTCAGTAGTTGTTTTTCCTTGAAACTTTTGGGATGGAAAAAAAGCTTTCAGTAACGCTTTCAAAGAAGGTCAACCTAGATTTTAAAATTTGGTTTGATTTAAAATTTATTTTAAGAAAAAAGAAAAATTTCGAATAAGTGAAATTTTTTTTTGTTGAAAATGGGTTTTTTAAAGTGTATTTTGGAAGCTCTGTTCTTGGTAGGAAATGGGCTAAGAAGAAAAGCTATAATAGCTCCTCATGGAAGCCAAGGAAACATTGAAAATTGCCTGAGCAGTAACTTGCCAATTCCCAGACTGACGCATGTTCGACGGTTGATAAGCCGGCAAATACTAGACTCTGCAACAGCCCAGAAGTCACGTTCATCGGCTGTTTGCTCGCGCGAGAAAACCACTCGTAATCCCCGTATTTAAGATGTACCTACCCCCATCGCGGCATTTACGGCCCCCGCCAGATGCCACAGCCCCTTGACCTTCAGATGTGCGAAACACGTTTCTGTCATTTTAATTCGACACCGCTGTGTCATTTTGATACAGCAAATATAAATAAAACACGTTCCGGGGACAAACAACACTGAAAATTGATGGCTTTTCTAGGTGGGGAACGCGCTCGTCTGCATAGCTGTTTACACCAATCACAGCATGAGGACTGTGACCAACATATTTATAGTGAACCTAGCTGTAGCGGACTTTTTTGTGATACTGTTCTGTCTCCCACCTACTGGTAAGCAGATTACTCCAGCTCCAGGACACGATCCTCACGCCACACTCTCCCTTCCAGTTCTCTGGGACGTTACCGAAACGTGGTTCTTCGGCGAGGCTTTGTGCAAAGTTGTGATATATTTCCAGGTAAGCATTCAAACTCCCCGCCATTAGGCCGATGGAATCCCAAAACCTCAAGCTCATGCAAAACCCTTTTGTTGTGGCAAGGGGAATATTGTGCTAGGACGCAGTTGCTAATCAAGGATTACGACGAAACAATCAACGAGCCAATGAGCCGAGTGCTTATCTAGTTATGGCAAACACATTCCGGAGTATCGTTCAACGAGATTAACCGCACAAAGGTTAACCGGGGAGAGGGGGCCCGAAAACGCCAGCCTCGTGCCTTTGAGCGACGGCCCTTTCTGTTTTCGGACTCCAACTTGCCTCCCACTGCAAGTCACCAGTGATATACTCTGCCATAAATCCTTTGTTAATGGGATGTTTTATTGGTAATCTGTTTCTACTCATACACTCCGACATAAATAACATAATTAAGTTTTAAAAATAGCATCTGAGACCGGGGGAAATTTGGGAATCGGGCTCTCTTGAGAACTAACGGTTATGAGGATAAATTATGCTCGACATTAGCACGCCTCTGCGTCTCAATTGTCATTCAAATAAATGGCAAGCAGCGTCTCCGTGCCAGCGAGATTTTCCGCGCTGAATAATTTTCTCATTTCCCTTTCTCGCGACTTTCATCATAACTTTTATTTTTTCTGCAATCGCTTCTCCATCGATGGGCTGAGAGTTGTGCTCCAGAGGTCGAATTAAAATAGTTCCTCCAACGACCTTGAACTCTGCCAAAGACTTTCATCTATGAATGGGGCAGAAAATCTTTTCAGCATCGCATTTCCCGAGAAAACTTCTCATAAAGCAGAAACAAGATAAAGCCAACACACATCCACATAATAAAAGTCATCCACATCATAACGGAGTGGCGTGCCGAGGCGGAGTAATAAAAGTCGGATGAAAAAAGGAACACGAACCGAACCCTCTTCAGCGTCTTAAATGCAAATTTATACGACTGTAGAAATAAAGTGCGACCAAGCATAATTAGATTCATAGAAAATTATTCATCTCCCTTTGAAAGTGATTAATTTAATTATGTACAAACGCAGATCTATCAGGCGAGTGTCTGGCGTCCGGGTACCCCCGGGGGGAGAGGCGAATATTTTTCAATTACAGAGTAAATAAAAATTAAGCCGCGCAATCTCGAGGAGGAATTGGGATACAAACAGCGGAATTAGGCGGAGCCGCAAGAGAGACCCTTTTGTACGGTTTCGCGCCTCCTCGGTGTCCGGAGACGAGACACTGGCATTCAATTAAAGGCATTTATGTCTCCATTGTTTGTCGTGCCAACAGCCAACTTATTTCCAGAGGCGTAGCTGGGGTTGAAGCTCGCTGACCATAAGTAGGTGCTCCCTGAAGCTGAACGGAAATGCCCCTAACGTTTAAATGGTCACCTTAACGCTGATACTGGGGTCTCCAAAGCTCGGAATATGCTCTCAGGCCACTCTTAAAGCTAATATCGGCGTCCTAAACAAAACTAGGCAGCTCTTTAGGTGAAGAGGTCATTCTTTTAGTTGAAAAAAGGGCCCCTAATTTTTAAATGAGCTCCTCCTGAGTTGTATTGGGCCCTCTTAGATGAGCTGGGTGCCTTTTTAGATACCAAGGTGCCGGTATTTGGCTTTCTAAGAGCTGAAAAGACGACCAAAGAATTAAAATAGGAGCTCCAAAGAGCTGATCTTAGTGCCTTTAGGACAAAAGTGGAGACTTCAGAACTGAGAAAGACACTTTCAAAGTTGGAAGAAGCCTCTCAGAGATAAATTAACCTTTCTAGAGTAAAAGAAACCAGAACCTTTCGAACGAAAGTTTTCAACAGCCCCTCGAAAACTACGCCACTGCTTATTCCCAAGTAGATGCCGGAGTTAATTTGACAGTGGAACAGCACCATCTTGTCATCCTTTCCTCGCAGGATCTGCTAGTGCTCAACTGCTCAGTCAGTCAGTCAGTGGGAGAAAGTCAAGATGCTGGATAACGATTATCGGGGAGAGGGAAGATAAAAGAAACGTTTTCTCCAAATTAATTTCATCCATACCCGAAGCCCTTGGAAGATCCTCTAAATTTTCCATGACATTTGACTAAATTACATTACGTTTCCCGTCATATCCAAATTGATGACAAGGGTTGAGAGAAAAACGTTGTATTTCGCACGACAAAAACAAAAACCTTAATTACTGTCAAGATTTTGTTGACATTTTTGCTTTTGATCTCGGCTGGAAACCACTTACATGCCACCTCGTGGAAGACTCAACAGGTGGCGGCTACACTCAGCACTCGAGTTCGCGGAATCGCGACCAAAGAGACATCAAAGGGGCTTAGAAGTCGAGATGGCAGGTCGGAGATTATCTCTCTGGCGAAAGCACGCTTTTAGCGAAATCTCGAATCTTCAGCACGTTTTCAATAGCAAACAAAAACGACAAATTGAGCGCGCAATCGAGGCACACACGCTCCCAGCAAGCCAAATCAAGTTCTTGCCTCCCCACTCGAGCGGCATTTATCGGGAGGGAACACTCGAGCTGAGGCACATTACTCACAGATCCAATGGAAGGTGAAATTTGTCAGAAAGTTTTTGTGTTTCGCTGCAAAAACGAAACAGCGAATTGAAACTCGGATGTACGGGGGCCCTACGTGCCTCCGCGACAGCCACGTGTAAACTGAAAAACAAATTACGCAAGCAGTTTGCTCAAAAGATATTTTTTATTCGAGCTGGCGCTTGCTGAATAGGAAACGTAAGCTGCTCAAGTGTAATGGCTTACTTTTGTTAACAAAAGCGGGCCCTTAAGAGCATAATCGGGCGTTTAAAAGCATTTAAGCGGGGGAGCGGGGGAACTTTTATTATATTTTGATAAAAACTAGAAACGCTGGAGAGGAAAATTGCTCGTTGAAAAGTTGGATGATTGGGCATCCTATGAGTTCCTTTGATGTGATGAGCAGCGAGACTAAGAGGGGTTGCAATTCGTTAGTGGACTCAAAAGCACTCTAAAAACTGGGAAAGAGAGAGAATTGCAATGATGTCTTTCTTCCGAAATTGACCTGATTTTGGAGCCATTTGAGTAAAAGAGTTAGATTTAAAATAACAGAAAACATTGGGTTTTTTATGGCTTCACATAGATTTTTTCGTGGCTTCTTTGGGATTTTGGGAGCTTGAGGGACTGCCGGCTCGTTGGGGAATCGGTTCTTCTTCGCCAGCGTACTTGTAGAATTTCTGGAAGAAAATGGCGATTTTTAAGTTTTTTGAGACACAAATTTTCCCCGAAATTTTCGTTTTTCGATCTGAAAGTTCCCAATACACATTTCTTTTGGTAAATTAAGTTGAAATAAGCCTCCAGGGACCAAATCCCAAAGAAAAAATTTTTGGCCAAAAATCCCAAAATTGAATCTCGCTTAACGAGCAGAGGTTGGCCAAAATTAAAATTTTAGGTGAAAATTTTTTTTTCCTCCAAAATCAACTTTTTCGGCCCAAGATCTCCAGAAATAGGTTTCCTTAGCCAAAACTAGTCGTTTTAAGCTTCAAGTCATCATTTTCTGAAAAAAAATTTTCCGCCAAAAATCCCGAAATTGAATCTCGCTTAACGAGCGGAGGTTGGCAAAATTCAAAATTTAGGTGAAAAATTTTTTTTCTCCAAAATCAACTTTTTCGACCCAACATCTCCGCAAATAGAATTCTTTAGCCAAAACTAGTCGTTCTAAGCCTCCAGGGGTCGATTTCTCGACAAAAAATTTTTGGCCAAAAATCCCGAAATTGGATCTTGCTTAACGAGCGGAGGTTGGCCAAAATTAAAATTTAGGTGAAAATTTTTTTTTCTCCAAAATCAATTTTTCGGCCCAAAACTTCCGGAAACATGTTTCCTTAGCCAAAACTAGTCGTTTTAAGCATCAAATTATCATTTTCTCAACAAAAAATTTTTCGCCAAAAATCCCGAAATCGAGTTTTCGTTAACCAGCGGAGGTTTTGCCATTTTATGAATTTTCGGTGAAAAATTTTTTGTCACCAAAATCCCTTTTATCGGCCAAAATGTTTCCTAGCCATTATCCTAGGAGTAAATCTAGCCAATTGAAGGCTTCAGAGGCCAATTTCGAGAAAAAAATTTTGGCCAAAAATCTCGAAATCGAGTTTTCGTTAACGAATGGAGGTTTAGTCATAATTTTTTTTAAATTTAAATTTTATGGTTCGGTAACATTTTTGGCTCAATTTCGTAATTTAAAAAACACCAGGCTTTTCCACCATTCAATCGATTTTCCTAATTTCCTTCTTCCAGACTGTCTCCGTCACAGTTTCAGTATTAACCCTGACCTTCATATCAATCGACCGATGGTACGCGATCTGCTTTCCCCTCCGCTACACACCCAAGCCAGAGCGAGCGTGGAAGTCCATAGCGCTCATCTGGTGCATTGGGTTCGTGTCAGGTAAGACCCCACCTTAACCACTTTAATTAGCGCCAACGTATTCAATTTTCTCCTCTGCAGACGTGCCTGAATTCCGAGTTCTGAAAACGAAACGGAAACCGCTTCGGTTCGGAAGCGAGCTGTTCACTCAGTGCACCACCGAGTGGGAAGTGGAGACGGAAAAGACCTACAACATCATCAAGCTCGTGCTGCTATATCTGTAAGTGTATCACTTTTGGATCTGAGACATGTGAGAAAATCCCCTGTTAATTAAATTAGGGGAATGAATTCTCTGCTGGCGCCAATTTTCTAAGCTCTGCAAAATCCTCCAGCCCGAATTCTAGATGAGCGCCCAAGATCAAATTAATTAATATCCAGCCCATACGCATGCTGCGAGCAGCACTTAATGTGGGAGAAGAGATTTCCTTGTTGGGGCCGTTCGAGTACGCTGAAGGGCTCCCTTTCGTCTCGACTGGTGCGCTCTTGAACGGCCCTTGATGGGAAACAGAAGACGGGATGCAGTACATTTATTGCTAAAAGGCGTAAACAGATTGCTGGGAGCGTATTTAAGTGCTTGAAGTTGAGTGGGAACACGCAAAAACAGAGAGATACACATACCGACGCTAATCCTCTTAGAAGTAATCCCTCAAAAGTAGATAAGGGCAGAAATAATTATCGAGGGTGGAGCAGAGGCGGGTTCAAGGTTGCCTAGGGTGGAATTGAGGCCTTTAAAAATTTGTTGGGGGCCTTGAAACCTATTTTTACAAGTAAGGGTCCCTTTATCGTGGCTGAGAGTGTTCTAAATTCAAAGATAGAGGCCAAATTTCAAAGCTAGGGTCCCCAAATAAGAAGCTTGGAGTGAAAATGTGAAACGTGGGGTCTCAAGTTCAAAGTTTGGGGTAACCTAGGGGTTCGAAGTTCACAGCTAGAGGTCTTAATCCAAAGCAAGGAGTCCTAATTCGAAGAAAAAATCCAGATCCAGAATCCAGAGGGCCCCAATTCAAAACTAGGGTCTACTTTTTTCAACCCCAAGAAACCCCCGGTAGGAAATGGGCGTACCTACGCCTATGGAACGAAGAGCTCACTGTTTGCTTATTTCAGAGTCCCGCTACTAGTGATGGGCATCGCCTACTTCCAAATCGTGCGTGTCCTCTGGCGATCCGACAACATTCCGGGACACAGGGAGTCGAGGAATCACAACGTCAACTGTACCCGTAAGTCGAGCCGTAATCAAATTTGTTCCATGACGGCTTAGACGTGTCACGGTTATATTAACCCCATTTTTCAGCTTCTCACCCCCACGTGCCAGTCCAATGGAATTTATGGGGGGTGATTTATGGGTGTTCAAAGTTATGAAAACAAATTAAATCATCGTGACACGTTGGCACTTATCGACAGGCCAGAGTGTCGCCCAACAGTGTCTGGAAAGAGGAGGCGGGGGGAAGTTTTAATCCCCTGTCTGTCCTCCAAACACCGGCAACAGGTCTTTAAGCTGGACATTTTAATTTCAGTTCACTCGACAAGGACGCAGCTGAACTACCACGCCAACCCCTCCACAATGGGGCAGCTGCGAGCTAGACGGAAGGCGGCCAAAATGCTGGTGGCCGTGGTGCTGCTCTTTGCTGGCTGCTACTTCCCAGTTTACGCTCTCAATGTCATTCGGTGAGTACCTCAGGGTCTTCGTTCCATTCTTAAGCTGTTATAAATTACTAAAGCATTAGACGGTAGCTTGGAGAGTCAAACAGCTTCTTGATTGGACTATATAGAGCTCGTCGAGGTCCATAAAATTTTGTTAAGGGAGGTCAGAGACGTATTTTGAAACCCAAGGAACTTTCTGGGTAGGTTCAGCCTTTCCTAGCCCGTTTCAGGCTACTGCTCTGTTTGATCAAGAGTCCAATAAACCGATGGTGCCACAAAAAGGTCGATGAAACTCTAGAGCTCTCCTCTACGGCCAATATGAATATATTAAAAAAGTTTAGCCGAATGGGTCTGCTAATCCGGGAAACTTTTATCGACTTATCTGCCAAATTTAATAACCGCAATTCAATGTCCCTTTTCTCCGTCTTCCAGGTACGACCAGGAGCTGGAGCAGAGCGAGGTGATATCTGTCCTGTCGCTGCTTTCCCACTGGCTGTGCTACGCCAACAGCGCCTGCAACCCCGTGATCTACAATTTCATGAGCGGTAAGCCCCCTTTGAATTCCCCTTTTCCCGCGACAAAGTTAATCAGGATTCAATTAATTACGAGCTGTCGGAAGTGTTTGCGTAGGCGCTTGGACAGAGACGTGTGACGACACGGACTTACCTAATTAGCGCCAGGGACGGAAACAGGAAGCAATTTAGTCCTGGAAGCCGAGCCATCAGTCACGTCGATTCCCTCCCCACATTCGACATATTTCCCTTTGATGGCCGAATTATGTCAATTCGATCCAAATGAGGGCCAATCTGAGCTAATGCAGACGATGACGGGAATTTATTGCACTAAGCTGATGCTTTGTCACAGAACGCCTTATTTATTGCGCCTATTTGTTTCCCGAAGATACCCTTGGAAAACGCATTTGTCATACGAGGAGTGCGGGAATCCCCGGCAGTCGGGTGGAACTCAGTCACAAAGCTGCCTGGCTCCACAAAAACTGCAAAAACCCTGCCATGTCTCCTAATTTCCCCAGCGCTCAACGCGCTCGTTCTGTGACGAGGGGATGGCGGTGCATAGGGTACGAAATGGCGGAACATACTTTTAAACAAAAGCCATTATTCACTGTTCTGGCACATGACGTGAGCCAATGATGACATGAAAGGCGACAAAGCGTTTGTTTGTGTCAATACCTTAAGCACGCAG
The DNA here is from genome assembly GCA_963930915.1 of Forcipomyia taiwana. Lineage (NCBI taxonomy): Eukaryota > Metazoa > Arthropoda > Insecta > Diptera > Ceratopogonidae > Forcipomyia > Forcipomyia taiwana. The sequence goes on from CAWVOI010000021.1 coordinate 342,314, forward strand.
GAGATGTTTGCTCTCGCAGTAGGGGTGTTTGTAATCAAAATCTTGGCGGTGGAGGAAAGCGCAGACGAGGTTCGTGTCAACGTCTTTAAATTTATGGATGTTCGTTCCACGGGGGCGCCGAACGTGGGAAGTTTCCACCGAACGGGTTTAAAAGAGATCTACTTCTGTTGTTTGTTTAAAAGTGATTTGCATTCCTTGGGGCTCCTCTCCGTTTATATTTAGTCACATTAACAGACGCAGTAGTATTTTATTTCATTCAGTTCAACCTCAGACTCATATCCTAGACTGAGGTGGGGTATTTGGACTTGCTTCTTTTCTACATTTTTGCCTTCAATTTTTAGAGGACTTGGACTTTTTCTTCAGACCCTTGAGCGAAGAAAAGATGCCAAAAGGGGTACCTTAAAGGTGTGAGGGCATCCCATGAATTTCCTGTAGACTTTGAGACAGGATATCTAAATCCTCGAGGGGGTTTGAAGGGATCAGAAAGAAGTTTTTCGTCATATTTTGGAAAATTTCACAGCCAATTTATTTTCAAAAAATTTTTTGGCCTCACCAACAGTCCCAGAAAAATGCCAAAACTGGGGATTCTTGGTCTAGGAAGCACTCTGGGGCTCAGGTTCCATCTAATCAAAGTCAAGGCTGCGAGGAGGAGATGAATTGCCGAGTCATTATTCTCGAGTCGGGCTGCCATCAAGTTGATTGAAAAATAACATATTGATTATTGGGCTTCTTACTGCCTGCAGATGACGGAATCGCCTGCTTATGACGTGCGATGGCCTTCCGACGTGTCACTGCGGCATGAAATATTACCGAGGGTCGATGAGAGCGTGGCCAAATTGACGTTTTGTCGCATTCGGGGGAAGCGACAAACCAAACCCTCTTATCTGCCGGACAGACGGAAGCGATTCAAAATTGGTTGAGATCTCCGGACCGTAAATAAATAATAACTCGGATAAATATTTGCTCGCCCCTTCCACTCCCACATAAATACATTTTTTATCGTGCGAGAAAAGCCCCTTCTCTCTCTTGTCTCTTTCAATAAACTCCGCAGTCGGCAGTGCCAGAGACGAGAGCGAACTTATAATGGAACTATTTTTCTTTCTGGGAGTCTGAGTCTGTTTTTCTGCGAATTTAAACTCAACAGCTAACTCGGTGCTGAAAGGCTTGGGAAAACAGGCAAGTGTTGTTTTCCGACGCAAATTTATTTATCGCTCATAAATCCACACACACACCAACATTCCCGTGCTCTTCCGGGCATGGAATTCTCCCATTCGCTAGCCACCATCCCGAAACAATGGTCTGATTTCGAATGCAACACATGTCTCGACACCAAAACTTAAATTCATTTCATGAAGATTGGATCTGTATCGGGTTGAGGCCGCCGCAATGGGTGGTGCAGAGACATGTTCGTGACATGTTCGTGCTTGGAGCTTTGATGTCGATGTAATATATATACAAAAATAATCGAGCATAGCGCCGATTGTCAGCCTAATTGGTCCTTGTTATGCTCCCGCTTCAGCCCCAAAATAGTCAAAGGAGCATGCATGCATTTGGCGGAAGGAACGCAGAAATTGCTCACATGGAACGTGACGGGAAAACCTAACAAATTAGGGGTAATTCTGCTGCTCTCCCAGCCAATATTTGGGAGTTTTAATCTGTCCTACATCTCCATTTCGCTGGCCTGGAAAATTGCGGGACGTACTTCTTTTCTCTAGAGCTCACAAAAATATTAATAATTTAGACAATCTTGGGAAAATTACGATTTTGAAATATTTGAAGAATTTCGTTGAAATATTTGGGCGAAGAAATTTTTCTACGACACTTTTGCACCTTTACCACTTCTTTGATTTAAGCGTATGAGGGCTTTAACTTTTGCTTAATAATTTGAACTTTTTTTGATAAAAATATATTTTGCAATTTAGAAAATTTTTTAACTTTTTTATGGAGCCCTATAATCATCCGCATGGATAGTAAATCACGCGCTGACGTCCTCTGTCTCGGTGTCTCCCCGAGACACCGTCTTTCTGCACAATTTGAGCGTCTCTTTGTCATCCAGATTTATTCATTTCTGCAGGTACTTTTTGGCGACCTCATCTTGACAAATTGAACCTAGTCTCGGCGAAATTGCGGCTGCTTTGTTCCTCCTCCCCGCCACTGCCGTGAGGCTAATTTTTCTCCCCGAATCCGGAATGCAAATTGGGACTCACAAAAGTTTTGATTTACGGTAATGAAATTTTTATTGCTCAGATTAGGTCCTTTGTGGGGAGACGCCCTTTAGAACGGCCTTGAGATGCATCGTTGGCGCCAGATAAGTTTAATTAGCACTTCATAGAGGCAATATCTGTTTCCCATTAAATTTATGAACCCCATTAAGGCGAGATAGACCGCATAGTGTCGCTCTACGGTTTGATTTTATGGCGCAATTCGCACACTCGTGACTACGGTTCAGTAGTAAAGTGATTTCCCGACTCACGGGCGCGTTTCCGTGTAGATTGGAGAGTGCTCAAATGGGCTCAAAAACACTCACGTCTCAGACTACTCCCTATGGATTCTCATTACGGAACATGGAAATTGCCTCCCAGACACGCCTCATAATTCCTTATTAGGCGGAAAAACTTTTTCCCCACACAACCACGGGACTTAATTTGCCCTGTTTCCCAACAAACTTGCATATCGCATGCACTGGCAGCTTCACAATACTCCGAGTAATCTTCTTAGGAAGTCGGGAGAAGTTCGGGGAGAAGTTCGTTGCCAACAAAGCTCATTAGGTTGTCAAAGCAGGTCATCAAATTTGAGCGTATGTTAGAAATTCCTGCAAACTTTCCTCTAGCTCGTGAATCTCTATGGTGCTTATAGAGAGATTTTAATCAACGGAATGACTGCTCATATCTCCTCGGCAGACTGGCTACAAAAGGCTTTTAATAATGAGAAAGCAGCTCATCACACACATTCCTTTCAGGCCAGTGACAGACAAACCACATTCAATTTAATTGATATGAAAAAACTCCAACCTGCACAATTTGGATATGAGCCAAGCGAGCCAATGAATTTTTGAAAAATAAGCACAAATGATTCTTTTCGCCTGCAGGAAAATTCCGACGAGAGTTCAAAAACGCTTTGGAGAAGTGCAAATGCCTGCGTGGGAACCACGGAATGAACGGACGGGTTGGGGGCTACGAGGAACGATCCATGTACCACACTGCCACCCGGATGAACATCAGCCCCAGCATGAGGAGCAACTACCAGATGGCCAGCGTGCGAGATTTTACTGCAGGGCAAGTATGTTAAGACAGTGTAGAGTATTTTTAACTGCTTCACGCCGGAAGTGCGACAAGAAATTACTTCTAAGGAACTACTCTTGAGTCAGAGGAGTAGCTAGGATTTGTCTAAATGCTGATGACTCCCTTTTATCCTGGGGTAGTGTACTTTTCATGATTAAACCTAAAAAATTTCCCCAAAGTTCCTACGAGTTTGCCCTTTTATTCAATTATTTTTAAAAGATTTTTTTTTGTGGAAGAAAATTGGATTTCAAAGAAAAAATTGGGCTTCAACTGAAAGCCCTTAGAAAAACATGAATGTAATTACTCCTCTGTCTAGACCTCGTTTGAGCACACATCCCCGGGACTCAATCTCGGGTGAGCGAGAAAGCTATTTAGCGCTCTTTTACGGCGCACCCAAGGACGAATCGTTTAAAGAAAAGTGTATTAAAGCTCTTGAACTTGACCGCCTTTATTTCCCCCATAAAACCTCTTACTTTCTCCTTTCCCGCAGACGATGCAAACGTCCTTCAACGGCAATACAAATGCAAACAATCACATAACGTCGGCAAGCATCATGGAGGAGCGAATTCCATTATCAACGAAAGCAACATCCACGAACGGAACCTGACGCACGCGATTACGTGTCTCTTGGAAGAACATACGCAACCGAGAACCGAACTACCAATTTGACGATGCTCATAATTTCTCTCCGAGCGTCGCTGGCGCCACCGAGCAGCACCGCAAGCGTAGCATTTAAGACACTTGCTGTCCATCCCTCCTCTCTTGTATCATATAGCGTGTAGATTTAGTATCTCGTAGCTTTTGAATCTCCACATAAATATATAGAAGAAATCCTGTACAGATGCCGAAAATGTGATTTGAAGTGCAGTTTTCGTTGGGACTTGGAATTTTAGACAAGAATAATGTTAGGCTGTTAGGAGTTTTAAGACGGGCTTCCCCCTTCTCCCGCCACACACCGCCAGCAACAGGAAGGGAGGTTCGTCGGGAATCGGGAGGAAGTCCAGTAAAAGTTAATATTTATGTAGCAAAAGTTTGACTTATCGGATCTGTTTAAACTCCTTTGTTAGTCCGGAACTTTCAAAGCTCTGTTAATGGAATGTGAAATAATGAAAAACATCTATTCAATCTAGCTGATTGCTCTTTCATTGGAAATAAATCCTTTTGTAAATACCAGGAATTTTAATACACCGTGCCGATTCGAATAAATAAGTTGTTTTGCACCATCGGAGGAGGGGAGAAAAATCCTCTAGCCAGTGACGAAGCCACCTTGAGGTTTATTTTCGAAATTGACGGTCTCTTAGCTTCAGTTGGTTTTTCTTACGGCAAAATGGGTGCTTCTGGCTCTGAAAAAGACGCTCCTGAAGCCAAAAACAGCACTTCAGAGCTGAAAAAGGCGCCTCTGATGCTGAAATGAGCGCTCCTGGGGCTGATTTGAGCACCTCCAAAGCCAAAATAGGAGCTCCTGAAGCTGGTATGGGCACTCCAAGAGTGTCACTGTGCCTCCGAGAGCGAAATTAGGCGACCCCAAGGCTAAAGAAAGTATCCTTGACAAATTCAGAACCCCCCTTGCCCTCGCCACTGTCTCTTTCGCCCCGACATCGAAGTTTTTTATTCATAGCAGTTCTGAAATTAGATGCTACCTCATTGAAATCCGAGTTATCCAACCCGATCTGATCGGATTTCACCTTCAATCCGTCAGTTAGCTTGAAGAAAGTTGACCTTTTGACCTTTCGTCAATCTCGATTTAATTACCGTCTCAATTAAATTATCTTGCACTTTATCGCAGCGAGTTTAATTCGATTGCTAACTTGTGATAAAAGAGCAGATCTTGGAATCAAATTACCTCCATTAAGCGCCTCAGCAGGTTTCAGCGCCAAAAATGCCACACCTCCGCTCGGCCTTTTGATGTATAGACACGTTTTCATTTAATTGAAAATAAATTGATGGCGCATTCCACGTCCCTTTCAACACTTTCGGAGACGACATCCTTCAGGGCAATCAATGGACTTTCGCCGGGTGGCCCAGAAGTGTTCGTCTGTATCAGTTGATGGCCGGTCGTCTGCCAGTGTGGAGGAAGATGAAAGGGAAAATAGAATTGGAGAAAATTTGATAGGAAAAAGGAAGTCTCCCCCCCCCAGGAGGCATCTGTCGCGTGTACCTGGACGGCGTTCTGTTCCTCCGATCGAATTAGAGAACAGAGGAGAAGACATGAGTCATGACAACGGCAGATTGTGTTTCGAATTCATTTCCGATCGCTTTCTCGTGTCCCATTTTAATCCCCTTTACTCAAAACATTGATGATTTTGATTCGAAAGCTCTTTAAAAAGCCACTAAAAGGCCTCGTTTCGTAGCTCTTTGTTCTTTTCCTGCACTCCATCAAACGGCATCGTAAGCTCCCATGTTCGCCAGATTGGCCGATGCCGTTTGTACCATCAATATAGGGCAAACCAATTTCACCTTAAACTCCCTCGTGGGATTATTCCGTGATGTTGGTTTCCTCTTTGTTTAACATTCCTCCGTTATCGCCTTCGGCGGGTCCGCTTTGTTGCAGGATATATCCGACATGTACTAGAGTAGCAAATAACATCATAGAAAAATAAAGCGTAAGCGATTTCGAGTAAACGACATCTTTATTACTTGGTCACCCAACAGATCCAGTTATTATCAGGCTTGTATGCGGAGTCTCGGGCTTTCGGGCGGAAAACATGAAAATGCTAATGTCCCTAATGGTCCCTCATTATCCGGAGTTAACGGAAGAGGCCAAGAGGAGGAGTGTCTGTCTGTCTTGTCGGGTTCTTAAGGTGCTTTCACACTTGTGATTTTTTTATCCTCCATTTCCAAGGTTTAGCCTCTTAAGGTACCAGCACACTTGTAATTGTTGTCTTGTCGGGTTCTTAAGGTCCTTTTACACTTGTGATATTTGTCAAGCCAATATCGTCCGAATTCCTAAAAGAGCTTCTTAGTTGTTAAGGTGCGTTCACACTGGTGATTCTTACTGCTTAGAGTGGAAGTTAAATTATCTGAAGTCTACGAAAGGACTGAAATATACACTGCTTAGTCCTTAAGATGCTATCACACTTGGAAAAAAACCCAAAAGTCCACAAAAAACGCCAATAGAAAGAGTATCTGCCAACGTCTTAAGGTGGGTTCACACGTGTGCTCATTAGAGAAACCAAAAGTTAAGGTGCGTTTACACCAGTAAAAAATTCCAGCAAGTGTTCACGCACCCTAAGACTCCGCCAAGATGCCTCTGTTCCTATTTTTACGCTTTCCATTTCCTCTTTGCCTAAATCAGGCCACCGTCAAGTGAACGTATTTGTGAACAAAGAGAGTCGTTGCATATTTGAGCGAATCGTCTTTTATTCGTTTTTCCGTTACCGGAATATCCTGCAGATGACAATGTTTTCTTTTGTGCGAATAAAAATAGCGCCTGCTCGCTTCTTTATTGCCCACCATTCCAGTTTCTGATTTCGCAAGTGGCAGCCGGCAAACTAATTAAGAGCCACTTGCGAGCTTCTTGAGTCGTGAAATTAAGCAAATTAAGAAATACTCACCTGGATAAGAAGGACTTTCAAAAGACCTGTGTTCTTTCCGTTTTCATGTATTTTTCCTTTTACAAAAATCTGCCAGTCGACAGCCAATATCAATTTACGAATAGATATTAAATATTTGCTATTTCACTATGCAGTCTTAGACTAATTTCATAGTTCCGGGGGCCGTGATATCCAATGACGTCCACTTCTACAGTATAACTAATTTAGAGGGTGGTTCACGAGACGACACTCAATTGAAGTTCAACGGAACAAACGTAATCTTATTAGGTGCCTGCACTAATTAAATCCCTGTTTTTGAGATTGTGACGTAACAGAAGCTACTCAAGAGTATGAAAATATATTTACACTTATCCAGATCTCCGTATATGTACAAAAACTCACGTTGGAAGGGTAAAAGAAGAAGTGCTTACGAGTATTTACAGTCAAAATAAAGCTAATCTTTGACGAGTTTTGATTGGCAATAACTTAAACACCGAGATATTGCAGAAATATTGTCATGGGGAGCTAGAACTTCTCAACTCGCACGTTTGTCGCGGATCATAAGAGATCCTGGGCGCATCCCTCGTCCTGCTGCAGCAGTCCCTTCTTCTCGTCGACTCCAGAAGTGCTCCCGTTGCCGAGGGAAGTCATCTCGTTCGTGTTGCCCGCATACATCGACTCGTACACGGGATTAGCAAAGTGAGCCTGCGAGTAATTGGAACACATTACACACTCCTCCCAGCAGCTTTTCTCTCTTACCTTATCTTCCTCATGCACGAATGCAGGCGGATCATCAACATCTCCCAAGTACATGGGATTCGTAATTTCCACGTTGTCGGTGAGTCTGGCATGGGAAAACGGTTGTCCCAGTCGTCGTTTCCTGCAAGCACGTGTAAGGTGAGACGCTATTTCTCGACAGCTTGTTTGGCTCGTTTAAAATTCATGAGAAATCTGGTTCCGGTTTTTGCTAATTAAAATCTCACCTTAAAACATAAATGGCACCACTGAAGAGAGACAGCAAGATCAAAAATATCCCGAAAATCACAGTCAGAATCGTGAGCACGTATCCCGTGTTGCTCTCCGCCGGAAGCTGGAGCGGTACTTGCTCGTAAATGCAGGCAGCAATACTTCCATCGTCGCACCTGTGGATTAGATTCAAACTTGGTAAAACAGCTGGGAGCAAGCGTTCCCTGTCCCTCCAATTACGGAGGAGATTTTGATTAAGAGTTGGATGTTTGCGCTCGTCTTGCGACGCAAACAATGGAGTTGTCGTGGTTCTCTGTCTTGATTAATAATATGAATATTTATTGACTTTTCATTTAATTGAGTTGTACGAGGAGCTGAGAAGCCACTTCCAACCACATGCCAGTGAGATTCAGCCAACCGTCTTGAGTGCTTTGCTGTGACAACAGAGTAATTTCCTTTGTGCATGATCTACTGTATATTTCTAGGTCAACCTGACTGACTGACTGACTAGCAATTTGGTGTTAAAAGTTAAATTGAATTTTTCTCATTTCAACAAATAGAAGTGGGCTTTAAGGCTAAATTCAGGCTCAAAAAAGCGCCCAAGTCTTCTTAAAAGATTGTCAAAGAAGCAAACAATAATCTATTTGGAGCTAAGGGAAGATAAGAAAGGAAAATTGAGTGTCTAGAGAAACTAGCACAAAAAAATCTTAGGCTAAAAAACGTTAGCTCGTAACCCCGGGTCATACTAGCTCATAGACATGAGGCCTTCAAGAAAGCTAAGAGAAGATAAGCTTGACCTACTTCGAGCATCTTCAGTGCCTCAGAAAAGCCTCAGAAAATAAATGAACCCGCAGGCCCGGGTCGTGCCAGCTATTATGTTTCTCCTAGCCTTGGGATGATGCACGGGTTAGAGAAATTAAGACGCTTCTGCGGCTGCTGCTGAATATGTATTTTGGGAGATGAGCTCGAGCGAGAAACAGCGACTTTGCCAACCTCAAGCAGTAGGTTCATCTTAGATGTACTCGCATTAGAGGAATCCGCTGGCGGAGCAGAGCTCATATTTCAAAGCACAAATGCATATTTGATGGCAGATAAATTATTTCGCTCCACATACATGGGGCGCGTCTGAAATTCGAAAGTGTACTCACTGGCATTCATTGATGGGAAGGTCGGGCTTGCATTGACCGCATTCTTCCTCGCATCGTGGAGGAACGTCGCACTTCTTGCCCTCCCACAGGCCAATGCAGACGCAGGATGGGAGTCGACGTGAGCTGTCGAGTCTACATATGCCGCCGTTGAAGCAGTAATTCACGCAAGGGTTCCCTCCAAAGTTGTAGTCTACTTTGTCCTGGCAGTAGTCGCCAGCGTACATCCGGGTGCAGTTGCAGTAGGGCTGGCCCTTGACTTCCACGCAGTTGCCGCCGTTCTGGCACTTGAAGCTGTCACAAGGGTGGGTGTTGAGATAGTTTTGGCAGTCTGAGAGGAGAGAAACGAAAGCAGGTCAAAAATTTGAGACCATAGAGCTCAGTAATTAGAGCTACAACGAAATAATGGACCTTTTGATGAACTTGGAGCCCATAGAGCCTATAGAGAAAATAGTCCATAGAGTTTAGTAACGAATACTACAACAATAAGTTGGGGTCTTGAATAAACTTGGGAGCCTGGAGAACTAGGACAAAATTATTTAGTAACTTCACGTTAAAAATTAGAAGGAAAAGTGAGAATAGAATTTAGAAGTTAGAACTACACCAAGCCTAATTGGTTTCAAAAATATTTTCAAGGGTTGAAAGTAGTCAGTAATGAGAAGAATAAGTCATAGAGTCAAGCTACTAGACCTACAACGAGCACACCAAGGAGTATTTTATGGGCTAAAAAATAATTTCGATTCATAAAATAAATATTTTTCAAACAAAAAATTGGCATCATTCTAGATAGAAAGACTCTATGCCGTTTATAAAGAGGGAAACGACTGGTATCTGGTAGATTTGGCACTTACACTGCACTACATCCGGGTTGCCGTTCTCGCACATCTTTTCCTCGCAGACGCTCGAGCAGTGCTTGTCGCACTTCTCGCCCCAGAAGAACTGGTTGCAGCTGCACTGAGCCTGGAGCTGGATGACTGAACAATATCCGTTGATGCAGTGGTTGTCACACCTATTGTTCTCGCATCTCTTCCCGAAATATCTTAACAAACGAAAATAATAGCGATGACACGAGAGACAGACCTCACTCACTAATCTCGGCTTACCCATCTGTGCAGAAACACTGGCTCGAGTTGTTTGGCATCCGGCGACAAGTTCCTCCATTCTGGCACGTCAGGTCGGAGCATCGCTCACACACGTCTCCGGCATATCCGGGAGGACAAACGCACTTCTGGACGCCGTCCGACGTCCACAGACAGGTCCCTCCGTTGTGACATCGGTTCTGAGAAGGATAAGAGAGACATTAATTTGCGTACTTGCGGTCTGGGAGGGAGACAAACGAACCATGCACACGTCCAGCGAGACTTCACAGTGGGCTCCAGTGAATCCGGGCACGCAGTTGCACTTTCGCTCCGTCTGGTCGCCCATCCTGAACACGATGTAGCACTTGCCGCCGTTCTGGCAGTACTCGGAACAGATGTAGTGGTCGCAGAGCTCGCCGTCGTACTCGGCCTCGCACAGGCACTTTGGTTTCCCGTTCACGTACCTGCAAGTGCCTCGCACGCAGTCCAAGTGGCAGATGTCCGGGATAGGCGACTTCTCTTCGCACACGACCTTCTGAAAATTGGGATAGCTTGAGATTTAAGGGCTCTTCAAACGACTGTTTGTCTCTTTGACGGATTTTGGGCGGACTAAAGGCTTCCAATGGATTGCTTTTCAACAGATTTTCCAATCAGTTTCAAGAGAGGTCGTCATACAAGGATATTACTCGTTTAAAAAGCAGGTTTCCTCTCAATATCCGGGCTCAGATGCTCGGACTGCTTAGTGTCATGTCCTGAAATAATTATCTCAACCTTTGAATGACCGCAATCGGTCTAGGAAATGACGTTTTTTAGACTTAAAAATTTTTTCTTAAAATTTAGGGGCCAAAAATCGAAGAAAAAGCTTCGTTACACTCTAGACATACTCTTCACGAGTCCAAAAATGCTCAACTTGGAACGTACGTAAGTCTCCTGATTTTATCCAGATTTTAATGTAGCGCATTGTCAAAATTCTGGACCGATTAAGGTCATTCAAAGGACGAGAAAATTCTTTTGGGACCCAAAAAACTGGCAGGAAGTCTTTCAAGCTCGCCTTACCCCATCCTTGACCGTCTTGTGCATGTTGTCCGGGCAGGTGCAGGTCCTGCGACTCCCGTTGGTAGAGGACAGCAGGCAGATGGCGCTCTCGTCGCATTTCGTGGCGTTCATGGCGCACGGGTTCGAGACCTCCGAGTACTGCTTCAAGGGATGGACGATGCGGACCACAAACGACTTCTCGTTGCCCTGGATCTCGCTCTCCACCTCGCCGTGTCCGTACTTGTTGGCCCTCACGATGGTCTGGTTCAGCAGCGTGACGTACAGAAAGTCCTCGAACACGTCCAGCTTCTGAGGTCTCGCCGCCTCGTCCAGTTTCCACACGTAGTGCACGTCACTGCCGTTCAGGAGCGACGTCTCGATCGTCGACTTGCGCTGGTCCACCCAGTAGAGTCGTCCCGTGGGGTAGTCGATGGCCAGCCCGGACGCCCACTCGATGTCGTTCGAGACGAGTGCCTTTTTCTCCGTCCCGTCCATGCTGGCGTACATGATGGCCTTCATCTTTGTCGTCCAGATGAGGTTTCGGTTCTCGAGGTCCAGGATCAGCTCGGTGGGGTAGCGGCCGGTGTAGACGATGTTCTTGCGGTTCCTGCCGTCCAGGTCCATGACGACTATGGCCTCTGCCTTCCCGTCTATCACGTACAGCTTCTCGGACACGTAGTCCACGGCCAGGGATATCGGGTCTTCGAGGTCCTCGACTATGGTGAGGATGTCCTGGCTGTAGTCCTCGCGACGCACCCGCTTCTCCACGCTGTGGGGCTTCTTCTTGGTCTGCTCCGGCTTCAGCGCCACCCTCTGGACCTTCTTAGTCACGAAGTCGATCCAGAACACGACCGTCTCACTCTGATTGTTGATCAAGTAGTCGAAGGACTTTATCTTCATGAGGTCCTGGCCCCCCACCTGCACGTGGTGCGTGCCTTCATGGATCCTGTTGGGCGCCATGACCCTCAGTCCGGACTCTGAAGCCGTCATGAGCCTCTGTTTCGAGTCCAGGGCCACGCACGAGTCGTTCTTGGCCATCCCTTTCGTGTATCCCGAGACGCACTTGCAGTTAAAGTGCGTGCCCTTCTTCTCCACGCAGATCTGGGAGCAGACGCCGAACGTGCATCCCGTTTTTGGACACCCCAGCTCGTCATCGCCGTCCTTGCAGTCGTACTTGCCGTCGCACCGGCTTCTCTCGGACACGCAGACGCCCTCTCCGGGGCACTGGAAGCTGCCGTAGGCGCACTTGATGCACACCGGCTTCTCCTCGTCCGAGTGGTCCCCGCAGTCGTCCGTGCCGTCGCAGATCTTGCTGCGACGAATGCACTTCTTGTTCTTGCACCTGAAACGGCCAGTAATTAGGGCTTGACTGTCATTGAGGGATAAGAAGTGCTTACTTGAAGGACCTGCCGTTGCAGCGACCCTTGCAGTTGTCCACGTCCTCGTCCGAGCCGTCGAGGCAGTCGTCGATACCGTCGCACATCCAGTCCTTCATGATGCACTTGCCGTTTTTGCACCGGAACTCGTTGTCGGGACACTTGCAGTTGCTCTCGTCGGAGCCATCTGGGCAGTCCAGGTCCGAGTCGCAGAGATATTTTCTGGAAAGGGAGATAAGTTAGGGTTAAAATGAGTTTTAGGCGGAATTAACTCGGATCTTTAAATCCCAAAAGTTGGCTCTTAAAATTGGCTAAAAGTTTCAAAACTTAATTCATCTTATTTATATATTCATCAAGTGATGATTTTCAAGGTGTTGTTTCAACTACCATAGCTGCAATATCTGATGAACAAGAACTGTGTAATGGACCGAAATCAATATCCTGATACAATTTATTCGAGATCTAAGTATGTAGTTTACGTTTAAAAAATTTCAGGGTTTAAAGATTCACCTTAACATTCCTCGAGTTTGGTTCCTGGATTTTTGTCAGAAACATCAGACGTTCAATTTTTAACAAAGAGTAAAAAATCTAAAGGCTTCTCTAAAAGCTGAACAAATAGCCAAATTCCTTACTGAACGAATTTTAAAAGTGAAGAATTTAAATGGTCTTTTTTCCTGGCCTTCCTGAACCCATCCCTCTGATATGCGAAAATGGTAAATATTCAAAGAGATCAGAGAACATCACTCACTTGTCAATGCAGAGATTGGTGGAGGTGCACTTGAACTGGTCCCTGCGGCAAGTCGTGGTGCAGTTGGCCTCGTCACTCCTGTCGGCACAGTTGAACTGCCCATCGCAGCGCTGGGACCCCCGAATACATCGCCCGTCTCTGCATCTGAACTCGGACTCGCTGCAGTTCCTGTTGGCGCAGTTGGACTCGTCCGAGCCATCGAGACAGTCGTCCTCGTAGTCGCAGCGCCACCGGCCCGGAATGCACTTGGAGTTGTTGCATCGGAAGTAAGTGGGCTCGCAAGTCACGGAGCCCGGCAAGTGGCACATCTTCTCGTCCTCTCCGTCCTGGCAGTCGGCTGTGGAGAAGAAAAAATCTTATTAAATCAGCTCATTTGCAAGCCCGAGATGTCTTACATTCGCCATCGCATTTCCACGAGACGGGAATGCAGCGTCCGTTGCGGCACTTGAACTCGCCTGCAGGGCACTCTCTCGTACTGCAGCTAATTTCGTCCGAACCGTCAGAGCAGTCGGCGTCTCCATCGCAGATCCAGACCTTCGGAATGCACTTTGAATCACCGCACTGGAAGTGACTTGAAGTACATGCTTTAACGGGGCAATCACGCTCGTCCTCGCCGCCAGCGCAGTCCGGAGTGCCGTCACACCTCTTGGCGTTTTCTATGCAGAAAGACGTGCTGTTGGCACTCTTGGGGCACTTGAAATGCGTATTGATGCACACGTAGTCGTCGCAGTCTTTTTCGTCGGAGTCGTCGCCGCAGTCGTCGTGCCCGTTGCAGAGCAGAGAGGGCAGCACGCACTTGCCGTTGTGGCACTGGAACTCCCCGGGCTGGCACGCGAACGCAGGGCAGTGATCCGGCTCGTCTGACTTGTCTCCACAATCGTCCTGGGGAAATTTATATTTATGAGTTCTTTGACCTTGAGGATATTTTACAAAGATTTTCGATAAGAGGACAGAAAATCTTCTGGACTTTCTTCCTTAGTTTGAGAGTTTTAATCTTGAGAAAACCTTGAACTTCAGATAGCTTTTTGGATCACATAGGTTTGACCTTTTTTGAAGAATAATATTGGCCTTTCTTATAACTTAACCTTTAAACTTAATAAAAATTTTTGATCTAATAAAAGACCTTGGCCTTGATTTTGAAAGCTGTGACCTTGAGGCTCCCTTTCTTAAGACTTGAGGCTTTGAAGTAATAAAAGTCAGTCGTTCATAGACAAGAGTGGCCTTAAGATACTTCAAATGACCTTGAAACGTTTCAAATGACCTTGAACTGCTCAAGGGCAGTTCAAAGACCCTTTATAAATGAAAAATATCAACTGAAGAAAGACCCAGAAATAACCATAAAATTCTTAGCTCTTCTGAACAAAACAGGTCTTACAGAAGCCGCAAAAGCAAGATAAAGATACCCTTGACTGCCTCAACAATCCAAGCGCAGACCAGAGTGATAGACTCATTAACCCCTTCTAACGCCATTCGCAGCATTCGAGTTATTTACCCGAAACTGCTTCAGAAACCAGAACGCGCAAAACAGCACTCGAGAGTCCGGCGAGTAAACAAACAAACAATAAATAAAACAGGTCTTTGGCGTGTCGTTTTCAGTTCAAGTGTTTGATCTCACCTGAGTATCGCACTTCCAGTAGAAAGGAATACACTTGTAGGTGGTCTTGCACACGAACTGGGCCGACGTGCAGTTGGGAAGACATTCCCGTCCGTCATCTGCCAGCACAAAGTTCTCGGGACAGGCACACTTGAAGAAGGGTGGCTCAGGCGACAGCAGACACAGCGTGGAGCAGTTGGCGGTGGCGCACGGATTCGGCATGCTGCGCTGCCGATATGGATGGAAAACTCTGATATCCATGGGTCGGTGCACCGTGTTGACCAATCGAGAACAGTCAGTTGCCGTGTACTTGTGACAGTACTCTATGGACTGCGTTTCCCAATCCGTCCAGTACAGCCGGTCCTCCCACACCGCAATGGCGAAAACGTGGTGCAAGTTGAGCTTCGGGTTGAGAGCACGGCTTGCGACAATGCGTCGGTTCTTGCCCTCAAAGTCACAAACGGCGATAAAGTCCTCCCTGGCGTCTCCGTAGAAGATCTCGTTGGTCTCGAAGCTGATGGTGAGGGCGTTTGGCCAGCCCAGTTTCTCCTGGATCAGCACCTGGGGGTTGGATCCGTCCATTCCGGCTTTTCCTGGAAGAAAAACATATTATTTCGTAAATTTTTGGTCTCTCCAGCTTCGTCTCTGTGGGAGAAATCCCCCTGGCTCCATCTCTGATCAATTATAATGGAAAACTAAATTGTTTTTTGCTCCTTAGATTTTTTTAACGACATCCAAAAAACCTAAGGCCTCTAACTCCCACTATTTTGGAGGTATTAAGACTCAGATGGGCAGAAAAATCAGTCAGATAAAGAGATAAAGAGCTCTCAAGTTCGACAGGGAGTTCTTAGCTGCTGTGTTTACAAGCAGAAAGGCGGCAAGCATACCCAAGTGACTTAGCTCCGATGTCATTACACCGACGGCAATAAAAGACTTGTCACCAGTCACTTGCTAATTAATTGCGACTTAAGCGAATTGCGCCAAACCTCGTAATTAGCATAGATAGGTTTTGGCGCTCGCGTTTATGGCTTCCTTATGGTTCAGATATGAGTATGACAATTAATTTTTTGTGCGCTAGATTGTCTCCGATAGATTCTTGGAACAACGTCAGTTGGGAGCAAAAAACTCTAATCAGGTTTTTGCGAGATTCTAGCTTCCTGGACCGGACAGGTGTCTGCGGTTCTGCCTGTGGCGAAGATCCGCTTGTTTCATCGACTAACCTTCTAATGACTGCTGGGTTCTTGGTTCCTAGAACGGAGCTCATTTTTCTTCGTAGCCCGAAATTCATACACAAAATTTAGAGGCCGAAAATGTTTTCGATTTTCTCCAAAAAACAATTGCAAATAACAGTAAAGAAAGTTCATTGACCTAGTCTCAAAATATTAATAATTTTTTCGTTATTCGAAAGACAAACAGAATCGAAAAAGTAGGTCATAAAGTACTACAGCCGTTTATCTAGAAGATCAAGAACGAGAGCAGGTTCTAAGTCGGGCCGTTCCACAACAATGAGTCCCGGCTAGAGATGACGCCAGCAAACAAAGACACGGTTGTGTGTTGAAACGAATTAGCCCTACGAAACACGCACATTACGAATCAGAACCCGATATCACCGTCGTGTTTTTCTAAATTTCACTGCCAACAGGTTATTCCTCGCGTACGGCAGTTCTTTGCCCCGCTGCCGTTTCTTATCGCGTCGCACTGCCTGTCGTATTTCGCACGTCGGCCCGCACACACGTACCTCAGAATGTTCTGAGCCGCGTTCTTTCGGAGATATAAGGCCCCAGGTGCCAAATCGGAGCTTTTAGTCGGTGCCTTCAGCTTCAGGTGGTCGAGAGCAGCATGTCAGGACCAGTGGTGTACATTTTTGCCGCACTGACAGGAGTGCTCGCGACCCTCTCACTCGCCATCGATCCCGAATACAGTCTCGAGAACCGCGTAAACACATTTCTCTCCGCCTCCCTCAACACCATACTCTCTGTGATAAAATTGGACGAGCGGCCCATCGACAAGGATGTTACCTTTTGGTGCATGAACCGGTTAGTGGTGGAATTCCATTCTGCGGAACGTGAAGGTGCAATCAGAACGTGTTATCGCACCAAACAAGGGTGTTTATTTGTGTAATTTCGGACGGAAGCTTTGCTGAATGCCGATTTTCGTGTTCTCTGGGCACCGGAAGACCCGCCTAATTTGATTAGTGAGCGCTGGATCATGGATGTGCGAATTTTGATCGATTTCGGGCATGCTAAGTGAATCCATTTAAGAGAAAAAAAATATTGTGGGACTGTGAAACTGACAGAAATCGTTCAATACTCGTTAGAAGTGCCTGAAAAATTATCTAAATTTTTAGTTGAAGGTGATTTAAAGAACATTTTCTGGACCTTTGATCGCACAGGCTTGGCAAATTGGCTTGCTAAGTCAATTAAAGTTTATGTAAACAATCTAGGCATTATCCCTTTAATGGCAACCCAGGAAGTATCAGTGTGATCTAATAACCAGCAATTGCGGCGCCAGTTTCTAATTACATCTTGCAATTTCGAAACTTTACTCTTCAGCTGTCACGCTCCGGGCATTCAAGCGCCGCTTTTCGGTCGACTTGAGGTAGAACGAGGCTCCCCCATCTCGGGCAGCTCGCTTTGATTGATCAATTTTCTACAGTGAGGTCGCAACTTTGCCCATTCAAATTGGCTCGTTAGCCAAAAATTCCAGCAACTCATGCATCGTCTTTATGTTTCTCCAGGGAGCATCGCAATTTCACGCAAACGACGATTGCGGAGGAGAGCTTCAGGGAGAACATTGATTTCCGGAAGCCCCTCACATTCATCATCCACGGATGGTACGACAGCCACAACCGGACGTGGATTAAGGAGATGGCGGACACGTATCTCCTGTTCCAAGACACGAATGTCTGCGTGACGGATTGGCAGCGGCTGGCGACCCAGTCGTACGCAATTTCCGCCAGAAATACCAAGAAAGTCGGCAACTACCTGGGCAGGTTCATTGCGAGGCTCAACAGTGCCGGCATGAGTCTCGACAGCATCTCTCTGGTGGGCCACAGCTTCGGATCTCACATCGCTGGCTATGCTGGGGCGTTCGTTGGTGAGTGGAAAAATATTTCGAGGCTCAAAAAACGGTCTGAGAGCCCCATAAACCCAATTTCAAGACTCTTTTAAGGACTTCTAAGACCCTCAGAGAGACCTCTTTTAAAGACCCTATTTCATGATCCTGAAAGTCCTCTCTCTCAAACCCTCAAAAACCCCAAGTAAGACCCTACTTTAAGAGCCTTTTTGAGACCCTAAAATTTAAAAGCAAGATCGTCAGTAAAACTCCATTTAGAGACCCCCAAGACCAATTTTGTCAGACCCTAAGGTCTGACAGAACTGAGAGACTAAATTCGTCGATTTCCAGGAGGACGATGCAAGGCCATATTCGCTCTGGACCCGGCTGGTCCGCGGTTCGCCAAGAGGAGAGTCAACCCCGTGAGCGAGAGACTGGACCCGAGCGACGCCCAGTTCGTGCAGGTCATCCACACGGACAAGGACAACATCGGATCGAGCCACGATATGGGCCACCAGGACTTTTACCCGAACGTAAAGCCAAAGCTGACCAATTAAGCCCGATTGACATGCTAACCCCCGCTTTCTCTCGCTAGGACGGCTCCAGTCCGATGCCCGGCTGCTTCGCACCAGCATTCCAGACCGGGATCCACATGGGTGATGTCAACAATCTCCGAATTGCCCAAATGCCGGATTAACTGTTTTATTCTCTCTCTCTCACCAACAGGCCAGTTTTTCTGCAGTCACTTCAAAGCTGTTGAATATTTCACAGCCGCTCTGAATCCCAACCACCAGTTCATTGGGCAACAATGCGGCGGCGACTTTGACAACTTCGTAATCGGCTTGTGTGATTCCAACCAGAGCGAGCGGATGGGGATTTATGCCAAGTACGGGTGCCCCGCTCTTTGTCCGCGTCACACAATAACATGTCTCTGTTTGCAGGAAACGAGCAAAGGGTCGCTTTTACTTAATTACCGACCAGTCCCCGCCGTTTGCGGTCGGCAGGTCCGTAAGACGCCGCAGGACTCTGACGCTGGAGGACTGGCAGAAGCGGAAGGACAGAGACTGGCGGAAGGCGTTCGGGACCACCAAGTCGGAGCTGGTCCTGAACGCGCTCATCAACTGGTAATCTGCCTCCTTGGCTTCTCTCAGAGACAAAGACTTTTCCCAGTAGACATAGTGAACGTGAACCACCAATGAGTATTTAAGACGAATCGTATTAATAAAATATTTCGGAATCAACTCACTGACTCGCTGATTTATGGAGGGTTTTGAAAGGACTCAAGCTTTTCTTGGTAGAATGAAAAGCAAGGAAAGTCTACAGCTGAGAAAAACAAGGCTGTTTGGTTTGTGTTTAAGACAGATTAAAATTTTCTCACGTTTTTTATCGAAGGAAGAAACATTTGGAGGTCGAGAAAACAACTCCTTTTCCTTCAAGAAAAGACCCTGAGACAAACCCACAACGAGTTGTTTGTGCCAAGTTCCTTCGAGAGTTCGAGGTGGCTTATTGAAAGTCTTGAGTAAGTTATTCCACGAACTTAGCCGATTCTTCTCCAAACTCGGGAGAAATTAGGTAAGTGAAGAGATTGTTTACAAACTCAACACGTTCCCTGGTAAATATTTTGTTCGCGAACATTTCGTGCGATAATTTGCGGCTTCAGAGAAACGGCTTGTTTACATATTTGTTGAACGAGACGAGACTGTGAGGGAAATTACGAGTTCAAAGTTTACAAACAAAGAATTCAATAGGACTCTTGAACCAGAATAAAAAGAAACACTCGAAAAAAATCGAAAACGCAGAGGCTTGCACTAGAGAGGGGACAGAATTTAAGCTGACCAAAATTTTTTTACCCTTCTAGAAATTGATCTCTATGGTTCAGACTTACCAATATAGGGGTTCTCGCCCCAGTCGGTCCAGAACATGAGCCGGAAGCGAGGGTCCAGCACGACAGCCCTCGGCTCCTGCAGGTTCTTGTTGATCAGCACCTTGCGGAATTTCCCGTCGAGATTCGCGACCTCGATCGTATCCAGCCCCTTGTCGCACCAGTACAGATTCCTCGCCACCCAATCCACCGCCAGCCCATCGGGGTTCTTCAGTCCGTTCTGCGCCAGGATCTCGGTCTTGTTGCTCTCCCAGCAGTGTCGCTGGATGGAGCTCATGATGGAGGTAACATCGGACCAGTAGACGCACTTGGACTCGTACTCAAAGTCTATGGCTACGGCGTTCGACTGGTTGCGGATGAGGATGGTCATCTGACCCGCCAGGTCCACCTCACGGATGTAGTAGCGGTTCGAGAAGATCAGCTTGGCTGGCTCGAAGAAATCTGCCTTGCACGAGTGCTTGTCTTTCAGGAGGTATCCCTCGGAGCAGCTGCAGACGTAGGAGCCGTAGGTGTTGCGGCAGTCCTGGGAGCACGGTCGCTCCAGACACTCGTCGACGTCGATGCAGTAGTTCGTGGCGTTCGGGTTTACCTGGAAAGAGGGGGTGGAGGTTTTTGGTTACAATTTAAATCATTTTCTTCAAAATATAAAATAAATTTAAAAAAATAAAAATCAGACAAAGTTAGTTTCCTACCTGGAAGCCAGGGTTGCAGGCGCACTCGTAGCCAACCTTGCGGTCGACGCACTTGTGGGCGCAGATGTTGTCGTTCTCGCACTCGTTGATGTTGCAGGTGACCTCGTCCGAGTAGTCTCCGCAGTTGTTCTCGCCGTTGCAAAGCTGCTTCTCGGGAATGCAGACGCCATTCTGGCACCGGAAGAAGCCCGGAGAGTGGCAGTGGAGCGTCTCGTTTTGGCACAGGTCGATACTCTCATCCGAGCCGTCCAGGCAGTCGTCGAGGCCGTCGCAGATGTGGTCCCTGGAGATGCACAGGTAGTTGGAGCACCGGAAGTCGTCGTCGGGACAGGACTCCTGCGGCGACGGGCACTCGTCTCCCTCGTCCGAGGCGTCCTGGCAGTTGGGCTCG
The DNA here is from genome assembly GCA_963930915.1 of Forcipomyia taiwana. Classification (NCBI taxonomy): domain Eukaryota; kingdom Metazoa; phylum Arthropoda; class Insecta; order Diptera; family Ceratopogonidae; genus Forcipomyia; species Forcipomyia taiwana. The sequence continues at coordinate 363,090 of CAWVOI010000021.1, forward strand.
CCATCACACTGGAGAGCCAAGTCGATGCACTCGCCACTTCCGCACGTGAACGAGTTAAGAGAGCAAGGCTCAGCTCGCGAGGAGCAGTTCTGGTAGGGTGCCTCGTCCTCACCTCCACCCACGCAGTCGATCTCGCCGTCGCAGACCATGGTGCGAGCGATGCAGCGACTCGTGTTGGGGCAAAGGAACTCGTGATCACCACACTCGCGACTCGGACCGCACTGAGCACCCTCGTCGGACCCGTCGGGGCAGTCCGGGCTGCCGTCGCACTGCCAGCTGCTGGGGATGCAGACAGACGTGTTGATGCACTGGAACTGGTTGGCCTTGCAGTGGCGTGTGCAGTTCTGTTCGTCAGAACTGAGGGAGCCTGGTGTGGCGTCCAGGCAATCGTCCTCGTTGTCACATCTGGAAAGGAGAGGAGATTAGTTATAGGTTTCTCTAGGGCTCAATTAAGGGTAAAATTTAACTAAGACTAAGACTTGGCCACTTGACGGACTTGCGTTAACCATTTTCTGTCCATAGAATTTTTGATAAATTAGAAACAAAAAAAAACGTGTTTGACCACTCAAAAGATTGCAGCTCCTGGTTACGTCTATGGGTCCAGGATAAAAAAGGCTTCGTAGAAAGCTGCATAATTTAATTGTGAATTCAGCAAGTGGTCAATCTTGGCAGTAGCAGTTCAACACGATTTTAAACAGAATTTAGCGTGATGAAAAGTCCATGAAAATCGCTTTAAAATGGCTATCGCTAATGGTGAAATTCTCCAAAAATAATCGGATTAACCCCAAGTTTTTAACAGGGCTTCTTCTATAGTCTTGTTACAATTTTTCGAATCTTTAGTTGTCCAAAACTTATCACAAAAATTTATTAAAGATTTTCTCTGTGGACTTCGATTTAAATGGCCAACTTTTAAAACGACTTTCGACCGTACAAAATCTAATATGTTTAAGTTTAAGCCCTCAGAAGGATCAAGCTACCTCCACTCGGCCGCGATGCAGTGCCCGTTGGAGCACAGGAACTTGTCGTCGTCGCAGGTGGGCTGCTCCGACTTGGTGCAGTTCCGTTCGTCCGAAAAGTCCCAGCAGTCGTTCTCGCCGTCGCAGAGCCAGGCCGTCATGGTGCAGGCGGTGGTGTGGGGGCACGGAATCAGGTCGGGCTTAGCGGACTTGCAGTTCCTCGGTGGGCAGCCCATCTCGTCGGAGGCGTCAGAGCAGTCTGGAAGAAAATGTAGAGCTTTAAAGTGACCCTCTAGACCTCGTCTCTATGGTTCGTTACCTGGATCAAAGTCACACCGGTGCTTGACGGGGATGCACTGGCCGTTGTTGCACTTAAAGTGGTTGACGGGCGAGCAGGCACAGACGGCCTCGTCGCTGCCATCCCCGCAGTCCTGGACGCCGTCGCAGGTCTGGTTGGAGGAGATACAGCGGTGGTTGTCGCAGCTGAAGTAGCCGATGGGACAGGAGCGTCTGCTGCAGTAACGCACGGACTCGTCGGAGCCGTCAGCACAGTGCGGAACGGTGTCACACGTCAGAAAGTAGGGCACGCAGCTGCCGTCGGTGCACTGGAACTGGCCCTCGGGACACGCCAGACGGCTCTTGGGGACGCAGCGCCGGCCGTCAGCCGCCAGGACGCCCTGGGTGCAGATGCACTTGATCCTGTCGTCCTTGTCGAGGGCACAGACGTCCTCACATCCGCCGTTAAGGACGTTGCAGGGGTTGGCGGTGCAGTTCTGCTCCACGTCCTGGACCGTCGTGATGCCCATGGGTCTCCCGATGTCCCGTCTGAGGTACACCACGTCGCCTCCGGAGTGCTTGTTGCACTTGACGACGGCGTGCAGGATCCAGTCGGTCCAGAAGAGGCTGTCCTCGAAGATGGCCATGGCAAAGGGATGCTTGGGGGTGGAGTGTGCCAGAACGATGCGGTTCGAGCCGTCGTAGTCCGTCTTCTCGATCTTGTCCAGTCTCGCGTCCGCCCAGTACAGCTTCTTGGAGGTCGTGTCCAGCGTGATGGCGTTCGGCATGCGGATCTCCGTCGTTATGATGCTCTCGGTGCCGTACCCAGACACGAAGGCTCGCTGGATCGAAGGTGCGTGGGCGTTCCAGTTGGTCCAGAAGAGCATGGCGACGCACGAGTCCACGGCGATGCCTCGTAGCTTATCGTGGTTCTTGAGCCGCACGATCTGCTTGATGCGTTCCACGTTGGAGGTTGCGTTCGCTGACACGCCGTCTACTTCGATGCTGCGGATGGAGGCGTCATTGTTGGAGGTCCAGAAGAGGCTTCGGGAAACTGGGTCGAAGGCGAGTCCTTCTACGGTCACCTGGAAAGATTTTTTCTTAATATTTTGGATTCAATATTTTATTTAAAATTTGAGCTTAAATTTTTTTTAGCTTTAAATAATTTAAAGGTTTAAGAAAGGCCAACTTGTCTTGCTTTAGGAGGTCTAAGGTATCATGAATTGGGAGTTGAGAAAAATAAATTCTTTTCTTGTCCCAATTTTGAGGGTTTTTAGGGCAAAGGTCATTCATGAATTTTTCTAGAGAGTTACATGGAATTTTTAAAATTATTTTTCAATTGAATAAGTCACTGGAAAGCAGCACCTGGAGAGGCAAAAATCTCTTATGAGGAGCTCTAAATTGAAAGCCTATTTTTGGTCCAAAAATAAAATTCTGGCTATTTGAAGTTTACGCTGGTATTTCAAGCCCACCTGCTGATTGACGATCTGGGTGTGGTTGGTGCCGTTGAAGAAGACCCAGTTAATGGTCCCCCAGTGGATGTCGGAGTAGAAGATGCGGCTCTGCGAGTAGTCGTAGGCGATGGCGATCGTGTTCTTGAGGAACGTCGCGTTCTGAATCTGTCCAATAGGCCCGTTCTTGTTCATATAGTCCGTCAGGTGGATGCTCTCGATGGCGTTCACCTTCGAGTAGATGAGGAAGGTGTCGTACTCCTCGCACGTCCGCCCATCCGGACTCAGCTTGCCCCGACTGCAGGCACACACGGTGCTCCCGTTGTACAGACAGAGCTCCTGACATCCTCCATTGTTGCCAGCACACGAGTTGGAGCCCTTTTGCTTGCGTCCCGAGAAGATCTTGAGGTCCTTTACGGCGCTCTTTTCCTGTCTCACCACCACTTCCTGTCCGTCTCGCAGCATCTTGATGACTGACGTCCCCTCGGACTGGATCTCGGCCCAGTAGAGGTCGCCGTCGAGAAAGTCGAGGGCCGTGGGGTTGTAGATCGTCGTGTTGACCACCATCTGACGGTTGTTGCCGTCGTAGTCGGCTCTCATGATGCTGTCGGTGCTCCGCTCGCACCAATAGACCACCTGGTTGAGTGTGTCAAGTGCCAGACTGCTCACGGAGACGGACTGGTTGACCAAAACGAAGGGCTGGGACCCGTCCAGGTTCGTGCGGCCTATCTTGCCTTCGCCAGCGTAGAAGAGCACCCCTCCGAGGGGGTCCACGACTATGGAGTGGGCGTTGTCCACGTTGGAGGCCACAACGTAGCGCTGGCTGCCGTTCAGCCGCATCACCTCGATCAGGTCACGCTTCTGGTCCGTCCAGTAGAGGTTCTTGGCCACCCAGTCGACCGCAATTCCTCCCAGCCAGTCGCCGTTGTTGGGCTCCATATTGTCACTCTGGTCTAGGAGGATCTCCCGGCCCGTTCCGTCTCGTTTGATGCGCGTTATGGTGCCTCGGTCGCTGTCTCCCCAGAAGATGTAGTTGCTATCGAGGTCGTAGTCCACGATGGTGGCAAGCGAGATTCTCTGCAGCGGACCCAGGGCCTGGAAAAAGGTGGTGTTAGAATTGTCATCACTTTGACTAAAAAATTCATAAATAAAACTTTCAAACTTGCTTCTTGTCTTAAAAATAAAATTCTAGGCTACTTCCAGGCCTTTCCAAAAATCTTCAACCTTTAAGATTGGACTTAGGAGAGTTTTTAAAAATGGTGGAGACAATGATATTCTTCTAGAAAGTATACTTTACGCTTTGTGCTAAGCTAATTAGCAGCCCCAAAATTGCAGTCTTTAGTAGTTTAGCTTGAAAAAACGTCTGAATAGAGGACCAACAAAATGAAGCATAATTTAATCACGTTGTGAAAGCAGGAAGCCCTCCTGGAGTCAAGTTCATAGAAACACAAAGCTTCACAGAAAATAGTAGGTATAAAGCATCAAAGCGCCAAAAATTTCCCAGAATCCATATTACCTCCTGCGTCGCGTTTCTCTCGTCGTACAGCGTGAATCCTTTGATCTCGTATCCCAGCGAGTACAGCAGGAACTCGTCGAAGCCCACGCAGATGTTCGCCGTGGAGTCGGCCGGCCTGAACCCGATGGCGCACTTGCACATCGCATAGTCCAGTGCCGGGACGCAGAGCTGCTGGCACCCACCCCGGTCCTTGGAGCACTTGTTGGATCCCTCCTGCGACGCCTTGTAGTACATCTTTATTCCGGTTATTTGGCCTACAATAGAACGCAAATTGAATTCCCCGATTGCAATTGGCAATTTCAAACTTACTTGTTGCATTCCGGATGATTTCCCCCACATTGCATCCCCTCACGGAGCACTTCCGGATCGAATTATCGAGATTGTCGATGTAGTAGACGTAATTCTTGTACACTGTAAGCCCATCCAGAACTTCCTCGTACTCCTTCTTGTACACCAGGGACTCGAGGGACGTCTTGAGGTCGTAGAAGAAGATGCCCGAGTCGTTGATGTAGAAGAGTCTCTGCTCGTGGATGTCGATGTGAAGGTTGTTGAAGGGCGAGGAGGCGTTGAAGATGAGGACGGTGGAGTTGGCGCCGTCTATGGGGGTCATCACGAGCTCGTGGACCTCGTGGACGGGGTCGAAGAGGGAGTAGTACAGATGGCCTCTGTGGGGAAAAAAAGGTATGAATAAAATTCGGAACAATTTGGGGAATTTTCTCATTGTATAAAACTTTTACATACGTCATCCAATTGAGCTGAATTTTTAGTATGTTGTAGTTCAAGCAAAATGAAGCAAATCATGCAACCACACATGAGCTATGTTTTGAACAGGGACGGAGCTAGAAGCCTCCAAAGTTTGAGTGAAGGAAAATTTCGGTTGCTCTTTTTCAAGGACCAATCACCCAATAAGCTGCTAATCTGGTCATAAAATACCGAGCAAACCCCTTCCCCTGCCCCACTAATTGGACATAAATATTTTACTCACACATTCGGATTGACGACCATGCTGATAATGGATTTGCTCTCACTCCGGATCTCCGTCATGTACTCCCCCTTGGTGTTACACGCGTAAATCTTGCTCGTGGGCTTGTTCACGGCAATAAACAGCAATTTCAGTATCCAGTCCACGCAGAATGCCGTTATGTCATCCACTCCCGTGTCCAGTATCGTCTCTATCGGCCCACTAGCGATGCCAGAAACTTTCACTTCGTGCAGCAAATTGTCCACCCAGTAGATTTTGCCCTCACTCACGATATAGTCTATAAACTTTGTCGACAGCAGGTGCGTTGGATGGCTGATTGTGGGAATTGTATTGTGATTCGGTTGCACCAAATCCACACCGCGGATTTCGGTGGGCATGGAGAACAGTAGGATCTGTTCGTTGGGAACGCAGGTCCGGTTGTCGGTGGCGCTTAATCGCATTACGTGTGGGCAGCCGCACTTGAATGACTTATTGACGCTGAGGAGGCACAGGTGCGAGCAGCCACCGTTTCGCTTCTCGCACGGGCTCGGTCCGTCCCGTGGCTGCCGGCTCGAGTGCATTATCTGGATACCGAACGGCTGGGTCTGCGTTCGCTGGATGACGGCGATGTCGGTGCCGTTCCACTTGTTGGCCCGGATCACCGAGTTCGTGCGCCAGTCCGTCCAGTAGACGTGGTTCTCGTACAGCGAGATGCCGAAGGGGTGCGACATGGTCTCGGGGTCATGGATCACCTGGTGGTGGTCCTTGCCGTCGTAGTCCGTGCTGTGGATCGAGTCCGAGCGTGCGTCAATCCAGTAGACTCGGCGCTGCGTGTAGTCCAGGGTCAGGCCGTTGGGCCACTCGCCTCCCACCTTGAAAGGAAAAGTACATTCAGACTAGATTCGACATTTTCCAAATTTCCGAAATCGAGTTTTTCTTTCTCCAAAAATATTTTTTCTCTAAATTCCACTTTTTCGGCCAAAATTCCTCGTTAACGTGATTCTGGGGCTAAACTTAGTCGATTGAAGGCTTCAGGGCCCAATTTCGAGAAAAAAAAATTTTGGTCAAAAATCCCGAAACTCGATTTCCGTTAACGAGCGGAGGTTTGGCCAAATTCAAAATTTCAGGTGAAAAATTTTTTTTTCTCCAAATTTAACTTTTCGACCAAAAACTTTCGTAAACGTGATTCTGGGGATAAACTTAGTCGATTAAAGCCTTCAGGGGCCAATTTCGAGAAAAAAAAATTTTGATCAAAAATCCCGAAACTCGATTTCTGTTAACGAGCGGAGGTTTGGCCATTTTTAAAATTTTAGGTGAAAAAATTTTTTTTCTCCAAAATCCACTTTTTCGACCAAAACGCTCTATTATCGTAATTCTGGGGCTAAACTAAGCCGATTGAAGGATTCAGGGGGCAATTTCAATATAAAAAAATTTTGGCCAAAAATCCTGAAATTGAGTTTTCGTTAACGAGCGGAGGTTTGGTCAAATTCAAAATTTCAGGTGAAAAATTTTTTTTTCTCCAAATTCCACTTTTCGACCGAAAACTCGTTAACGTTATTCTGGGGATAAACTTAGCCGATTAAAGCCTTCAGGGGCCAATTTCGAGAAAAAAAAATTTTGACCAAAAATCCCGAAATTCGATTTCCGTTAACGAGCGGAGGTTGGGCCAATTTTGAAATTTTAGGCCAAAATTTTTTTTCTCCAAATTCCACTTTTTTAATCAAAACTCTTCGTTAACGTTACTTTAGGGATAAACCTAGTCCATAAAAGGCTTCAGGGGCCAATTTTGAGAAAAAAAAAATTTGGCCAAAACTTCCGAAATCGAGTTTTTGTTAACAAGTTCCACTCACCTGGTGAACGTGCATAATGGTGACCCGGAAGTCGCCGGACATGGAGCATCTCTCGATCCTTGGAGCACTCTCGTCCCAGTCGGTCCAGAAGAGCAGCCCATCCCGCGGATCCAGAGCCAGAGCGCGAGGACTGTCCATCTCCCCGGCCACCAGAGTGCGACGGAAGCTCCCGTTGACCTTCGCCACCTCGATCTGGTCGAGGTTGCTGTCAACCCAGTACAGATTCAGTCCAATCCAGTCCACAGCGAGCCCCTCTGCTGTCGAGAGCCCGGACTGGACGACGGCCTCGACGTTGCTGATGGCGTCTCCTACCAGCGTGCCCTTGTAGATCTTGTCGTCGATCACGTCGGTCCAGAGGATGTGGACGGAGTCGTTGGCGTACAGGTAGTCCAGGGCGATTGTGTTCCTTAGAGACGTGTAGAAGTTCTTCACGGCCAGGGTCTTGAGGTCCACGCCCCGGATCTCCTGCCTGTTGCTGAAAATCACGTGTGGCGAGTCCCTGTTGTTGCTCTTGCACGAAAACCCGTCGTACTGCAGCGTGTAGCCGGACTGGCACTTGCAGAGGTACCGCGAGCCGTGCGCCTCGCACATCTGGGAACACGTGCCCCAGTTCTCGCAGGGGTGCTCGGACGAGCATTTGCGGCCGTCGGGCTGCAGGAAGAGATGCATGGGACAGGAGCAGACGGTGCCCTCGGGGGCATTGTGACAGTAGTGGCTGCACTCCGTGCTGTGGTCACAGAGCTTCTCCTTGCAGCGCAGACCCTCGTCGGTGCCATCGGAGCAGTCGGTGCGGCCGTCACAGAGCTGGTCCACGCGGATGCAGGTGTTGGAGGGACGACAGAGCCGGTCTGGGTGGTCGCATGAGACCGTCTGGTTGCGAGCCTTGATGGTCTTGCAGGCCTTCTCGTCGCTGCGGTCCAGGCAGTCGTTGATGCCGTCGCAGACGAACGTGGCAGGGACGCACTCGCCGTTGCTGCACTTGTACTCGGTGTGCGTGCACGCTCGCTGCGGTTTCTCCTTCTTGTTGTCCGACGGAATGGAGCGGTTGGCGCAGTCCTGCTCGTCAAAGCCGTCCAAGCAGTCAATTATGCCTGAGGGGAAGAAAAGGGGACTGATTTTTCGATTAAGGGGACTTGGAGGGCTGATGAGCGGCCAACAAGGAGATATTTCCAAGCTACAGACAGTTTTAAATACATAAAATTGAGTATGAGTGGAATTTTTCTCTGAAAGTAGGGGATATTTGTCTCTTAGAGCTTCCTGGAGCAAGAAAGCTACCTAGTTACTTTGTGATTCAGAAGGGCACCAATAGGGGCTTCCTCCAAGGCCGGTCTTTGCATGAGCGAAGCCAAATATTTAGGGACTTCACCAAAATTCAACTTCATCAAGAGCTGTTGACTGTTTTTTTTAAAGTTTTTGGTCACTCTCCAATCAGAAGGTTAAGGTATTTGACCGTCTAGATATTTTCTGGAATTTGAAAAGGTCTTCAAAAAAAATTACAGACTATCTCTAAAGCTAAAATTTCTACATAAAAAAAAGTTAGGCTTTGACATAACCACTCTAGTCAGAGATTTTATAACAGCTCTCATTGCTCGTTGCTAATGCAGCAATCAGAACGAGTCTGACCATTGAAAAAAAATTAAAAAAAGCTCTGGAATGAAAATTCCATTCCAGACAGAACAAAAGAATTTCCCAGTATCCACAAATGAAGTAATTAGAGCGCACTCACCATCGCATTTGTGCTTCTGGTTCACACAACCGTTCGGGTTGCAGAAGAACTCGTCCTCCCGGCACACCCCACTGCAGTCTGCCTCGTCGGAACCATCCAAGCAGTGGTCTTCTCCATCGCAAACATAATCAAAGCTAATGCAGTTCTTGTTATTACATTCGAACTCGTCGCATTTGCCGCACGTTTCTGGTTCATCTGAGTCATCATGCGGCCCACAATCGGCGTGTCTGTCACAGACCCAGGACTCGGGTATGCACTTTCGGGAATGCAGGCACTGGAACTGATTGGCGTTACACGTGCTATTGAGACAGTTGGCTGGATCTTCATCAGATTCGTCAACACAATTAACTTCGCCATTGCAGACAACAGTTCTGCGTGTGTGTGGACATGGAAGAGGAAGACAATAGAATGGGAAATTCTATTAAATCAATTTACCTTGGAATGCATCGATTGCCATCACATTGGAAATTGGTTTTTATATCACATTTTACGTCACATGGACCGCCCGCAGAGACTTGGTCTTCATCGGAGGCGTCGAGGCAGTCCGTGTCCCCGTCACAGACGTGCTTCTGGTCGATGCACTGATTGTTGATTTTGCACTTGAAGAAGTCTACGGGGGGTTGGGGAAATTTAATTAAGGCAGGCAGAACATGCAGATTATGCGGGAACAAAGGAAAACAGGCGCCACTTGAGCTCCGTTTTCCGACTTTAGAGTACTGTTTTCTTTAAGGTTGAATTCAGACGGAATGAGCTTTTAACACAAAGAGAATTCTAGGGCGTACTTGAGCGTATTTAACTTCATTAAATTTTATGCAGCTTCCTCTGCACAAGGAATTATTTCAAGAGTCTTAAGAGCCTTTGATTTAGGCCCATTAAAAACTTGGCTTTTAAAAATTTATTTGAATTTTAAAATCGGAAAGTTTTGACCTAGAAAATTGCCTTTAAAAAATTAAATTTTCCGTAAAAATAGCACATGACATATTTCTCGATATTTAACTAACTCATAAATTTTATTTTGTGGACCTGACAATTCAATATTCCTACTGCTTTAAGATCTTTAGATTTAAATTACTCATCTCACTCGATTTGACTCTACTCATATCATAAGTACGAAAAATAAAGGCCAACAAACAAAGCTCATAGAAGCCTCTCTGAATACTTTTAAAAGTTTTGATGGGAAAACCGTCAAAGTTCGATCAAAGAGAGCTCAGCAAAGCGGAAGAAAAAGCCATCATCGGCTCGACTTTGGTTCCCTTTGAGTCGGTTTCTGTCCGCAAAACTTCCCTGGTCACTACTCACCCTTCGGACAGGCCTTGATGTCCGTGTAGTTCGCGATGTGGATGCACTTTGTCCCGCTGGCATTGAGCTCGAAGCCGTCACCGCAGCTGCATTTGGCACCCTGGGGCGTGAAGAGACACAATCCGGGACACGTGTCGTTGCTGGAGCACACATTGACGTCGAGGCGAGCGCTCTGGTTGAACATTTTCATGTCGTACACGAGCGGCTTGTCCTCCGAGAGGGTGACAAAGTTGTCTGACGAGGGATCCGCGATTGCGTCCGACATCCTGATTTTCATAATGCCCCCACGCACGTTGTCGGTCCAGTAGATGAAGTCGTCGAAGTAAATCGAGGACATGGGGTAGAAGAGGTTGGGGGAGCCCTCGTAGATAAGCTGCCTATCGGTGCCGTCAAGGTTGATTCGCTCGATGCTCGGGATCACGGGGTCGCACCAGTACAGCCGGTTCTCGTTGAAGTCGATGGAGAGACTCGTGGGCCAGTGGAGGTGCTTTTAGGGAGGCGTTGACGAAAATCTCCCTGTTGACTGCCGTCCAGCCAGGCTCGCTCGATCAGACCCGTGGGCTGCAGGATGGAGGCCCACGTTGGACCAGTACATGTAGCCGTTGCGGTGGGTCCAGGGTGATGGACATGGGATGGAATGTCTGGGAGACCAGCTCCTTGCGGAATCGTGGTGTTGGCGAGCTTCAGGACGGACACGGTGTTGGAGTCGGAGTTGGTGTAGAAGAGGTTGTAGCCCATCCAGTCGAAGGCCAGGCCGCTCACGGTCTCCAGGCCGGACGCCAGGAGCTTGCGCCCCGACCCGTCAAAGTTCTGGCTCTCGAGACTGAAGGTGTTCCGGCCGCCCACGCTCGTGATTTCGTTGTTCCCGAAGTACAGAACTCGGTCCCGGACGTTGATGTCGAAGCTCACGGGCCAGCCGATGTTGGTGACGGGGACGATGGTCTGGTTCTCGGGCCCTCCCGTCTGCGGGGTGGCGTCCAGCGGGATGCCCTTGATCATGGGAGGGTTCTCCTTCGCGAAGATCAGGAACGACGACTCGCGGATCAGCACGCATCTCTGCCCCTTTGGTCGGTACCGGAGCTGCACTGGCACTGCGCGATGGCCACCTTGTTGCTGTACATCGGGATGCAGAGGTGCTGGCAGCCCCCGTTGTTCTCACGGCACGGGTGCGTCACGTCAGGCTGCTTCTGACGGTGGTAGACGTGCAGCGAGATGCCTCTCGTGACGCCTCCCTCTATGATTTTTGCGTCTGACGTGAACCTGTGGAGGAATTTTCGAAGTTTAGCGGTGGAAATTAGCACAGATAAGCTTGTCCGTCTGTCTGTTCGTCAGATACTCCAAAAGGGCAGTGGTTGAGGGCTTAAGAATTTTTGTAAGAGATTGAATTTGGTTTGAGAAGAGGAAAAAGGGGTTTGTTTCTCAAGAAAATTGTCAGAGACGTAACCAGACGGAGCTAAAGGGGGTTCAATGTTGAATGGGGAAAGTTTTAGTTCGAGAAAAGCTTACCTGTTGACTGCAATCACGCTCTGGTTCTTCCAAGACGCCAGGTAAATAGTATCCTCAAACACAGTAATGGAGTGCAGGCTCTGAGCGACGTTCATGAGGTCCGACTTCTTCTTCAGCGACCACCGATGCGTTCCGTCGTAGTTGACGCGCTCCACGTTGTCCATGTAGGTGTCGATCCAGTAGACATGCATCATGGCGAGGTCGAGAGTGACTCCGTGCGGGTAGACGATTTTGTCGGTCACAATGGAGGTGGCTCCCGAGCCATCCAGCCACGCCCGATCGAGGGAAGCCATCGAGTTGCCGGACTTGGTGAAGAAAAACGAAGCCCTTGGTGGGATCCAGTGCCATTCCTCGGGGCTTGCCGGTGTGGTTCTCGAGGATGATGGTGCAGTACTTCATCTCCGACGAGCACACGAAGATTATCTCCTTCTGGTCGTCGAGGAAATACCTGGGGATATTAAGAAGCATGGAATTAAAACTTTTAAAAAAACCTAGTTACACCCCTGACGATTTTTTTGGAAAACCCGAAATTTTAAAAGTATCACTGGATAACACTTTACAACAGGTTAAAATCTCAGGTCTCTAAGTCCTACCGTTTCAAAGCTTTTGCCACTCAGATGAATTGAGAAACAGATACAGACGGACATCTTACCAGTTTCCGGAGATCCAGTCCAGCGCGATCTGGTCCACGGTGTCCATGTTGGTGAACAGGTCCGGGTAGGGCATGCGACGCTTGGTCTTGGGGTTCTGGTAGTCGTGGCAGTTGAACTCCGTGGTGGCGTACTTGTTGATGCTCAGGATGCAGACACTCTGGTTGCGGTGCCACATCTCGAGCGTCACGGGGTTCTCCACCCCCATCACGATCTCGGAGCTCGCGATGGTGACGTTGCCCTCCTTGTCCGGCCCCGGTGGAATCGCTATCCTCCTCACATCCCGGATCGTGAGCAGCTCCAGCACCGGCTTGGTCCCCGCTGGCACGTCCATGGCCCGGCACTTGCCCTCCACCTTCGAGTACCCAGCGGCACAGTAGCACCTGAACGACCCCATCGTGTTCTGACACAGCTGGTCGCAGGCCCCGTCCACCGAGCACTCGTCAAAGTCAACGCACTTGGTGCCATTGGGCTGTTGACCTCGTCCGCAGTAGCACTTGGGCCCATCCGGCGTCAGCTTGCAGTTGTACGAGCAGCCCAGGTCGGCACAGGCGGTTGTCTCGTTGCTGCAGTTCACCTCGTCGTTGCCACAGTCGTCCCAGAAGCTGTCGCAGAACTTCTCGATGTCCAGGCACTTGCCGTTGCTGCAGACGGACTGGTTCGGGGGACACGATTTCTTGTTCTTGCCTGTGGGTTTTGAGACAGAAAACTAAGTAGAAGGACTTAAACCTTTTTTGAAGCTAAGAAGTTGGCCATTAAAAAAAAAACTCAAAAGATTTTTATGATCTTGGGTTTAAAAAATCAGAAATTCAATCTAGTTTTAGTAAAAAATAACTAGAGCCGAATTTCCCTTCCAAGAATTTTCCACGTATCCCAAAATTAAACAAAACTTTCTCAACGGATTTGAATCGGGTTCGAGTGGAACCAGGGTTCAATCACTTCAATGAAAAGACCTCTTAGCTACAAAATTTCCCAGAATTCAAACGAATATTTACAGTAAAAGCTGATATCAGCTTCTGAGAAAACAATATGGCAGTAATTTGATTGCTCCTTCACTCTCGGCAGCAGAGAAGCTTTTGAAAATTTTAATTGAAGAGGAATTACATATCTTGGAAGGGAAAGGAACTGCTACCTGCAGCGCATCAAAAGGAAAATATTTAAGCAGGCTCAGGTTTCACGTCACAGAGAAGACACAGACTTACAGGCATCAGAGTCCTCATCGGAGGCGTCCGTGAGCTTGTACTTGTCGGAGTACCCGCAGTCCACCTCGCCGTCGCACACCCACTTCTGGTTGATGCACTTGTGCGTCAGTTTGCAGTGGAACTGACCGTTCTCACATTTCCGCTTCACCACTGCATATGCATATAGAGGAGAGAGAGATACATCAGATGCGAGAGTACGGGGAAAGGGTGTGGAAATCGGTAATCGATATGCTGTATTAATTGTTGATACTTACGGCATGCGTTGGTTTCATCCGATCCGTCGCTGCAGTCTTCATGGGAATCGCATCGCCAGTGGAGAGGAATGCATTGACCGCTTAAGCACTGGAAGTGACTTGGAGGGCACGAAACTGAAAAACAAAACGGAGAAATGTCGAAATGAGATGTTTTGTTTCACAACACACTTCAGAGGAATTCTAAAATGCCTACTTAGCAACTGCTAATGAATCGTTTTATTGGTGCTTCAGAATGGGGAAAATTATAAACAAAGAAATTTCGAAAACGAGCTCGTTATTCATCTCTGATTCTCTGCCTATTGCTCGTCTGCTTGTTTCGGCAAAAAGGGAGGCCCGAGCAACACTTTGCATCTAAATCTTCTACGCAAAAACCCTCAGACACATATCCTAGACCAATCTTTGGAGAAGGTGAAACTTTAAGGGGTCTTCTGGCTTCAAAATTCTTTTAAAAACTACAGACTTTCCATTCTCGAGTTCGCCTGTTACTTTTAACATCTTAGAGATCTAAAGTGGATATTAAGCTCCCTAAATGACCATAATCAAAGACCTTAAGCGCCTCTAAAATCAGGAGTAGAGTCTATAGCCAGGGTTGCTGATCTTGCCAAGGGTTGATCCATAACACAACGGAGCTCTTTTGCCAAATGTGGACCCCTTAGGCAAAATCAAAGGGCCTTTTGTGAAAAAGGTTAAAAATCATCGTAGACTTCAAAAAATTGCTAAAAATTTTACGGATCAAAAATCGAAAGAAAATTCTCAAGAATCCATACTCCAACTCTTTTCAAGTCCAGCAAGTGGTAGACTTAATTTATCACTGCCGGAATTAGGCAATTAAATTTCAGAACTGTCAGAGATAGGAAAAGTCTAGTCTAGCAAATTTTTTTCTCCTTTCTCGGAGCAACACTAGGTTTTGTGTCTGAGACATATAATCGAATAACCAAATGGCTCTCAATGGCATTAACAGAAACCCCCATGTGCGGAAACGATTGAGAAATCATTTATGTATGCGGAGACCCGAAGCATGAGTTATGACTAGAATCAACAGAGAGACTGAGATATTAAATTGTTATGTTCGGAGCTGTGAGAATGATAAAGCCCACATGGGCGCAATGTCCCATATCTGCCTCGCGCGAACAATGGGAAATCACGTTCATTCAATTAATTATATATCATATCTGGCGTTCGCGTGGGCCAAATTTGTGAGTCGAGTCAATAAACCGCGTATGCTCGTATCTCAAAGTTTTGAGACCAGAAAACCAGGACCAGGCGTCAAAGCATCATGTTGCAGGCACGAAAGCGGGACGAAGTTGCTTCATTAAAACTTTGCGATTCATTTCCTGATTTCAAATTTCCCCATCCAAAGTTTGTTGATTACGGAGGCGAACTTGATACTTTGGAATTCAAGCATCAGTGCACGCAGGAGTATCAAATACCGAGGGTTCACTGAGCCTCGTTCATTGAAAAGTCGCTCATTCAGGCGTTCTCGAGACCCTTCCTGCGTTCGAACAAAACACGTGGACTACTTTTCATTAGCCTTGCCGCATTCAACACGCTTTTTGAATAGGTGCGCTCAAAAGGGAGTGATGCTCATTATCCATATCTATTTGCAGTGGCTCGTATTCCGTTTGGAATGTCACACACCCCGGGAAACGAGGAAAATGATTTCCCTCGCTCACACAAAAACAGTCGTATCGCGGTGCCATCAAAAGCTCAAACATGGGCGGGTTTTAGATTGAAAATGGGGCTCGTTTGGGGACACGAAAGTGACAGACGGGGACTCATCTCGACTTTTCGTGACTGACAGAAATCTCGGCGCGTGTCAGAAAGTGCCTCGGTGAGCTCGGGCGGGCTCTGGTGCAGAAAGAAACCACTTCCAAGTGTTTTCGCCGCGACGAGCGATGTTATCTCCCAAAGTGTAAACAAATGGGGAAATTCGTGAACTTCAATGTTGATCTAGGAGCACCCGAACGAGAGCAAGCAGACATATTATGAATCTCGACGTGCTATAAAATTTTTGTGCTAACGTCTATCAGTCTGGTCTGCCCTCTCGTCTGCACTCGTCTGTGCTTCAAAGCAAGAGAGCGAGCTCATAGACACAAAGAAGACGAGCTGCCTGACGATAACGATCGGCGAAAGATGTTATGTTTATGTAATTACTTCATCACTTATCCCACTCGGTTACTTTGTTTCGTCGTTTCCACAAAGCATTTAGAACCGGTTTAGGTGCTCTCAAAGGCACTGAAGTTTGTGCAATGAGCCCCTTAACTTTTAAATGAACCCATAAACTCTCACCTTTGCGGTGATTCAATTTATGGCGACGCTTTTCAAGCACGAGTTGAAGGAGCTCTTGGGTTCTGGCTTGTCTGTTTGTCTTCAATGTTTCAAGTACCTTAATTTTTTTATGGAAAATAAAGATCTTTTTCACCTTGTTGCCCAGAAATTTTTAAACAGGTCACAGAATACCGACATGTAATATTTTTCAAATATCAAGTTTTTGGGAAAAAGCCTCTCGAAGCTCAACAGAGGTCTCAGGGAGTTCTTTTAAGTTCCTTAAGAGTCCTCCAAAGAGTTCCTGTGGATTCTCTGAAGAGTCCTTGAGGAGTTAGGTCTTCGGAGAGAGGCTATTTAGTACTCCTTCAAAGGACTATTCTAAGTGGGACCTTCTAAGAAAAATTTATGAGGTTATTCAAGAGTTCTTTGAGAAGTGTATGAAGGCCTTTTTTAAAAGGTTATTTGAGAGGTCCCTAGGAGTCTCCCAGGAGTACTCCAAAAAGGTCCTCGATAGTATTCCTCCAAAGGGTTCTTTTGAAGCCCAACAGAGAACAAGGCTCCTGGGCTTTACCCAGCCTCTTCATATGCAAATTGGTGTCACCACTCAGCGGAGTACGAGACTATTTAACAATTCATAAACACTCTGAGCAATCAGTAAGCACTGTCACCGCGGATAATTGGCCGCTTTAAAATGTTTTCCAATAATCATTTGGCCTGTTATTAATTCACGAAAGCGCGCATGAGAATTTATTTATAGAGTTTAAACGCACTTTGCCCGCGCATTGACATAAAATGCACATTCGCATGTGGTTTAATCAACGTAATTCAAAACCCGGCAACCGGCTACCGCTTTGTTTGTTCGCGCCGCCCCGCATTCAGCTGTTTTTATTGCATTATCACAGCTCTTGATTACTTGCTCTGAGCAAGTTTAAGGTCAGTCTTACTTTTATTGTGGGTCGCGGTGATATACTCGCACTGCTTCTTGCCCCGCTTCCAACTCGCCTTTTATGGTCAACACACTGGCACACAGGCAGCATGTGTGTAAAAACAAACCCATTAACCTTAAATGGAAGTGACGTCATTTGCGTATAAATCGCTGGCGCCAATTACTGGTATGCTAATAACGAGAATATCTTCATATTATCTGCGATCAGGATACTTTGAGCTGGCCTGGGAGTTACGCAAGCTGCTTACCTGTCTGCCGTTGCAGGGCTGCTACGTGACGAGAAAACTTATGTTATTAGGCAGAACTCTTTCTTATTGGCAGTGCGGTCAGATACTGCGGTAATGAGCTGGAATGGGCCATTGGGAGTCGTTGAGTCTCTATGCTTAACGGTAATGTGTGGTGCAATTAAATGCACTTAGTTTACTGCAGATTCTAGAGCACAAGGAATTTTTTTCCTCACTTGAGGCGACTCCGAAGAGAGTTTCAAGAGCATGGGAAATTTATGTTTGCAATATAAAGCCAGAAAATCCCCCTATTCTCGTTCCGAAGGCTGACACTATTTTTAGATTTCCTTCAACATTCATCAGAAACGACTCTGAAGAGAGATGTATGAGCTTGGGAAGCCAGTAGAGCCATTAGAAGGAATTTTAGATATGCTAGAACTATTTTTAGACTTTCCTAAATTATTATCAAAGACGACTTTGAAGAATTTGGGAATTTCTTAAAGCCCTCTTGGAAGATTCAAATGGTCATTAGAGAGAATTTCAGATACCACTTAAGCTTTATTTCTTGTTTAGAAAGTTGGCACCATTATAAGACTTCCCCAAAAAATTATCAGAGGCCTAAAAAAGTGGGTCAAGAAATTCAAGAGCCCTCTAGGAAGCATCAGAAAAGGTTTTAAGGCAAGAAAACCCCTCCCTCGGACCACCTCTGACCCTTTTTTCCGCTCAATTCCCAGTCTTTCATCTCCGCCACGCTCTATTATTAGCAAATCGATTAGCCTGTCATGTCTAATTTGCATAAACTTGTATCCCCTCCACGGCAAATTATAGAACTTAATTAGATATGACAACCTAGACCCCAACTATCGCTTTCATTGTTGTGACTCGCCTCGATACACGACACTCGCGCCTTTCCATTGACCCCACGGAGCCAATTGTTCGCAAAAAAAATGCCGTCAAATTTCTTCTTCTCCTCTTTCTTTTTTCGCAGAACGACGGCCAGGGGAACGTGGAGCAGCTTGACTGCGACCGCGAGAACCAGACCACCCAAACAACGAGTTTCTTATCTTTTGGCGCATGGCAAAGTCGTTCGCTCACCCGGTCTCCCGAGAACACTGCGAGCTCTTGTGTGCATCAGCACGGAATCGACGCGAGTAATTCGCGTTTTTTCCCCCGCTTAATTGACCTTGACCGCGAAAACATTTGATAAATTGAGTGATGGCAACGCTCTCTCACAAAGATGTCTTTCATGTTGTACGCCTATCGATATTCCCGACGCAAAAACGTCGACTTATGTGCGAGCATGACTGGCACAAGAGTCTCGAGAGGCAGGCAGGCAGGCGCTTTCGTTGCCGACCTCAGTCTCCGAGAGCAGAGTTGAAGCAGCTTGCGAATTTGCGAAATTACTACGGAGAAACATAATGAAATGCACTTTTAAAACCATGTTAGCGAAGATTATGAGTAGGGCTGCCACGTTTACTGTCGTTTTGAGTACCGGGACGGTTTTTCAAGGGGGTTTAAATCCCATTCAAGCAAAGAGAAACTTTTTTGGGTACCAAAATCATAGTAGGGCTCATTTTCAAGTACCGGGAGAGCTCGTTCTTTAAGTACCGAGACCAATAAACGCCATTGAGAGTTTTTTCCCGGGCACCAAAATTTTTAAAAGAGAATTTTACGGTTCCTTTTTTGGATACCGGGACTTTTCTTTAGCTTTAAGGTGGCTATAAAAGTTTTTCTTGAATACTGGAATTTGAAATGTGATTGGAAGAAATGTCTAGGGCGCCTTTTAGGGACACGGGGAAATTTTTGTATATCCTACTTTAAGTACCGAGACTTTCTGAGGACAGTAAAAAAGGTACGGTACCAGGAAACGCTCAAAGTCATGAATTTTGGTCTGTAAAGCCCTAATTTAGCTAGGTATAAGCTCTTAAAAATGCAGCAGAGGAATCATGCGAAATTCCACCACTCCAGAGCTCCATTAGCCGAACTAGCTGCCGGGTTTTTGAGCCCTTTCATTGTTTCGAGTGGCTCTGAATTGAAAGTTTCCTCTGGCAAGAGAGTATGATGTCACCCTATGCAGGAACGGAAGCGCACTTGGATTCGAAATGGGACAAAGGATGGAAATGTTATTCATTATGGCTCTTAATTGCGTATTCTCCCGCTAATTATTCCATCAGAGCGACACTCAATGAGTGAATTACGCGGTTAAATTATTCGCGGTTATTGAATGAACCCACGGAACTGCCGAAAAAACAATTTGCGGCAACGGCCCGAAAAAATATTCCCCATTCAGCTGCAACATAACAGAAGTGACCTGATAAACTGCATATTTCAAAATAATGATCATTACTTCGCCCGTCTTCTTCTTCTGCCTGTCTCCCCTGATATGATACTTCTGTTATTGTCTGCGTCTGCCAGCATCGGTTCGTCCCGCGAGCGCCAGAGCCGGACCCCGGGGCACCTCCGACTCCGAGAACGCGAGATACGGGCCTCGGAAGCACCCGGATCTGGCTGGCTTTTTTATTGCATTTATTTCATTTTGTTTTCATGCTCCCGGTCTCCGCTTACAACATCGCCGGTTCGCGTTTACCCGTACATGTCTGCTCCAACTCGATAGAAGATTAAACCAGTTTGTGCCTCGACGATGTTGTTGTGCAAAAGCGCGCAAAGCAGACTTCTTCTAGACTTATATTTGATGTTGTTTTGTTTCACACAACAGCCTATAATTCGCTCCTTTGCTGGGCTTACAGCGTGTTTAGGAGCTGCCATTATCGTAACAACCTGTGCCAAGGGAATTTAAGCGTGTTTGCCGAGGCAACGAGCCGCTAACCTGTCCATCCGTCTTCCGTTCCGAGGCGAGGGTTCGAAGGGCCGAAGAATTTGACCAAAACTTGCGGCCGAGACCAAAGTCCGCAAGTACATGAAAAATCCATTACGTCCATGATTTTAACGACCTCTCACTACGCGCCGTTTATTGCCTAGAATTGAATTACAGCTCGGAATTCGTCCATCTATTATTCAAAACCCAACTTTGGCTCGCATTTCGGTACATTCACGGGAAAATAAAAGTCCGCCCACGCCCTCTGCCTCACGTTCTCCGAACGCGAAAGTGACTGTCTCTAGAACTGGCAAGAATGTCGCGAGAGTGGGTCGAGATCGAGTGTGAAAATAAGGGAAACGCAGCGACTTATTTTATTTATTGATAATAAAGTCGTGTCTTACTAGACCTTTACATAACTTTCCGGCATCTCATAGCCGGTCACACAAATAAATCAACATGACCGTGATGCTCTGTCATAATCACATCATAAAGGAGGCGATTGAATATTGTTTACAGGCCCCATAAAGTCACCCGGGGTCGTCCCGGAACGCAGGACAGTTGGGCCTCATCGTCGTCACGCGACTCTGCGGTGGCCCCCTCTCGAGTTAAATGAATCAGCTTAAGTGACTCCGTGACAATGTATGGCACTATTTATTCTGGAGACTGAAAGTGAAATTGGAGGCGTTGCGATGTGAGAGGAGAAGAAAGACGTGGAGAGCTCATTCAGAGTGCATTTCTACATTCACGCTGCGCGAACGTGGCTAAACTCATTTCACACTGACCCGGCTTGAACTTTGAATAATTCACATTTCATCCGACGTGTGACTCGTCTACTCGGATGTTCGGCCAGGCGGCGTTCTGGCTCGCAACTCCCCCGGATTGACGACTTTTGTTCGAAATTTTTATCTCTGTCTGGCTAGTCAGGCTTGCAATTGGGGAATAGGGGTGCCTGCTTGGCATGACCCGGGAACAAACCTGTCCTAGTTTATCAGCCAAACACTCTGAAAATTTTCTAACCCCTTTAACAATGACCTCAGACCTTCTAGCCTAGCCTTATTCTTCAAATTTCGAATTTAAATATTGTTAAGCCCATCAAGAGCTGACTTAAATCCTCACATCCTGAACTTAGACCCCGAAGCCTATAAAATTTTCACCTCAAAAATTCTAGCCTCTGAAGTTTTCGCAACCCATGAAAATCAAGCCCAAAACTCCAAAATCAATCAACCGATAACTCATTGAACTTTCGGGCAAAATCACAGGAAACGGGGAACGCTACCCAGCTCCGACCTGTGCCAAGGTATCGCGGTGCCTCATCGATATTCATGTTTGGTTTTCGCGGCGCGTGGAGTCGAGTACGTCCGCAGAGCAAATAAAAATTTGGCAGCACACGAAAGTCCCAAAGACACACTTCATTTGAATAAACAAAGTCACGCATCATGTGAGCTATTTAAAGTGTTTTATAGAGATTCTTATCTATTGTATTTTGTGAGTGATGAAATCCAACACCTGCTCGACACGGAACTAAATTCCTCCTCTCGTTCTTCGGGGCCCGGCACGGCGACATGACACAAGACGTCGGAAGCGCACAGACACGCACTTTCTGACTATTCCACATCATTATCATGCTAATACGATGGCTTTAGAGCCCGCTGGAATGTAACTCTGGATGCCGATGACGATGCCGTTCGAATTTGAATAATCGAACAAAAGTGAGAAGAGAGTGACCAAATTAAGCGATCAAGTAAGCTATTTTACGGCGGGCCGCTGAGCATCATCTGCTTTTTATCTCTCGAATACCTCATCGATTTATTGACTCGCGGGCCTTACCTGTTTCCAGCACAACAATCCGCTTTTTGCGCTTATCTCACGGGTCTTCCGTCTGTTGCTCCACCCGGAAAAAAGCATAGTCTTTTTTGAAACATTTTAAAGGCGATTTTTTATTTCTTGGCACCATCTTGAGTGCGTCATAGGAGAATGCAAACACCGTAATTTCGGCATCAACACACGCGGAATTTTATTGTAAACTCAAACATGCTGCAAAATTGCAATCAGAGGTGGAAGAATAAATAAACGCCTCCGAGTTTACTCTCCGGGAGGAACCTCCGTCACATACGAATTGAGGAATCCGAGAAATTCGCACGACATGTACTCCGGAGCGGCCATAAATCAGTCCGAAACCTGCCCCAAATTACTTCTACGTGAGAGATGTGGGCCACTTTGGAGCTCGGTCACAAACCCTCGGTCGCATGAATTTTTCATCCTCAGCATATTTTGCATATTTTGTCGGCAAAAAAGCGCAAGTAAAAAAAAAGCATATGTTTTTGTTGTTAAAACCCGGGTCATAAAAAATTTGCCGAGCAAATAACGCACAAAAGATGTCACAATACCGCTTCAAGTCCGCACAGCTCGTCGTCGTAGAGGGTATACGTAATTTGCAATTTATTGTACTAAAAATACCTCTCGGCCAATTTCGAGCAGCAAGGCAGAGCGGGGCACAACATCTCATTAAGCTAGATTTCTACAATAGCTTAATTCTGTTCCAAGCAATCATCGTTTCAATCAAAGAAATTCGTCATTTGCTCAATCAGTGACAAAGCAGGTATTGTGCGCTCTCGAGACCCATTGTTGAGTGCTAGCTGGCTTTTGCTGCTGCGCTTACTTTCGGCAGTCAAAGTGCAACGTTTTAATTGCTGTTCTGCCTCACTTTTCGCTGCTGTGTGACATTCCATTAAAGCTAGAGCTCACGTATTCTCTGAACGGTCCCTTTGCCATGCTTGTCGTTTAATAGGAGAATGGTATATGGCCTGGTAAATCACTCTCGGAACATGCATTAGCTTGAGGACTATAGGGCTTGCAAGCTCACTGACCAGAACGTTTCATTCCCGGGACTTGACATTTTTTTCGACATTTAATTTTTTCCGGGACTTTGAATTTTGGGAACCCTAGAAAAGAGCCTGACGACTGTTCACTTCTTTACTGACTTCAAAATATTTGTTTCGGGATTTCGAAACCCTAGACAAAATAAATCAGGCGAAAATTCTTAAGAGAAGTCCATTTCCGGGACCTAAAATTCTAAGGAGTCTTCCAAACCCTAGAAAAAAGCCTGCCATAAGTCCGTCTTTGTCACACAGACTCACTCCAAAGTGGAACAAGGGTCATTAAGCATTTTATGATTTTATTCATCTCTACTCAACGACTTCATTAACATCATTTTAATTGACTCAGTAACGTCCTTGTACTCCCTCCCATCTATCCTCCATCCAGGCTCCAATTCGCCGAACAAGCGTACAGCAACATTAGCACTTCGCGTAGCCATAAATTAACCCATTAAGCCCGCACGAGACCGAAACTGGGCTTAAATGTGCCTCAAAGTGGGCGAGAGAGACGACAATTATCTGCATAGGTTCACAATCGTTACACTTTACGGACATCCAAATTGACTCACACTCCAGCCCCCACTGCGAGAGTCGAGCTCGGGAACGGAACGACGAGCCGGCGAGCTTCCTACACTCATCAACAGGTCGTTCACCTCTCCATCGTTTTAGAAGACTCAGTTTCTCATTAAACTTCCTTGTTAAGCGCTTCCTGAACTTGTCGCATGCTTCTAAATGCCGGGCTGCAGAATTCTAGTGTTCGGCAAATATACGCGGCTCTGTGTCCCATGGGATTATTTATTCAACATTCGTTTATTACGTATACGGCACCAGACTATACCGTATGAATAAATATGGGCACGAAGAAGAAGATACGGATCTACCCTGGGGTCAGAGAGTTCCTCCCCTGCATCAGATAGGGCTCGAAATAGCGCCGGCTATCTATCTTTGTAAGGGAGGTCAGAATTGGGTCTTGGGGTCAGCCATAAATAGGTTTGGGACCTTGTTTGTTTTGTTCAAAGAAGTCTTGCTTTATTTTTAGAAAAGAAGCCATGTTTTTAACTTTTTAGATGAAATTCGTGTTTTGGCATTGGAACTTAAACTGGTCGCCATCTTGGATTGGAAAATTTTTAAGGGTAAAATTAAAGGGAAAAATGGCATGTTAGAAGTTTCCATCTCATTTAAAAACCAGAAAATGATTAAAAGAGACAATTTTTAAGTTTGGCCGCCATATTAATTTTTGACTCTCTTTTTCTCACTTTTAGAATTTTTTTAGAACAAATTTTCATCTTTAAATATTAGAGAAATTATAAATAATAGGTTTTAATAACGAAAATTTTCCAATTTTCGTGAAAATCGTCCTCAAAATGTAGGTCACCAAAACGGTACAGAAACCTCCCCACCAGAGGGTGAACCGAGAATTCCCAACGTGACAAAGCAACTGGAGTAACTTACCGTTCTCGTGGAAAAGCCGGAAAATTTTAGTATCATCCAGATGCGATTTGTGCGGTCCCCCGGTGCTTCCCTGCGACTCCACCGAGCCGCCCGTGCTCGTTTCCATGGCAATCACTCCACTGCCTGTTATCATTATTGACAACGAAAATATGGTTGCGCACACCAGCACAAGGTGGTTGCCCTGAATCATTTTTATTTTCATTCTTGTTCTCTTCACGGACCACATTTATCACGAATTTTTTGTCTCTTCACTTTACTCACTTTTTTCCGTCATTCTACTCAACATGGTATTGATAACCAGAAATGCTCGTATTAATTGCCCTTTCTTTGCAGCTCTTCCTCATTTTCCTCGCATTTCACTCCCACTCTTCCCTTTCACCAATCTCCTGCAACCTTTTTCTTGCCCCCCTTTTCACTTTTATCTCAGATTTACTCTCAATTCTGGCGATAATGCAGCATCACTCATGTAGCTGTGTAGTAAACTTACATAATTTCACCTTTTCTGAATGATTACTGGAATCTTCTTCACTCTAGCTCCTCTCACGAGGCGCCTTTTGGCCCAAACAGATTAATCACTTGCAATTTGTTGACCTTTGAGTAATATTTTTTGCTTATCTCCACTTTTTGTTGCCAGACTGAAAATTTACAAATTTACTTTGAGAACAGCGAAACGCGGTCTTGCTACGACGAAAGCCAGAACTCGAATAACAAAGATGCAAAAGGTAAGCTGTAATTGCGTCCGATCTGCGCTAGAACGAACCCCCTCAGGACTGCTTCCCGCCTCCGAAATGGCCCGTTTTGAATGAAACAACTAGCGGTTTTCCTTACATTCCCTGACTTTGAACATTTTCTACGAGACTTTATTGATTTAAAGGAAAAACTCTCAAAAATAGTCGAGAAAATTGGGAAAAACGGCGCGTCGTTAATCGTTAACAAGAATTTCAGCTATCAGCTGTTCGGTCTGGCGCCGAAGAGGACTTTTTACCGATTCACGAGTTTTCTCAAATTTGACTGAAAATAGCCTTGAAACTTTCAGTTTTTGTTAAATTTAATTTTTTAAGCTAAAATTTCTCCTTAAATAATTCCAAAAAGTTTAAAATCGAAGAAGCAAACTAGGTTTCCATTTTCAAAGCGTTTCAAACGGCACAAATTCAAACCGACCGAAATGAGCAACCTGAGGAACCGCTTCAGAAGCGCTTCTCTTCACCAAAACATTCAAACCTCCGATCCGAGAAAAATTGTATCGTATTTGTGTCGCGATTTGAGGAGCTTTCGGTGCGTAATAATCTCCAAGAACCCTCCCAATTCGAATCTAAATTCTCAAGCGTCATCATTATCCCAAAAAGATTCAAAACGGAGGAAAAACAAGCGAAATAAAAGATTATATAATTGAGGTTTCTTCGGCAGGAATGGGAGGCGGACATCACCATCATCACGAAGTGAAGGTTCCGGACTGGAAGAGCTACAAAATTGAGGATGCCCCGGAGCTGATGCAGGTGAAACAGGCTCTCGAGCGACAGGGTCTCAAGGATCCGTGGCTGAGGTGAGTCCAGGTGGGCTATTTTCGGGAAAAACTGTAATGAGACCCGTTTTCAGGAACGAAGTCTGGCGGTACAATGCACAGTGGGGCACCCGACGACAGCGCATCATGAAGACCCTGTTCCGAGGATTCCCGATTGGCTTTGCTGCCTTCGTGGCCACCATCGGGCTTGAGTACGCCCTCGATATTCCCTGGCAAGCTAGCCGTCCTGGACACGAGCACCACGGACACCACTAAGCTCTGGTCAAACCTTTATTTCGTTGAAATTATAGATAATGGAAAAGCTAGTGAGTCTTTTGGGGCTGAAACTCTTTTCTGGAGGGCTTGATTTGAGAGTTTTCTCCTCTTTTCGGCCCAAAAAGGATCGATTTTTTTAAAATTTTCCAGCCCAAGAAAACTTTTCCGAGTTAAAAATCTCCAAAAACAAAAAATTAGCAAGCTCGTGAAAAGTAAGGAATTTTTTATTAGTTTTCTGAAAAACGAGCAGCCTAAGTTCGAGGCTTGAGCTCCTCGAAGCACGGCCGCAGACAGATCACGGGCTTCTTCTGGGGGTTGTAGAACTCGTGTCCCTTCGACCAGTCGTAGCCGATGGCGTAGGCGAAGATCTGGCCGTTGGCGTTGAAGCAGCACTTCGTGATCGACTGGTCCTTCGTATCGGACGACTTCAACTTGGTGCGAGCGTCCTTGTCCCAGAAGCTGAAGGAGCCGTCGGATCCGACGGTCGCAAGCGTGCCGTAGACCGGGTGGAAGGCGATGTCGTTGACGGCGTAGATGTCCTGGTAGCCCGTGGTCGTGTTCACGCGATGGCACTTGAACGTAAAGTTGTCCTTGGGGCTGGAAGGGTTCACGTACTGGATGGCCACTCGTCCCTCAATGCTCCCAAGAGCGAATCCCGTGGGCTGCTTGTTCTTGTCCTTGAACACCGTCACGCACCGATGCTGGTACTTGAGAGGGCTCTCCATCTGCCGGTGCTGCTGAGGCCCCTTCTCGAGCGAGTACACGATGACGTGACGCCCAGCGGTGCCCACGACGGCCATGGGGTAGTCGACGTCAGCGCAGTAGCATCTCTCGGGCAACTGGAGGGTCATCATGGGGGCCTGGAATTACATTTTTGCTGCTTGAAAAATTTTCCTGACTCCTTATGTTTTTGGATCTCACCTGAGAGCGCGTGTCCCAGAACTTGAGGGTCTTGTCCCAGGAGCCGGTCATGAGGCAGGAGTAGCTCGTTCCCTTGATCCAGTGGCACGTCTTGACGGGAGCCTCGTGCTGCGCCACCTGCACGAGCTGATCCGAACCCAGGTCCCAGCACTTGACCTGCTTGTCCGTGGACGCAATGAAGACCTTGTTGCCCTCATCGGACCAGCAGACGTCCATGACGGGACACCCCATGTTCTTCATCGATTTGGGGATCGTCTTGCCGGTCTGCTCGACCTCCCAGCACCGCACGCTAAAGTCCCAGGAGCCCGAGATGAGGTAGTTCTGCTGAAGAGAGCCGGGGCTGAACTCCATGGAGGAGATGGAGTCGTCGGGGGGCGAGGTGACTTCGAAGTCTTTGCCCACCGTGGCTGTGGTGGTCGTCCCGAAGGCGTTTGCGGCTCCGTACTGCGGGCCCAGCATTTTCAGCGCTGCGGAGGTAAACAAGGCGGGAAAAGTTTATATTTGCTAGCTCTTGGACTCAACCTCGGGGTTTTTCGGGTACTCACAGTTGTGTTGGACTGGTTTGAACTGGAGAAGGCGTCAGGAGAGGCTGTTTTAGCTATGAAAACACGGAAAAGTCGCGCTTGAACTGAAAACGATTGGTTTTTACTGAAGGCAACGCGTAACCGTAGTGTGGTGCTCCTTTCGTTCGGAGTAAAGACGGTTCGTTTGAATTTTTGGCGGTTTTATTTTCTTCCTGGAGTTTTTCCTAGCAGAAGGTGAGCTGAAGGGAGATTTTCGAATTATTTTTGAAAATTTATGGCTGGAAAACTGATGTGGAATTTTTAGTGCATTTTCAGCATTTTGCAAAAAATGCACTAGGTATTGTGGCCGCTTTGCCGTCTGTCTGTCTGTCTGAAATTTTATAACTCAAGAACCAGAAGAGCTAGAGAGCTGCGGTTTTTTGCATCGTGTAGGACCTGGTCTGTAGAGGTTCAAGCTAACAATTTTAGACCCCTACCCCCTCTTGGGGCGGGATGGGGGGTGTTTAACTTTTGTATGAAAACTCCTTATATAACATCCGATTGGGCTGAAATTTTAGTATGTTGTAGTCTGTGTCAAATCTAGCAAATCATAGTACCACATGTATCCCCTATCATGTACAGGGAAGGAGCTAGGGGCCCTTAAAGTTTGGTCCCTCGAAATCTTTGGAAATGCACCCTCAAGCTTAATCTCCGATTTTGCTTTTTATATATTTTTTTAAAGACTTATTATTTATTTCTGATTCCAGCTTAATTTTAGACCTAACTTCCTCTATAATTTTTCTCAAAGTTTGATAAATTAAAAGTCTTCAATAAAATAGTTTTGTAACAAATTCATGAAACTCTCTACTTTCGATCCAAAATACTCAATTATGGCTCTCATATAATTTGATGCAACTGGAACCCGAGCACAAAGGATGTCACTGGAAATAGTTTATTAGGATGAGAGACAAAAGTTTTCGCATAAACTAAATTATTATACCCGGAATAGCCGGCCGGCAAGAGTGGTAATATAGCTCCCACTTGAGGCTATTTGTGTGGGAGTGGAGGCAGTTTAAAACTATATGACACACAAAAAGGACTCGAATGAGGTGCAGGTATTCTGATTTATTGGCTCGAATTGGTACGCTGCAGAAGGGAATGTTTATATCTGGATTTTACGACGGAATAAATCCTGAGAAATTCAATCAGTTTGTGGAACGTGACGATAAGAACTAGCTAAATCCGGCCAAGAGTGTCTCAGAGTCGGGAGGATGAAGAACGGGACGATTTGTTGGAAGCCAAGAGAGTATCC
Source organism: Forcipomyia taiwana (assembly GCA_963930915.1). NCBI lineage: Eukaryota > Metazoa > Arthropoda > Insecta > Diptera > Ceratopogonidae > Forcipomyia > Forcipomyia taiwana. Next base: position 391,834 of record CAWVOI010000021.1, read on the forward strand.
TGGGAAAAGGGTAGGAAATCATAACCATGAAAGTTGTGTGAATAGCGAATTGTGTCACTGAGAAGGAGTCTTACACTCACACGCTGGGGGCGAGAAAATTTTGTCATCCTCCATTGGAATAATATGGGAAATTTTAATATCCTCCAGCTCCTGCTCTGCTTTTTAACCCTCGTCTCCATCGCATATATCCTCTCTAGTGACTGCCGAGTACCGAGTAGTGGTTCAATGCTGCTCCAGCTCTCAAACGGGCGTAAAGAGGATATAATAAACTGCTTATTCAATTACCGCGCCTCAATACCTTCATCATTCGCCGCTAAAACGCTTTCCAACGGAGACGAGGCGACAAGATTGAAGAACAATGTGATTTTCCTCGTTAGCGGAGCCGTGAGTGAAAACTTTCGAGAGGCTAGATTAAACATTAATTCGCCGATAATAATTACTTCGAGCGTGAAATGGGGTTTTGCGTGTTAAGTTCAAGGACTTGAACAATGGAGTTTCTCGTCATTTCGAGTCTTTTGAGCCTCAGGACTTGCGATTTTTGGGCTCGTGACAAGAGATTGATCTTTGCTCTTTAAAGTACCAGGACGGTTTTGGACTGAGGAGATTTTAGAGCTTCCAGGGAGTGCCAGAAAATAGTGGTTTTGGGGCTTCTAGAAAAGGATAAAATTTTCTTGACTTCAGAAAACAGGGAAAAAATTTTTTTGAAGGCTTTTTGACTTCTTCAGACCTCCTCTTAGAGCTCCAGGACCTCTAAAAAAATTCAGTTTCTTAATGAAAAATTCCGGAAAGAGAGTTTTCCGAGTTAAAAGGCATTTAAAAAATTAAGTTCATATTTATTTCGACCCTCTTGAGCTAAAAGACTTCACAGAGGAGGTCGATTTGACAGAAGTGGTCGATTTGATGCTCCTGACAGAAGATTTGGAGGGCTTTTGAGGCAATTCCAAGGACTTCACCTCGATGAGACTCGCCAGAGGCGTTTCAGACGCCTTTTTCTCCGGACTCTTGAGCTTCTGCCTGGTTTTGTGACCCCTGAAAATGTTCTGGACGACCAGAGCTGCCTCCCGAACCTCCGGCTGCTCGGTCTCGACCTTCTCGACGACCACGTCCAGGTCCTCGCGAGTCTTGTGGCCCCGGTAGATGCTCTGGATAATCAAGGCAGCCTCGTCCGTGTCACGTGCTAGCTCAGCACGCGTCCGGTGACCTCGATAAGCCGATTGGATAGCAACAGCGGCCCGATTCTGCTGCTCTCGAGCCGCTTTTCGGACGCAGTAACCGCGATAAGCCGCTTGCAGGCACGTGGCAGCTCTGTCCATCTCCTGCTGCGTCGGCCGCGCCTGCGAGTAAATGTGGAGGCTGTTCTCGATGGCCCCCGTCCACCCCGTGACCCCTTTGTGCCGATAGATGTACTTCTCGTAAGCCTCCCTAACGATCTTGACCGCCTTCGACGCCTCGTCCGCCGTCAGTCCGCACTCGGCCATCAGTCTGTGCATTAAGCGATTCCCATTGAAACGTGCATCGTCGTCACAACGTGCCTTCACTTGACCGACACTCTCTCGCAAGTGTCTCTGGAACACTTGGGAGACGTGCCTGGCTTTGGAGGATGGCAAGTCCGTCGTTTTGCAGAAGAGGGCCACGTCAGTAGCGTACCCCAGGACGTCGTCGAGCGTGGCTTCGGCGATCCTCGTGTGCTCTCGCGTCAGCAGCATGGCGTTCAAGTAGTCGGCGATGAACGAGAGGACGTTCTGCGGCTGGCTCCTCAGCACCTCCCGGGACACATCTGCCAGCAATTCCCTCAGCCCATTAGGCTGCGGAATGACGTGTCCGGGACACTTTTGCTTGTGCAGGAGGTAATTCATGGGCACTCGACTGGCACTAAATTCGTAACTTGCTCCGGTCTAATTGTTAATCTTCGCTCCCCGGAGTCCCCGTGGACGGACCAAGTTCGGGCTCCTAAGAGGCTTTCCTTTTTCCCGCTGTTATTGCTGGAAGCTGCTTTGCATTTGAATCGAATTAATTTGCTGCTCTTTTATTGCAGAGTGCCGTGATTCCTAAGAAAAACTCTCGACGACTTAATTGCAATGCTGGCGCCTCTCGTGCTGGTGGAAACTTTTGAAGAGGCGAAGTTTGATTCAATTTTAAACGTTTGCAAACCGCCTGTCAGCTTTCAAAGAGCGGCAACGAAGCGAGGGAAAATCTCGTTGCTGGCCGGCGATTCAATTAGGGAACCAGTCGTTTTGTGCAGGAGAGCTTGGTGCAACTATACTGCTCGCATCGAATAATTTCTTCATTTCCTTTGTAGCAAAGTGTTTTTGCTGCAGTCTTTGACGTGTGGGGGCCCGAAGTGCGTCAAAGGCGGTCGCATAAATACATAAGGGGCATAGATTATGGAGATTCCGATGGCCAGAGTAAATTTCATTCAAAACTCACCACAGCCTGGAGGGGAGGCTGGAAGGCGTGGAAGCGGGACAGAGGCATGCGCAGGACATCACAGGCTGTCTCTGTCTGGGAGCGAGGGGAGGCTTTTCATTCATGAAGAGGATCCAGAACAAACGAGTTCAAGTTCAACATGTGACAGCTAAAAAGGTCGGCTAACAATAACAAACATATGCACTTGGGGATTGGGCTCGAATTTACGGTTATGGCCGTCCTAAACATGTAAAATTAGGGTTATTGTGGTAATCGTGCAGACATCGGGCCGTGAAGGAATTTGTAATCGGCAGCTCGGGTCCGGAAGTTCCAATAAATATGAAATTGAGCGGCTTCTTAAAAATTCATCGTCCTGAATATCCTTTGTTGGCGCTTTCTCTGAGCCTGGTCAGGGAAGTGAAAAGGAAGCCATGTCTATTGAACCCGATAATAATAGACTGTTGCAAGGACGGGGGAAAGCGGAAGGCCAGCACACCTGGGTGAGATAATTGGTATATTTTTTCACTGCTTTTACATTCAATCGGAAAGGAATTTTGCCTCTTTTGCTGACACACGGACAAGACATTTTCGATAGGAAAAAAACGTAAACGAACATTTAGAGCCGAATGGACTCACAGACGGAAAAAAATTGGAGTCATGAAAAAATTTTAAATAATCAGGAAAAAAATTTTAGGGATCAATGAAGACTTTGTTTAGCTTTCCCAATTTAATTAAATTATCCAAAGGCTATACCAAGACTATTTTATCGAAACAGACTGACAGACAGACACAAAAATTTTTTGGAAGGTGTCAAAGGACCTGAAAGCCAGAGAAAATTTTTGACAGCAGAAAGAAAAGCTCTGGTAGCATTATTTCCATTGAAAACGGACTGACAGACGGACAAAAATGAGCAACAATACCCAATGACATGAAGTCTGTCGACCAAAAAATAAGCAATCTTGGCCCCAATCAGTCCACTTTTCGTGAAACAAACATACAGACGGACACAAACATTTCCGCATGGGCGTCAACTATGCAAACACTGCACCTTGCCCTGATTCCGCTCCCAAGACCTCTCGGATTGCGCAAGTCTCCGTGTCCGTGGCAACTGAAGTCAACAACATGAGCATTTTAGTTTGTAACTCCGTCTCGCAGGATAATTTTAGACACACTTCTGGCCGACGATGAGGGCATTCGAGCAATAAAAGTTGGTCCAAGTTTCGCTCGAGTGGAAAAGTTTTCTCCCATAGACGTGATTAATTAGGATAAGAGAGTGCGAACTAGCGCCATGGGACTCTTCGACAAGCTCGTAAAGGCACTGGGGATGAAGAAGGTGCAGGTGAACATCCTGGTGGTGGGACTGAACAACGCGGGCAAGTCGACGATCGTGAGCCACTTCAAGAACCCCGAGGTCACCAGCATGATCACGGTGCCCACCATCGGGTTTTCCATCGAGCAATTCGAGAGTAAGCGACGCTGACTCCGACAATGGGCTCCGCCTAACACCTTCCCGTTTTCTCCCGCAGATCAGGGAGTCTTCTTCACTGCCTTCGACATGTCGGGCGGCGTGCGGTACCGGAATCTGTGGGAACATCACTTCAAACATTGTCAAGGAGTCGTTTTTGTCATCGACTCGAGCGATAAAATGCGATTAGGTAATCCATTTTACTGTCAATTTCTCCTCGCTTTCGCCTCCCCCGATTGTGTCGCTCGGTACTCAACCCCAATCCATTTTATTTACAGTTGTCGTTAAGGATGAACTCGAGCTGCTTCTTACGCATCCCGATTTCAAGGAGCGACACATACCGATACTCTTTTTCGCCAACAAAATGGATATGCCGGAGGCTCTCTCGTCCGTAAAAATCGCAGCAGGTGCGAGCAATTTTCCCATCATTTGTTCATCCATTATTCATTGAGCGTCTCTTGGGCTCCAGTGTGTATTCAATACACCTGAGCCTACTCAGACCCGGAGTGCAATTTGATTTCCTCTAATTATTTATATGGCGACAACGACGAGTGACGGGTTATCGATTGGGACCTGAAGTGATTGCTGATGTGCTCGTCTCTGTTTACTTTTGGCAGAAAGCGTCTTTCTGCGCTTTCCAATCAACTTGAGAGGAAAGTGAAAGTCTGGTGTGGGAGTCGGGGGAGAAGGGTTTATTGGGGCTTAGTTCCGTTTTCCTTATTTGATTAGATGGCTCGATTTGTTCCCAACTGAGCCGCTTGTCTTGTTGAAGCTTACCCACAGAGACGGGAAACTAGAGGAAAAATTTTACCGTTTTTTGAAAAGAAATTTTTTGAACTGAAACTTACATTTTTTGGGAGCTCAAAAGATTCTCAAAGTTGACCTGTTCCTTCAGTTATTTCATTGAGATCCACCCATTCAAAGTAAACCTGAAGTCTTGACTCTTTTAGTCGAAATCCATGAAAAAGTAAAGGCTTGAGGTGCTCTGGTGCTGGCTGGACCAACCAAGCTAGAATTTTTCTATCATTTCTAGAATTTTGATGCATCACAAATGGGTTATTTAAAATTTTAACAAGCAATAATAATTTTTTAAAATGTCAGTAAACTTTCTGAAACAAAAAAAAATTTAGCCTTCAATGAAATTGAAAGTTCCAACACGTAAAAAAATTTTTCTCAGACCAAGAATGCCCTTTTTTGATTCCAACCACTCAAAGAGAAAACAAAAGTAGGGTCAATGAACTTACCTTTTAATTCTCCGAAAGGTCTGGGAATGGACAAGATAGACAACAAGCCGTGGCACATCAGCTCGTCCAACGCACTCACGGGCGAGGGTCTCCAGGAGGGCGTGTCCTGGCTCGTGCAGCAGATCAAGGAGTGCATGGCCACGAACTCCAACAAGGAGGTCATGAAGATGCGGAAGGAGGAGAGCGAGGAGTTCTAGACGGTCGGCGGCGCCGGCGAGGAAAAGACACAAGTATTACTAAAACATACGTATATTTTTGCTAATGTTTTCTTTCATCGTCAATCCGTGTAACAAAATATATATTAGGTTCTATAAAAGGTTTATGATTTGCTGCAGTAAAAATAAATATAAAAGTAAAATAAAGTAAAAGTTAATAGTTTCATCATCTCTAAACTGGCTCAGCATTGTTCACTACTCGCTATACATGTCTAAGAGCTACAATTTGTATAAAATTTGTGTATAAACTGGCTTTTATCAGGTTGTCTGTTTTGATTCCTGGCCTCACATTAATGGGCACTTACTTACTCGGCTAGCATAAATAAAACACTTTTGTCGGGGAGAGGGAGACGGAATACATGTGAGGGAGGTGGATGTATGGCTCGTACGTACTTTGATCACTTGAAAGAGTAATTGATTTTTAGAACGTGTCGTTAATTACGTATGCCGTTGTTAAGCACCGTTCAAGGACTCGGCTACACGAGAGAGCGTAGGGCGGGCTGGACAGCATTATTTTAATTAACGCAGTATGCAAAGAAGCAGATTAGCATGCAAGTAGGCTCCCATAGAAGCGGGTCCTTCGGAGAACGAGAATGGGAGCTAGAAGGTGGGGGTCACGAGGGACCTTTTAAGTACTGAGAACTGGTCTGGCTGGCAATTTGAAGGTCCCTTAAGGTGTTTACTGGCAAGTGGATTTAAGTACTTAATTTTTGGAGACTGGGCAATTTTAGAGGGACGAACCTCACAAACATGAAGCCTTTGAAGTACTGAGAAGGCTCAAGCTTGGGTTCTTGGGTCTAAAAAAATTTTTAGCAAGGCTCAAGGCAATACAATTAGGGCTAGAGAGCTGGAAAGAAGCCTAAATACTTGCCAGAAAAAGATTAAGACTTTTCCTGACCGAAAATCCTGCTTGTAGGCCTTTCATTTTATTTACAAAAATTTTGGGGGCTTTAAAGAAGAACCAATAGACTCCAAATCTTAGGCTAATTTAAATGAGAGGGTGACCTAGCTCGGGCGCAGGCGTGCATTATGCAACAACAGCTTAAACTTATTCATATTGTTGTCGAGAATAAATTAAGGTGAACGAAGTACGAAGTAAAGTGTAACAAATAAGTAAGATAAATTGTCTTTGTGCTATAATTGCGCGTCCTTGGGGAGTGAATTAATTTCGTTCTCAAAAAATTTCCTAAAGTTGTCAAGGCGCTCACAAGTCACAGCTACAGCTTGTAATAAGGTACATTTGTATCGATCACTCTTGCATATAAATATAATATATTTTAAGTACACTGGCAAGTCGGTTTTGTAATTTAGTTATTTTCTGTCAATAGTTCATATTAGTAATTTATTATGCTTTATGGGTTCGCTGGCGCGCCACAAGCGCATTAACAAGTTGTCTCCTAATTGCGAATTTATTATAGAAACACTCGGCTTCCCTCGCAGTGGCGTAGACCGTAGTAGGGGTTCACTTTGATCCTTGTTGCACTTCTCTGATATTTTTTAGCCAGTCTGAATCTCAATAAGACTGACTCTAGACTGTTGGAAGGCGCATTAAAGCTGTTTAAGGTTCCTTTATAATACAAAACTACTCCTTCAGAGTAAAAAAGGCGGCTCCAGGAGCCAAAATATGAGCCCTAGAATGGAAATAAGCGCCCTCAGTGAATAAAAGGTTGCTCCTTGGGATGAATTAGGTGGCCTCAGAGCTGGAATCAGCCTTTCAAGAGTCGAAAGAAGTATTCGTAGTGCAAAAAAGTGCCTCCAATGTTTAATTTAGCGCCCCCGAGACCGAAAAAGGTGTCTCCGAAGCTGCAAGGGTGTCCTTAGATCTGGATAAGGCACTTTCAAAGTTGAAGTAGGCCCCTCTTGAGATGAAAAAAGCACCCCCTTATCCACGCCACTGCTCCCTCGGCTGCAACCAGTGATTGATTGTGTCGCGGAGTGACCTCAGGTCACGACTCTTTCAGATCGCCATTATCGCGTCGCGCCGCGTTGCAACGACTTTATTATTTATTGTAATCAATTTGAATAATCATTTGTTGGGTGCCAAGTCCACGCAAAATCTAACATTAATCATAAAATCACTGATTGTCATCGAAGAATTTGCTCGCTTACCAACGTAATAAATGCTCTACGCGCCTATCTCCTATGCCTACATCTACGTATGAGTACACCTTCACTTATCTTATTACTGGTCTTTTATTACTGGTCTTCATTACGGTATATTCGCGCTGTCTATCTGGCTTAGATCGCGATTTGCGTCCAACAAAACAAATATATTTTATGCGTTTTAATAATCGCCATCTTACGTTATTGGATTCTATAAATTTCTCTAGTCATAACCACCTAACATAAAATCATTAAATTCACTTAGCGTGACGAGGAGCTGAGGAGCCGAGGAGCGAATGCCATCCCACAATGAGATTTCTGTTCCATACCCACGTTGCATTATGCGTTAATATCAGCGATTTGTCATGGAAAAATCACGTGCTTATCGTCGAAGCTGCTTGCATCCAAAACGCGGATCGCGAGCTGAGAAATGTGTGATGAATTGGTGAGAAACTTTATTCATAATTGTGCGGGGCACCGGAGCTCTGCACTCTGCTGTGCGGACGTAGAAAGCCACATGATGGATGGAGTGATTACTATCAATCAGGTAGTTGTAATTTACATATTTATAGCTAATGGCGTTTCATGTGTAAACTCAGGTGATCAGATCTGCTGAATGAACGAGAGCATAACTGGCACCGGAACGGTTTGAGACCTGCAATTTTGGAGGAATTCGAATCGCACTCGGGGAGTTAATCGTTTCGGGACTTGCCTGTGTGTTTGCGGTAGTGTCGCGTGAGCTCGTCGGAACGGGCGAATCGCCATGTGCACGACTCCCAGGTACAGATGTAGGGTTTCTCGCCTGAAATGGACCTCGTTAATGACGGCCTTTCGTGACGGCGTTTTGTGCCCCGATTTGGGCTTCACTTCGGCGCTATCCGGGGTTTGTCAATTTAATTTGCGGCTAATGGGACTCGATGGGTCGGGAGAGCTGTCAGTCTATTAAATGCTTTCCATGAACCTTAAGAGGCACGCACCTCGGAGCTATTTTTGACCCAGTTTTTTTTTCCCAGTTAATTTTTTTTTTTAAAGAGCCTGAATCAATCCAAATTTTTGATTTAACATGGAAAAATATTTTGGAAAAAAAAATTTAAAACTTAGAATTTTTTTCTCATGTCAATAATGAGTTAAAAGCGCTTAATTATTTTTTAAAACCTAAACCTCACTATACACAACTCACAAAATTCTCCAGAATTTTTTTAAGGCAAGAAAAAAATTTCCACTCAGTCAGAAATGGGTTAAAAGGGCTAAATCGTCCCTTTAAGCCTTGAAATTCCAATATTCGCTCAAGAAAACTCAAAAAAGTCTCCAGAAAAAATTGTTAATGTGGGATAAAAAATTTCCTCTCGGTCAAAAACGGGTTAAGGTCTCCAAGAGCTTCAAAATGTCAAAATTTGCTCAAGAAAATTCCCAAAAATTCAATGGGAAAAGACGAAATAATTCCCAACCTGTCTTTAGTGGGTTATAAAATGCTCCTTGAACTCACCTGTATGGGTTCGTTTATGCGCCTTCAAGTGCGAGCCTGAAAAAAGCCCCCGTTATTCAAAGTTCCCCAAAAGAGACACCCAAGTTCACTCACTCTTCGTGTAGACTTTGTCGCACCCATCGCATTTGTGCTTCTTGTTGTTGCTGCTGCTATTCTTACTATTATCACTCAGGCTACTGGCTTCTAGGTTCGCCTTAAATGGGTTGCTACTGGCCACGGATGAAAACATTGAGGTCGTGGATGTCGTGAAGGAGCTGGTCGGCTTGGAGCTGATGCTGCTGCCGCCTCTCGGGTACAGAATGTGCTGCAGAAAGAGCGCAGACTGGCTGTACTTGTCGCGAGCCGCTGCCCCAGTCCGGCTACTGCTATGAGGATCGAGAGTGAGCGTGTTAAAGTTGATCAGATTGTGATTGTTGTTATATTCCTTTTTGATCTTTGCGTCGTGGAGGTGATTGAGATTCAGATTTACTGCTGCAGCTCCAGCGCTTCTGCTGTTTGCGCTGCCATTGCCATTGCTGTTGCTGCTGCTCAGGTAAGAGGACGGTGGTAATTTGTGGGCGTTGTTGTAGCCGTAAGAGGACCTGGAGGTCAAGTAAATAGTGGCAGAGATTGAGATCGGGGTGAGGGGTCTCGGAGACTCAAGGGTACTTACACATCCTTTGACTTTTGTCTGAGAGCCAAGATGTGGGGGGCTGCCAGGAGCGGTGGGGGCGGACGTTTGCTGTTGAGGGCAGTGACGGGGCGCGAGAAGAGGCTCGTCATACCTGGAATTATGGTAATTGAGGCGATTAATCAGTGAGTTTTAATTGAAAAACTGTCTAAAAGAATCAGCTCAGCCGAGCTGGAGGTCTTGATTAGGCCGAGGCGGAAAATGCACGGTTAACTTTCAATTAACGCCCATTACCACGACTCATTAATATGCATAAACAATTAGACGACAATTTAAACGGCTCACAGAGGTGCATTTACAATTTTAATCAATAAATTCGTGCATACGCAGCTTGGAACAATTGTCAGGTGACGGTCAGTGACGTAGCTCGTGCTTTGGGGCAGGCTCTGGGACTCACTTTGACTTCTGATTTCGGTAAAAGGCTTCTTAAGTTTAAATTAGAGCTCTTAGACTAAATATGGGCGTTTATCGAGTTGAATTTAGCCTTCCAAAGGCTATAGGGTCCCACTTGGGCTGAGTTGAGCTCTTCTAGAGTTAGATTAGGTACTTCTCAGCGCTAAATTGAGTGCCTAAAAACTCAAGTGGGTCTTCCATGAGGTGAAATTGATCTCCTAGAGCCGAAAGCACCCCTCTAAATCACCCCTAGTGCCTGAGGGGGGACCCTCTAGTTCCACTTTAGCCCCCCTTGTCTACATACACCACTGAGCAGCGATTGAAACATTTAGACAATCGAGTGTGCTTGCGGATTGAGACATGTACCTGCTCAGTGGAAATGGATTGTTCTGGAGGTGTAAGTTAAGTGTTGTAAAAGTCGTGGGTGGCGGTAATGTTGGGTTTGATTTATAAGAACCTCGCTGCTTCGGAATGGCTGTAGTTTGTCAAACTCGATTGCGACTGGTGTCAGGAATGTGGCAAATAAATGTCTTTGACACTCTCTCTCTCCCCTCCTGGGACTCGAGAGACTCTTGGAGAAACGCTTCGCGAGGCGAGAGACAAAGCGTGGGAGTTTCTCGGAAACGCACCACCCAAGAGCTGAAATCGAGACAATCTAATTAATCCAATCAAGCCGAACGACCTGCTCGGGTCCAAATAGCGCGGTTGCGTGCGTAAAATCGGAGCCAACCTTGCGAGGCCCAAATTCAATTAACTCTCAATTTGCTGCCGGTGCCGATTGCCGAGTTCTGGCATTGCGGATTGTCGCACGAAATAATTAAATAATTTAATCCACCTTGTGTCGATATTAGCTCTCAACTCGTTTCCAATTTCCATGTCGAACATGTGCAACTCCCCGAAAGCGAACCAGTAAGACACACACTGCGACATTGATTCAGAATCTCGATTCAATTGAGAGACTCGGTACCCCTATCAGCTTGTAATCTTGTCCGTTTGAGGCTCATTAAAGCCCGATTCCGATACCAGTTTGCTGCCGCGTTTTCTCGAGACTCGGGTTTCGCCTTCGCGCCACCTCTCCGATCATGATCCGGTGCGCCTGTGTCGATTCAGTCGTAAATTATTACGTTTGCTGGCAGGGGAAAACTGAATCTGGAGATTAGACTGGGCTCGCGGTGCATAAAAATGCAAAAACACCAATGCTTATGGAGCTGACCGAATGCAGGCGCACTCAAGTACGTACTGAAAATGTAAAATTACAATTTCCCACGATTATACATTGGCTTTGATTGTCGTAGAGTAGTTAGCTTCGGTCCCAGGTCTCACCATACTCAAGCGGGTATGCTCGAAATGTATATTATAGCAACAACAACAATAATAATAATAATAGTAATGGTGAAATAGAAAAAAGCGAGGCAAAACACTTAAATTCTACATGATATTGAGCTGTTATGGAGCTGTTAAGTGTAAAATAACGGATACACAATACACAAACAGACGTAGGTAATTGAAACTGTTTTGCAGTCTTTTCTATTGGGCAAATTATCATGCTTTTTCTGCGCCTCGCTCGAAGTGGGCTCTTTCCCATTTGTTTTGCCGTGCCATCAACAGCTTTTGATTGGATAAATGATATTAATCAATTTGTGAAAAGGCGGATCACGTACCCATATGGACATACGTGACCAGAGGCGTAGCTGACGAGGACGTGAGCCCTTGAAAGTGGGCTTTATAGGTCTTTTCATGGACCAAAAATTTTACTGACCTCATAAATTTGGGCTCATGTGGGCATTGGGAGACTATTTAAGCTTTAGATCTTAAAATTAGGCTCTATCCGGGGTCTTACAGCCACTAAATTAACTTGAATCAGGCTCTTAATAAGGCTTCTAAGGAATCAAATTAGGCTCTTATTGGGGTCAGCCGTTGAATTAGGCTCTAATTGGGCTCAAGTAAGGATCCTTTGACAAAATTTTTGAATCTTACTTTGAAAAATTAGGTTTCAAGAAGGCTCTTTTGAAAATGAGGCTTTCCCTAGGCTCCTATCATCTGAGAATTTTTCATTAGCCTTACGCTGTTTCAATTTTCACGTGTCTCTTTAAAAAATTAAACCTTCAAAAATTAGGCTCTGAGTGGGCTTCAGTTTTGGTGCTGTGATTGGGCTCCAATCAGGCCTTCCTTCTAGAAATTTTCTTTTAAGCTAAATACTCCAACTTCAAAAAAATCAGGCTCCTCCCGAAGAAGCCCTATCCAGTTACATCGATGCAAAAGTGCAAGACCTTAAAGAATTTTTCCCACATGTACCTCACTCTGCCCGAAACGGTGGAACATCAAACAATTGAGGTAAGAATATGCTATCAGCAGAAGGCGATCGGCGAGAAGAGGGAAAACGCGAGAAGAAAAAATAAATGTGAGCTGGGTGAGAGATCGCGGGATTGCAACTAGCAGTGATTGGCAGACCACACCTGGACAGTCTCCATGAAAGATGTGCTAATTTTGCCCCGATCAGCATTCCAATGATGCAAGCTGCTTGATTTCATTTGGATCGAGCCATTCGAGAGAGGAGGTGTCGTGAGCCCTCCGAGACGTGTTGTGCTGAAATTGCTTCGACCTTTTGCGCGAAAAAGAGAGACGCTGACGAAAAGCTCATAACGGGACCTAATTAAAACTACGGTTAGCGTCATTGATTGATTGCCAACAGACAGCCACCGGTAATAAAATTACGCACTGCTGCAAGACAGCTCTCCTCCACGGCGCATTAGAGACGAATAAAATGTTCATTATAATAATCACGGTGGTTGCGGCAGAATGCAGTTTGCGAGCGGTCATAATTAATAGGAGCCACCGAGAGAGGAATTCTGGCGGACGCAAAAAGCTCGCACAGTAGCGTGGCGAGTGGCGACCCTAATTAAATCCTAATTCGTCACTCGCGTACTCTCGAATGGCGGTACATTCCAGCAAATGTGATCAGAGGCATGCCTCTTAGCCGCTGATTACGCTTTTTACGTCTGACTCTACAACATTTACCGCTTCAAGGCTTTACACTTCTGTCTAGTAGCTCATAAATAGCTCTAAGGTATTGAAGTAATTAGTAAGGTGCAAGAAACGATGTGATTTGAAATGTGTTTGAATGCTCAGAATCAGGTTTAGCTACGCTCGCCTGTTTATTTACCTTCTGTCAAATCTTACATTCGTTTTTCGGGGCACTGACTCCGGGGGATCGTGGAGAGACACGTGAAATCGGGCGTTCGGAGAGACCTACCTTGCGTGTCATAATTAAAGTTAATCAGCGACACACAATTGCTAATCGATTAAGGTCGCCTCGGACCGGGCAAGGAGAGGCTGAGTGGACATTAGCAGGTGAAGGAAAGCCCATTGGAAGTGAGTCTAAAATAATGAAGTCTTTTTTCACATGAAAAAAGTAACCAGAAGAATGTTCTGAGAGGAAAATTATTTTGACTTTTTTGAACCTTGTGAGAACCTTGGAAGACTCTCTAAAGGTCTGTCTTTGGAGAAATCCTTAAAACTCCCAGGGACCCTGAGAAGAGCCTTGAAAAGCCCCTAAAGAGCCCTGTAATGGACCACGTGGAGGACTGTTAGTAGAGCTTTCAAGAGACCCTTGGAAAACCCCTTAGGGCTTGTTCACATATTACGTAACGGTGAAAATCGAGATTTTCGACCCCACCCCCCCCTCTGTCACGGTTTGTCCTATACAACAGTACTTGAGTTTGTACTGACTGTCACGGAGCGGCCGACACCCCCCCCCCCCCTTGGACCGTGACGTAATATGTGAACAGCTCCTTAAAAGGCCTTTTGGAGAGCCCTCATAGGAGCCTCAGAGGACCTCCCAAAGACCTCCCGAGTCAGAAAAAAAAATCCAGGACAAACAGACGAACTTATTTGAAGGTTTCCTTAGCGGCATTTTCGGGAAATTCCTGGCAGCGAACGAAAATCGGAATAAAATCAATAAATATAAACAACAGTTTAATACCTTTGGACATGGCACTCATGCATGGCTTTGCATAATTTTAATTTTCTCGTACTGGGAGTGTGTCATGCCGCCGCCGCTAGTGTGTCTGGTTGCACTCGATTTCGCTCCATTTTATCTCTCCTCGTCAACATTCGCTCCAACTTCGCACATTCTGTTTGCACTCAGTCTCGTTCGAGACTTTAATCCATTAATAAAACTCCAATTCAATATTCATTATTATCACTGCGGTGCTGTGTGAATTGTGATACGCCTCCATACACGATCGTGTCTGCACGCTGGATGATAAAAATGCACTCGAGACACGGAAGTGCCTCTCTTTGTGTGATGTGTGTGTGCCAGCGCATGAGGCGTTTCCCATTGATCTGGGTCACATCGCGAGACTCATTAGCGAGATGAGGCTTTCGCACTGAAAAATTTGTGTTCGAGGCGCGTGAAGGTTATCGCAGAGTAGCATCTAGATTAATGAGAAACAGGTAGGGGCTGGCGCATGGAGCGATAGCCGATTTTGATGAGCGACGTGCCTGCACTCGGGTACACGTGATTTATGGAATTCCGAGTCTCCTTGAGATTTGATGTTGTCTAGATTTTTTTTTCGGCCATTTGCATAATGGAAGACTTTCGATCAGGGGGCGATAAGAACTCGTTTTCGCCCATATTCATAATTGAGTCGTTGCTAACTGGCGAGTGTCTGGGTCTTGATATATTTTTGGAGGCTTTTTCAACAATAAAAAAATTGCTTGACACCTGATTTGATTGATTTTGGGTAATTTCTGCTTGGTATAAAATTTTCACGAAGAAAGAGGAGCTTCTTGGGAGTTTCTTGGGATTTGAAAGACTCTACAGAACCCAAATAAATCCATAGAAAGACCCCTAGGACCCCCGTCAAAGGATTTCTGAAGTTGGAGGTCATTTTGGGGTACTTCCTCGAGTCATTTCTTAGAAGGTCCCTTGGAAAAATCTCTCAGACCTCCCAAAGGACTCCTAAAAGCCTTTAGGCAGCCTTAGGAGGACCCCTCAGATGAACAGTCAAGGACCCCTTAAAGAGGAGCTTTGAGTGAAGATTTTCTAGAATCAATAGGAAGCAAAAACGTTCATTTATCGAACCAGTGGGAACGAGCGAACGCGCCTCGATCCTCGATCACGATTCGCTAATAGGAGCGAGCTCATTATACGAGAGAAGAATGGGGAGTCACATCTCCGAGCGATATTAATTGTCGTCTTAACGGCAAAGTCGTGTTTCATTCAAATTAGTATTTGCTTAAACAGTTTAATAAAGATTTCATTGAGCAAACTTTGTAGCATTCATGAGCCCCATACCCGACTTTCGAGATCTTTATTGCTCGTCCGTGGCTCCGGTTCTCGCCCTAGGAGAGCTCGGCGTTATGGGAAAAATTCCACGGAATCCAGGCGATTAAAGTGTAAAACAGCGTTATGGCACCGGCCTAATGTGCAGGCAGATGCAAATAACGTTGATGACTTTGTATGTAATCATAAACTTCGAGCTCGCAATTACATTCAACACTTTCCACAAGATTTATGGGACTCCTTGGGGCAATTAGATTTCCTTGATGTGGCTACCACTTGCATATGCATTATCTCACCCATATCTCAATCACTCAGCCTGCCACCATCTCTTTTTCTGCAGTGTCAGCTACAGATCTGAGATAGCTACTTCTTTTTGCATTATTCATCATCAAAATATTGCCTATGAAATAGCTAATCTCCTAATGCCTCGCTCCGACTCGTCCAGTTTATGCATCGCATCGCTCAAATGGACAAAGAAACGACGCTGGTCTGGCAAATGCACATTCATGTGTGAGATCAAGGCGATTTGTAGCAAGAAAAGTTAATTTGATTGATGAGTTCACGCGATTGGATGACCTTTGGTTATTGCTTCACTTGCCGATATGCCAGCTTCGGATCAGATGAGAAGAGAGCTTCAAGGTGTGCGTCTTTACCGCATGTTGGAGCCCAATTTCGGACACAAAGCTTCTTTTTTCTTCCAAAAATATTAAATTTATATAATTTTTGGCTTTTTGACCTTATCCTTCGGACCCTGTAAAGTCATTTTCTTGGCCCAATTTTGATCAGGCCTTAACCTTCTTGTTCTTCTTTTCTTCTAGGGCTTCTGGGAGTTCCTCTAGTTCAGAAAAGGTGGTACTTTTGGCTTTTATTTTTTGATTCCTTTTGTTTGGGATTCTGGGTCAAAAATCAGCCTCACTAGGTTTACCTCAGCTTCCAATCGATGAGGAAAAATTTGAAAATTGAACCCCATTGGACCAAAATGGGTCAAAACAACGACCCCAAATGGAAGCCCGACTCTAATCCGTTTCGCTACCGCGAATTTCGCAACCGAAGCCCACAATTAGAAAGTCTCCCAGCCTCCAAGGCTGAAGCATGCCTGCGAATGTGTCACACGAATGGCCGTAACTTATAAATTTGGTGAACAATTAAGATTTTGACGCAAGTACGTGTGTGAGCAGGTGTGTGGGAGCTTTCTCAACCTCAGGCAGATTCAGCGGCACGACAAACCTCGACCCTTTCACAATACATCTCGCAGTTGACTGGCGAGGAGGAAGTTTGCAAACGCCGCGTTAACCTCTGCGATTCCCCTCGAGCCACGTAACTACTTAAAAAGCACAGCGTCTCGTCAGATAGCGCAAAACAGCTTAATCAATTGGAAATATGATGGAAAACTGATTGAAATATGATGTGGTGTTCATTAACCTTTGGCAGTCTCTCCCATATAATTATGCGCTGCATGCAGTTCCACTTTCCGCATTTTACAAATTGTTTTCTCCCTGCACCGACCACATTGGAATGGAATACACCCAAACAGGCCCATGTATGTGTAGAAACCGAGGATTGCCCCGCGTTGGCAAATAAATTCGTGTCTAGCATTTTATGCACGAACTTGAACTTTCCCGTGACCCAAAGACATCTTCTTTTTCACTTCATGACGGTTCGTTTTGCTGATGCTGGCTGACTAAGAGCTGCAAATGGGCGCAGTGGAGAGCAGAGAAAGAAAAAGAAATTGCTGCAGCTCGGTAATGTACAGCTGCGAGGGGAGAAAAATGAAGGAAGAGCCTCGATTGCCTGGGAGGAGGAGTGGGGTAAAGCCCATTTTACTTTTAATTCGATTGACCTGGGATTTTTTCTAGCTTGAATTTTTACGAGGCTATTTTTTTTAAACAAAATTTTGGGAAATTCTTGGACTCTAATTTTTGAAGCCTTAAATTTTGTTGCTCGGATTTTGGACAGGTTTTTTGGGAAACTCAGGCTTTGGGGATTTTAAAAATTTAAACCTTCACCAAATTTTCAGGAAAACCCTTTTAAAAACATAGGACTGAGACCTAAAAGAGACTAACAAGCTTTTTTTATTCATTCAAAAAATGAGATCTTGGAAAAATCCCTGAAACGACCCCCAAAAGTATCTGAAAATAGCTAAAATTCAGAGAGTTTAAGGCCTGGAAAAGTAACCCTTCACTCAAAAACACCTTTCTCTAGCCGACAAACCGACTCCCTTTGGAGAAATTCCAACCCACGCTTGGAAACGCAAAAGTGTCTGCCCGTTCAACTGGTTTCTCTGGCGTGGCGGTGCGATGTTTGTTGCTGATGGTGATGATGATGAGCATCGCTGCAATTATTTTTCACATTACAATAAACATATTTGTGCGAGTGACTGCGGTGTACGCTCGGTGTCAACGTCATAGCAGCGCACCGCTTGGCAAAAGAAAACGGTGGAAACTTGTTGCCGGCCATTAAAATAGCATGGTGCGAGCCTCTTCGAGAAAACATCTCAGCTATTTTATGCGGCAGGTAGACGCGCTCTCGAGTCACCGGAATGAGCTTGCGCTCGAATACGTGAATATGGAAAATATGCGCAAGCAACGGACACATCTGCATTATCAAGTTTAAATTATTTTTGTACATTAAGGTCGCTGCATGTTCATATACAATAACGATAATCAAATAATGTAAATGCATATAAATGTTTTCTTTCCCGAGAAGAGAGAGAAGAAGATGAGGACACATTGAATTTCTAGTTTTTCATGCAGCTTATCGCGTTTTATGCTAAATGATCTCTCTTTATTGTGTTCCACGTCCCACTTTTCCGCAAATTTATGCTCGTCTCGGTGGGTTGAGGAGAGCTTCTTGCGATTTACGACTGCCTTTATGAGCTGTGGCGTTTTGCGGCTACTTTCTTGGAAAAATGGTCAGATTAACGAGGCTTTGAGGGCTATTAGGAGGGTTTATGAGGCTTGCTAAAACTTTTTACCGAATTAAAGGGGTGTCATAAACCAAAAACGTTAGAATAAAGACAGTCTTTTGGCCTTGAAAATTTTTAGAGCTTTAATTTAACCTCTAAAAGAAGTTTACTCTTACAGTTTACTCCTTGAGAAAGCTAACTGTTAAGCTTTGTATTCCAAAAAGACCTCTGAAGACTCTTTGAACCAATAATCTTCCAGAAAAGCTTTCTTAGAATTTAAGGGGATATTGTAGTGACGTTAAAAATCATTTCCAAGAGATATTTTAGGTCTCAGAAAATATCTGAAAACCTCCAAAAGCCAGCAAGTGCCCGGAAAACCTCGGCCAAGCCTCGTCCCAGTGGGCATGTGAGGCACCAGCTCGCCCAAAAATCGACCTCTTAATTTAATTGACCGTGCCAGCAACTTCATTAACATGACCCTGTTCATGCACCATAGCAGTCGAAGGTAATCACCTAGTTTCTCTCCTCATTCTACTCGCTCTCCACGGCGGTGCTCTACTCAAATATGTATAATCATTTGTCCATTATAAATTACAACAATGGCAATAAAAGTGCTGGTCGGTGCAAACTCCAGTAGCAGCTGCCACGCCGATCTTTTGTAAAACGTCCAACTACGATATTCACACCATAATTCGTAGCTCGATAATTGGAATAGGAGTATCGGATCGAGAAACACTGGAACTCGGAGCGCTTAATCATTTTTCAATTGCATTCTGCATCCATCATTGCCGCTTGCGTTTGTTGAGCAATATGATTTGCCGTTTTGCGAACTTTATGGTTTTATCTCGGAAGCCTTCCAGCGAGCGCACCTCGATATCCCTCACCACCCCATTAATATCAATCTCGTTGCAGTTTCAATCTTAATGCCTCTCAGCCAATCAGACTGCAGATATGTAGAGGAACACGTTTGAAATAAAATAAGGCATTAATTCAATAATGCTAAGTAGTGTTAACAGAGTCACGCCAGTCGCCACAAATAAAACCTAAAGTCACACAAATTTACATAATGTGTGTACTATTTTGTGGTCGCACGTTACCACCGCTGCCTTGCCATGCCCTCCGTTCCAGTTCCACCGATTCGAGCGTTCTAGGTACATATTTGCGTTGCGGCTAGAACTATGAAATTTGATTTGCCGCGAATCAAACTGTGACAGCTTTTTGCGGACTCATGACAGTGGCGAGGCGGTGGGCCAATTCCACCCGGCTTCTCTGAGACTATATTTCGAAAGCCTCTTTGACTGACTGACTGACTGTCTTCTTTTGAGACTCAAAAGGCTTCGTTTCAAGAGTCTCAACCTCCCATATTGACTCATTTAGAGGACTCTTCTGACCAAAGAGAGCCATTTACTAGAGGTGTGAGCCTGATAAATTTTTCCCTTCCCTCATTTCTGAGTCAATCTGGCAAGCTAAGAGCTACTGAAAGGTGTGAAACCCCAGAATATCAGAATATCTTGTTGTTATTCCTTCTATAGTTCACATACCTCTATGGTATTTTTCTGAAAAGTCGAAAAATTTAAGTTGACTCAGAAGACTAACTA
Source organism: Forcipomyia taiwana (assembly GCA_963930915.1). Lineage (NCBI taxonomy): Eukaryota > Metazoa > Arthropoda > Insecta > Diptera > Ceratopogonidae > Forcipomyia > Forcipomyia taiwana. Next base: position 411,606 of record CAWVOI010000021.1, read on the forward strand.
AAGTTACCCCCTTCTAAAAATATTTTAGTCCATAGAGACTGATCTACTAGAGCTTTGAATCCCTTTAATATTGGACAATTCTGACCTTCGAAGAATTCTTCTATGCTTTTACCCCTTAAAAGTCAATTACTCGAGACATGCAACCCCTTGACCCTATTTCGCGGGCACGCCGGATAATTCTGAGTTATGATATAAGATAGTTTGCATATTATCTGGAGTCTCAGCTGTCCCATTCACCACATTAACATGTCTCGAGATTGTCACAACGAGAGCCGGCCACGGTTCCATTTAATACGCGATGGCGAGCGAGAATGAACGTGCGATAAAAGAAAGATCAATTGGAATCATGTAGAAATGAGAATTGGGACAGACATGACACGACTGCGACACATTTATGTTGCATAATCTACTGTAAAGCGAACACACTGCAATAATCCATTTCCATTTTATTATAATTTGAATGTTATATGGACTGAGTATGTCGTTTCTCTCTCTTTAAGGGATATATATTTTTGCCCCGTGTTATAAATATGTAGACACTTTCGTACACACACGAGCTATTTTATTGACACACTCAGTCAGCCTCCGAGCCTCGCTGATGACTAATTTGCGCGAAAAAGTGTCCGTCTGCGACGCGTCAGTGAGTCCCGGTCGGGCTTCTGCTGACGTGACGGGGCTTTCGTCTTTCCTTTTCATGCTGTTTTTGCGCTCACAATACGCCTGACGTTGCAAATCAATGCAAAATTTCTCACGATTAGTTTCAGCAGTAAAGAGCGGATTAAAACCGAGTCGCATAATTGAATGAATGGCAAACGTTTTTGATTGTTCATTTTTTATTGCTCCTCAATTGCTCTCTCAATATTTTGCTACTATGTTGCTCCTAAATATTACGCCACCCGTCACCCTTTAAAGCTCTCTTCACGCCTCCGCGTGCCAAGCTGCCCCAGTAAAAGGACGATAAACGCGTAAGTGCCCTGATTTATGGGCCCATTTGCGAACCGTAAGGTCGGTCGAAAGTGCGCAGAGCAATTGCAAAATATTTTTAACTACATGCAGCTCATGCGTTACACTTTCAAGTATGTGTCAGAAAGGTTCTCTTATCACGCTCAGCCATCTCGAGCACGTCTCCTGTAGCGTTCGATTCTGCCCGTTAACGAATTAATCAGCGGTGATTAAAATTTGCGGGTGACTGCTCTCTTTCTCTTCCTCAAGAAGCGCGCAATCGAGAGTGGTATTTGCATTTAAAATATGATTGCACCTGGCAGAGATGGAATTCACATCATCAATGGAGCTCTGCAGAGTCATGTCCATAACCTGATACGCTCGTACGGTTGCTGAGACAAATGCGCAAAATGCAATCAAGAGCGGGAACGGGGTAATAAATAACAGAATAATTAATTCACCAGCGAGATGATTTATTGTCCTTCATTAAAGCGGATTTATGTTGCTTCAGCTCGTTTTACTACTGTCTAAGACGGTCGTGGACTCAAGGATCTTCATCTCCACTGACCTACATGGGTCTGTTTGTCCGAAGAACCTTCTTCTATACAGAACTTGAGACTAGAAATATAACTAGACTAGACTAGAAGGGACCACCTAAGACCCTCTGCCCCATCCCAAGAAATTTGGATAGATTTTCACTAGATTCTGAACTCCCAAGAGAGCCTTTTGCCCAAGAGATCAACTTTTGGGGTCCAATCAAAAATTCTAACGATAGAATCATAGACTGGAAAAATAACGAAAGTGGTGTTTTTAGCCGAATATTGAGGTCTCCTTAATTCCAGGCCTCTAGGATTTTTAACTCGATGTCTAGAGGCTCAAAAGCTTGTTCGAGTACACCTCTAGTATCCGATACTCCATGGGTTATCTCAACTGGAATTGCCCTGAGGCCCCACTTAAAAGCACTTCAAGGCTCAGTGAGTCTCTTTTCCGCGACCAGCAGAGAAAATTGAGTAAAAACACCAACGAATTGATTAAATAACGCACGTCTAATCAATCAAAATTTACAACTATTAACGTCGAGCGTGCAACAAATGAATATTTATGGCTCAGCCATAAATAACGAATGGGCCCAAATTAAAACATTTAACGGCCTTAGCATGGCGGAGAATCTCCGAGTAGCACTCCGAAATAGCCTGAAATGGTGAATGCACACCTTCACTCCCATTATTATGTGAACCTGCAAAGCTCGTAGCTGCCACAGTTGCCACAAAGTAATTGAAAAACATTCAGTCATGTTTGCCACCACTGACATCGTGGTGTAATTAATGTTTTATGTAATTGATGCACGAATCTACCATTACTTTACTCTATTTCCATCAATACTTCAACAGCGTATGATCCTTTTCCTTTCACGCGCTCGCTCGCAGACTCTCGCGATGTCGTGAACATGAGTTGTGGCATGCGATTCTACAAATTATAATTAGCGACTGCATTGCCGTTGTTCGCCCGCACTAATGGTGTGACTCACATTGTAAGCGCGAGCTTCGACTGAAACTGAAAGTGAGGGGGTTCCTTTCCTGACTTCCACCAGGTCTTTCGTTTGTCCCCTTCCCTTTTCTGGATTCCAGGTCAAAACCACGGCCCCAAAAGCCACAAAGCGGGTCCATTAAGGGTGTCTAATTGACGGGGAAATAGCCGAACCGGTCTTTAAAGCCAGCGACACCTGATTCAGAGCCCCTCCGAGCTTGTAAATTACAGTTCTCGGCGAGCGACAGACACTGTTGTAAGTAAATATATAATGAAATGGCATAAATTTGTTTGAGCAGCGATCACATTCGCAGACGATAGCTGAATCACAATGAATGCAGCGCAAATCTCGGCTACAGTATATGCGAGAGACCTCACTCTGCCGTCTTAACGATTTGTTAAATGACACATAATAATAATAAAAATAATAATCGTAATCATGATGTTTTTAAATTATATGGCGGTGAATGCAAAAGTGACTGAATAAATACTTACATCGTGATGATCGTAGACTACTTGATTTGAGACTTAAGTCAACTGGTTCGATCTGAACTGGCGGCCCCTCTGCCTGCAACGAGAGAAAAGGCGAAAAGGGCGGTTAGTGTTGATTTTATCGGCTCTCACCACCTTTCAGCGGGGCTACTCCAACCCTGCGTGTGGCTGGAGGTCGAATTAACTCTCTAGTGGGCAAACCGGAAGGTCATAATTTTTTTATTTTCCGTAAACTATGAATGACCTTTGACCTCTAGTAGTTAGGCTATTTCAGCTTAAAAATTATTTTAAGGTTTTTTGAGTCATAGGGAGGAGTTCAACCCTCTGTCAAGAAATTCGGAAAAATCCTGGACTACGATTTTATGGATTTTCAGGACATATTGTTGTTGTTTGACCCCATAGCTCAAATTTTCGGACGCCATCTTGGATTTTTAGAATTAATTTTAAGACCTCTATTCTGAATCGAAGTCAGTAAAGACAAAATGTTCGTTTTCCAGTCGTGTTTAGGAGCAAATATTTGGCCCAAGAGCTCATCTATTTTGTGCCAAAATTAGTCAGAATTCACGCAAAAAAATTAGGCCACCATCTTGGATTTGAGGCTTCTCTTGTAAATAAGGTTCCTAGGTGGCAATTTAACATATTAAAGGCCCTCATTTTGCAGGCAATTGGTACAGTAATAAATTAGTTTCGTGATCGCTCTGATGAATGGTCACTATATGGTTAGCTGGTTCACATCACCGTCAAGTAAGTACGTGTAAACAAAAATTAACGCGCCAAATACTGTAATAATTGAGTTCACACAGTGCATGCCTGATTTGAGCGTGAACCTTAAATACATCTCTGAATAATATGGGAGCGTTGCGGCGCGGCGCGAGGATAGATAAAAATCTCCGACTCGCCTAGGCAGCTGTAGGTGGCGAGCCCCATTAGCTGGTATGGCAATCTGGAAACCCCCGGTCGGCGCTGATCGTAATTTTAAATAGATTACGACAAATGGGAATATGCACTCGCGTATACGTAAATGAGCAATAAAAGCTAATGAGTTTTGAGAGTGCTGGCGCGTCTGACAAAAATACATGGACCGTGAAATGGCAGCCGCATTAGGAGAGGCCCGTTTTTGGGAGAGAAAGGGGGTAGTTGCCTCGTGACGTCTTGATCGGCCCGGCCGCGAGTCAAAATAGAGCCACTATTCTCGATGTGACAGCACTAAATCTAATTAAATATTTATTACCTACTTTGCTAATGTTCCACTCGGACACCGCAAGTACGGAATTGTGGTTTTTAGTGCGTGTGCGTAATTCAATAATGGACCATTATATTGCGCGGACTATGGAGCGCAGAGGCCGGACAAAAAGCTCTATCATATAAATCCCATTTATGGCTCTTTTCAGCTCATGAATGCTCGCCTTGTGTCAATCGGCTGCGGCTCAAATTTCGAGCTCTCTCAGCTTGATCACGGGCTATAAATCTTTCGGCAAATCAGTAACTCGGTTGGTGCAAGGAAAATAAAGTACCAAGGGACAGATAAACATAACTTTATGGCTCTTTATTAATGATATCGATATATCTTCTTGCTCAACTGCACCTTCCTTTCGCGAGTAGCAGGGAGCACTGAGTAGAACACAAGATTCGCAATTGAGGCCATTAATTTGCTAACAAAGTAGCTGCCACTTAAAAGTTTCTACCCCACTGCAGGTGACTTTTTAATGAGCTGTTTAGCGAGTCAGTTTCCCAGCCCAGCTGGCGGTTTGTGCAACGACACTATGGGATATGGTAGGAGGGCCTACTGGGGGTAATTGAGGAGGTTCACATTTCTGGAGTTCTTGAGAGTTTTTATTGGTGGTCTTGGATTCTTCTCAGGAAAATCTTGGACATTCAAAGAAGGTGCTAAACATTTCTTTAGTGTTTCAGGAGCGGGTCGAAGGGTGGGCCAAAAAATTTTAGGCTTTCCAGAACAGGACAAAGGATTAAAATTTGTTTGAATAAGTTACACATTAAGGGTCAAAATTGTTTTAAAATTTTCTAAAAAATTTTTTACGAATAGAAATAGTTATTTTTAAACAAGAATAACTCCCAAAAATGCGTCTAGTCCTTCAGAAAATACCCTTAGGGTGGGCAAAAGGGAGTTAGGAGCACATTGGGGCATCGAAGGATTTAAACCTTGAACCAGAACCCGGAACTTAGATCCATCTCTGATTTAAAGAGCCTAAACCTCCTCATATCATGCAGAAATCAGACCGACAGACAAGCCTGGAGGGCAGTTCCAGCCGCTCCAAACCAGACCGCAGCACAAAGACACCAGAATTTGCATCAGATTACGCATTACACGCTTAAATCAAACATTTTATGCATTTTATAATTCAATTGCAACGCTCCACCAAAGCATTCGCGCCCATATTCGTATCATCTTAAGTAATTTACGATCGTTTTATTGATTCTAAAATGGATCGCGGAGCTGCGCCGCCTCAAGAAAATTGCAACGCGCGCATATCTCTTGATCAGGCTCTCTAACGCACTTCATAATAAATATGTAATTTGTATTGACCATGTAGGCATAGGTATCTCGGTGCTCTGGCTATAGTAGGGCTTAGGCAATTGTTTATAGCATATTGAGATTACAAGTGTCTCAAGTCGAGACTCTAGACTCGAGACCGAGAGAGCTGCAATCTCGAGAGCTGCCTTGTAAATATTTGCTAAATCATTTAAGGGGGCACTGCGCATAGTTCATTACTCAATTGCGAGCCGAGCTTCGAGATGGTGACACTGCAAGGTCCGGGTGTCACTTTAAGAGATTTGTGCTAAAAACAGATAAAGGAAATTCCAGAAAAACGCGCGGCATTATGCAATTTTCGAGCGAGAGCAAAAAGATGCAAATTCGAGCTTTTTGTGTTGCACTCTCGGATGGGGCAGGCGGCGGCAAACTGTGTTGAGCATCCATCAACTGGTCGACTGGCTAGCCAATAAGTCAAATGCCGTTGCATTGAAAGATCACACGTCATTGCGCAGTGCGATGGAGATGGAGATAAGTTGAGGTGAGTGCGGACGTAATGCAAGGCGATGGGAGATGCGGAGGAGAGATGAGAGAAGCGAGTCGTGTCTATTCACGGAGCCCCTCGCGTTGTAGTTCACCGAGTTACACGATGATTTGTGGCATTCTTCTCCACTCAGCTGTGAAAAGGCGTCTTGTCGGTTGGTGAGCTCGAGATGATTAAAACTGCCTCCCCCAGATGATGCAGCAGGGCTTGAAGATGAAGTAGTTGGACTGGTTTGCGTAATCTAGACGCTTGGTTGGTGAAATATTTGTTTTAGTACCAGTCCAGCCAAGTTCTAAGCCGTACAGGAGAATTTTCTTGGCCTTCATTTTCTCTTTGATTTTTTTGGAAGACAATTAAGAACAGTTAGGGTCAATTTAGTCCAGAATGTTCTAGCTTATCTGGGCTATTAATTTGTTAATATTTTTTTAAGCCTTAAAATATCAAATCAAGGACCCTAAGGGCCTGTTCACATATTACGTAACGGTGAAAATTTCGACCCCCAGCCCCCCCCCTCACGGTTTGTCATATATAACAGTACTTGAGTTTGAACTGACTGTCACGGAGCGGTCGACACCCCCCCCCCCCCCCCCCCTTGGACCGTGACGTAATATGTGAACAGGCCCTGTCTTCTAATAAGTCTTCTAGCTCTATTCATTTCTAGGCTTGAAAGTCCTTCACCTCTCAAAAAGTAAAAAAAAAAATTAGAGCAATCTCTCCCATAATTTCATGTTACCCTGAAATGATTAAATTCCCATCCCAATTTGCCCAGACCAGAACACCCAGCCCAATTGAATCCCCAAAAAAGCAGCACAATGGCGATGAATGGCTGTTTGCGCCTCATTGTTCGCCTTTTAGAGGCTTATTATTCCGGCATTATTGCGTGCAGTTGGTCCACTCGCGTATTGAAATCCGACACCTGAAAATTTAATTAAGTTCTGTTCGGCTGGCGAACGAGTTAATTTTGCCAGACAGCGACTACCTTGATACGCCAAAAAGTTTTTCTGGTCCCGAGAGCGAGCCGAGCCACATCAATGGGCGCGAAGTGAGTCATTAAAGCACGCATTTGTCCGCTCAATGCAGGCCAAATTACGTGAAATAGAGCCGAGACAGCCCATGCGAGTCCGTCTCGTAATAATAGCTGTTAACTCGAAAACTGGCCGAAGGCTACGTCGAAGATTGGGCATAATTTTGATCTACATTGTTCCTATTATTTGATTAAAATCCAACATGTGATCCAGTCGTCTCTCTGAGTGCTTTTTAATTGTAATTCGATGACGGACCCCACAAAAAACAGCCGTATCCACTCCAGCTTGTTTGCTATAATATTAGCGTTATTTTTCTCCGCCGCCGTGTTTTGCTACTGGGCTCCTCGAGCACAAAAAACCGCCTATTTGCGCTCTCTCGAGACACCTAAGCCATCAAGTGGGTACTTTGTGTGTCAGTAATAATCACAATTATGCAAAGTGTGTTCCAGTGTGTTCCAGTGTGAGGTGCGTCGACAAAAAGCTCGCCTTGTGCACAATTCCCAATTTTGTACGAGCTAATTAGACACATCAGCCTAATTATCGAATCAAATTTGAAGTACCCCGATGAGGTTTGAGGCGTGATTTGGTATTTTTTGCCACGCTCGAGGCTCCAAGGGCCCCTCGCTTATCTCGACTCCCAATCGGGCCACAAGTGCAGACTCCAGAGGGCGTTCCCTCCCATGTCGGCGGCGTGATTTATTGCCGGTCGCGAAACCGCGACGAGTCCAGCGCCAGCCGCAGGACTGTGGGTACCATACACGTGCAGGCAACTAACAATATTGATTTTGACATGATTGTTCAATGAGTCGCAGCACCACTCCGCATATTGACATATGAGTGGCAGTGAATTATTGCTGAAAGGCTTTTCAACCAATTTCCGAGCGGTACCTTTAAATTGCGGTGTGGCATGTCAACCCATTCGAGTGGTGTCCACCTTTGTATTGTTGCGAGATTATGTTGAAACGGTCGATTAATGATACATTTATATGTGTATCGGTGATTTATGTGCCGGGGCCCGGGAGTGGGGCCAGAAGTACGATTTCGTGAAGGACACGGAGCAGTATAATGGACTGCAAATGAGGCTTTCAGAATTCAGCTCCTTTATCACGCGGCACCGTCGAGTTTCGGGGAGCGGAGTGAGGCGCGGTGGACCTTGGCGCTGGCACACACGCAACAATCGATACATTTGAAGCCGTCCGACAGTAAATCATTGCTGTTTGTCGTAAAAATCACAGCAGTAATTGAAGTTTATGGCTAATTTACTTTTTGCCCGCCCGCTCGCAATAGGACGTCTGCTACGTGATTATACGTCTTCGGCGTCTTGGAGCTTAGCAGACAAGGTCTCTGGGAATCACTGCAATCAGAGGAGCCCCATGCGATAAAAAGAGCCAGAGAGGAGGTAAAAAGTCCGAAGCGAGAAAGTCACTGTGCCAAAACAAGGTCAATCAGGTCCCCACCCATTTATTCAACTCGGGCTGGGTGTGTCGGCAGCCATTCCATCTACATCATCTCCACCCACAGCAAATCAATGGCATTTTTCGACTCGCTAGTCGGTCCCAACCCATCATTCAGCGATTCATCATTAGCAAAGTAAAGCAACACTGACCCACAGCACTCTTTACCAATAGCCTGATAGCCCAATTTGACTCCAGGACAGCTCTCAAAAAAATTACGGGCTTTTAGCTCTGAGATCGGTCCATAAATAGCAAATTTTGGATACTTTGGGAGACGCTAAAATACCTAAGGTAGGAGATTGAACATTTGCTGGACATTAGAGGCTCTTTGACGAGTTTTCAGTCCCTAACATTTTGACTATCATTTTCATGCCTTTGAGAAGACCAAATCTTGGGAGTGCTTGAATGGCTTTTCTGTCCAAATTTAGAGATAGACTTTTTTATCAGAGGAAGAAAAGTGCTCAGAAGAGCCAAAAGAGACGTCTCTCCCAAAGCTATAGATACCAGGCTCAGGCCCGACGAGAGGGGGGGGGGGAAAGGGGGTAAACCCCCCGGGCCCGTGATTTTTAAGGGGGCCCGGGCCGGCGTCCGGGCCCCTAGAATCTCGAACATTTCCCTTTGATAGTACCGGGCCCAGATTTTCTCTCGACGGCCCTGACCAGGCTATGTCCCTAGAGAGCTATGAACTGACCTTATACATCCGAATTGCGACTCTCGTGGGGCACATTCGCACGTCGTGCCCCTTATACCTTCCCGATGATTTCGGTCGCGTAACTGTTTGATGAGCACTTCGAGAGCGAGAGAACTGAAAAGTCGGCGGGCAACAATGCAAGCGCACAATTTATAATGTAAGTAATGAAATATAAAAATAATATAAAGACGAGTTTTTGTGTGATCCAACGCCCATCCTATCGCAGTCACATCCGCAGAGCACGCGGTTATCCAACAACAATAATCTCGCGCACAATAAATTCCAGTTTCAATTGAATCCGAACGCCGAACGCCGAATGCCGAACACGGGAATGATAAAGAGCTTTGCAGCGCTGTGTGATAAAATATTGTTATTTTTATTTCATATTTTTCTCCCGCTATTGCCTTTTATTGCCCATAGAAAATTTTTAAGCTGCAAGGCGAGGCGTAGTCTCGGGGCTTATTATTTTCTAAATAAAAGTTTTCTTTCTCATATAATTCATTTCGCTAATAGTCGTCATAATTCAGCTGCTCGTGAAATGGTCTATGGGTAAATCCGTCATTATTGAAACAAAGAGGTCAAAAACTGTGTGTATCGACTTCACTTTTCTTTTCACGACGACGAGTGCATGTCAAAGCCTTTTACGTGTGCGTCGAGACGTCGTTTCACGTTGGGGGGAAAAATAATAACAACAAACGTTTATTTACTTAGGCACGCCTATCATCTCTCTTTCTCGAGCTCTGGTACTGTTCCACAAACCTTTTGCCTCACCAGAGATCCCCTATCGCCAAGCGAGCCGAGAAGTTGTAATAGATTTTGTTGTTTTCATGCGGCAGGAGGAGAGATAATGATCGGTCTGAGCGAGCGTCTGAGCCGCACTCAGCGATTTCATCTCGCTGTTATTATAAACATTACATTACAACAGCATTTCGTGTCTAAATACCTTTTCCTACTCACTTCTCCAAAGTACGCAACGTTCACACACCGCACTCTTTTCGTGGCCCAGCTCTTATAGGGCTCGAGTCAAGTGAAATTCGGGTTGGAAGTAAAATCAGCTTTATTCAGTAGTGCGGGTCCTCGTCGTTCTCGAACTTGTAGCTCGTCACAGAAATGCTGCTGGACAGGTCGATGCACCTGCCGTCCTTGTAGTTCTTGTAGTCCAAGAACATCTCCTTAAATGCCAAAAAGTCCGTGAGTGTGTAGAGGAGCTCGAAGATCTCCCCGTCGATGCGTCCCTTCTTGTCTCTGGAACGCGAAAAGTCTCACTTAAGCTGATTTTTTCAAAGAAAAAGGATTCATGGAACTTATGAGGTCTTCTAAGAATCTTCAGGGACCCTTAAGGGAACTTCTGGTGAGCCTTGTAGTTTTCATTGGAGGTCCTCCTAGACTTTCTAGCCCCTTAAGTACCCTTATAGGATCCTCAAAAATTTTCCTAGAAGCCTTTTGAAAGTCCTAATAGAAGTTTTCTTCCCGAAAATCTGTTAAGAGCCCTCTAAAATCTTCCAAGAGGTCCCCTAAGAGCCCTTAGGATCTCTTTCCAGGTCTATCCAAGGACCCTCAGAGGAGTCTGTTCCTTCAAGAGCCCTCCAATGAGTTTTCTGAGGGTTTTTAGGGCTTCTCTAGCTAGTTTTTCTGACACCAAGGGCATACAAAAAAGTCGTAGCTCAACCTACTCCAGCTCCAGGGCAAAGCGGTCCATGTCAAAGAAGCCCATCAGGTCGTTCAGCTTGTTCACGATGTACTGCTCGATGGCGGTCGTGTACATCTGGTAGATCTCCATGTACTCTATCTTGTTCTCCTCGCCACTGTCGAACTGCTTGTAGTAGCTCTCCATGAAGTGGTTGAGGATGTTCTGGAACCCCTCGTCCATCACGAGGTTCTCGATGTGCCCGATGACCTCGTCGAAGTAGTCCGAAAAGAGCGGCGAGGAGGTCTCCGAGTCCTCGCTGCCACTGGAGCAGTGGTTGCCCTCTACATCTAGTAAGTCCATGTCCTGCAGCTACTGGGTTCTAGGGTTCTGCTACGAAAACTAATGAAATTAGGCCGAAACAAATTTTGTTGATTTTCCCCAATCGCCGATTGTGTTGAACGTCGTTGCTAGGAGACCCGCCTACGTGGCCAATTTAATGCTCAATTTCACAGACTTTCCGTCGGTCTGACGGAGGTTCAAGTTCAGTGGAAGCCAGCGCCGAGAGCAGTTGCGTCTTGGGCCCAAAATGGTTTCTCATAAGTGCGAAGGCATCTGTTCTCACATCACAGTCGTTGCCCCATTCAGCGTTTCTTACGGCAATGGTCATGCTCGTTACAAAAATCATTTATTCGTGTGCTCTAAATTGAATTGACGGTTGCTAAATTTATTTTGATCTATGTGTTGCTCCATATTTTTTGTGCTGTCTCTTTTACAACTTTAACAAAATCAGAATTAAAATAAATATGTATATAATGCTCACAATGCTGCCGTTCATACGTCGCGCGGTCGCAGTCGGGAATAATAAAGTTCGTGAATGCAATTTTGTAAATAAAAACTATAAACAATATTGAAAGAGTGCAGTTATAATGACTCCATATAATAATTGCACACAAAATTAAGCCCCGTCTTGTATTGAGTCGTAAACTAATTCCGCAGCTCAGCCTAATGTCTCTCTCGTGGAGTGCACGGTCTTTGTGCCAACATGTTGACAATGTTGGCATACAAGGGAATTTTTATTTTCCTCTGCACGTCTCGCATAAAGTAATATTTATACGCTATTAGCATTATTTAATATAGTTTTTCCCACGGCATCCTTTTACCTCATTGCGGAGCGCGGCTTGCAGCTCTACCTCTCTATGTGGACGTCAAAAGCTCATGAGCATGCACAAGTAGTAAAATTAAATGAAACATTGATGTCTGCAATATAAACTAAGCTGACCTATAAAATGCATAAAATACTCCGCTAGACACTGGTACTTCCAGTTGTTGCATTTCTCTTTTGCTCTTTTTCCTCTTTGCTTGTTTACTGAGTATTCACGGGAGACTTGGGATTGTCGGGAATAATTTCCTTTTTTTAAATTTAGTTTAGTGTTGCTAGAGAGGGTTTTTGGTCTCTTTTACAAATTTTTCAGGAGCCTAAATATCCACAGTAAGCTTGCAATAGCTCAGAATAACTTCGCGTGATGAAAGTATTGAGTTTCAGATGCCCTTAGATGGCATTTAAATTTTGACTAACAGCACTTTAATTGACAAAAAAGCTTCTAAAAATTTTTTGAGCGTCTTCTTGTTAATTAATAAGTGAGTTTAAAATTTTCTTAAAGCCTAAAAATCCATAGTTTACTTGGAATAGTCGGGAAAAGTTTCTTGTTCAACATAAAGAAGCAGCTAACACAGCTTTTAAATTTTAACTAGGCTCTGAAACTGACTAGAAAAAAAGAAAAATAGTAACGCAAGCTCCCTCCCATCATTCCAGCTCCCCCTGGTCGGCAAACTCTGATCTGTCTCACTCCGCACAACAATAAAGAACAGATCGTTTGATTCTACTGGATCCGACAGCAACATCGGGCCCGAGACGCTCGCAGCTACATCACATCAAGTACCTCTGATTGTTTGCCATGTACCCATATTTGCTTTGCTTGCTCTTTCAAGCTCACCTCAACAAACGATTTGATTGCAACAAACTTTTGCATGCACAAGTCAGTTAGGGCTCCGTGTGTTTCTTTTTATCTCAAACGATGCACTGCACCTCCGCGAGATGACGATGAGAAAGTATTTATACAAAGTCAGAGCGCGGCATCGGCTTCGGCTTCGGAGCTGGGAGCAACACACAAAAGTAAGTGGAGTGCGGCTCAACAATGCGCAGTAAATTTATGCAACTTGGCAGCTCGCGAAAGAAGAGTTCCTCAATTGTGTGTCATCGTAATTGCTGATGAATATTTGTTCATCACGTAAGATGACAGCACACGATAACGACTGCACTTTATTGTGTGTAGCTTGCGGAGATGGAGTGGCTCCGGGGCCCCGGGAAAGCAACGAGGCGCTCGCCACTCCATGGGAATGCACGTCAGCAGCCACGTGATAATTAATCTCATAATTAACCGTAATTGTTACTGTCGTTATGATACGCCAGCCAGCACATTTCTCAGATACGAAATTTGAGGCAATTTGATTACGCTGCGACGGAGATGACGCAACCCGACTTGAGGTGAACTTTCAAAATCAATTTGTGTGATTTTAATTTGATGCCGATTGGTAACACTCACCTCTTTTGCAGACAGAGGGTCATTGCCGAGTCCATTCTAAAATTAAAGAGAAAAATTAATTAAAAACGGTTCATTAATTTGCCTTAATCGACCCCCAATGAGGTTGAAGTGGGCTATTTTCGTAAGCATGCTTGCCGTTCTTTTGGACCATGGAGCATCATGGACTAGAGGATGACCAAAATCTTGTCTCTCTGTTCCATAATTTTTCGCTCTTTGGAACCACATAAACCTTGCACTACAGGAGTTTTTGGCCCCAGTTTTCGTTTATGATGTGCATTTATAAACTTCAGAGTCTCAAGAGTATTTTGCTACCACACCTCTATTCAATGATAGAGACTAGTAGACTAGACTTTATTTCCTTAGGATACCTCATTTAAGGACCTAAAGTGATTTTCTCATCGTCTTAGGAGTCTCAAGAGATTTTTGCGATACTTCTAGTCGATTGTTTTCCGTTCTCTCTTAACCATAGAGAATTTTTGACTAGAGATATGTCTCCAATTTAAATGCACAAAAAATTATGAACCAGAAGCATAACGACGAAAAGAGACAGCCCTAGTCACTACAGAGCCCTGAACGTCTAGGCAACACTCTAATGCATTCCCTCCAGATCTGCTCAGCCGGCCCGCGAGCCATAAATATGCGCAAGTGATAAGCTAATGGCCGGCTTGCAACATTGTTGTTAGTGAAATATAGCACCAAGTTTGTAAAAATCTCGAAGGCGCCTCATTACGTATTTTGCTGCACATTTCAGCTGACACAACCACTTGTTACCCATGCCCCGGCACTCGAGCTCACATGTGTACAGGCGAGATCAGTTAGCGTGTTCAATATGTGTCTACATTTTCCTAGTTTGGAGATACGAACCAGCTACGGCAGCAAAGTCGCAGCGAGTACAACAACGGCAAGTAACAGCTACAACAAGTGACCTTGCAGTTACTTTACTAATTCACTGGGCTCGAGCGGTTTTGTCGACACGTAAACCCTAACCTGCTCAACATGCAGCTCGTTTGTAAGCGTTGCAAGTGTTAAAGAGGAAGCCAGATGTGAACTCGGTCTTTTCTTGTTTTCTCGGGAATTTGAAAGGAATTTGCAGCCTGTCAGGAGTGGCGTGTTTCCTGGTGCTTGGGAGTTACGTGTCTCTTTTGACCTTACAAAGTCTCTTTTCCTTCTCTTCTTCAATATTAAAAGGAAGATCTTCGAGCCCCCCAACGCACAGAAAACCAGATCCACCGCGAGGCCTAACGACTAGCTCGTGGCCATAAAACAAATATAAAACCCATAAATTTTAATTATCTGGCCGAAAGACGAAAGTCCGGGTCACAAAAGAATGCGTAGAAGAAAGTCGACTCATTTCCCAATCATTGAAATTGCGGCAAGCCTAATTACCCGATCGAGGACGCAGCGTCGTAAAAACACATTTAATAGGCGCCTATCGCTGGCGAATATTCAATTTGCCCCATCACACATGTGCGTCTCTCTCTTTCGCACATCATAAGCTAGCATTTTTATAATGGATTAGCCATAAGCTCGAAACTTACAAAAAGCAAACAAATTAAATTGCCTGCTTCAGTGCTTCACGATGATAGAATGTGCAATCGGCCAAATGGATGGTGATTATTGTTATATTTTGGTGTCTCAAGTTTGGCTGGCTCTCCCCGCAGCCTCAACTTACACGGCGGATTGCGGAGTCATGCTGTTCGTTAATTATGTCGTTAAACATAGTAATTTTAAAACAGGTAAGATAACAGTTGTTCAACGTGTGTTTCGCTTGCAAATAAACGTAATCTGCAGCATAGAAAGGCGGCTGAGCAAGCGGCTACACTTTTTTCTCTTCTCTAAAAACTCTATGCTGCGCAATCTTAGACCTAAACAGCTTCATAGAAGGAAAATAACATTTTTGAAGCGTGAAATTAGGTCTCTAGAACCCCCAAAAATGTCAGAAAAAGTCTTCCAGTCCTTCGTTAGAAACTTTGGACCTCAAATAAGACGAAGTCTAAGCTTCCATGCCAGTTTAAAAATTAAGGAACTGCGCATGCGCAGAACACGACCTTCTGATCCACCAAAAAAGCTGATTTTCATCATTTCCCCAGCTCTTCAATGTCAAGCTCAAGCCTCCTGGCAGGGCCGTCAAGAGAAAATCTGGGCCCGGTACTATCAAAGGGAAATGTTCGAGATTCTAGGGGCCCGGACACCTGCCCGGGCCCCTTAAAAAATCACGGGCCCGGGGGGTTTACCTCCTTTCCCCCCCCCCCTCTCGTCAGGCCTGCCTCCTGGAGGACGTTTTTGAAGTTCTAGAGGGACTAAAGTAGTTAGGAAGTCCGTCAGGGATCTTGAGGTAGCTCTTACAGGTCTTCTCTAGAGCTTTACTTTGTGCTCAGATAAATTAAAATCTCCAGTCTAGATAGTTGGAGTCTGAGCTCACAATCTATCCGCAGGTTTTTTTTATAAATGTGTGTAATCGCGCGCGCATATTCAATCACATTTATTTATCTTGCTGCAACATTCGATGCGACGTGCGCGATGGTGTTGAAGAAGCAGCGCGTGAGAGAGAGGAGCAAAAAGTCGCGCAGGTCTCCTTGGACACGGGATGAACGTGTTAGCGAGCATGGCGACCGACACATGTGGGCAAAAACCAGCTTGGAACTGTACAAAATTGAAACAAATCGCGAGGTGATCATCAATTAAAATAACATGAAGTTTTAATTATGCAAATAGATTGTAGTCGCGATGTGTTGCCATTCGTTAACGCGCTCTGGTGCCGTTTTCCCGCTTTTCTTGCCAGTTGCAGCTTAAATTTCCGTCCGTCTCATGGGAAACGAATTCTCGGGTCCCTCCTAGACCAAACTCCCCCCCACCGGGCTTTAATTGGATTTCAGAGCTGTGAAAAGGGGATTATGTGTGCAGCAATGTCGAAACAGTAAATTAAATTTTAATATCAAATTGCGAGTTCCTGAATGCTGTGCCGTTTTTGGTGAAAACTGCTTTGAAAGTGCGCTGCTCGCGCAGGGTGTAAATAAAACAGCATAGCGAGACTGTGTAGCGCAACTTCTGAACATGATTGCCAACTAATTCCAGCTCTAATCACTATAAATGGCAGTTTACTTAATTTGTAATCCATTTACGTTTTTCCTATCGTGTCAGAAGTACTCACCGAGCCAGATGCATTTAAGAGTGTTAAGATATTGTTATTTATAGTGGTTTTAGTCGCAGCGTCAGGGGTGAGCCCTCAGGTTGTGAATGGCTTATGGAGTTTTTGCTTCGAGATAGTAGAGAACCAATTTTCTGAGAGCCTTCAATAGCTTCTTGGGGCTTTCTAAAAATTTAAGGGCCTGATTTTAAAATCCCAAAACCTTTCAGAGAGCCAAAAAAGCCTGAAAAAATTATATAGAGCCCACTTTTGGAGAACTCTCAAAAGCTATCTGAGGCTATTGAAGGTCTTAAAAATCTAAGAGATGAGTTTTGAAGCCCAAAAGGTAGCTTGAAAATTTGAAAAGCCTTCAAACACCTCCCAAAAAATTATGACGACTCTAATGAGCCTAAAACTTTTGAAGGACTAATATAAGTCCACTTTGAAGCCCAACTTTGAAAGCCTATTTCTGAGGTCAAATTTTTAGAGCCTGTTTTCAAAGTCCATTTATTGAGAGCCTAATTTTAGGGCTCATCACAAAAAAATCCCATTTTTAAGGTCATGTAAGGTAGTCCAGAGCCTGAAAGAGCCCCATTTTCGAGGGGGAAACATTATTAGGAAACCCCCCTGGGTTCACCTCTGGAACAACTCTCTAATAGGAAGTAGCTTTGGCGCGAAACTTCTGCGCACTTGCACGAATTTCACGAGAGCCAATCGACAATAATGCGGCTCGGCTCACTTCCAAGTCCGAAATTGTGTCAATTGCTTAACTGTGACTAGTCGCCATACTTTTAATTATTTTATTTGTCTTCATCCAAATACAATTGGTGACAATTTCCGAGCACCGTTACCCGTCCAGATTTCTCTTGCGTTATTCCTATTATTTACGACCCGGCTCTCAGTGTAATACCAGAATATATTGCTCGTTGGCAATCTCGGCACAGAACCCAGAGTCCGAGTAGAAGATTTAGCAATATCGCAGTAAGTGATACATTTAAATGCTACACTTTGGGTCCGTTCGCGACAGAGTCTAATAAATGGGGATTAGGCTGCACACCGCAGGTTGAAAAATCACGACATGCCTTATTGAAAGTTTTACAAAACAAGTTGACAGTTGGAATTAAAATGAACCATATATCTATTGCAGCGATTTGCGGCGACTGGAGTGCCCAGGCCCGTGGAAGTGTGTGAAAACAATCTCGAAACGGCTACTGTTTGCCATTTTATAAAGCCATTTATTTAAATGCTGGATTTACGTGTGAAAAGGCCAAGTTGGTGCCATTAAGTCAGAGACATTACTGCTAATTAAGATCATCAAAATTTTATGCGCCCAGCAACGGTTTCGCAGAACCGTCCGGGGATATCAGATGACTCGTGAACCCTCGCGGGAGATGTAATCGCCTATTAATTATGTGGCAATCAGTATCTCATTTCAGATAACATCGATAACACGCTCATTAAAATTCAGCACTGAAATATATATCTGTCTGCGACGACTCGGTGCGGGGTCATAAAAAATCGGCGGTGTCAGATTTCCGAAACACACATCGTAAACTTAAATGACATAAAAAACGGTGGTAGCAAATCAAAGTCATGGCTCTGTAATGTGCGTTAAAGTACTCCCGATACCACGAACCGACACGCAGGTAATCGCCCATAAGCACCTGATAAGGGGCTCATGTCATCGAAGCTCGTGTTTACAAACTTGCGGGTCGTAAAACTTGTTCATTTTTCACATTAGCTCGCGATGACTTGTCGCGACGATTGATTCGGAGAGCCGATAAGTGGGCACTTTCGAAACTCAAACACAAGCTCGTTCTCTCAGTGTGACGGAAAAGAGCGCCGACAGACCAAAGGAACCGCGATTGAGTCCTCACGTCGCGGGCTCAGAGGTCGAGCGACAAAAACGAAACCGGCTACTGCACTTTCACTACGTCTGCGGAGTCGCAGTCGCGGAAAATCCCCCAAATTATTCAAATCCGGTGGAGCCAAAAAAACTAATCAGAGCGAGTCTGGGCGGGGTCCGATCTGAATACCAGTTGGCTCCGGTTTCTGTTTTTTGGACTTGGCGTGTCAACGTTCCTTTTTTGAGGCTCCACTTTCAGTCCTATTTTTAGAACCAAGAGGGCCTATTTTCATGACTTTCATGAGGACCAGTCTTCTAGCTGGTTCAATTTTTATTTTAAATACTGAAGAGATCCTTAATTAAGGGCTTTAGTTTTAAAAGCCCAATTTTATCTTTTTAAGTTGAAGCTATGGGGCCAAAGTATTAAGCCAAATAGTCTTATTTTTGAGTCTGAAGAGGCATCACTTCAAAGGATTTTCTGAGTCTTGGAGCCTCAATTGAAGAAGTCACCTCTAACCAGGTCCCTATCGACCCACTCAAAGGTGACTGACTGCCAAAGTGCTCCTCTTGAGGCAATTAGCAGCCTCAACGAGTCTCTGTCCAAACAAGCGACGGGTCAACAACTGTGAGAGGCGCGCTTTCACGCTCTTTGATTGACTTTGGCAAATATCCACTTGGCCAAAATAGAGCATACCTGACATTCGTCAGGTCGACAGCGAGTCAGTGACAGCAAACAAAAGAAAATCAGGTGATTTTGGCGTTACCGCGAAAGCTTATCTATTTTTATCGCTTTTTGATCTATATATCGGCCTCAATTTGCATTAATTAGCAATCACATCTGATGTCGTGTGGTTCGAGCGATAATTATTAGGTAGTTTGTGAAACATGAGCCACATTTATGGCCGTTTTATGCAAGAGAGAGACACACCAAAGAGGCGTTATTGTGTGTGACCCGTATCCGGCTCGGCCAGCCACCGAGCACCTTCTGCATTAATTATTTGTCATTAAGGCTAGGCCCCGGCCCCGGTCCCGTCTAGCGCCGGACTGTCCCCCGTCTTTCTTATGAATATTCAAAATACCTTTATGAAGCGATTTTCTGAACGAGAGATGCAAGATAAGGGCCGTGTTCGTCGTGTGAAAAAATCAGCTGAACTCGCTAATTATCTTGCTCGATTACAAATTCATTATAGTTTATGGTGTTTTACATGGAACAGCCAGTGCCGGAGAGGCGTGAAACCTCGTTGAAGGAAGCAATTAGACGGAGTCTGTTAATATTCATAATCTCTCAGGCGCAGTTCTGCGGCTCCGGCGCGGTTTGGCCAGGGGGACACTTGGAGGTCACGTATAATTCGGTTCCGGTCCCGCCTCTCTAACGAGTTCCTCCGAGTGGGCCGTGCAGGCAGCCGTGACGGCTTTTGACTGCTGGAGGTGTCGAGTTGGGGCAGGTCAAAGTCTGATTTCTGGGCCAAAGACCTGAATGTAGCTCTTTTGTTGCTTCTCTTGGACCAAATGTGTCTTCTAGACTTCCCTCTGAGGAGCTGGAAGGCTTTTTGAGGCTGAGATATTGTTTTTAGTACCGAAAAAATCTAATCATGAAACTGCTATTGAGATTCAAAGGCCCTTAAATGTTTTTAGAAATTTTTAAAGTTGCCACTGAAGATCTAAAAGATCCAAAAGTCTCAATAGAAGTGTTTTAAGTCCTAAAAGCTCCATTGGAAGCCTTAAAAATCTAAAAACAGACCTTTCACTAACAACGAGACTATGAGAGTCCGAGAAAATCTAAGCTAATTGCATTTCACGAGTCTCGCCCAGATGCATCACGTACAGGCGTGGCTCTGCAGGCCCCACAAAAGACCCCACGTGCAGTGCAATTCACGGTTGCGGATGTAACAATCATGCGATCAAACAATTAAAGGGCGTAACCGCTAATCAAATAGCTATTAATAATAAAAACCAATTACGGTTCATGCTCACAGAACTCTTTGTGTGCCAGGGGGGGCGAGGAGCTATTTCT
Source organism: Forcipomyia taiwana (assembly GCA_963930915.1). Taxonomy (NCBI): domain Eukaryota; kingdom Metazoa; phylum Arthropoda; class Insecta; order Diptera; family Ceratopogonidae; genus Forcipomyia; species Forcipomyia taiwana. The sequence continues at coordinate 431,992 of CAWVOI010000021.1, forward strand.
TGCAGTTTTCGACAAGGTCAATTAGCGACTTCCGACCCGCGAAACTACTCCGACTTGGCTTGCGACTTCCACTCGCTCTGCCACGAGAGATACAATGTAATTTTAATGATTTCAATTAGAGAATCAAAGTGTCGTAGTTGATAGTTGGTCCCGTTTATGGTGCGTTAAAAGTATAAATGGCCATCGCAGCTACTCCGGCAGTTGTGTGTTTACGAGGTACGAGCCCCATTCGGGTACGCAACAGCTGAAAAGTATGAGTTTCGCGCTCACATAATAAAACAGCTTTTAGTATTCCGTCTGCGTGCAATTGCAATTATTATACAATTAGAACGACTCGATTCCAGCTCTATAAACGTTAACGGTCTCGATTTTCCCTCGAATCAAATATTTTTTTTTATGCCTCGCGCATTCAGCAACACTTTATCAGAGCCGTGCAGACTCGGGTCGGGCACACACGCACTCGCTATTATTAAATATTATTAATGTACGGACAATTTTTATTGCACATGCACATTTTACACGCCGCGGTGCTGCCGCCGCCAAGCCATGCCAAGTCGCCACAATCGCGACACAAACAACGACCATATGAGGCGAAAAAAACAAGCAACCATAAAAGCGTAATTCAATAAAAGTAACGAGATACACTTAGAGATATATATATTTTGAATAAAAAAATACAGTCTCTATCAATAAAGGTAAACTGGTAGGCTGCAGTCGAGAGAACCACAATCAGGGCGCGGTCTTTACACCACACATCACTGTCGCGCAAAATAAGTATAAAGTAGTTACATTATTGCTCGTTTTTGTGGGCCCGATTTCGCTTCTAGTCTGGTTGCCGGGGGAATTGTTGCCGTTCCCCCGATCCGGGGTCAGGAGTCACGTTTGTGTGGGAGCCCTTGATTAACCGGGCTTGTTTCAAAGAAGATTGGAGCTTAAGAGAGCTTAAAAATTTTGATCTCTTGATTCTTGAAGAAAATTTAAAAAGCTTAAATGCAGGAGCCTGAATTTTTTGGAGACTTTTAAATATTAGTTAGAGCCTAAAAAGCTTTCCTACATTTTTCAGAGCCTTCATGAAGGTTTTAAAAATTTTTAGAGCCTTAAAGTATTTATAATAGCCTCAAAAATTCCAAGAGCCTGAAGAGTCTTCAGCTAAAGAGCCACCTGTAGCCTAATTTTATCGTCTTCGGCTACAAATCGATATGGAAATCAGTCCCAGCCACATAAAGGCTAGTTATGGCTGATAAGCTGATTTCCGATAGGCTATCGCTAATGAACTGATAACAACCCACTGCTATACCGCACTGCAGCCCAAGTGGTCCCCAGTTGGTTCTCGAAAAGCTGAAAAAATGGAGCTCTCGTGGCTTACAGTTGCTCTTCTTGCTCTCCTCTCGTCCACCGAAGCCTACAGAATCCTAGTGGTCTGTCCCACGCCCTCCTACAGCCACCAGAGACCCCACATAGCGACCGTCAAGGCACTCGCAGCTCACGGCCACGACGTGACCTTCATCACCACCGATCCCTTCAAGACAGACCTTCCGAATGTCCGGCAGATCAGCATCAGCTTCCTCTACGAGAAATCCAAGACGTGGGGGAAAATCGCCCTCGGAGACCCTTCGGTGAGCGAGCTCTTCGATCTCTTCGCCAAGAGCCTCATGGACAAGACGAACAAGATCCTCAGCGCTGACGAGATCCAGGCCTTTCTCAACGACCGGAGCCAGAAATTCGACGCCGTGATCCTCGAGAACATGTCCTACGTCACTCTGCACGCCCTCGCCGAGAAGTACAACGCGACTCTCGTCGGTTTCACGTCCTTGGAGATCTGGCCCATGGCTCACAGGGCTCTCGGGAACCCGTCCCATCCTCTCCTCCATCCGGGAGTCCAGCACGTCTACTCGGAGAATCCCGGGCTCCTGGAGCGGATCCGCATTCTGTACAACTACCTGGACTTCACCAAGTGGAACCTCGACCTGGTAGCTGCCCAGGAGCCGATGCTCAGACGGTTCTTCCCAGAGGTAAAAAAGACCGCCCAGGAGCTCGTCAGCAGGTTTGACCTTGCCATTGAGTGCGTTTCTCCCGCCATTGGCTTCGTGAGACCTCTCCTGCCCAACACCAAGCAGATCGGAGGCCTGCACTTGGAGCCTCCAAAGGCCCTGCCCAAGGACCTGCAGGACTTCCTGGACCGGTCCGAGAAGGGCGTGGTCTACCTGAGCTTCGGGAGCAACGTGAGGAGCGCGGACCTTCAGGGGGAGCAGATGGCCCTGCTCAAGAAGGTCCTGGGGACTCTGCAGTACGACGTCCTCTGGAAGTTCGAGGACACCCAGATGGAGGGCAAGCCCAAGAACGTCAAGCTCGTCAAGTGGGCGCCTCAGCTGGATGTGCTGGCTCACCCGAAAGTCCGGGTGTTCGTCACGCAGGGAGGCATCCAGTCGATGGAGGAGGCCATTGCCCACAAGGTGCCGATGGTGGTGATCCCGTTCTTCGGGGACCAGAGCTACAATGCAGAGCTCGTCGAGCGACTCGGAATTGCCCGCAAGGTGCTGCGGAAAGACCTCACGCTGTTTTCGCTCAGAACGGCAATCATGGAGGTCATTAACAGCCCCACTTACCGCGCTCGAGTGGAGGCCTTATCGCGACAAATGCTAGACACGCCGATGAACGCTACCGAAACAGCTGTCTGGCATATCGAGCACGCGATTAGGAACCGGGGAGCGGACATGTTCCGGCCGTACAAGGGGACCAAGGTGCCGTTCTACCAGTACTACTTCCTCGACGTCGTGGCCCTGGCTGCTGTTCTGGTCTTTGGCACCTTATACGGGCTCGTGGGAGTGATTCGGCTGCTCAAGTCGTTTCAGAAGGGGGGAAAGACGACGGCCAGCAAGAGAAGGAAGGTTAAGTCTAGTTAACCCATTTTGAGCTGGTACATTAGCGTTGATAAAATTATTCTGATAAAAAATCTGCCAGGAATTTTTTTTCAATCGGTTGAAAATGGGTAAGTTGTCTAAAACCCAAAAGTGACATGTTTTGACTCAGAAAATATTTTTAAAAATTACTTAAGGATATTTGTTTGCCTAAAATTTGACTTTTGATACAACAAAGATCCCTTTACATTTATTAAAGAAAATTCAAAACCCTGAAATTGGGCAAAAATAAATTAAAAGTTGGATTGGAAAATGTCATTATGATAATAACTTAAATTAAAAAATTTATTCAAGGCAGAAATTCACCATTAAAGCAAAAATGGGTTAATAGCCTATCCATCAATTCGGTTTCCAAGAGCCTGGGAACCCCGTCCTGTCAGCCAGAGCTCAGGGCGACTGACCCCCGACCCCATTTTAACTCCCTTCTCGTTCCATTCCAGTCCCCTGCGTCGTGTTCCAGCAAACCAGTTAAATTAAAATTAATGGATCGAACCGAGCGACTCGTAAGCCCAGTTTAATTGAAAATAATACCCAACAATGCTCAAGTACGAGATGGAAATTTATTTAAAAATGCCGCAGAAACACCCACGAACAATAACTTATGATATGCACGATTTGCTGGTCGTTAATGAAAGCGCGATCGAGTTTCAATCTCGTGGTTCCTTTTACACGTGTTTCTGCGATTAATTTGCAATATTTCATTGTGACACTATCGCTGTCCTAAATTTTTTTATATTAATTGCCGATTTAACCGTTTGATAAGCGGCTGCGACTCCGGCCTCCGAGGGTTGAAATATGCACCTCAACCCGAAGAAACCTGAAGTGTAGAAAGCACACGGGTGGGTGAAGTTGTCACACATGGCGGAGAGGGAAAATGAAAGTGTGATTTAATTTGTGTGGCACGGCGCGTGTTTCGCTCGGAGCTGTTTAACAAATTTCCAGCTAGCATGCGAGACCTGAGCGGCAGCGAAATCTCGAATTTCTCATAAATACGACAACATGTTTATGGACCTTGGACTGCTCTCGAAGTGTCCCATTTTGCGCTACTGCAGCTTTAACGCCAATCAATTGGCAATTTAATCAACACCATGTGAACTAAATTGATCGAGAAACACAATGAGCAATGCTGGTTTTCACTGACGACGAACGCCAAAAAAATTTTCCCCCAGCCGCGAGCTGCAGGCTCAAATCCGACTTGACAATATGACTTTGCCAAGGCGACCAAGTTACACTAATAATAATTGAAAATAAGTTGTCGCTGTGCATTGTGGAGTGGAGTCCGTGTGGGGATACAAAACCCATGCTATTATTGCTAGATCTGTGTTTAGATAGTCCGGAGTCGGTGTTGCGGACCAGCAGCGTTTTTCTCCGACTCCATACACACAAACGTTAAATTGAAATATTAATTTAATTAATATCGTACATTATCTGTTTGCTACAAGTTTATTAATTAGATCTGTGTTTGTTTATTTGCGATCTCGGCTCAATTAACTGCTGAGGAAAGTGATAAAAATCCAGCAGGCAATCGCGACTTTTAATTGACGTTTGGCGATCCGAATTTCATAGCTCCATAATTAAGATTTTATCGGTGCAATATTTCATCTCAGATAACAATCGATACGTTTCAAGAAATCTGAGGAGCTGTAAGTGGGTCCCGCGCTTAATGAGAAAATGTCAAAACAACCAAATTCGTATCTTTTATGGCTTTTGATCGGTATCGGGGTAGGCGGATAACCGCTCTCAAGGGTATCTCGGATTAAGGTTTCCTATTGAAGTATTTTTTCCACTTTTTGCAGGAGCTAGGAAATACATTTTCAGAGTCCTGAGAGAAGCTGATTCGTCTGTCAGTCTTGTTGAAGGAGTTCCAGCCACTGAGGCCCCTATCACAGAAAAGAGGAGACTTCACAAAGTAGACCAATTTAGGGCCCCTAAAACCCCGTCCAAGCCTTTCTTCATTTCCTTTACATCAAGATTAGGGCAAATGAGAACCTAAAAAGTTTTTTTAAGAATTAAAAAAAAAATTTCCATCAGAAGATTTTTCAACTACCTCACTTGTTCGTCAGCAAGCAAGCCTAGCAGAACGAGTCCAAGTCCAGATTTTCTAGCTGAACCCGAAGTGAGAATGAAAGCGCAACTTTCTCCTCAAAACACGCTCCATTTATGATATCCACGGCTGTCTTGCAACAAAGTAATAAATCTTAGGAAAACAATGCCTTTTCGCAATTATCCAACTTTGACCAGCAATCACGTGCAATTAGCACTTATTCGTAAATTTGCGGCACTTTATATTGATTCATACCGCGATAGTAATCAAAATTGTACGTTTATGTAGTCAGCACATTTTGCTAGATCAAAGCAATTATGTTCAACTTGTAAATTGTTCTGCAAAATGCGCAAGTGGAAATAAATCAACAACAAATAAACAAACGCTCTCGCGCACAGACATACACATTCACTCTCTATTGAAAGAGAATAAATTATACAATTTGATTACATCATACGCATAATAAATGTGTGTAAAAATTGTCGATGCAGATATATGCAGCGAGTAAAGTTGGCGGTATATATCTTACAAGCTCGGTGCTCGGTTCGCGGTGCGGCGTGGCTTGAGCGGCAAGAAGTCGTTTTGAATAAATTAACGGATACAACGTCCTTTGAATTTCCAACATTCGACTTGCTCATGTTGCGGCGATGCTGCGTACATACGGAATGGGCTGACCCTCTGTCGGAAGGTTTTCCGTCCCTTTTCTGGGCACTTTCTCTCACTTAAAACCATTTTTGGCCTAGAATCTACATAAGGCTTGGTCTGAGTTTCAGGGATCAAAAGGCAAACATCCGGTCTAAATAAAATTCCCTTAAATCAGGAATATCAATGAAAGACCAGCTTCGACTAAAACCTGCTTTTTGAGAGCCTTAAAAAGAAGAAAAATGTAGGAGTTTTGGGCTTTAGAAAAGGTCCTAAATATTTTGAAATTTAATGATTTTTCAGGAGCCTAAAAGTCCTTGATTTTTACCTTGGAAAAATTCCAGTTAACATATTTTAGTATTTGAAGGGTTCAGAAGCCCATTTGGAGGCTCGTAATTCGAAATGAAAAATTTTTCTAGGCAAGAATGAAGGAGTTTTGGACTTTTGGAAAGGTCTTTAATTTTTCGGAAATCTTAATAATTTTTCAGGAGCCTAAAAGACCTTGATTTTGACCTTGAAAAAATTCCTGTTAATTTTTTTTTCCCAATTTTTAAGGACTCATTTGAACAAAAATCTTCTTAATTGAGATCACAAGTCGAGGCTTTAAAATTTTTGCAGCCCGAAACTCTCTTACCACAGGGTGTCTGGCCGGAGAGACGTCAGTTATTCATCAATCCGAGCCAACCGGGAAATTTTTCTATCACTCGACATGACCACGCGTGCTTTTTTGTCCCGCATCTCACAACTCAATTGTATTGCAATGTAATCAATAAAAATGTACATAATAATGACCCGCGAACGGGCCGCGAGCTGCGTTTGGAGAATAATTGATCCTTTTGGTCGCCGGCCGCCGCTGCAGCAGCAGCCATCGACGCTCATGCGGCTCACATCAAATGGTAACGGCAATTTGCAGTGCAAAATGTTACCGAATCGAGCAACGGCACTGCGCATGGAGGTGAATGGGAAGCGAGTTGATGCAATAGTGCTTGCAGTTCACATGGGATTTGACGACAAGCTCCAGCCGTAAGTGCAAAAAGAGCCGAAGTGGAGTAGAAGTAGTGCCTCTACATGATCTCTCGACAAACGACCTGTAATGATTGCACACGTTGCAGAGAGACTCCCGATCTGCCAGCGAGCGTTTCCGTGTGTAATAATGTGTTATACAAAGTGTGATCGTGATTCAAAACTCATTGTTCTAGTTCGCGATTGACATAAATAAACAATCTATAGGACGGCGGCAGCAAGGTGACTGGAGCATTTATTTTATGTGTATTTGCCATTAATCAACAATGGACATGTAAGAAATCGATTCTCTTCGAGACAGGGCAAATATTGTAGCATTTTTTGTGGAAGACGTGTTTGTCTTGGCTCCCCTCGCTTCTATCTAGACCAGTGCCTGAGGCTACCTTGGAGTGCTTCCTGGTCTTCGAGTGGTTTCTCGTCGATTTTAATGGGAATCTCGTTGATTTTTCTGTCCTGAAATTTCGGAGAATTTTTTCAGAAGCGCCTAAATTCCATTTCAGCTCAAAAAAGTCTCGGGAATATTTCCCAGAGCCCCAAAAAACAGCCAGAAAATTCCAAACCAAGTTCCAATCTCCTTTCCCATGCTTTCTCAAGGGCTTACATGACCCTCAAAAACACCCAATTCGGCAATGACATCACGACTCGGGGGAATTCCTTTTGGACACTAAGCACGTTGCCCTACTTTCCTTAAATACCTCTAAGCCAGTTAGTCAGCTACTCGACGGCTTAAATGTACCAAAACAGAAGCACGAAATTGGCTTAACATTATTATTCAGATGTAACCATTGGGCGTAGCATATGCATGACATATTTATTCTCTCGCGGCTTGGTGACCAAAAAGTACCTTGCTTATTGGGCTCAAAACGGTGAGCTGGAGATTCGGGTCAGCCGACTCGAACGCAGCTCTACTATCTCTGGGGCCTATTGTGGGGCCCACTGACCCTCGGACTGGCGAGTTTTTGGACGGACCTTGACCAGACCAGAAGATTTTAAGTATAAGAGGCCCATTATCAGGACTCTGACCCTGAGGGAAGTTCGGAGATATTTTCCCAAAAATTAGGAAACTTAGGTCAATTTTGAGATCCTTCATGAGGCTCAGGGACTGAATCGGATTTTTTAAGACGAAGAAGTTTGCCTAAAAACTTGTTGTTGAGGCTCGGGAACTCTTTCAAGGAGACTTTGAAGTTGATAGGGAATTTATTCGAGGGCAGTATTTGGGTTCAAAGCTCTCCAAAATACTAGAGCCGAGTTTTTCGGACAGAAGAGGAGCTTTTTACGAAGGACATTTTAAGGAAAAGAAGCTCCCAGAAAACCCTAGAGCCCCATCGTTGTGGTCTGTCAACTTTCAAACAGACCCGTAGGCCACCTATTTCGAGCTGCCGTAATGGCATAATAATAAAATCACATTAATAGTAATGTTGACTTTTGTGAAATGGCAAGTCCACCGTCCGGGGCCCGCGCTGTAAAATGTTAAGTAGATTGTAACATTTGTGAGATACTTACCATGTAAACCATTAAATATTTAAACTGCGACAAATTAATCCTCTCTCTTGCTTTGTCTCGCTTATCTCTACACGAATTTCCCTGCGGCTGTGCCAAATAAACGCGTACAAAGGTCGCTCCCGATGCAGTCCAACAGTCACTGGCTTCACTTTTTACTGGCCTTCGTTGTGCCGCACTGAGCTCGTATTCTAATGTTTATGTTCTCACCAACCGCTTCTAAATAATATGGTAATCGATTCAAAGTAAGAGTCGTGTGTGCATTGTGCTAATTAATACACATCGCCGTAATGCCCTTTGAGTAACTTCATTAATATTTACGAGCTCGAATCAGCTGAAGAGTTTTTGTCGCCCCCGCTAGTCTTCCGCCTCGCGCACGAACGAGTGGCGAGAAAAAGCCCGGCAATAATAAGGAACAAAGTGGATTAATTAACTGGCCTCTCTCGCGGGTTAGTTCACCTTTCACTCGATTGCTTCTGTTCTCTTTTGCACTTGTCTAAGGTCACTCGGTCATGGCCTGGCTGGGCCCTGATGCCGCGGCTTGTCGGTCTTTAGCTCCATTCCATCAAGCGAGTATCTGGTGCTCCCATGCGCGACTTGGCTCCGGACAGCAAATTACTACAATGTATCTCCTATCGCTGCATAAAATCAGAGTTTGCAAACATACTCCGGAGTCCGGAGAGCGGAAAAAAGCTGCACAAATTTATTGTTATGATTTTGACATTTTTTACTGCTGAATTATTTTATAGCTGCATTTACTACTGGCTTTTGTATCATTGTTGAACATGTTATTGTTGCAACTTCTATATCTTCGATTCGTACACACAAAATATCAACAATAATAATCAATTTGCAAAATATCAAACAATAATATAACGTAAACTGGCGAAAATCCGCGAAGTGAATAACGCAAGAGAGTAAATAAAATACACATCCAACGGCCGCGCGTTCTCGTTCAACACTGAATGGTTGGAGCGGAGTAGTAGCCAGGTATAGCTAGGTAGGTAGCTCTTGGATTGAATGATCCAGCTGAATGACTGCGAGTAGCAGGTACCCGAGCGTCCAGCGTTTGTGTGTTTACGCGAACATATGACTGTCTGTGGTTGCAGCGTGTGTTTTACTCACGGTTTGGGTTTTGTTTTAATTAATCTATTTTTTTTGTTGCTGAATTTCAGGGAATAAATGCTGAATAAATTTTAATTCATAGCCTATACACTTCTTTCAAAAATAGTTATATGGGTTAGAAAGAAATAACCCATTGTTTTGAATAAAAATAAAATTTTGAATATTTAAATATTTTTTAGAGAGAAAAACTGAACTAACTGGACTAAGCTTTCCTCTTCTTGCTGGCTGTCGCCTTCTCCCCCTTCTAAGACGACTTTGGAGCCCCCTTCTGCACCGCCCATGTGTCTAACTCAACTAGGCTCGCGAGCTTTTCAAACGAGACTTTTAAACTCTCACACGCAATATTGCTACACATTTTGCAATATTGCAGGTTTGAAATGGCCGTTAAAGTTTGGCTTTTTCTTCAATCGCAGGAGCCCAGTTTTTTCAAGTCATTCAGAAGTTTGGAGTCATCACGAAATCACTCGTCCAACGCATATTTCTAGCAAATTTTTACAATGGCTGACGAGGAAAATGTAAAATCTTTAATTTTGTCAAGAAAAGTCCTTGAAATGTGTCTTTCAGCAGCAAGAAGTTCCTGAAACCGTGGAGCCAGAAGTTCCAGAAGAAGCTCCTGAGGATGTTCAGCAAGGAGAGGAAGCTGTTGAGGTTCCAGAGGGTGAAGAAGCGGTTGAAAGCCCCCAGATTGCTCCAGAAGAGCCTTCAGAAGGTACTTTGTCTCCACTTTTCTCGAATTTTCCTCTATAAAATTGATCTTCAGAGGCAACAAAATCGCCAGACCCGAGCAGAATAACGGTGAGCGGCTCTGAAGCTGGCAGGTTTGTCGATCTTGTCGGAGCCGAAGCCCTTCCTGAGGTGCTCTTGAATGACCGTCTCGGGACTGTTCAAGGGCGCCTGGAAGCCGACGAGGAAATTCGCCATTCCATCCGGTTCAGCGAGGTCAAGAGAGCCAGGGCGGTAATCCCCTCTGAAACCGTCGAGGACATCGAGAAGGAAGACACCCGGCTCGGAAAAGCCTTCAGGAAAGCCCGTCCGTCAACCAGGTCTTCCACTTCGTCCCTGGAAAAGACCTCCAGACCCTCAATGTCCACGGTTTTCGAAGCCAGGTCTCAGCTTCCTTCAGAAATTGGCCTCAAAGAGTTCGCCATTAAGGGCCAGAGCTTGATTCGGCTCATGGAAAATGCGGTTTCCTCGTCCCAGAGGAGCGTGCTATCAGTGGACCAGAAGCTCGAAGGTGAGGAAGAATCCTTTAACCCATTTTCACCCAAAACAAAATAAAAAATTTGCAGAGGCCAGAGAGAACCCCGAGGAAGATGTCCGAGTCAAGGGCAATGACCTCCACGAGCTGGTCAAGATCATGTCCGAGTCGAGACTCAGAAGCATGATTCGAACACCTGGAACCCTGAGCACTGCCCTGAGAGAGGTCATGAGGTCTCAGAAGCCCTTTGAGAAGCCCGAGGAGCCGCCCAACGAGTACGTGATTGCCGCCGAGAAGGCTCAGAGGACGATAGAGGACATGAACGACAAGATCAGGACGCTCAAGGAGTACCTGAACGTCTACATTCGGAAGGAGTGCAAGACCTCCGAGGACCGGAAGCGAATCAAGCTGCTCCAGTGCGAGCTCAAGCAGGCCAGCGAGTGTCAGAAGCAGCTGGTGGAGGAGGTGGTGAGACTCCAGAAGCGAGCTAGGGGCCACGGGTTCAAGCCCATCATGCTCTCCACGACGATCACGGAGGACCACATCCCGAGTCTGTACTCTCGGAAGAAGACCCCGAAGCCCATGGAGGGCGGGAGCTCCATGAGATTCCAAGAGGCCATCTGCGAGGACAACCTGGCGCTCTCGACCGAGAGATGCCAGCTCCAGAGACAGGTGCTGGACCGGGACAGGATCGTGGAGAACCTCCAGGCCCAGATCCACATCATGACGCAGGAGATCACGAAGCTCAACCACGACAACATCAAGATGACCCGCGAGATCTGCTGCAGCAAGAAGTCTAAGCCCTCCCCCGACATCCAGGCGCGCCTCGAGAGCTACCGCGAGAACACGGCCGTGCTGGAGGAGAACATCCTGAAGATGTCCCTGGCCCTCAACGAGCTCCAGATGGACCTGAACGGGGTGCAGAGGGACCGTGAGACCTGCAAGGAGATCCAGTCCAGACGTCCCTGCACGGCCGAGCCCCAAGGTCGGCGGTCGGAGGCTCTGAGGCAGGAGAACCAGGACCTCAAGATGCAGTACAAGCAGCTCGTGCAGGAGTACAACCGCAAGGAGAGGGAGTCCAGGGATCTGAGGGAGTGTCTGGAGCGCAAGAAGACGCAGGATGAGACCTTCACGTGCAAGAGTCCCGAGGCCATGGAGCTGGAGCTCCTCAAGAAGAAGTACGAGGAGCTGCTGGACGAGCAGGAGGAGTACGGGGTCATCATCAAGGAGCAGAGACGGCAGGTGGAGGAGTACTGCGAGAAGTACATGACGGCCCAGCAGGAGGTGGAGGAGCAGCGGAGGCAGATGGGGAATATGGAGATGAACAACGAGAAGATCCAGGAGCAGGTGAATCTGGAGGTGCACCGCATCAAGTGCAAGTTCCAGGAGAAGCTGCGAGAGCTGACGCCGTTCCCGAAGATGCTGGAGAACGAGCAGATCCGGAGCCACGACCTCTGCTTGCGGGTCAAGACGCTCGAGGCGCAGCTGAAGGAGGCTGAGAGTTATCTGAGGGCGGCTGAGATGCGTGTCAAGGAGCTCGAGAAGCTCTACAGTGAGAGCAACGTCGTTATTATCGAGGGGTTGAGGGATCAGGTAATCCTTTGGTCTGTCTGTCTGTCCGTCTGTCCGACTTAGTCGCAAAGGCTCCGAAGCTAAAAGAGTTAGAGACTTGCAGATTTTTCCATGTTATCAATTGTAGTCTATAAACTGGGAAAATGCTTTTGGTTCTTCCGAAAAACTACCAGGGGTGTGACCTGGGGGGTTTTTCCATTGAATGAAACTTCTACATATTTAATAATAATTTCATCCAATTTTTTCAACGAAGCCAACTTTAAACTTTTGACATTTTTCCCAAAGGTCGAGAAGCTGGAGGACAAGATAGACCAACTGAAGCTCGAGAACGCGAGAATGGAGCAAAACTACCTGGACGAGCGGGACCGCTTTGACGCACTTCGAGGCGAGACAGCCAGGATCATTGCGAAGAACAACGAGAGGGCCGAGTCAACGAGATACGTGCAACTGGACCGCATCGGGCAGCTGGAGAAGGAGTTGGCAAAGGTGAGGGCTGACGCGAGCTGCGACCTGGCGATGAAGGAGAAGACGATCTCGAAGGTGGAGGGCAAGATGAGGCTGCTGGCGGGCAACTTTGAGGACGCTCAGGACCAGATAAGGCAGCTCCAGGGCCACATCGCGTATCTTACGAGTCCCGGGAAGAAGTCTCGGAACAGCGACTGTGGGAGTTTCTCCTCTTCGTGTACCTGATCTCAATAAATTCTGTTAATGGAGCTCTTATCACGCGTTAATTGGCCAAATACGAGCGAGTTATCTCGCCGGAGATCTGGATGAGTGTGCCATTATTATGGACGCTTTATCTAAGATAAGAGGCACTCGTGTCGAACCCTCAATCTCGGCTGGCCCAGTTCTGCTCAGTATCATTTTGACTTCCGAGCTTGTAAACCGGTGATAAAATGGTGGAAGATAGCAAAATGGCGGAAATGCAGCCGCTGAGGACGGATATAATATTGAGGGAAGAGGAAGTCTTGCTCTCAGAAGATGAAAAGGTGGGTTCAAGATTTTTCAGAGAGCCTCCAAATTTATTCCGCCGGTCTTTTTGAGGCTTCTGAATTTTTTATGAATGATTTAGTTTCCGAAAAAATAAAGAACTTACAAATTTTAATTTTTAAATTTCATAAAAAAATAATATTGACTATTTTTTCCGAAAGTCTTTTTGAAAAATTTTCCTTAAAAATTCAAAAGAAAAAAATCAGAAACGCTTTGAGCCCCAAGAAACGACTTAGGATAATCCAGAAGCTCAGCCTACGCTCCCATTGAGAAGATTAAGGCAGTCAGCTGATTGCACATAGCGAGACCGCGAGCTGACCTTGAAATCACTTGCAATTTCAGACAATTGAGCAAATTTTCCCCACACAGCCATTTATAGCTCAGCCATATAGCCACAGCTCGTTTTCTCCGTCCGTCATTACCTCAGCCGGCCGATAAGATAAGCTTCAGGTGTGTTAAATTCACGAGTTCTCACGTAGCTCGTTCAGTTTTCTGTGAGCCTTCACCCAGAGCCCCTCTCAAGATGGTCGACGCCGCGACTTTGCAAAAGCTGAACGAAGGGTTCGCCACCCTGCAGGCCTCCTCCTCCAAGAGCCTGCTCAGGAAGTACCTGAACCGCAGGATCTTCGACCTCCTGAAGAACAAGCAGACGTCCTACGGCAGCACGCTGCTCGACTGCGTGCAGAGTGGCTTCGAGAACCACGATTCCGGGGTGGGGATCTACGCCCCCGACGCAGAGTCGTACTCGGTGTTCTCGGAGCTCTTCGACCCCATCATCCAGGACTACCACAAGGGCTTCGGGAAGACCGACAGACATCCTCCCAAGAACTTTGGGGATGTATCCAAGTTCGGGGACGTCGATCCCGAGGGCAAGTACGTGGTCTCGACTCGCGTCAGGTGCGGCAGGTCGCTCGAGGGCTACCCCTTCAACCCCTGTCTCACCGAGTCCCAGTACCGCGAGATGGAGGAGAAGGTCTCGGAGTCCCTGAACGGCCTGCAGGGGGAGTTGGAGGGCACCTACTACCCGCTCACGGGCATGGAGAAGGAGGTCCAGCAGCAGCTCATCGATGACCACTTCCTGTTCAAGGAGGGCGACCGCTTCCTCCAGGCCGCCAACGCGTGTCGCTTCTGGCCCACAGGACGGGGAATTTTCCACAACCGCGATAAGACCTTCCTGGTGTGGTGCAACGAGGAAGACCACTTGCGTATTATCAGCATGCAGAAAGGAGGGGACTTAGGCCAGGTTTATCGGCGACTAGTAACTGCCGTGAACGAGATCGAGAAGCGCATTCCCTTCTCCCACCACGACCGGCTCGGCTTCCTCACCTTCTGTCCCACCAACCTCGGCACCACCATCCGGGCCTCCGTTCACATCCAGCTCCCGAAGCTGGCGGCCAACCTGGCGAAGCTCGAAGAGGTGGCCGGCAGGTACAACCTGCAGGTCCGAGGGACCAGGGGCGAGCACACCGAGGCCGAGGGTGGCATCTACGACATCTCCAACAAGCGCCGGATGGGACTCACGGAGTTCCAGGCCGTCAAGGAGATGCACGACGGCATCACGGAGCTCATCAAGATCGAGAAGTCTCTGTAGCTTGAGGGTGTAGTTTTTCGAGAGAGGAAAATAAAAATGTAGAAGTTGAAGCTCTAAAGTGAAGTTTTTGGGACCCGTGTGACCTTCATTTGCCCCAAGACATTCGCCTCATTCACGACGGAAAATAATTATTTGATCAGTTTGGTTATAAAGTTAGCTTTATCTTGTTTGCGATCATGCGGTGTCGAGACTGAAAACACCTGGAGTACCTCATAGCTTGAAACTTATTCAGCTAAACTCTTCAATGGACTCCTTCCAATGTAAATTTGTCTATCTTCAGTAGGTTTCTGAAACTCGGTTTGCTTTCTGGTTACAATTAAAGGAAGGTTTCAATGGGAAAGTCAAAATTTATTGAATTTATTTTACATAATTTTGAATAAACTTTTTTTAATTTTGAAAAGAAAAGGCACAAAAAAAATCCTGATTTAGTCGTTGAAAGTTCCGAAGTTCACCTTATTTGCTTGCCAATCGTCCATGCGGGCCTTCCTGACAGAAGTGATCGCCGGGTCCCCAGAAGCCGCTTCATTCAGGCACCAGGGGTACGTCCAGTTAGTGAAGACATGGAAAGCTCCATTGACTGCCCTGCTACCATACAAACCGAACTGATCAATGGTGGCTCCATTACATCCTCCATTGACGAAAGTGTCAAAATCGTCGCATCGCACTCCTTGGAAGTTGCAGCCAGGTATGAATGAGGTACTTGCATACTCCATGCTCCTGTAGTGCTCACAAAATGCTCCGTCAGGTCCACATCCGGGTTGTTTGGGCCCTCCTGCGTTGCAGAAGAACATTTGCTGTGCGACCTGAAGGTTCCCTTCTGCTCCCAATACCCCTCTATTTGTGATGATAGTTTGGGTGTATTTGCAAGAACCAGGATGGAACTTTTTCGAGGTGTCATTCCAGCGAGGCTGCCATCCAGGTCCAGTGCAATCGCAACCAATGCACGTTCCAACCAGTATCTTGGGAGTAAAACTATCCTGAAGCCTGTTTGCACAGTTTCCAGCAATCTGACAGCCAAGACTGTGACCGATCAGGATAATGTTATCAGGTGACTGCCCTAGAGATACAAGATCGCGGACGAACAGAGCAGTAAGGTTGGCCACTCTAAAGCACTCGGGTTCTGCGTAGTTGAAGAGCTCCAGCTGGGAGAGAGGTGACCAGTCCACTACGCAAAAGCTGCCAGAGGGCTCGCGAAGGAAGAAATCTGGAAAGAGAAAGGTCTCAAAAAAACTTTTCGAAGAATCTTCGAAGACTCACTTTTTATCATATCTGCGAAATAGTAGGTGTCCTTGCTGTCAGTCCATCCGTGAATACACAACAAAATTTTCTCGTTGAGCAAGCGAATAACGTTCCTGACAGTAGTTTTGGTGACTGGAGTGAGGACAGTGGTCCGATTGCGGCAGTGGAAGGTCACAGCTTTGTTAATGTTGGCACTGCTGTAGGCCCCCCATCTAAAGATGTAGGAGATGGTGTTGCTGGTGCACTTCGAAATGATGCTCTCGTAGCCGGCGTAAGTGCGACCTCCGATCTTGATAGTTCGGTTGTTGGCCCCTCCCACTGCGATGAAAGTTTGGTTGAGGAACTGCTTCAGACGGTTGGTGTCGGCCAGAATTCTCTCAATCTCGGTGGTTGGAGTGTATTGGGACAAAATTCCCGTCGCTCCAAGGGCCAGGAGCAGCGCGAAGAGGTAGGTTTTAGATGACATGTCGATTGAACAGGTTCAATTCGAGAAAGATACTGATCTCTCAGGCCATGAGGTGCTATATTTTATTGGGCTTTCAAGCCCGAAATACTGTTTGTCCAAGTGAACTGTTTTCCGCTCGGTTCTTTAAAATTCCCAAGGCTGATATCATTTTTCCAGTAATTAAGACTTAATCAAACACACGTTTTAATTTGCGTCAATTGCTGTTCAAACGGTTGGTTTGAAGGCCATTGATCGACTTGAGCTAATTTTTATGCAGCTCTTTGTGAATTTCAGGAGTCATGGAGTTCAGGTTGAATGATCCTTGAACTTGAGTTTCTGTTATTGAGTCTTCATCTCCTCGGGTATGTTCTGAGCCTGAGCAAGGAGTCGAGGAACTCCGTTGAAGTCATTTGAATTCAACAGGATCCATCCTTCTCTCTCAATATTTTAAAGGGGTTAAATGATCAGAAACTTCTGTCATAGCTGATCAACTGGTCGGATCATGTTGATCTGGTTCTCTTTTTCCTATTCTCTTCCTCTCCTTCTCACTCTCTTTCCACTATCATACTTCCCTTTCTCTCCTATCACGATAAACACTAAGAAACATGGAAACTTGTGATCCGAAGACAGGCTAGTCCCCTTTGAGCCCGCTAAAGGATTTGGGCAGCCTCATAAATAAATAAATAGATAAATCTTTGGGCCTGTATTAACATGTGTCTAACCGACGCTTTGATGTGCGATAAGCTTTAAGTTTGAAAATTACACAATCGGACCGTTATGTGGGGTCAGAAGTCTTCTGAAATTTCATTTTGCCCTAAAATCTAAGCTTCCATAGCTGAAATACGGTGTGTTGGTTAAAACTGAGTTAACTAACCGAAGGTGAAAAATACAGGCCTAAATGTGCTTTGGGTGAGTATGGGTTTGAGGCCGGTTACTCACACGATTCACGTGTGTTGCTGAGGAATTCGGATCGTCAACAAACCGGGTTCCATCACCAAAAAAGCAAAACAGGTTTGCAAGAAATGAATTGGCATCTAAACAATGGCTGAGTATTCAAATTCAGAGCCAATCGTGCGATATAATGCGGCCCCAACGAGCCATTACTTAATAGCATTACCGTGTGGAGAGACTCAATCGCATTCAGTCGCTCACAAGACGTGGTCTAGAAGGGATGGGATCGAAGGAAAAGTCTTGAATAAATAACCTTAGAACTGATTAACCTTAGTGAAAACGATTTAAACGGGATTTGAAGTTCAAGGTGAGACTCCAAAAATCCACAGAGACAAGGTCGTTCGCAGCTAGTTGGCTCCAGTCACGCTCGAGGGACCCCTCATTCGATTGAATCTCTCAAAGTGCATGCCCATATGGAGCTCATTAACGTAACTGATGAC
The DNA here is from genome assembly GCA_963930915.1 of Forcipomyia taiwana. Lineage (NCBI taxonomy): Eukaryota > Metazoa > Arthropoda > Insecta > Diptera > Ceratopogonidae > Forcipomyia > Forcipomyia taiwana. Next base: position 449,670 of record CAWVOI010000021.1, read on the forward strand.
TGAAAAGTCGCGGAAGTGCAGTCACAAGCCCAGCCATTCATTCGCCAATTTCTTATGCAAATTTCCAGAAACTCGCCAGCATGCTCGACACCAAGCTCAAGGTCATCTCACTAGAGGGCAGGAGCGCCGCCATGCTGAAGCAGACGCTGCTGTCGGTCTCCGTGTCGCTCGGATACTTCTGCATCGGGATGGTCCGCGGCTACTCGGCCCCCGCCATGCCCTCTCTCCTCGAATCCAACCCCGATCTGTTCCCCAGCAAGAGCCACATGTCCTGGACCAGCTCCATTCCGCCCTTCGGAGCGTTCCTCGGGAGTCTCGTGGCTGCCCCCCTCATGCACAGGGTGGGCCGAAGAAAGACCCTCCTCCTGGCCTCCCCGATCTGGGTGCTGTCGTGGATCATCGTGGCCACCACCTCGACTCGCTGGGAGCAGATGATGGCAGCACGGTGGCTCATGGGCTTTGGGGCCGGTCTAACCTTGCCCGCCTCTCAGATCTACGTCACCGAGTGCTGTGACCCCGAGATCCGGGGAGTCATCGGATCGTTTCCCAGTCTAGGAATGTCTCTGGGGATCCTCGTGACCTACATCATGGGCACCTTCCTGCCCTGGAACCAGCTGGCGTACTCGTGTGGAGCCATCGCATGTAAGTTCCTCATTTTTATTTTGGCCGCCATCTTGGAATTTTGGGTGAAAATTTAATTTTTTAACCCATTTATTTTTGTTAAATTTTTCTCCAAAATTTGAAAATCAAGTGATTCCCACTCATAAAAATTAGCCTATTTAAATTACGCGCCACAAAATATTTGAATTTCTCGTACATCCCGTGCTCACGTTTGTTGTACAGCTCACACAAACGTAAACAAGCAAAAATGTCAAGCCAAAGTGTGTCAGAAATAGTGAAGAAAAATGGAGTTTTACCGCGGAAAACCTACCGGAAAATGCGTAAAAAGGAGAGACGGAAACTCAAACGCCAGGAGAGAGCAAAGAGGGAGGCAGAGGAGACTCCCAAAAACGAGGAAAACGAGCGTCTCCAGGAGGCTCTGCTGGCTTGCCAAATCGAGCGAGAGGCCGAGGAGTCCCGGGTCCAGAACCTCTTGTGGAAAGAACGAGAGGCCACAGCTCAGGAGGAGTTCGCTCGCAAGCAGCAGGAGCTGAAGCAGCTCGAGGATACTCAGGAGGCTGCGAGGAGAAGGCAAGCCCAGCACCAGGAGAGCCTGATGAGAGCCCGGGAAGCGCTGCGGAAGGAGAAACTGGGTCGGATCCAGACCAATATCCTTCGAGACTTCCGGCTGCAGGAGCAAATCGACGCCTTTCTGGGAGGCTCAGCGACGATCCCGGACGAGCTGCTGAAGAACGCCGAGTCGAACCCCGGGAGGGAGGTCTGCAACTACTTCCGCCGAACCAGCGCCTGTCGGTTCGGGGACGGGTGCGTCAAGAACCACATCAGACCCGGGCTCAGCAAAATCATCCTCATCAGCAACTTCTTCGACCACATCCGGCTGAGTCGCGGGATCACGACCGAGCACGGGGACTTCAACCTCGAGTTCGAGGACCAGGAGCTTGAGGAGGCCTTCGTGGAGTTCTTCGCCGACGCCTGCTTCGAGCTGGAAAAGTTCGGGACGGTCGATAAGTTCTTCGTCTGCCGAAACCCGATGCCTCACCTGAGGGGGAGGGCTTTCGTGGAATACACCGACATGAGGTTTGGACAGTTTTCCTTGGTTTTTCGAGAATTTTAAAGAGAAAATTCCAGGGAGTCTCTGGCAGCCCTGAAGGCCATCAACGGGAGGTACTACGGAGGTCGCCAGCTCGGAGTCGAGTTCTCGGGCATCCAAGCCTGGTCAGAGGCCATTTGCGGTATGACGGGAAATGCATCCTTTTTCAAGCCAAAAACTTACTTTTTACTCTTTTTCGCCCCTAATTTCCTTTAACTCCTAATTAAATATATCTAGGCCACCATTTTGCGGCTAACAGGTGCTCTCACGGCTCGGCGTGCAATCTGATCCACTGCTTTAAGAACCCTCGGGACAAGTACTCGATTCACCACGTCGCTCTGAAGATGGAGTACCAGAGCATGAGGAAGCTCAGAGAAAACTCTGCTCGAGCCGAGAAAACTCTAAGGTACGAAAACTGCTTGTGGAAGATTTTTTAATGAAGTTCTTTTAGTGATTGGGACAAGGGTGATGGAGGCCCGGAGAAGACCAACTGGAGGTGGTCGGTGAGTCCGGAGAAGAGCCCGGAGAGAAGCGCCAAGAAGACAGCCAACAAGAAACAAAACAAGAGGTCCAGGAGCAGGGACAAGAAGTCACCCAGTAAAAAGAAACGGAAGAAAAATAAAGAAAAGTCAGAATAAATGAGCCTTTTCATTCCACTTTTCAGAAACTTAGCAAGGAAGAAAAGGCCTAAAATCACCAATCTGCCTTCCAGCCCTACTGTTCATCTTCGTGATATTCATGCCAGAGTCTCCAGTGTGGCTCAAGACGAAAAACCGCCTCGAAGAGGCCCAGAGCAGCATTGACTGGCTCCACCTGTCCGGGATCACTCTGACCCCCAACGAAGGTCCGCCTGCCAAGGACAAGCTGATATCCTACAAGGCCCTCTTCAGCCGAGCCTGTCTCATGCCCCTGGGAATTGGTCTCGGGCTCCTCATCATCCAGCAAATTTCGGGCATCGACGCTGTCATTTTCTTTACCGTGGAGATCTTCAAGACTGCCGGAAGCTCCCTCAACTCGTATGCTGCCACCATTATCGTGGGAGCCGTGCAGTTGGCCAGCAACTTTGCGTCTTTGTTCATCGTGGATAAGGCGGGAAGGAAGCCTCTTCTGATCACCTCGGCAGTCATCATGTGTATCTCGATGGCTTCCATGGGAGTGGCTTACCATCTGCATGACATGGGGGATACCAGATTTGGGTAAGGAGTAGAACTATTCGATTCGAAATTTATCGAAATTCAACTTATTCGTCCGATTTTTGAGCCTAAAATGTTTCCCACTTCCAGGTACCTTCCCTTGCTTAGCCTCATCGTCTTCATGGTGGCCTTCTCCTTGGGCTTCGGGATCATCCCGTTCCTCCTGATGGGCGAGCTCTTCCCTACCCAGCAGCGCAGTTTCTTGAGCTCCATCGCCGGCTCCTTCAACCTGCTCGCCATGTTCATCGTGATAGTCACCTACCACCCCCTGGAGGAGGTAAGCTGATTCCGTTTCCCCCAAATCCAAGACTAAGAGCCTGATTCCAGCTCATCACGGCCGCCGGAACCTTCTGGATGTACTCCCTCTTCTGCGCCCTGGGAGTCCTTTTCGTGATCTTCCTGGTGCCCGAAACAAAGGGCCAGGAGCTCGAGAGCATCGCCAGTCTCTTCATCCGTCGAATATCAGTGGCCCTCAGCAGGAAGCCCAGCATGAGGAGGGCGGAGGAGGGAACGGTACCAAAGCAGGAGAGTTGAGTAAAAGTTTAATAAAGTCAGATAGCTAAAAAATGTATTGCGTAAACGGGAAATGAACATCGAAGGAGATCACAATCGCTTTGTTCCTCAGTCATAAGCTAGTCCTCACTTGAGAATGATCAGCGTGTCGCATTCTGCCGGCGACACGTCCTGTAATTGCTACATCCCGTCATCCACGGTGTGGGGCTTGTGGAGCAGGTAGAGGATGACGATCGTCGTGAGAGAGCTCACGAGGAAAATCGTGTCGAACCACCGATGGTAAAAGTTGAAGTGCAGACCCCCGAGCACCTCCGTGATGATGACCCTGTATTCAGCGGGCATGTTCATGCGCATCAGGAGCACGGAGGAGCAGAAGTACATGCCCATGACCTGTGCCATGATGAGCACGATGATGTTGGAGGATTTGCTCGAGGAAATCTTGTAGAAGAACTTCGTGAGGGTCAGCAGGAGGCCTCGGATGGAGGTCACGACGATGATTCCCACGAGGAAGAAGCTCACGTGCTGGCTCCAGAAGGCCACGTCGATCTCAAAGCCGCACCAGTGCACGGCAATCTCGATGCCCCGCGTCACCAGGTCCTTCTTTCCGACTCTGTCGAAGATGATGTTGATTGTTGACTGAAATGGGTTGAAGGTTAATCTAGGGGTCTCTTTTGAAGCCTTTTAGCTCCGTCCCTGAATGAGATAGGGGCCCAGTCGTGTTCTATGATTTGCTACATTTTTAATGAGCTACAACATACTAAAATTTGAGCTAAATCGGATGAAAGCCCCTCTGGTTACGCCTCTGACAATTTTTTGGAAGCGCAGAGAATTTGAGTCAATTTTTCCAAACAGCATCCAAAAATTTTGAGGTCCTTTACCCTTTCCATTTTGAAGTTAAGCGACTCAACTGAGTTGAAAAACGCCAAAAATCAAACAGACAGACGGACAAATCAAAATTCTGAGGAACTGACTCACAATAAAAATCTTCCAAAGACAGTAGAGGCTGAAAAAGTGGCCTAGCACGTTGAAGTACTTCCCCTGCAGGGTCTGGTGCCACCTCTCGCGCTCCTGCATGTTCTTCATGGAATGCACTTCGAGGAAAAGCTGTCTGGAGACCTCCTCCAGCGCCTCAATCTCGAGCTTCAGGGCGCCAATGTTCTCGCCCCTGGAGCTCGCGGCCGCCGAGAGCATGCCCCAGATCCCGGGCTTCGAGATGGTTTCCTTGCTTCTCCGTCGGTCCAGGGCTATCCTCTTCTTCTTCACCAGGATCATGTCCATGGTCTGCATCAACTTGCGTTCCGTGTTGAGGACGTCTGACTGCAGCACGGGCCGGATGAAGTACTTCATGTTGGTGTACGGGTAGTTGACGGCTCCGAAGCCGGACAGAATGGCCATCACGGTGACTCCCACGACTCCGATCCGGGAGACGGCCTGCTCGATCGTGAAGATGCCTCGGGAGGCACTGAGGAGGGGGAACGAGTCCCCGATGCGCCAGAACCCGTACAGGTAGATGAACCAGAGGAGCCACGTCAGAGGGAACTTCCATCTCTTTGGCACTGCAAGATTGGGGGGTGACCTTGAGAGCGACCTTGAGACCCACTCACCGATCCGGAGGTTGCTGATGCACGAGAAGGCGATGTAGTAGGGGATGAGGGCTATCACGAGAAAGAGGAGCAGCGTGAGCCCGATTCGCCAGTGCAGGAACCTGGAGGTGGAGTCCAAGATGCCGGCGATCTCGAAGATGATGAGCTCGAACATCGTGAGTGAGAGCGCCAGGGTGGTGGAAAAGATGAGCTGGACCAGGACATTCCGCACCTCGTAGTTGCGGAAGAGCTGCTTCCCGAAGAAGATCCAGGAGCCAGCGAAAAAGCCAACCTGCAGGAATGGAGCTGAGTTGCGGCGTTCGGGCGGGGTTGGGAGGGCTTACCTGTGATATCAGAATGATTATCGAGTCCTCGATAAACCCCATGGCTGCTTGAGAGCCTCGCTTGCTTGCTTAGAGAAGAAAATTAGAAGAATTGTCGGGGATTCGACATTGTTTTGGATTTGGGATCGGCTCACGTACAGCTTTTGACGTTTGACGTTCGACCAATCAGAGCGAAGGAGGGATTTGATTCGCCCGCACTTGGCCGTTATTTTTTTTCTGTAGCGCGAAAATATCAAAGCTCATTTTTTTCTATTTTTGGAATTTTAAACATTAAAAATCTTGACGGCTTTTAAACTGCTTACTTTTGGGTTTCTTTGCAGACTGAATTTTTCATCGACTTTGTGCACTAAAATAATTCGAGTAAAATCGGGAACTTGATCTACAGGCAAAAATGACCACTTGTTACAATTGTATTAAAGTGCCCCACTGTTTGGTTAAGCCAGATTTCAATTTTTGACTTCTTAAATAAAATTAAAAAATAAAAACTAAAAGTCCAGTTTTATGCCCCTTGCAGATTAGGTCACCTGGTTACGTCTATAGGTAACATAATACTATGCAACAACTCAAGACAAATCCAAAAGGTGGTCTACCTTGTCTCTAGGTTCATTACCTAATTTTAAATAAAATTCCTAAGTCCACAAAGTCAAGGGCCGCAAAAATGTGCTGGGGTGGCGAGCTACGGGAAATGGTAGGTCAACAAAAACGTCCTGTCGACCCCCAACCACGTGAAAGGCCTCCTAAAGTTTGTTCAATACGACCACCGATGCAATGACGCTGCCCTAAAAACCCACTCCCGTCGTTCCTCGGGCGCTGTAAATTTGCATCGTGCGCTTTACTGCCCCGGACGTCGAAAAAAGCAAGTAATGTATGCAAATCTGCTGCGGGGAAGCAGAAAGAGCCTCGACTCTCGACCTACTGCGAGCCCGAATGTCGCATGATGCTTCGCGTGACCTCCACAAAACAATATTCGAACCATTTTTGATCAGGAATTCCCTTTGTGCTGGTGTGTGGCGAACCAGGAGACATTCTTGGCATACTTAAACTAGCAAGAACGATGTGGCAACTGTGACAGCCTCCGTGTAGGTGTGAAAGAGGGGAAGGGGGGAAGCTCGAGCAGCTGCGTTGCCATTAAATTCAATTTAAACTTTGGAGCATGTAAAAACGTCGATGGGGTTGTCAAAGTTTGGAGCCAGGGTCGAAGAAAAAGAAGACTTTAATGAGCTTATGTGTGCGGGTAAACTTCCTTTGGTACGCAAAAAAGGTATGAGAGCTTTAACGAATGTATCGGGCCAGGATTAGCACATTGTTAATATTCAACAGCTTGCTTGAGGCGGAATAATTTGTATGAAAGGCGTCATAAACAGCTTAGGTGGGGGCAATTTTTGCCGTGTAATGCCGTTGAATTTTCGCTGGCAGAAAAGTTGGTCAAAGGATGTCTCGAAAAAGGTCGGAGCAGCCACCGGAATCGCCTCCCTGTCACTGACAATTAAAAATGATTAGCTTGCGGTTGCGGGTTCGGCAGGACTGTAGGAGGATAAATTGCCGTCTGTGGCCTCAGGGAATTTTTCTAGAGGAGGTACGAAATTCGGAATGCTTTTAATTCCAAAGGACTTGCCAAACTCAAAATCAATGGTTTTACAAAAGAAAAAGCTTTCTCTGCAGATTTTGGTCCTTGAAGACTCTCTAGAAAAAGTTTCTCTATTGTTCTAGTTCTGGAAGTCTGCAATAAAATCTCCATGGTTTTCTACCTTTCATAAATTAAGTTCGTCTCGGAGATTTTTTTATGACTCTCTAGGAAGCATGTCTCAATGGTTCAATGTCTCCCCAAAAATTTAAAAATGGTTTTCTTCGATTTCCCAGGACCACTTTTACTCACACTGTGAGACTTCCCCTGTTTGAAGGAAAAAAGGAAAGACCCCCTCTAGTTAGTGAGTCCCTATGGTCACGAGGGCCTCCGTCGAGAATCTCTGTCGAGTTTCATCGATTGAGCCAGCCATTAGTCAGTTAATGTGCGCCTGTTTGTTTAGTATCGTGCGAGACAGAGGTAGACAGTGGCAGGGAAAATGAACAATAGTTTTTAATTGCGGTGTGGATTCGACTAGCAGAAACATTCCCTCACGCCATTGTCTTTTTCAGCTCGCAGGCCGCAACCTGACGAACTAACTCGGTGCGGCGAGCCACGTCAGTGTGTACGTGCCGAAGGCAATCATGGGAGCCCTACCTTTGATATATCTAATGTACACAGGCCCGACTACTTTGTACGACCCATCTAGGCTATGTGGTGGGTGCGAGAATTATGACTAACGTCGAGTGGAAATTTCACATTTTCCACAATTTTATTTATTTCACTTCGTCCGTCGCCAGAGTCAGATCGTGTGTGCTTATTAGGTCCAAAGTGGTGCGTCTTTCGAAGATCGGATAGGAGAAGGTGGAGAGACACTTGGTGCGAAATTAAATCAGTGCAAAAACATCTGTGCACCGGTGAATATTGGCGAAGGAAAAGTGCCAGCTTGCAGTTGGACGGAATTGCACCGAAATGACTAGCGGGCACTCGTGGGAGAGGAAATTGTGTGAAAAATAGTGGAAGATATATAATTTATAGCCCGTCCGAGACTCGAGCAGGCAGCGGTGGGCCTCGACCGAAGCCACTTGTTGCCTCGGGGCGCGCAAAAATTAAATTCGGACGTGCATCGGAGGTACTTGAATCAATGGCGGTCGCTCGAGATGCTCCGGCACAGCGCATATTGAATAACAATGAGCCGTGTAATAAAATTTGATCAATAAAAGGGGATGAACTGCAAATCGGCTTCGACTCGACTATGAGGGGGTACGTGCCAGCAAAAGTTCGTCGTGGAAAAATGCTGATGAGCAGGCATCAAGGTGCATCGGGGCTCGAGGGGGGAAAAAGTGAATTCCAAATGTGTCTTCTCGGCATAAACAAGTAGTCTGGCGTGCTGCATCTCGAATGCGGGACATGAAGGATGTAAAGGATTTGGCTCTCATGTATTTTGAATGCCTCTTCTCTCGGATATTTCATTTGCATTTTAAAAGGACGCGAATGCTTCTTAAGGGGGGTACGAGAGGGGGTGAGAGCAGTCTTTACTTAAGGAAAAATTCAGAGTAAGAAAATTCATGTCGAATAAACGGATTTTTGGGGCTTTCAGAATTTCAAGAATGAAGCTTTGTTAGAGAAAATGTACTGATACTTAAAGAGTGGAAAATTTAAGGTCAAATCGTCCAAGAGACAGCTCATTTTATAGCAGAAAAATTTAGGACTCAAGAAACTGAGCCTCCTAATTTTGGGCAAAAAAAACTGAGCAAAAAAAATTCAGAAAGATTTCAGATTCCCCAAAAACCCCCACAACCTAATCTAAGGCCTCTCTAAAAGTATCATGTCTGGAAAAAGTTTCGTGATAGGCAGAAATGCTCCAGTTCCCAGTCAAACAACGTGTCAGGCGAGTTTGAAAAATGTTGATTCGAATCTCAGACTGATTCTCCCAAACTCCCACACCTATCTCTCTATCAAAGCCAGCCTAAAGTAGAATTTGCGTCCAGCAAAAGACTGAAGCAGAATGTAAAATCAGGATAAAATCCAGAGGTAGACAGCGGCGATTCCCCAGATTGCCTAATATCTCTTTGAGTGCGTCCCGTGCCTCGAGAGCGGCTTTAATGAACACGTCGTTATGCCTTATAAACTGCAATACAGAAACTTTTTATGCGTTTTATTCGAAAAGTTGCCAGTGAGTTTTATTTCGACCCATAAACATCCCGTTCTCGCTCCAACCTTGAGGTAGTGGAAACTGCACCGGCGTCGTCTCTCGCATCCACCTTTTATACCTCTGCAAAAGTTTTAATGCCGAAACTAATATAAACAGAGCAATTTAAAAGTTTTATGTACGCCAGAAGAGCGCAGTGTCGCTGAGAATTTCGAGCCCTCTCCCTCCAGCTGTCCGGCCCGTGACCTCATCCGAGTTCGGCTGACGCTCGAGGTCACGCTTTTTCAATCGTCAGATTTCGCGAGGTGTGTCCGTTTAATTTCGTGAGTGACCGATTGACTTTGGGCCTTGAATTTGGGGCGAAGCAACGGCGCGAAAATTAAAATAGAGTCATTCGGCATGCGATGGAGGAGTGCCGCAGGTCGTTACAAGCTAATTATGCAAATTAATTTGAATCTACCAGCCAGGCGGCGGGCGCGATCCCCTCTCTCAGAGGCATCGTTCCGAAAAGCGGCGTGAATGGGAAGAAGATAATTAAATACATTTCCCGCAATTGATGTGTGCTTTGGTTCCTGCCAGTGAACAAGTGTTCGGGGCTTAATTAAGGTTTGAATGAGGTTTGACACGTGAGCCTTAATGGTTCTACGTGATTTCACCCACTCCCGGGATCCATTCATCAATTGGCCCGGACCGTAATGCGGAGTAAATAATTGATCGAAAGACAAAAGCGAGCTTAATCGAATTTCGGCAGTTTTCCCCATGCATCCGTGATAAGGGAGCTATTTTGAGAGCTTCCTCGCGTGCCGAGGTTGCTTTTTAATTTTGGATACTGCCTTGGAACTTTATCCGCCCATAAACTTACTACATTCGATTTGTCCAAGAGCCGTCGAGCCACGGAACCGAATCACAAGCTGGGGCGGATATTTACTTTTGAGTTTCCTGCCCGTCAAGTTTGCTGGCACCTTTATCGGGAAAATACAAGCATAGAGTGCTATTTCTAGAGGAGAGATGGATTTAAATTCTAACATGGAAAGACCTCTTTTGTTTTAAGAGAGACGACCAAAGTCTAGAACCCTTAATCAAGCCTTGACAGACCATTCACCATTAATCACTTAAACTATTCATCCCTGAGACCATTTATTACCTAGACATTTCATCTTTGAGACCATTCACCGTTCAAATGAATCAACAGACCATAGTCTGAAAGACCAAAATCGAAACTCCAAACCTTGAATTTTCTGAAAATAAGAGACCATTCATCATTTAAACCATTCAGACCAAATGCCGAGCCCTCTCCCTCCAGCTGTCAGGCCCGTAATTTTGGTACGGCACTTGAAAAATTTCGTTCTCCCTCTAGTATGAGCCTCTGCATGATAGCTTCACCCAGATTCGGATTTGATTCCACAAATTGAGTTCCCTCTCTAGAACGAACCTCTATTGGATTACGGGCCACTGCTTTTACACGGTGCATCGGGGAAACCTTATTCGGGTCAGATTCGGGCGCTCTCATATAAATTTAATTCCCTGACAATGCGAAGTTCATTAAAACTTGATTATTTTATTTATTCAAAATGCTTCACGGCAACGTTTGATGAAAATTTAATTAATGACGAAAATTGCTGGACTGTTTACCGTGACAACGCGGAAAACGTCGGAAAATTGATTGAAAAGTGTCGCGCTAATGGGAGTCCCCGCGTGACTGACAGTCGCGGCCCACCTCCTCCAGACAGAGAGACCTGCGAGTCGGGGAGGCTCGAGGCAGACTGCTGAGGCAGCCCAAGGAGGTCGTAAAAGACGGTGTAAAAAGGAAATTTTTTATGCAAATATTGATCTAGCTTCCGATTTTCGTGTGCACGGTGTACACATGCAAGGCTCCGTGCCAGCTCGGCTACAGGTGAATCCTTTAATATTTTATCGCGAGCGTATCTGCCATTGATTCCCGTAGCTTCCGCACACACAAGCCTTCCGTGTCGTCCGCAGACTCGACGCCGGGTCGGGGGTTTTGTGAGTGAGTAGTAGCGACTAAAAAGCGGGTCTGGCAGGTCGACGTCATACACGTGGGTGATGTCACCACTTTGAGCAATCAGCCAAACATTTATGAGCATTAGTGTGACTCTTTCAAGTGTGCCATAAAAGAGTGATTCGATGATATAAATTCATTACGTCGCGCACGCACGGAAATTGCACCCCACACGGTCTGGAGAGGAGGTGAAAGATGGGCTGCGACTCGAGCAAGGAGGCCCAGGTGTACACGAACCACAACACGAGCCCCAATGGGAATCCCAACGGGAATGTGGCGCAGGAGGAGCTCCCGGACGAGCCAGAGTCGGACGCGGCGGAAGGTAAGGACACGCTCTCGTTGCTTATTGATTTGCTTTTTATTAATTTTTCACTCGTCTGTCCTCGGCCTCACACATCCACCACCACTGCTTCTTGCGCTGAAGCCTGAATTATTTATTTATCCCGTAAATTGCTGCGTATTCTGGGTTTGCGCAGTATTCGGTATTGCAGGCTGCTGCGGCGTCCTCTGCGACCAATCCTTTGATAGTCCACTTGGAAGCTGCTCCTCGGTGATTTGGATCTGCCCCACTGGCGCATTATTGGCTATTTGGGCCCCCGAAAGCGACAGCGCGGCCAGAATGACTGAGAAGACGATCCACCAGTTGTACCACATGTTTGTTCGGAGCTCACAGTTCAACTGACCTGGTTGCTCCTCCACGCACTGTTAAATTCGTCAACAAGCGGCCGAGCGAGCTGCCTTTTTTGTGCCCCCGTGGACTCTGGATTTCGACATGGCGCTGGGGAAAAAGCTTTGGGGTTTTTTTGCCACACGCTTTCGAAACTTTGTCTGTTTGTCCACATAACTAGACTTTGCTGGTGCTTCTCGAAGGTGTTTCGGAAATTTGTCTGTCTGTCTGTCCGGATAAAATTAGGCTTCTAGGGAGGTTTCGAAAATTATTAAATTTGTCTGTCTTTGGTCAAAAATTTTGTCTGTCTGTCTGATTTTTTCTGTCTAGTTAAATGACCAATTGATTAAAAATTTTTGAAGGTTCTATTTTACCTTAAAAGGCTCTCTAAAATGAGCTCTAAAATTTAACCGGTTGTCCAATTAAAAGAAGGCTTTAATAAGGCTTCGTTGAAAGAAAGTTTAGGCTTTAAAAATCTTTGGAGTTGAAATTTTAAGAGTTTGGACTACAAAAACAGCTGAAATTCTTTGAAAATCCTGTCCGTCTGTCCGTCTTTGTTGCAATAAAGACGTCTCGACAGGCTTTAAAATTTTAAGGCCCAGTTTTAAGTCACTAAAAAGCCCTACTCTGTAATAGAGATTGATTTTTAATGAGAAGCATTGTCAGGAAATTATGTCGAGACTATTGAACTGAGCGCAAGCCTCCTAACCGACTCCCACTACACCCAATAATCTCAGTAATTTGTCAACTCGAGCCTCGTTTTTCTCACCCTTTCCGGGAAACCCACATTAGCGGGAAAATAGACGGCTTGCCGCCGCACATTAGTTCCACCTCCGTGACCTCGGCTCGTTAACTCCGCAGCTCCCAGACTCTCACAGCACGTGCCCGAAATTGCTCATCAATTATTATCATTTTTGCAGCAGCTCCAAATCCAGCTGGAGTCTCCTTGAAATGCAGCAAGGAAGTCGACTTCCATTGTTGTTATTGTGCAATTCCTTCCTCCCATATTCTGCCTCCCCCGCCGCGTCCCCCCTCCCTGCCGTCGTAGTCAATGACACACGTCATTCCGTGCACCGAGTCAGCTGACACGGAGCGCGCTGTTCACGTGTGAGACTGCCGCCAAGGGAAGTCGAAGTGGCTGTGGGCTGTGGGTAATTAAACCGAGATTCGGGAGGAGGGATGGTGGAGGGAAAACAACATTTCAATAAAATTAATTCAATTACTGTTTTTGCTGGCTGGAAGCTTGAGTAAACAATTGCCGCTCCGCACTGAAATATGAATGAGCCGTCTTTGTGGCGTACGGGGGTCGCTCGGAGGGAGTCCCGAGACAGGACGAGTGTGCGCAGACCCCGAGTGCATCCTCGTCGCGTAACTCAACACGTGTGTGCTCGTCTTTGCAACTTTCGCCACACCGATAAGCGAATGCCATTCAGATTTGGTACGTTGATCGGTTCAGTCGCTTTCTCGCGCGTCTCCCAGAGCACTTAAAATTCCAAAATATTCAGACAGCCTCGAGTGGAAGGCTGCCTTAATTCGACTATAAATAGTGGCAAATCGTCCCGCGGTGGTTCATTCCACTCGTCCCTCGGTGACATCACGTAATATCGTTTAACATTGTTCCTGCGGTACGTGGTTCTGTGCACTCCCAGTGTTTTGTTGCCGTGAAAATTTAATTGATTGATTTATATTTAAGTGCGGGATACCGCGCGTTCCTCGTTACTGCGTCAACGTCACTAGGCGGTTCTGAGAGTTCGGGAAAATCGTAAGTACCCTTTAATGCTCCCTCCAATCAATTTCGTGGTCGCTGGGGCGTAATAAGGAGGCCGGGGTTCGTGGAAGAGCCAAATTGGTCTCGGAAATGTTTTCGGAGCTTTGAGTGGTGAAATTTTCCAGAAGCCGGAAAATTACACATTCAGAAATAGCTTCCATGACTGACTAAAATGACATTTTTGAGCACACTTTCTCTGGCTTACAAAAATAGCTTCTACTAGGGCCCTTAGATATTGTTAAAAAGCCTTCTAGAAAAAGTTTTCTATTCGAAGGTTGTAAAAATTTAATTTGTTAACTCAAATAGCTCTTGTTTTTTCGGGCAAAAACAGCTACCAGTAGGGTTCCTCAAAATTCTTAAAAGCTTTCGTGCTTAGATCAAGTTTGAAATTTTGGAAAAATTCTGGAGGCTATAATTTGGAGCTTTTTTGAGCTCAAATAAAACCGCAAAGTAACTCTCGCAAAAAAAGCTATCACTAAGGCTCCCAAAAATTGACTTAAGAAGACTTTAAAAAATCCATTTTTAAGCCCTATTATTTAGTCTAGCTTCTAAAATTTTTCTGGACGAATTTGAGGGTTCAAGAAATTTCCTCAGAGGCTCAGAAAAATAGCAGTTTAACAATTTCTGGAAGCTCTATTTCCCAGGCCTTTTGAGCTCAAATAAAACGTTAAAATAATACTTTCACACACAAACCTGGCTCTCATGTAACCCTTCAGTGAACATTACCCGTTCTGCCCAGATGGCCCGGAGGAAACACGGAACAGATCCTCGAGTATACGAGTACGAGTATCCTTGACACTGAAAAACACTTAAAATACACAAACCTCACTCAATAAATTATGTCCCATGCACACACGTAAAATGAGGCACGAGCTGGCAACCCCAGAGTCCCCTGAGAAATGAATGCTTTTTTGTCGAGAGGCGAATGGCGAACCCACAAACACACATAAAACACTTTTTGAACAAGCAAGATAATCATTTCTAGTGTGCTGGTGGAAAACTAAATATATTCACGTGTTACGTTCTCGGGCTTTGTTATTTCTCCCATCATCCTGCTCCTCATCCCGCGTACATCTGCGAAGACTGAGACGGAGACGGAGTGCAAATTGTACAAAGAAAATGCTCTTGACAGAGCAGTAAAGTCGGCATACTTGTACTACAATCCACTTAGACAAACACAATAAACAAGAGAGAGCAGCAGGGAGGACTGTTTCCGTTTCGTTTTTGCTCCTGCGAGTCTGCGGGGAAACTTTGGTCCAAACTTTCTCGCACTGCGGTGGCTGCTGGAGCAGACGAGGCGCGGGAAATTAAAGATACGAAGCGTAACTTTTTAATCGCGATTCGGCTCTCTCACTCTCCTACCTGCTCGATGGAAATGTGCCATTGATTTTCCACTTTTTCCGCAAGTCGCCATTTAAATATCGCAGAAGATGAATAATTCATTTGAGCACGACTTGCGAGTCGTAAAAGCGCGCATTGGATACCTGCAGAAAGGAGCGGAAAAACTGCAAAAGGATTTGGGAAAATAAATTTTACTGCAGGGATTTTTCTTTCCGTTTCACTTGTTTGTTTTTGTGCTTTCGACAACTAGAATTTTTTACTCTGCGACACCGAAAAAAAAAAATGATCGCGTGTCTTGAAAACAGAAGACCCGAAAAGGAAATAAGATACTTGCCGCAGAGAAGGGGGATGGTCGTCTGGGGACTTCAGAGAAGCGAAATTGATGGGAGATAATGAGTCTCGGATAGGTGGAGGTTGCCTTTGTGCTCCAGCGACGCCCGTGTTACGCAAGCAGCTCGAGTTTCAGAGACTTTGCTGATTAAAATCCTTTTAGGCCCGAAATTCGGCAATTAAAAGGAAATCAAGATAGGCTCCCTTCTTTCCTTTGCCTCAAGCTGACATCAATTTCCCTCCCAATGAATACACTAAGGCACTGGAGCAAGTTAAATCAAGCGTCGAGAGGAAGATTAATTTTCCACTACAATTAAAATGAACAAATCGAATTGAGTCTGAGGAATGGCACAAGCGGGTCCTGATTGGGGGGGCAAAAATAAATTCCAAACAATACTGCCATAGATTGGAAGCTAATTCGCATTTATTATGATCGGCCATCAATTTTATCAATTCCATTCATCGGAGATTCCATCGTTTTATTGCCCATACCGACAATGATTGCACAGGAGCTCATTGAGTCATGCCTCTGGCTCATTTTAAATCCATTTCACGGTTTGCTTACAGTAATAGTGCTCTTTATAGCATAGGGGAGGCCGCGTTGCAATCATAAAAATAAATCCAAGCACGTGAGGAGCGAGGCGGAGAGCGCAAGAAAGGGGGAAGAGAGCGAACACAAAAACACTAAATCGATGGGAGCCCAATCAAGGCTACCTGGTGTCGATGTGATGTCTGTGCAGCAGGCTATTCAGAGGCTGTTCTGAAACACCTTAATGCCATCCATTTCAGCAGTAGTTGTTACGGAACGGCTTTATGTAATCTATTAACTTGCGCACTACATGTTTTTATGGTTCTTTCTGCAATCTACATCAATCCATACCGTGGCTAATGGCTTTTATACGACACACCTAATTCCCATTATATGTACGTAACACGTATTTTGTCCCACGCCCAGCTGGCGGGAGACGGCGGGTCCAGGGGCAGAGCTGGGGCTCACATTGATTTAGTGGGGATTTCCTTTGGTCGTAAAATTTATTTTTGAAGGCTCAGGGGCTTTAAGACAGACGAGAGTCTACAAAGTACCAGTCGTTTTCACTGACTGAAGCCGGGAAAATAATTTTTGGGAGGCCATATTCAACCAGATACCAGTCGTTTTCATTGATTGAAGCTCGAAAGAGGTTAATTCTACAAGGTATCAGCCATTCCCATCATTTGAAGCCCAAAATGTTCAACGGAAAGCTCTACAACTTCAAAGTTCCATCAATTTTTGACATGAAGAAGCTAAAATTTAGGCTCTTCAAGGTACTCAGGAAGGCTAAGGAGCTTCCTGAAAGAGGTCTGCATTATCATGAGCCCAAAATTTTTAACTCGGAAGCCTCAAAGGTACAAGAAAAGCCCTTCAAGGTACCCAGAAGCTGCAAAAAGAAGGCTCTTAATATTTTTGAGGAGCTTCAAAAGATACTCAGAAAGGCTGTTGGCACAAATCAAGAAGCTCTGAAGCCCACTTTTCACCCTCGAGAGCCACCCCTGAGTCAGCCTACCAAGACACATGTGCGGAAAGTGCAAAAGAATGAACTCACCCGAATTAGGAGTAAAAAATGAATAACGAGAGAGAGGCAAGTCGCAGGGTGCCATCAGGTGGTACGTGGCATCGTATCACAAGGTCGAACGTTACAGCGGCTGCACTTCCTCATGTCGCCAATGCCACAACTCAATGCAACCGGTCCAATGCTGTGCTTTGATTTATGCAGATTAAAATGTAGGCCTGGGTATTGCGGTTCGATCATGAATCCTCCGCTGCTGCAATATTCAATATCGCATTGTAACCTCCACCCCGACAGTTCACCAGTTCGCCACAGAAGCAAGCATCTAACCCTATTTTTAGTATTTATCTGTCCTGTGTGTGCTGTCCGCGATGTTGTTGCGGGATTGCGAAAACGGTCTCGTGAATGCACACTGAAATTTACGAGCGGGGAACCATGAGCATGTCCTCTGGACGATGATATGTGCTGGCGTGATTAGGACAAATAGTAATTGGAATGTTTTGTGAGCAAACGGGGTCACATTCCCCTCCTGCTCCTGCTCCATTAACGCTGGCAATGATATAAATAATTGCAAAACAGGAAGTGTGCAGCAAAATCCAAGATTTGCTAATGAAGAGCTGGGAGCAGGGACAAAAAGCCGGATGGAGCCCGAGATAATGGACGGGAGCCCGCTTTTTGCTCAATGGGAGGGAAAATTATCGTTTTGGCTGCCATCTGGGCCCCTTTGTTTCGTCAAAAAATTAAACGAAAGCGAGACACGACATGATTAATGGGCCCTTTGTCCGTCCGCTGTCGTCAAATAAGTTTTTCTGAAACGTTCGTCCTCTTTGTGACCGCGCGAAGTACGTGACCAACTTAAGTGCAAATGAAGTGGGAATGGGGGTGAGGAGAGGCCATAAATTGCGGAAAATTCGGAGCGGGAAGTCGAATTTCCTGGATTTTATGAGTCTGCTTGATTGAGTTTTTTTTAACCCATTGACTACCAGACGAATTTTGGGGGTGGGAAAAAAACATCCACTAACTAGACATTAATTTAACTTTATTTTATTTTCGAAATAAAAAGCTCAATGCAAATACTCCAGCAGATCAGTGATAGGTTAATTTTTCGAGATGAATTTCGACAAGTTTTGTCTTTTGAAAATTTTATGAAATTTTTTGAAACTTGAAAATTAAAATTTAAGACGATTTTTCGTGTTTTATTTAAAAATAAATTTTTACTTGTCAAGTCATCTCATTTTGAGGACTTTCCGATACCTGACCTTTCAGAATTTTTAGAAATGTTAAAAACTAAAATCCAAGATGGCGTCCAAATTGATTTTTCACCGTCTTTTTAGAGCCTGAAAAAAACCATTACTTTGGCACATAAAGGGTTAAATGGAAGAAAGTTAAAGGAAAACAGCTTTCGTGGCTGAAACTGTCTTGGAAAACCGCCCCAAGAGGAGCAAGTTAGCGCTTCTTGTCGAGTTTCAAACGTGGTTCCCCAGCAAGCCCCAAATTGCTCCCAGAACCGTAGTTGGCAGGAAAGTTTGGTGCGAAAGTTAAGCATGTAATTGGATCGCGACCTTGCAAGTTAAAGCCAGCCGGCCTCGGCGAATGCGAAATTACTTCGCCGGAAAGTTGACGTGAGTGGCGCAACATCCTGCCCCAAAGTTTCAAAAATGCTGCCACATTCGTCGTCGACAGTCCATAAATGAGCCATTTCTGGGCACAAAAAATGTCGAATTATTACATTCCGGCCGGGGCGCTGGCACACTCGAAAGAATGTCAATTATTTTCGGTGATGAAAAAAGTTTTCATCGACTCCGAGCTCCGCCACCTCGTGCATGCATGTTATTGATTAATGTCGAGCCATTGAAACGTGTCTTAACGCGATTACGACGCTAATCAAGTAACTTTGTGACGAGCGGCCCTTTGATGGGGTGCTCGGGAGAATGGGGTGGCAGAGATTCTCTAACTAAGCAGAAAAATCTTCTCTCTCTCTCTCCCGTGATGTCTGAAATGGATTACTCGGGCGACAATTTGCGAGTCAGTCTGTCGTCGAGTGCCTCATTTGGATACAAAGTGGTACGGCACTCGACACTCTTGAATTCGAGGCTTTTGTGCGCGTTTTTCATCCTCTATCCCAACCACAGAGATCACTACTAGAGGGTCCATATGTTGAAAATTGCCGCTTTTGAGGCCCAGAAGGACGGTCAAAGCTTGGATGAAGGTCTGAAGAGAGTCTGAGCTACTCTAAAAACCAAATTTACCGCTACAATCAGTTCCATCTCGCAATCAAAAAAATTATAAAAAAAAATTGTAAAGAAAACTCTTGCTAGAAGTCCAAATTCAACAGTAAAACCCAATTAAAAGCTCATTAAACCTATCTTAAGCCTATTGTAAAAAGAACTAGGCAACTTTTTCTTTGGAGAAACGGCCTCTTAATGATTTTCAATCATTTTTGTTCAAGGCCAATCTGCTTGGTACCCCTCTAGTAGTCACCTCTATACTCCCAACCAACTCTCGAGCAACTAATGTGCAAGTGTGAATCTAAAATGGGGGTGGAGTGACATCGCCATAGGTAAATTTACATTTGACGTACACACGCCACCTTGACTCGGCAAATAATGTCACTCTCGCAAATTCTGTTTCTGCTGTTACGTTCTTTATGACGTGAAAATGCATAAATTATACGGAGTAGCAGCAAAACAGGGCCTGTGTAGCCGCCAGCTGTTCCCCTGCACCTCCCTCAGCCCGGATTTCTCGCTCTCTCGCACAAGCACCGGCAAAGGGATGAGAGTCATAACGCTAATGCGTCCTCGAGAAGATGTGCAGAAGGAGCCCAGGTTACGTCTGGGCTTTTAGTTCATAAATATGTACACAAAGAAGCGTTCGCGAGACGTGTCTCGCAGCCCAAGTGAGCGGAGTTGAGTGTATTACCTGGAAACGCAGGCAGAGGTGTTTGTCAACGGAGGAAGGATGACCTCCAGCATACATATTGCTGTTAATGAGGGTGCAATAAGATTTGGGGAGCGTCCAATTAATCTCGTTAGTGGGGGGGGGGAGACTGAGTGACTGCCACTCGGGAAAATTGATATTGGGTGCGCGAGTCACGATGAATGGGGCTACATAATTACCAAATTGGATTTCGGTGAGAGGTACGTGTCGTCTCAGCTTTCAGGGTGGACTAAGATTTCTTTCAGCTGACAGGTGCGTAATATGAAAACTGGTGAACCGTTGGGGCGTCTTCTACCAGGCCGGGAAAATCATTCAAATTCAAAGACCCTTTCCTTGAGACAAATTGAAATCAAAGCAATTTTCCTAAGACAAAAAAAGGTTTGGAATAATTTTTGAAGCCATCGAAGACCCTATTAACTACTTCCTAGATCGAACTACGGGGATCAGAGAATCCATCTCCAGTCTCTTATTAGCCGAATTTCTTCCCTTTAAGCATATTTACCAAAGGATAAGTCCTGATGGTTACTACACATGACCCCTACAAAAGAAAGTTCCTTCAAAAGAAAGGTTTCAACTATGAATGTCAAAGCCTTATGTAATAAAAGAGTTAAGTCTCCTTCCAGAGCCTCAAATGAAGGTCCAAGAGCCAAGCCGCTCACGTGAGCCAAATTGATGTTTAAAGGCACCTCATTAACTCGAGTTGGATACTCACGAAATCCGCTAATCGCGCCATCTCGAGACGTTAAAATATATGACACCTCCTTATCCGCGTGCCACCTCATTTATTTCCTTCATTCACGAAGATTGAGCATGAAAGAGCCTTTAAAGCGAGTTCGCTTTTGGAGCCGCTGGAAATGAATGAGGTCGCAAATCATGTATGTCACTCCTATTCCGAGCAACAAATTGGATTTTTCATCACTCCTTTGTCGCCTTCTGACGCCCGGACCGCTCAGCCTTCATTTCGGCCATCGCTGTCAGGTGTTTTGTGCGATACGTACCGTATTAAATATCATCCGGTGTCAACGCACGCCCGACCTCTTGCTTCGTCATTGTACCCCCGATTCTCACGATTATGCGTCCAAACATGCAGAGGCTTCGAAATTTTCCTTTCTCTGCCATGCTGATCGCCCCCTCCCCCACCTCTAACTGCGTGCGTGTGCATCGGAAACTCCACAGCTCGCAATATTCTCACCGCAAGCGCGCGAGGAAAGGAAGGCAAAGGCAGAAATGAGAGTGAAATATTTATGAGATTCGTGTTGTATTACCGTATTTTTGGCTCATTCGGGGCAGGATAGCTTTCTGCGAATCATGCCCCAAGTTTCTCCCAATTATCTTGTTTTGAAAAATGGAAAAGTGAAAAATGCGTCGTGTGGAGGGAAGATGTTTGTGATAAGCCAATTTTCCGCTTCTCCTGATGCCTCCGAGATGCGCGGGCACACAAAAAATGATAAACAAAGTGCCAAAAACGCGAGACAAATTGAAACAAAACACGGTGAGTGAAGTCTAAATCCGTGAGCGGACGAGAAGAGACTGTTGATGAACCGGCGAGAGCGAGAGTGGGAGGGGGATCGATTTTCTGGGCTCGGAAGCAACAAATAGTTCGTAACCGAGTCCCAGAATGACTCGGCAGTAGCTCAATTCCCCTCTAATTACGACATCGGGGCAGTGGTGTAGGTAATGGGGGACTGGAATTTCAAAGGGGTGAATTTTCACAAGAATAAATTTTTTTTGGCCAATTCCAGGACGCTCTTGGGACACGTCAACTTCAGTTTTAGGAGTAACTTAATTTTTAAAACACCCAGACCAGCTCTTGGGGATCTCAATTCAGCCCTGGATGGCACTTTGGGCATCTAGGTAAGCTTTAAGGGGTGTCTTTGTAGTTCTAGGGCGCTTATTTCTTACCTTTGGAGGTTTCAATGATCAAAGTGAACCCCCAGTAGCCCCAAACCCTAGTTACGCCACTGGATTCAGGGAGAAAGCATGCGAGTTTATGATAATGTGGGCAAACAAACAACATCATCATTTTTCATTACCACGCCCGGGCTCAAATGCAAGTGCTCTGTCGAGATTTGACGGACGGCCGACGTACCGACACCGGGATGGGCAATAGAATGCGTGTGGGTTCCTCCGGATGAGGATCGGAATGTAAACAAGGGTGGAAGCAAGCGGGATTTCCCAGGATATTTGTCCGTTTTCGTGTTTATTAGCGTTCACTCGGTAAAGTTGCCTTCCTTCTCGTCCAGCTCGCCCATGAACTCGAAATCGGACGGGTCCGGGTGCACAAAGTGCTGGTTGGACGTGAAGTTGTTGCCTCTGGCGTACGGGGACTGGAAGTTGGTTACGAGGAAGTAGAGGCCTCGGTTGCTGAAACGAGGTATATTTGAGCTGATTTTGGGGCCTCATGGGAAGCTCAGAAAAATGGTATCAAAAATTCAAGAGTTAAAGCAAGCCTGTTTGGCGCCTCTTAAGGAGCTTGGTGGCCTCAGCGCTTTTCAAAAGACTCAAAAAGTTTCAAATCTGTCATCAAAATCCACTTACCTCGTGTTCACGTGCATCCCCATGAGAGCCATCGAGTCTGCGGCCTCCTCGCGACACAGCCCGAGCGCGTACAGGTACCAGTGAGGACATCTGAAGCCCCAGAAGCCCAACGAGCTGTCAATCGACTCGGCGTAGTACTGCGAAATGGGAATCAATTAAAGCCGCATTTCCGCCCCAACTTCCCTACCTCAGGCGCCCGAGCGTGGTTGCAGGATCCCGGACTGACGACCTTCTGGATGCTGCATCCGCGCTGCTCAATGCCGCCATTCACGTAGAAGTCGACGTGCCCACTGGGAGCCAGAATCCCGCGCTGGAACACGTCGGTGTGAATCACGTCCACGAACTCGGCGTCCCCGGAATCCAGCTTGTACTCCTTCGGAGCGAATATGAAGAGCGGCTTGGCGGGATCCAGGCCGGTGATGCGCTTCAAAGGCCCGTGCTTCAGATACGTCGCTATCATGCCGGCAGTCTGGCCGCCCAGGCTGAATCCGATCACGTGAATTCGGCTCATCGGGATTATGTCGTTGCTGACAATGTAATCGATGAGCTGGGCCGTGCAGTTGGCGACGGTCTTGAGGTTGGAGACGGCCCACAGGTAGCAGGGGAAGGGGGCCAGGGGCTGGTAGTCGAGCGAGATGACGTTGTAGGCGCCGTGTCGGAAGTAGGCGGGCCGGATCTGGGGGTTGGGGTCGAAGTCTCTGTGGCCCGTGTAGCCGTGGATTAGGAAGACGAGGGGCGCCGATCGGTCGAAAAAGTCGGGCTTTAGCGATGATTGATTGAAAAACGACAGCTCGTGCGAGCTGTTCTGGGTCGATCTGGGGAGCAACATTTCGGGGGATTACGGCGGCCATTTCGGGTGATTGGATGCGAGTCTCGAGATTACCTTGTGTAGAGAAAGAAGCGCACGTGCCGGTTGGGACATACGGGTTCGGTCCAGAAGCACTTGCTGAAGTCCCAGGGCATCTGGGCAGCCGCAAGGAGGGGCTCGAGACAGAGGGAGAAAAGGTAAAGCCTCCACATTTCCGTGACGGCATGCGACTGACTGGCTCGGAAAAGAGCGTGCACTCGCTCACCCTTATCTTATGCAAAGCAGCTCGAATGCAAATCGGCTGATATTAATTTGAATTATGTAAATTGGCCATGGGCGAGCTTTCCAGCGAAATAAGCAGTCCCTAGATTAAAAGCGGTCGACACTTGCACTGATTCCGATGCAATCTGAGGTCGTGAGTTTTTCCAATAATCACGTGTTAAAAATCGAAATGCGCAGATCGGATTTGCAAAAGGCTTTAATTAAATCTGCCAGCCATTTTGCCGGCAGCTATGGCAGAGCTAGTAGGAGACAATGTTGTATAGTCGACAAAACGGAAATGATGAGATTAAATTTGATTGAAGGAGCAGGGAGTGAATGTGAGCTAAAAGAAATCGGGGGAAATTGATTTTTCCGCTCGGGCGTGATTTGAAAATCATAAAAATGTTGGCCAGACGGATTGGAAAACATCATATTTTTATTACTGACGAGTTTCGTATCGTGATCGAATGATGGAATGCTTCGATTGACATTGAAGTGGATTATGGACTATTGCAAGGATTTCTCCTTGTTTCGTCCTTAGACATTTTCCAACAAGCCTTTTAGAAAGAATTAGACCAAAACTGGTCAAAATAGCTACCACGTGGTCAATAATGGTTGTTAGTTGATTTTTAAAAAATTTGCAAGAACCAAAAATCAGGAAAATGCTAATTTAAACTTGTTCTAAAGCTTCAATATCGAAAAGAAGAAATTTTGTCTTGGTCAGAAATTTAACTTTTCACTCTAAAAACAATTTAAAATTTTTTACTCGTCCCCGAAAAATTTAATAGAATAAAAAACACTCTCTAGAATATCCCCCAGAGTATAAATAACATTATGTATTAAATCCAATATCAAAAAGTTTGAATAGCACACTGATACCCTTATTACACATGACAAAAGATTATCGATTCTGGTGTCACCTGACAGCAGAGTGGAGCGCCATTTTCAATGTCTCGTCAGCATTCACGTTACATCCTGTGAGCTGCAGTGCCGCCCCACCAAACTACCAAACTCATCATCAATATTCAATAACTTGTCACATTGTCATAATTTATTATTCTGGCATATTTTGCCACATTCTTGCCTGCAGGCTCTCCCAATCACCTCCTGTACATATGTATATACGGGGTTGTGAAAATTGCACTTTTATGAGCTGAATTGCGTAAATATTTATTCATGAGGCCAATCGATGAGCCAGTTTGCGAGAGTTGAGGAGGGGAGAAAGGAGATTAATGACGCGTAACTGGCTTAATTAGTACCCTTTGTCATCCAATATTATTGAATTAAAGCGATTATTATGTCGAGTTTGCCAATTTAATCCGATTCAATGCGGCACTTGCTGTTTGAACGGGTCTTGAATGGGGATTTATGGCCCGGTTTTCGCATATTTTTCAATCAAATGGCGATTCTAAGGTCTGGAGGTCGTCAGGTAATTTTTCTTAAATTTTTCTTACCACAACACATTTTCCTGGATTCTTGATAATGGAGTGAGTCTCGAAAGCCTCGTTGGCTACCATTTTTAATTTCAATTTTAGTAATAATTAGCTAGGTTACGAACCATGGGATATTTTCGGGAGCCTTCTCATGGATTACAAAGCAATTTTCCAAAAAACGGCTAACGACCGGTGTTTTGTAACCTGCTCGTACCATAAATAACCGCCTGATTGCTGAGACAGGGATTCGGGGGCAATAAAAGAAGCCATAAAACCCGCAAAAACAAATTCTCTGGCGCCCGAGCACGCGGTGAAAAAATTGCACAAATCTAAAACCAAAGAACGGCGGTGCACGATAAAACGGCCGATGATGACCAGCAAAATATTCACTCGCACGAGCAAAACAATAAACGGATAAAGCATCATTACCTCATATGATTCCTATTTTATGATTTGGTTTTTAATGCAGGCAAATACCGCTGCGAACATTGTGAGATTATGGCTCCTAGCTTATGAATGTGCTCCATCTAGGTTAGTGGGTCATTGTGCACGCTCCTCTGCCCCACCAGACCTGCAAACTGCCACTGCACAGACTATAAATTCCTATCCGCCGCTCCATTAGGATCGTCTTCTCTCTCTCCCGCTCCTCGCAGCATCCTCGCATATTATTGGCCTAATTACCAATTTTATTTCCACTCTTACTTGCTCCACCACCAATGCGATAATCATTTACGAGTTGGCTTTGCACTTTTGCAACTTTTTCGCTCCCATTACCAACTTGCTCCTGCTAGTTTCGCCGCGGTCGCCGCCTTCAGCAGAAGGAGGAGAGAACGAATGTAAATTAAATGCTAACAATGTCGTATGTTCGACGTTAATTAGCCACAGCTTGGAGTGACTTGCGGTGGATTCCGCCGAACGACGACGGAACGAGGTGCGAAGTGCTCCTCTCGAGTTTCCAGGTGCACGCCTAATCAAGTATTCAACACCTTCACGGGCCATTTATCTTCTTCCCCGCCATTGTTTGCATGCACTTTTGCGGAATTCTATGGGCTGGATGAACCTTCCCATCAAAGCTAGGATTTTTCATTAGAGAGCAAGAAAACCACTTAATCTTTTGAATTATACTCTACTCTTGACGTCACTCTTACAGAGAACAGGGAAGTAGTCAGGGTTAAGAGGCCTTGGACCTTGGAAGGAGGGGTTAAAAAATAGTGGATGAGCTAAAAGTGTTTTAGGGGGAGGGGCTTAAATAATCCGAGCAAACTAGGAGGAGGTGTCAAATAAGCTGAGTGGGAGGGGCTTTGAAAAACTTGGGGAAGAGTGCTTAGAACAGTTCAGGAAATGAGAGTCCAAAAGCTTACGAGGGGGATTTTTCGAAGGGGGAGAAAGAGGGCATAAAAATATGGGAGGGGCTTAGAGTAGGTTAAGAAAAAATTTTAAAAAATCAAGGGGAGGACTCGAGAGGGTTTAAAAGAGAAGGGCTTAAAAACAGACTGGCTTAAAAAGAGGATTTTGAAGGAAATCAAAAACGTCATACGGGGTTTCAAAAATTTTCAAGAAGGAGTGGGTCAGGATGGATCAGGGGGGAAGGGTTCGAAAAGCTTAAGAGGGCGTCCTAAAAATTCGAGGTTGGAGCCTCAAAAGAGCTCAAGGATGACTGAAAAGAGCTCAAGGAAGGGGCTGATACTGAACTTCCCTGACTACGACCCTGACAAACAAGTCCCATGTAATCGGATAGAAGCAGAGTTCTTGGAACAACACGAGTCGTTCGTAGTCATGAAATTTTAATGGCGCTATAAATGGTTGCGTTTCAAATGAAATATTCTGTGCGAGAAGAAGAGCCAAATTATCCTTTCATGAGGCTTATCGTGAGCCAGATTCGCTGGGATAAGAGAAGCCTCATAATAATCATGGGGAGTTGAATAGTGGGGGAGTTCCCGGGGAAAAACGCACATCTCTGCGAGTAATCCTACTGAAGGATTACGGGAACGAATACATCCGCATTTCCCTCTATCAGAATTGATTGTCGGGACAAGATAATCCCCGCTCGAACACTGAATTCCGTTGGAGGAGCGGAAAATGAGCTCGTTCATCCAACTTTTCCAATGACTAAGCTGCCAACTCGCTCCGTATGTATTTGAATAAGAAGACTTGTCTCGAAAGTTGGCATAATTCTAGCTAATTGTCTGCAGATTAACTTGCTCGTTAGAAGAAAACTTGCTCGAAACCTTGTTTGGACTTTGGATCTGCAGTCGGGACATGATTCATGTGTTTTTCCGCACCCCAGGCAGGACTGGCGATGTTAAAAGTTTTGCCAGTTCGAGAGTTGGGCGAAAAGTTCTTGAAAAACCCGATAAACCGCCCCCTGCTTAGCATGATTTACGCCAAGTTCCCCTGTAAAAAGAAGCGGTACACGGAAAACTCAAACTTTTTGCGGCTCGCTTGCAAATTCATGAGCTTCACATGCAGGGATAAGCGAGGCATGTGCTATAATCGTTGATTATTAATTTGAGACTTTGTAGCGGCTATACCTATGCAAATGAAATGCAAATGGGCTCACAATAATACCATAAATTAGTCGTTTGTGCAGCTTTGCGAGTTATAAACCTTTCACGCAGCCCGTTTTTTGGCTCCAGCCCGCCAGGTTATCAGTTCCGCTTGGAGTCTCGAGGCACCGGCTGTTTTTGCTGCTCGGTGGAGGTTGATACAAGTTCAGATGGGGTGAGGAGTTTTTTGTAAGTCTGGGAAGTTTCCTGACGCCTCGACTTTTTACACATAGGCCTAAATGAAAGACTGAGAAGTGTGGCTTTTCGTTAGAAAAAGCCTCAAATTTTTAGAGAAAATTAAGACGGTATTTTTTCTTCGAGAAAACTTCTCTCACGTCCAATAAAGCTTTTGAGAAACTTTTTTATACTTTCTTGTACGATTCTTAAAACTGGTTCCTAGGAAAATTCAACGTCCAAAAAATTTTCTGAAGAAATTTTTGATGTTGTAGACATTATCCAAATTTTTCCCATCAGAAAGGATTTCTTTTAACATTTACTTCCACTCCGGAAGACCTTAGAAAATTATTTTAAAAATTCCAAAGTTTTTCCAGGGTAGCTACTCAGGCTCATAAAATTTTCAGGAAAATTTTTTCAATGCTGAATAAATTTCCATCCAATCAATAAGGGGTTGTGCTCGTTTCAATTTTGAATGAAAAATGCAACAGAAAACTTTTCCAGAGCCATGAGTTTTTTCCATGATTTTCGTGGAACCGCGGGTAGTCTAGTGAAAAGCAGAAGAGCCCATGTCCAATCGCCCAAACGTGTTCCAAAAATAGACAGCCATGTAGTGCTTTTTCAATCACAGATTCACTGCTGATGGATTATATAGAATCCATGCTGGTCCACGCGGAACACGGCGACGACCTTACTTTTAATTGATATCACGGGCACGTCTCGCCGATCCGGGCTACGTCGACAATTTTCGCAGCTCCTGGCCATTGTCGGTGCCAGGGTAGATAGCACGTTCGGTAAATGGAAATCTCAGTACCCTGCATGCCATAAACTAATTTACGATCTGATAATGCGACGCTTAACAAGGCACGCTAAGAGGAGGACAATTAACCCAATTCGGAATAAATCTCAGTGCACACAACATGTTTCTTGTCTCGGGCCAGCTGGAGTTGGGATTTGCAGCACATGTTGGGGCGTTTGTTATGGTAATCACCGACTCTGTTGTCTGTTGAATCAGAAGGTGATACTCGAGCACTAGATATGTGACTGATTGGGGCTCTCCCTGGTGCCTCCCAGTTCCCCCTGGAGACACATCGAAGGTGCATTCGAGTAATGAGGCTTGGTGTGTTGACGCTGCTCTGCACCAGAGCATTGTTCCTGCAACAAGGGAGAAAAGTTTCATTTTTCTGCCTCCTTGGAAACATTTCTTTTGTGCTCATCGTCGTCGTTGTTCGTGCAAGGAGGCATCGGTGCGCGAAATCCGATCTTTTATGCATCCACGGGAGTGTCTCTAGGCCTGCTTTCGATATCAATTTTCCAGCTTCATGAAGAGCATTTATCTCAATTATGTGTAGTTTCTTTTGTGGCGGAAATGCAGAAGCAAGCTGAATAACTGAGGGTGAAGCCCAACGCTGTGCTGCTTTCAGTGCCAGGCAGCTTCATTGTTGACTCACATGACGAGTTTTAATTACAGAACCACTTTCTGACACATTGAGGGTTCTAGCATGAAATTTGATATTTTAGGGGATTTAGAAGCTCAGTTCCGAGAACGTAGATGGCAGAGAGGAGTCGCATATCTCATTTCAGTTTCCATATCCTTCGTCTGATTGAGATGAAATTTTTGGTATCACCAAAACAAGCAAACCATGGAACAATACTGATACTTTATCACCTTGAGGGTGGAGATAGAGCTCCTCAAAGTCAATAAAATTTTTTTTTGACAAAAATATAAATCGTACATCGTTAGAATAACAGATAATAAATCTGCAAAAACCGACATTAATTATTTTCCGCCAGCTCTTTATCAATTTAAGTGAGTCAGAAACAATCAAGAGTGTGTCTAGCCCAGAGAAAAACAAGATAACCTTGAGAGAGACAAGAAAACAAGAAAAACTCATAAATCAGATATGAAATTCTCCTGCCTCATTTATCTCTCGAAATTAGATCTGCGCACTCCCCAGAAGTTTGCAACTTCCCGCAATCCTTCCAGTCGAAGGAAATCAATTGAAAGCGGTACCTGGCACTCCAGTCCCAGAAAGCTTCCCAACACAATCACGGATGAAGAGCGTGCCTCCTCGACTTATTGAATCGGTTATTCTGAGCCACGCACATGGGAGGCAATTCATAAGATTGGAAATACTCTGTCACATTTTGTTAGTCATCCATGCATGGCGGGCGCTCCGAACTCCATTCTCCCTCTCCCCCCGCCCCAACAATCGCTTGTGACATCATATTTCTCAGCTCACATGCCAGGCGATGTTAAACATCTTGGCGCCAATTTTTCCACGAGCTCTCGCATACCCGACGTTCTGTGTGGAACTTTAATAGTTTGCCTTGTAGTAGCTAGGCTTTCGCAAGGAGGCCAAGGACGACACTCGTGTGCCTCTGCGGGGCCCAGCCACTACTTTCGTTATGGACTATTTCTTTCATCGTGACATTTTATCTTTGCACATTCTTCGGAGTCACCGTGTTCCGCTCCGGGGCTCCTCATTGAGCTTCCTCGCCCGCAAAATTGAGATAAAAGGAGCCCCATAATTTATTCATTCCGACACATTCATTATTTTATTCCTCGTTATCAAAATAGGGCCTTAAATTGGGAAACGGGTGTAATTCTGAGGAGTAGCGTTCACCTGGGCTGTCCTGGAACCTTGACCTAGACGAGGTTGATCCCAAAAAAGCTTAACACTCTGACCGAAAAATTTTCTCGATAACCAAAACGTGGACGAAAATTTCTTAAGGCCTTAAAATATTTTTTTAAAAATTCAAAAATGAAAATTGGCCCAAAAAGAAGCCACTAGAAAGACAGTACCCTCAGATTCTAAATAGCTGCCAGTTAGAGGGTTAACTATTCTACCCCCTAATTACATCAGGAGCGAAGGAAACGCTTCGGGCCACCGTTTCTCAGGATCCCAGCCCAGTTCCGCTGCTGTGACCCGGACGGAAATGATCAAACAAGCGCTGCTACACGCCGGAAATTATAACATTTCGTGCGGGGCCGTAAATTGCCGTGCACTCTCTGCGTATTGATTTAGGACTCCTGCGTTCCCGAAAAGTCCTTAATTAAAGTATATCGTGTGCCACTGCCGCATGCAGGGGAGCGGAACATGGTGCAGCGCAAATATTTACGTTGCATAAATTAAGAACGAAGGTTCTTGCGGAGCAGGAAAAGACGGACAAAGGGAACACTGGTGTATGAATGGGAGAGGCAGTTGTTGACAGGGAACTTTGCTCTTTTGGATGTGTAACCATGTTGCCACTTGTGCCATTATGCTGCCGACCAAGCACGTTATTACCGGGCCTTCATAATGCATGAGGCTGGCGCAGAGATAGGAGCCAAGAGAGTGTGCCAAAGACGGCAAGCGGGCTTAATTACATTGAGCTGTGTATGCTGATTACTAGGGCTGGTAGAAGCGTAATTTTTAGTGCATTTTCCCTCAAATGGAGAAAAAATGCACTATTGCATCTGCTATGTCCGTCCGTCCGTCTGTCCGTCCGTCTGTCCGTCCGTCTGTCCGTCCGTCCGAAACTTTATAACTCAAGAACCAGAAGAGATAGAGACCTGCGGTTTTCTGTATCGTGTAGGACATGGTCTGTAGGGTGGAAGGTTAGACATCTTAGACCCCCATTTCCCCTAGGGGGGGAGTGAGGAGGGTAAACCCGTTGTATGAAAGTTCCTTATACTTCGTTCGATTGAGCTGAATTTTGGATATGTTGTAGTTCACATCAAATCTAGCAAATCATAGAACACATGTATGGCCCTATCACTTAAGGGGGCTGAGTGAGAGACCCCCGAAGTTTGTATCGAGGAAAACTTTAGTTGCTCCGATTGAGCTGAAATTCAAAATGGGCACGTAAAATTACATTATTAGAAACATTTGCTCCAATACATGGTCTCAAAAACGTAAAACAAGGCATCAGGATACTTTTGCATATAACCTTGTGGCTCCCCTTGGAAGACAAATGGGCGAATTTTGAATATCGTCCGATTGAGCTCAAACTTTGCTAACTCTTAGAGGGCTTTTATTTGAGCAAAAAACATTCCCATAGTATGCTCCTATCAACTAAGGGGGCGGAGAGGAGAATTCCCGAAATTTGTATGGGAAGAAAATTCATGTGGATTTGCCTTTGGGGCTGAAATTTAAATTATTTATTTAAATTACCGAAAAATGTTGGTAAAGTTTAGAAGCAAAAATTTATAAGTAGAACTTAAGAGTTAAAAAAATTAAATTAAATTAAATCAAATCAAATTAAATTAAATCAAATTAAATTAAATCAAATCAAAATACAAAATCGAAGATCAAGTATAAGAAGTGCATTTTCCCGGGTTTAAATTTTGAGGGAATCTTATTGTTAATTGATCAAGAAATTCAGAAATTGAGTATTATGAATTCAAATAAGATTCCCTCAAAATATAAACCCGGGAAAATGCACTTCTTATACTTGATCTTCGATTTTGTATTTTGATTTGATTTAATTTTTTAAAATAATTTTTTGCATGAATTCTTTTAGTAGCCAAGGCTTGTAAAAACAATTTCTGATGATAATTAGGGTTACTAAAATATTTTGAAGATCAATTGGACTACTAGGGTTGATGGAAAGTAGCTCTAAAAAATTTCTGATGAATTCTAGGGCTAAAAGAAATTTTTGAAATAATTTCAAAAATAGTTTTAGGGTACAAAAAAAATTCTATTAACCCTATCTCCTGATTATGTTCTGGTCCTGGCAAATTAAGTAATGCGAAAAGGTTCAGCTCTTGCGTCCGACATCTCTGTGGCGTTTGAGTGAGAGGCGACGCGACGGAGGCAAAAGTGAATGACTTATTTTTAATTAAAACGCAGCGACCTACGACCTCCGATCCGATTACTTTCTCAGCGGAGTGACGGAAGCAAAAAATGGGTGGAATTAAGACACGCAACCCTTTCTTTGTGCTCGCGTTCGCTCCCTTGACATGTTTTGAGTAATTTCCTCTTTCTTTTCTTCCGCAGTCGAGGCAGCAACAAAGATCCAAGCAGCGTTCCGGGGCCACAAAGTCCGAGCAACCATGAAGAAGGGAGATGCTGAAACCGCCGAGAGGGAGCCCACGAAGGAGGAACTTGAGGCAGAGTTCGATCTCAACGACGAAGGTAATTTCCTCTGTCCAGCCATTTGAGGACAATTTCGACACAAAAGCAGCTACTTAAAATCATTGCCGCTCTATTATGTCCAAATTGCCTCCCTATTCGTCTCGCAGAGGCGCTGAGCTCCGTTTAATTCAAATGAGGATGAGCGAAAGCCGACTATTTTTGGCACGGGCTGACTAGCAGTTAGGGGGGCAAAATCGAATATGCGTACT
Source organism: Forcipomyia taiwana (assembly GCA_963930915.1). NCBI lineage: Eukaryota > Metazoa > Arthropoda > Insecta > Diptera > Ceratopogonidae > Forcipomyia > Forcipomyia taiwana. The sequence continues at coordinate 482,426 of CAWVOI010000021.1, forward strand.
AAATTGAGGTTTGGACGCGGTTCAAACGACCATTGACCGGCCAAACTGGTTAAAAGCTGCAACGCTACCGCCCCCATAAAGTTGACTGATGGACAATAGCTGGCTCGTTTTGCTCGTTTCATTCTCCTTTGCGTCTCCTTTCGCCAAAGCACAAAAGATGGAGTGGTCCAATGCGGGTACTGCGGGCGATGATGGACTTTGATGATGATAGACTTTTCTATTTTTATTTTATTCCACTCACTCCGGGGCGAGGCGCAGGATGGCGCAGGGGAGGGGGCGACTGGGACGGGCCGCAGCTGCGGAAAGAAAGCGTTTTGTTCTCTTGCCATTTTCGACGTAATTGAAAAGCGAGCGGCGATATTTCCGCATCTCATGGACATTTTTCAGCGAGTAAAATCATATTTGCGATCGGGTATGAATTTTAGGGTTTGTAGAAATTATTTTTTGGCAATTTGCTGGCCCTATTAATTACTTGGGATACGTGAAAATATGTCTAAGAATTTTCAGGATCATTTTCAAGAGCTCGTAGAAATAACTTATAACCATTTTTTATGAGGCATAATTTTTTTAGAAGTCAAAAAACTATTGAAGATATCACAATCTCGATCAGGGATGAATTTCAGGGCAAGTTAAGGGCTCGTAGAAAATATATTAAAGGATTTTCTTTGAGAAAAATTTTGTAGAAGCCGAAAAAATTTTTTAAAGCATTTTCGCTAACCCTAGACAATGAAAATTTTATTAAAAAATTTGTTGGGTAATAAAACTAAAATTTCTATCAACCCTAACCTTGATAATGTAATGCACCAACGCAAATTGAAAACTCGGCGAGGCTTAGCGAGAGTGCTCCTTTGTGCCCTAATTATGTTTGGCTTCGTGATTGCTGTCCTTGGTTATTCATGATGTGATATTTATTTTGTGACTTGACGAATTGCAGTAAATACGCGGGTCAATCGATAGAGCCGGAAATGGGCTGTTTACTCAACGAAAAGGGTGCCTAGATGGGAAACTTTGGACTCGCCCAAGAGAAAGCCGCGAAAAGTTTTCTCCGGAGCAGTTCGAGAGCTTTCGCAATCCTCTATGTTAATGAGCAACTGGCACGAGCAAGTTTCCTCGTCCGCATCTTGAATAAATATTTGAGAACCCCCCGATGGAATGTTTCCATTAAAAGTCCTGTCAGTTGGACGCCGTGGGAGTGGGGAATTCCGAGTTCATCTCAAAAGTCCGGCTGACATCCAATTGATCGCCTCCAAATCCCTCTCCCAATCTCATCTCTATCCAGCCCTGCTGCCGGCTTTCCAGTAAAACCTTTATTACGCTGTGAATGTGAAAGGAAAGCACGTCAAATGCCGCACCGTCGCTATATAAAACAACAAAAATTTATCGTCTTGGGACACATAAACTTAATGCCGCTCAGTCTAGCCTAGACAGAGCTCGAGCCTCGCTTTATTGGGCCGCACAACACATCCTCTAATGTGCGAATTCCAATTTCCACTCGTGCTGAACCACACTCGTGTGTGCTTCATCCGCCGCAATGTCAAGACGACGATGGATGTAGGTCGCGCTAAAGTAAATAATCGATAAATGCTTCAAACTGATTTATATTGTGCTCCTTTCCTCATTTCCGGCATTACGTGAGTCCACACAGAGCTGGACAGGGGAGGCCTCAGGGGCGGAAGCTCAACCCTTTAATTGGGCCTTTGGGCTGTGCGAAGGGAGGTGAAAATCAATTGTGTTGATGGAAATGAGCCCATTGGGAGAGTGAGAGTGTTTTTGGGTGTCTTTTTCTTTGTCTGAGGTTAAAAATGATTTTTTGACCACCTTTCAACCTTCTGAAAAACTATAGGACGCTCAGAAAAAGGACCAAAATCTCTTTAAATAAAAAATCTTAGGCCTGAAAATTCCCTAACTACTTTTTTGGAGACTCTTTTTTGAGACAAAAAATAGACCTAAATTTGGTTTTTCAAATTTTTAGACCCTCTCAGACCATGCTACCCAAGTTTTTCCAGACATAAATTCTTTTGGAGGCTTCTGAAAAATAAATAAAGTCCGCTTGGGTGAGCAACAAAAATATTGGATAAAAAATCGTGAAACCTAGGGTTGAAATCTTTATCAAGAAAAATTCCTCTTAGGTTTTCCTTCAAGAATTCCAGTTCGACCCTGAGCAACTCAGCTGGCCACTAAACCGCTTGGTGCTGTAAATATTCATGACGATGATAAATTTGTGACATGAAATATGCACGGACGGATCAAAGGTTGGGATGAGTGAGATGAGAGCAAGAGTGGAAAGAAGGGGAGAAACAAAGAAACGCTCGTGGAGATAAGCTGTGGGATATTGAAAGGATTCCCGCCACAATGGGAAGAGAGTGCTCGGGCGCACTAAGGCGTTTTGAACTTTAATTACTGCTCTGGTCTGCCTTCGCTTTCGCCTCACTGTCTCTCTCCCGGTGCATCCTTTGTCCAACGATGATCTTTTGACACACTGAAAAGTGAGATAATTGGAGAGACGAGAGTGCTAAGAGGAAGTCGGAGGCGTTTGTGGCTGCAGAAAGGATTAGGCGAGGCAATTAAAGGGAAAGTTGGTTCCTTGGCAGACGCAGGTCAAAGTTTCCTCGCCCCGAAAGTCAATTAAGGCGCTTGGCAGCCCACAAAGTGGACGTCTAAGGAACCTCCAACATCTGTCTCGGGTCGACTCGCAAGCTGCTGTGGAAATCCAATTACCGCTAACAGCGATATTATGCGATGTTTCTTTCTGCTCTCTCCATTATGCAAAACCCATTACATTATAAGGCCGATGTTGTGACTAGGACATCTGAAATTGAAATTGATTCTGCGGCACTCGGGTGCATGAGAAAAATGGCATTGGATTTAATTTGAGTCGCAATCGCGCCTGCAAATAGTCTCTCTCAGATCAATAAATTGGAAAAACGCTCATTCAGCTCAAGTGCATTTACATGTAGGATGGCTTTGGCGGTGATAATAAACACCGAGCTCGCTTGTTGCAGCTGCGGAGGCAAACAGCCATTTAAATTAGTCAACATTGGTTAAAGTAGTGTTGATTCAATCGAACGACGCAACAGCATTGGAGTGGGAGGATTCAGTGGCGGAACTTAAGGGGGCTTTTTGAAGTTTGAGGGGCTTTAAATGGCCTGAGAGGTCTCAGAGAGTAGCTTTAAGACTCTTTAGGGACCTTGAGAAGGAGAGAGATAGACAAAAGTCTCTTGATTGTGACACGAGAAATTTTGGAAGAGGCTCTGGAAACTTTAGAAGGCCCTTGAGACCTAAAAAGAGGGCTAAATAGCTCCTTAAAATTTTTTTAGACATCAATTTAGTATTTTTTGTGCCCTCATACTGCCTGGAAAGACTATCTGAGTCTAAAAAATGGGTCAAAATGCCCAAAAATGAAATTGGAAGGCAAAAGATGGTCCTGATGTAGGCTCTTATGTTATTTTTGGGTCTCAGAAATATTTCTTAACCCTCCCATAGGAGACTTGGGAAGACCAGAAGGTGAAAACTGAGGCCTTGAGAGAGCAGTAGGTAGTAAAAGCCTGGAAAATAATTTTAAGAGGTTTCCTGAGGCTTCAAGGTACGCAAAAGACTCTGAAATGTCGCATGGTAGATCCCAGACAGAGCTCCATCGATGCTTCCAACACAGTTTTTTGCCGAGTTTGTGTTTCCAGCGTATTGACCGATGAAACGCGCGAGTGAGCAATAACAGACAGCTCACGGTGCTCCATTTCGCGCCACATTGGATCCGAATGCGTTTAATCAAACTTTCGAGGCTCGCCGCAGTACTCGCTTACACTCAAAGATACCCCGGTGAGTCGTCATGTTGGGAGATATTGCTCATATTATGCTGCTCACTTTGCCTTGAACCTCTTCTCGAATTGGAACGCATGAAGGAAAACAAATATCCCACAACCGCAAGGTATCCGGCCCCATTCTTCCTCCCCCGTCTCGGATCGCCCACCTCGGAGCTCTCCTTCGGAAAGGAAACGACACAAGTATGTAAGCTGATGACGGCAATGCATAAGACACATTTCATCAAAGTTTGTCGTTGTTCTCTTATCTTCTGAGGCCCTCGCACTGGCTTCCTCGTCTTTTGCCAAGAGACAGAGAGAGAGTAAACAACGAGGAAGCGGGGCCTCAGAGATGTTTTATGCAGGGGCACACATTAGGGACGGGAGAAATTGCGGTAAGCCTGGAGCAATTAGGCGTGTGCGATCTTTGGCGGGAAATTGAATTTTCACCGACGAGGCTTTGCTCCATTTGGCGTAACAGGGGGAGGGAGAAGAGCGAGTAATGAATATTTCGACGAGTTTTTTAATAAGGCTTAAATTACGAATAAATATTCATTAATCGGCCGATAATTTAAAATAATTCATGCATTCCACTCAGGGGATACCAGGCATTAATTACTGTAGGTGTGGCTGTGTTGGATGGGGAGGATCTTTTCCTACTTCTTGGTTGCCTAACTTTGGGGTACAGTGCCGCTTTTAAGTTTACTAGGGCCGCATTTTACTTGGATAGAGCATAATTAAGGGTCTTATCGATTGCTGGGGAGCCAAAAAAAATTTTAAAGGACTTTTAGAGATTTAAGAAATCTTTTGAATGTTCAATGACGTTTTTAAAGGTCACTAAAAGTTTTTTCCTATGCTAATTCCAAGAAAAAGGCCCTCTACAGGCTCGGCAGAGGACCCTGGGTTCAGTCCTGGCACGACCTAGACCCCTGGCAAGACTGTATTTGAGTCAAAGGGCCTGAAAAATTCTGAGAAACTGTTTAGAAGCTTATTTCTAATGGTATCTAAAAGTGCTATAAACCCCTTGAATAATCTAATTATTCTACTTAAAAAATTTTGGAGTCGTTTTAGATCCAGAAAAGCTATAAAAATTACCAAATTAGCAAGCGTGCCCTTGAGCCTAATTTCTAACAGCCTCTAACGGACCGGAAGCGGTTAAAAGCCCGCCAACAATATTAAGAGAGCCTAGCAAGGCTGGATTTGAGTCAAAGTGCCTGAAAAATTTTGTGAGACTGGGAGGAAAATCTGATTAGTCTGTTGAAAAACCATGGGAGAGAAGCCAAAATACCTTTGAATTATCAAGCGTGCCCTTGAGCCTAATTTCTAACAGCCTCAAACGGACCGGAAGCGGTTCAAAGCCCGCCAATAATTTTCCAATCGCCGATTCGCTCCGATATCCCATAAATTTATTCGAGCTAATATCACATAAGTGCTCCAATCTCTTAATATCAATATTTGACTTTCAAATTAGCCATGTTTATGCCCTAAATCGCACTCCGTCCCTCTCCCCTCGTACACCGTAATGCCGAACCGGAGCGAGCCCTTATCAAATGTGACACAAATTGCAAACGTGCGCATTCAAATATACAAAAACATGCATTTTCAAGTCATTTGTTATGCAAAGAGTTGAGCTCTCGTGCGCGAGCCAAAATCGAGCAACCAACATGCATTCATTCATTATTGTGCAGTTGCAGGAAAGGTCTGAATTTCACTCATTTTCATTGTTTGCCCTTTGTTCCGCTGCCGAAAGATTTATTTGGGCTTTTGCAACAAACGACTGGCGGGAAGAGGGCAGAAGAGCCAAGCGGAAAATTCTCATTTTTTCTCGAGATAATTAAGGACGGAAAAGCGTGTCCCAGGCTGTAATACCTTCTCATTTCTCCACCTCGTTCTTGAAGAGATCGCTGTCGCAGCTGCTCATGGAACGTCCCGTGAGACGTGCGAATGTTCCCGGTGCAGGTGCAGACAGGCCTGACGTGGGAAAACTCGGGTTTAGGGAACCTCGCACGTTTCTCGCGCAGTCATATTTCACTATGTGTTTTAATCCGCCTGCGAGATTCGTTTCCTCGGAGCTTAATTGTCGAGAGCACTCGAGCTGTTTGCTCAAAAATAAATGTAACGCAGCTCCTCTCGAGGCCTCTCGAGCGCTCCTCCTTCGCGGCATCAAATTTTCATTAGCTAAACCCTCAAGATTCCATTCATCAACATATCGTCATTCCTGCCAAACTTTGGATAAGTAATCAAAATTTCAATCATCATCCTCGTCGACTGACTGCCAAAAGTACGCCATCTGGGTGTGCCAGTTCCAGTTTATGCCATTAATAACGCATACCCAGGCGGAATCCTTGCTCTCTGAGGCACATGACTTGTATCCGAGGCACTCGTGGAACCCAATTGGGCCACCTGGGACCCAGCTCGCGTTATTGATATCTCACCAGTCATAATTTGGACGCCTGCCCTGGCCTGGAGCTGGCAGGGGTTGATTTAGGTTCGTTCTGGGACTTTGGAAAATTAGGTTTTCGACTTGATTTTGATGAGGCTATTTTTTATTGCAATTTTTCAGGCTTTCATCAATCTTCTTCCAGAAAAAGGTGTGGAAAGCTCGAAATTTCTGTCAAATTTTCATTTTTAGAAATTCTAGCCCATCGAATTTTCCTCAATTTTCTGACCTTTTTCCATCCAAATTTTATCTAGACTCTTGACCAAAAGAGAAACGACAAACATCACAAATTTTTTTTGTGTGAAAAAATAAGGAAAATTAAGGAAAACTTGCATTTTCCATTTCCTTCTAGAGCCTTGAAAAAAAATTTAAACCATAATTTTCTGACACTGAAAAAAATTTTTGGGTGAGTTTTTCTGACTTTTCCACCAAAAAAAATTATTTTTTTACCCTGATTTTTATCAGTGATTTCGGACATCCAGTTCCGTCTCTGGAATCAGCGTGAACGGGAAAGAGTAATGTTTATTTGATCACGGTATTGTGGATTCCGGCATCACAACGAGATATGCGTGGGTGGTCTCTCTTGCGAAACGTGGATGGGCGCGAAGAAAAGAAAATAAACGGATACATTCGCGTATCGGCACGAGTGAGTCTTAAATATTTATCATGAAAGCTTCCAAGAGTCTCTTTCGCCATACTTCCGTTTGAATTTCCAATCGAGTTTACGTCAAGCGTATACCCACATGCCAAATTAATATTTTATCATTGCCGCGGTATCGTTTCTGAAATAAATACTGAATCATTTGCCCCCGTTGACTCCGCGAGGGCCCTCGAGTTGCTGTGCTGACAAACGAGCTAAAGTGCACTCACGCGCTTCGACATAAAAATTCAATTAATTATGTAGGCGATAGAGTGCGTGCCAGAGACTGCACTTTCGCGAACGAGAAATGGGCTTGCAGGATACAAAAAAAAACTGGAGCATGTCAGATCAGACGTATACAAAGTTTGGGTCCCCCGTGACCGAGGCGAGGTCGTGATTGCTGCCAAGTTTGAGCGTACGCGAGCAGATGCTGGGATTTTGGCAGATTTATTCGTCTGGGCTTTTTGCTCCTGTTGAAGCTGTTTTAGGCTTTTGTGGCCAGAAAACGCTTCTTGGTTCCGTCTCTGGGTCAAAACTCGGAACGAAATTTAACCGCGAGTTCAAAATAAGCTCGATATTGGCTCAAGACTTGTTTCCTGATTTTTCTTTGATTTAAACGTGGACCAACGTCCATGGTTTTTCTTATTATTTAAAGACCCAAAATCGTGTTTCCATCAAGATAGCTCGAAATCGGCTAACTCGAATGTGATTTCCTCGACCATGGCCTTTAGAAGCCAAAAAAGAGCTCAGAACAAGACCTCTCTTCTCTCAAAAAGTTTAATTGTTGGAATAGAAAGTGTAGGGACATCCGACGTACTGGGAAACTGCCTTGACCTTGTCGATGTTGACTCCTTGCCCAGCAAGAACGCTGTAGTAGTAGGCCTCGTCCTCGGGGCTCGTGTAGACGTTCCTGGTGAGGACATCCACAAACTCCACCTTGTTGCCCTGGCAGTCGGTCGTGCAGCTGTACACAATGGCGTACTTGGTGAGGTCGTTATCGGCGTCTAGGATGTAGAGTTTGATGGTCACTCCGTTGATTATGTAGTCGATGACTCCGGGGATATCGGGGTCCTCGTTGATGGTTCCGGAGCCGACGTCGGGGTTGCAGATATTGTTCAGATTGATACCCTGACGACAGCACTCGGTCGCAATGTAGTTGGTGCCGTCATAAGGGGCCACGAAGAGGGTAATGCAGTCCCCTCGACAGCCGGCAGCGGAGGCGTCGCGGGTTGTGAAGGCGCGGTACCAGCCTCCACAGGCCTTTTCGAGCCCAAAGTTGGTGATGTACTGGACAGCGGGACAGCTGGGAGGGAGAGAGGCCGGGCCCCAGACCCAGCCCCCGGAGCAGGTGGGAGGAGCTTGGGTGGGAGTGCAGGAGGAGTGCACATGGCTCGCCAGGCAGGAGGTTAGGAGAACTGCTACCTTAATCAGATTCATGATTGAGACTGATTTTGATTCGGGAGGAAGGCGATTTTATATCCCAACAGCTGGCGAGAATGAAGTCAATGGGCTGCCCTCCATTGGAGATTCCGACCCACAGGTGCGGGAGATAGTGAAGCTGCCCTCAATTAGAGATTCCTTAAACAGGTGCGGGAGATAGTAAAGCTGCGGAGAAATAATAAGGCCGCGCTAATCTGGCAGCCATCTGTCATCTATCTCCAAGGTACTCTGCGTGTAACCCAGATCGCTTACCTCTGACGTCAATGATCCCCGCTCATTTAACTCGAGACCCTCAAATTGCTGCGAACGCCGTCAGACACGCAAGACAAATTGCTCCAGTGCTTTATCTTCATCGAGACTCCTCTCGATTTCCTCCCACATAGCTTCTGCTTGTGTGGAGACGCGACGACATTGTGTTACAAAAAGCACATCCTTTCACGACCGACGACGTCTGTGAATTTGTTTTTATTATCGCCATAATGGGGAACGAAATTCGTGATTGATTTATGGGGTCATAACGCAGATACACAATGATTATATACATGCTCGGAGAGAGACGAGAACAGCCATTAAAGTCGCCCGCAAATTTATCAAACGCGCACCGTTTTCTGCTTATCCGACCCGCTTCTGCTGGAATGAATGCCGGGAAAAGTGCGGGAGGAGGAGATGAAAAGCGTTACAACAAAATAAACTTCATTTCGAAGTCTCGGAGGAGCCATGCTGGGGACTGCACCGTGGTCTAGTTGGCCTATTTTGGAGGACCATAAATTGGTCTAATATTTTTTTAACTAGGTCTTTCTTCCCTCCTTCTTTCAGGCCTCAGTTTACACCATTTAATATTGAAAGGAGGATCCTAAAGTCGAGAAAAAAGTTAGGAGGGTTCCAAGCAGCTTTTAATGAGCCTTTTAGATTTTTAGAGAATTATTTTAGTGATTTGGAAGTACTTTTAAAATTTTGTGAGGGCTTCTGGAATTTTTTACGAGCCCTTAGCGGTGTAAAAAATTTATAGGAGAGGTTCTAAATTTTTGACTGAATTTTTTAAGCATTTTCAAGACCTCAAAGACTCTAAAAACTGTCCAAAATAAATATGTGGTAAATACAACCCTGCTTAAAGCTTGAAACAGAGAGTTTGAGGGGGTTCAGAAGACGTTAAAGGTCTCTAGAAAAATACTTTCCTTTGATGAATGTACAAAGAAATGCTCTCATGTCTCTTACTTCAAATCCAAGCTTCAAATTGGGCTTCTAAGAAAAGAAGCCGTTCTTTAGTAACCTAATTCCTCCCTCTGTGCCCCCGGGTTGAGCCCGAAAAGGAGATAAATGTGTTTTTGTTGCGTAAATATGATGTGAGGTGCGGCAGATGGATGAATAGACCTGTTGCTACTGCATCGACAATAGCTTCATTAGGGAGTATTTGTACGTTTTTCCTTTCCTCAGCGCTCGCACAAAAGCCAGAAGGAGGGATATAAAAGCGAGATGAGAGCGCGTTTACTGCTTCACTCTCTTTCTCTCGTAAAAAAAGTGTCCCGCTTCACGCACGAAAACTGTCGTAAATCATCTTTATTGGGCTCTTCGTTACCCTCTTGGCACCTCCCGCGAAAACGGGGGCCTATTTGCATGCGCACAAGACGGCCAAGACGGGTCATTACAGCTTTATTGGGCCTAATTCTAACCCCATTCATATTCCGCTGCAGTGTGGGGAGCTGTCACGTGCCACGGAAAGAAAGTTTGTATCCCCCGTCATCGGCATTGGCCCATTTATTTCGCCCGAGTCGATAAATTATTCACAATGCAAACTTCCCCGAAGGGTTTTTGTTCCACAGTCGAACATAAATTTCTCGCTAATCTCTGATTTACCCTCGCCACTGCCTAATAGCTCCATTAGACCCGCGGCCGCGGTAAAGAGCTTGTCTCTCTGTCTGCACGAGCCGCCGACAAGAAAAATAAAACCGCCAGAGGACGGAGGAGCAATTTGGCTCGGGGCCAGGAATATGACGACTCTTTTCATTAGAACGCTCGCCCGTTTAGTTGCCGCTTCTTGTATTACTTGTCTCTCCCCTGCTTTGGCAAATATGTGGCTACGCCTGTTTCAAATGTTGGCTTCTGGTCTCATTGTTCATGCTCGAGAGGCTCCTTAAAACGAATTTATTTTGGGGCAGCAAACCAATATGTTCGGTGACAAAACAAATAAATAATTAAAATGACGCTGCGTTTGAAATTGAAAATTCCAATTTATTTCCATTCGCAGAGGCAGTGAGCGGAAGATCGGAATTCTGGCATTTTTCTAGTTCGATTAAAAATAGGCCGAGAAAGTTTTTTAATTTCCCGGAAAAATCAAGCCAACAAATCAAAAGTGCCCCGGGCCCGCAAAGTTGCGACTCGGAAATGCAAGAAGTGTATCTTAAAGTTCCCCTCATTTGCATTTTAACGCTCCGTTCTCTGTCCTTCCGTCCGTGCCCCATTGTCTCTCGTGTGTCTCCTTCGTCGCTGCCATGCCGGTCGGGACTCGGGTCCATAACTTAATTTAGTTTTCTCTTCGTCTGTCTCTTACTTCTGCATGAGGAAATCTCCTGATGAAATCGTCGTAATTACGATGGCTCTCGTTCAGTGTGTGCGAAGGAGAACCTTTATTATTCCCCATAGATGGATCCAAGGGGTTCTTCGTTAACTATTGCATAATAGTGAGACCAAACAAGAGCCATTTTAACCCATTCTCTCCCGGACTTGCTTATTTGAAAAATCAATAAGTTGCTATCGTCCTACTTTATTATAGGAACTCGTAATATTTTAGGATCCATCTCTCTAATAGCCTGATTAAACATTCTTGGCAACCTAATGACTTTTAAAAAATTGTTTCATGGCATATCTCGGGCAAAATGGCGGCTAGAAATTTATTAAAAACCTCATTACCTAAGAAACTCCAATTTTTCCATTTTTTGTCGTGATATTTCACAAAGTTGTCGTCCAAATAATTTAAGATATCGACCAAAAAGGTGGTTCTGTTGCTGAAAAAAATCTTTCAATAAGGACAAAGGTTAGAGAAAAAATATTTAAAAATGGTCTCTCTTGTCCTCAAAAGACGTCGGTTAGCCCAGAATTTCACGCCTCTTTGTCGGTGAATAGTTGCAAAAGTTTGTGCCGAGAGAAAGGCGCAAGAAAGTTTTGACATCACACGCCCTCGTTGAAGTCGGGTTTCATGTTCTTCTTGCCTTTTATGTATTTCTTTCTCTCTGAAACGCGGTCTGTCGCTCGAAGCCGGCTGCAATTTGTTGATAAAAGCAACGGCAGTACAGCACTAAGTACACAACAATTGGCTCGCGAGTCAACACAAGGAGGCGTAATATAATCCCATCCCCGACAAATTGTCTTCTCTTCCTCCATTCGCACGTATCTCGGAGCTGTCTGGCATCCCAGCAATTCTCCCTACCTCTCCTCCCTTCCCCGCAGCGCAGGCCGACACACCGCGTCTCAGAGACACTTTCACTGGAAACATAAAACGTGTCACAAGATGAACTTTTCACCTACATAAAATAATTTATCTCGCTTAATTGGATTAAGATGCGAGGCGAGATGGCACTGGCGTCCTCTGAAGCCCCACGTGACGTAATCCATTGTTCGCAATATCCACGCATTATCCCTCCTCTTGTTGTTACATCATTACTGTAATTAATAGGCAGCGGCGCGTAATTTATGCAAGTTGTGTTAATCTGCCGCACCGTCGCACGTCGCGCTTCGGGGAAAGGTCAGGAGGCTTAGTTACCGGAGTGACGTCCAAGCAACTTTTTCCTCAACAGACAAGCTTGATCTAGTTCCTGCAGACTCTATCTCTTTTCTGACCACATTTTTGAAGTGGTTCAAAAACAATATCTCACCGAAGATGGTGGACTCAACTAGAGTTTATAATTCCCTAAAAACGTAATTTTTCTAAATTTTAAAATTGTTTAGGCATTTTCATGAAAATTTTGCAAGTTTAGCAAAGGTAAAAATTTGCCATAAATAAGTCAAAAATTGACAAAAAAAATAATATTAAATCCTTTTGACTAAGAAAAATTTAGGTTTTATAAAAAAAGAAGCCAAAAATCTGACCTACAAAAAATCAATTGACCGCAAAAAACGTGATTTTTGTCGTTGCAGATCTCAAGCACGCCGCAACCCGCATCCAGGCGTGCTTCCGTGGGCACGTAGAGCGCAAGAAGATAGCAACGGAGGACGTCGCCAAGGGAGGCGCAGAGGTCGACATCGACGAGATCACGAAGAAGGTCTCGGAGGAGTTGGGCATCGACTTGGACGACCCGGAGCTGAACAAGGCCGCCACTAAGATCCAGGCCACGTTCCGCGGGCACAAGACTCGCAAGACAGACGAGCCAGCCAAGTCCGACTAAGATGATGAACCCGCAACGTCGCAAGCGAAGATTAATTAATTTTTTCGAAACTTTTTTTCAATCAAAAGGCGCAAAAATGACATAAATACAGACGAATCCTGCTGCTACACTCTCCTCTTTAGACATAAATAATATCTTAATGATGCATCCTTATAAGCAGTGTCAATCTAAATAATTAAATATTTAAATAAAGAATATTATGGAAAAACTAGAGCAAACTAAGCATAATTAGCAATTTGTAGAGTAAAAAGGAGCGGAAAGTTAGAAACCTGACGTCGAATGTAAGCGCAAGATAAAACATTACATGCAGTCGTCATATTTTAGCACCACAATAACTTTTCGTTTAGCAGAATTGCATTAAAACTTTTTAATTGTACGATACGAGAGAGTACATCAACTATTTCCTCCCCTCACACATACAATAAATAAATAACGCAAACGCAGAAGAGAAAATAGCAACACGGAAAGTTCAGAATGAATGGAATAATTGAAAAATACATAAAAATAATAAAAATTTTATCGTAGGAGAGCACAATTTACTATCAAAGTGCGGAAATTTACTTCACAACAACAACAACACACATTTCCTAACGGGCGAAAACTTTTTCCTCTTACAGTTACGTTCCAGCAGATATTGAAATTGAATTATGATATATTTATTATTAAAATATAAGAAAAGTATAAATAAATAATGAATGTTATTAGAAGAACGTATCTGCAGCGTTTCATTCTTCCGGCTCCTGACTTCAATTTTCTCCCTTTTTCCAGGAGTTTGTCAAAGAACTTTTATAAGAACCTTTATAAAAGACGTGGCTAAAATTAAATAGACCGTTTTTTTTTTTGAAAAAAAAATTTTAAGCAAAGTTCAAAGCAAAAGTCATGGCTACCGTGAATTTTGGCGGAAAATTTTTTTAGAAAAAAATCGAAAATAAATAGAAGGAGCCTCCGGAGATAGGGTTTTTTGTGGCAAAGTGACATTTATTTTTTACGGGCTATCTAAAAAAAATATAATATCAGGGGGTCCTGAGGGAAATAGTGGAGAACGGGCCTATTTGATAGGCCTCCAGGGGAACTCCCAGAACTCCGAAGCCCCTTAAAACCCAGGACCAAACGATAGCTCGTGCAGCTTTTGAAGAGTGTGCGCAACTTTTAAGCCATCATATGCCTTTCTTTGTGCCCTGGGAGCTGAGATCAACCGTTGGAAAGTTGCCCCATGAAATTCGTAAGTACTCTTAGGGACCTAGAAACGACAATAATGTTGAGTATAAGCTACATTCTGTTGGCTGAAAATTACAGGTTTCAAAAACCAAGGCCAGAAACAGATAATTTACAACAACAACCTGTTTTGGCCATGAAACTTCTTCTTCCCACTCTTGACTTCACGAGAATCACGTGTTTTCCCAAAACGGCCCTTTCCAAAGTCCGATTCCAAAACAAAAACATCGCCCGCTCCTAACATTAGCGTTTTTGACTTAGCGTTTTTCTATCCTAGTCTGCGTTTCTCACGTTTCTTCTGCCGGTTCTATCGTTTTTCTCAAGATTTCTGTCTTTTGCGTCATGGAGAATGAAATCCTCGACTCCTTGAGTATCGTTGGGTAAGTCCAAGAGCTTTTCGAGCCACAGTAGCCTGCAGTTTTCACGCATTTTAGGTACAATGGCAACTTGGACCCTTCTTCCTTCGCGAGTGCGATCAATGACGTGAAAATCAGCCCCGTATTTCGCAACATCGTCGCATGGATTGCAGAGGAGATCGCCGCTCTCGGCCAGACCGACGAGCGGATCAGCTCTGACGACGACCTCAACACCTTCATGATGGAACTCTCGGCCTTCCTCAAGGAAATCCAGTGTCCTTTCTCGGACTTTATGTCAGGACCCGTCTCGTCGCGCCTCCAGACCCCCGAGAGCCGCTCCCTGCTGCTCGAGTACCTGCTTTCCGAGCTGATGGCGTACAAGATGACCAAGGTCCTCAAGGGAGGGGGCGAGGGGAAGAAGGACCTGGCGATAACTCTGCAGGAAACGCCCACGGCGGCAGCTCTGACGGACATCGCTAGGACCCTGAACCTCGGGAAGCCCCCAGACAACATCACCCCCAAGGCCCTCTTCGACAAGATCGGCTCTAAGCTCGAGGAGGTGGTGAAGAGACACGACGGGCGGAAGCGGATCGGGAAGCCCCTCCTCGGAATCACGAACCCCCTCTCGGACGAGAGCTGGGCCAAGCTGACGGCGATGCAGCAGGAGCTGGAGGAGGAGTACAACCTGCGCCGGAAGATGCTGCTGACGCGTCTCGAGTGCACGGTCCAGAGCTTCCTTTGGAGTGACCGAATCAAGGGAAAGGAGGCGGAGATAACAGAGAGGTACGCCCACAAGAAGCGACGGCTGGAGGAGCTGTCGGTGGGAGGCAAGCTGACGGACATCCCCACACTCCTGGCGGCTCGGGATACGCTGGCCATCATCGAGAAGACCAGCAGTGCCAACGTCAGACGCAACACGAGATCCAAGATCCAGAGACACATCATCGGACACGTCCCGGACCGGGGTGGACGAGCATTTGAGCACGCCCCTCCGCCCCCAGAGATGCCGTCGTGGCAGAAGAACCGCGCTGGAGGTCCCGGAGGCGGTGGATACCAGGGTCGTGGAGGTGCGAAATGGTCTTGGTGTTCAATTTTGTAGACTGACGGACTGACTTTTTAATAAAAGAGCAAAACTTTAGGTCATTTTGAATTTTTAGGAGGCCGAGGAGGAAACAGAGGAGGCCAGAACAGGCAGAACCAGGGCGGAGGCTTCCAGAGACAGGACAGCTGGCAGTCCAATCAGGGGAGGAACCAAGGAGACTACCAGGGAGGTGGCTACCAAGGACAACAGGGGGGCTACCAAGGTCAGGGAGGGGGCTATCAAGGTCAAGGCGGTGGCTACCAAGGTCATCAGGGCGGTCGTGTCCAAGGAGGCTGGTCCCAGCGCGGCAACGACGGCCACCGAGGCGGCTACGATAACCGGGACAGAAGGAACAGTGGTGGAAATGACGACCGACGGAACAGCGGGAGTTTTGGCGGGCCCCAGGAGTACAACCGGGGAGATCACGGTCAGCAACGAGGCCGGTCCAACTACAATCGAGGTGGAGGCCGGCGTTGAATTGTTTAATAATTTACAGGATTTGTGTTAAAATTTTGTCCTAGGTTCATTTAATTTTCTAAATATATACAGGCTTGTCCAATTTTAAGTTTGACATCCCCACTCATCAACGAAAATCAAATTTTGGAATTTAAGGCCAAAAACTTAATGTCACGAAAATGGTCCCTGAAGGCTTTAATCGGCTAAGTTTAGCCCTAAAATCACGTTAAAGAAGCATTTTGACCGAAAAAGAGGGTTTTGGAGGAAAAAATTTTTTTACCTAAAATTTTTAAATTGGCCAAACCTCCGCTCGTTAAGGAAAATCGAATTTCGGGATTTTTGGCCAAAAACTTACTGTCACGAAAATGGTCCCTGAGACCTTAAATCGACTAAGTTTAGCCTCAGAATCACGTTACCCAAGCGTTTTGGCCAAAAAAGTGGAATTTGGAGAAAAAAAAAATTTCACCTAAAATTTTAAAATTGGTCAAACCTCCGCTGGTTAACGAAAATCGAATTTCGGGATTTTTGGCCAAAAATTTTTTCTCACGAAAAAGGTCCCTGAGGCCTTCAATCGGCTTAGTTTAGCCCCAGAATCACGTTACCGAAGCGTTTTGGCCAAAAAAGTGGAATTTGGAGAAAAAAAAGTTTTCACCTAAAATTTTAAAATTGGCCAAACCTCCGCATGTTAACGAAAATCGAATTTCGGGATTTTTGGCCAAAAATTTTTTCTAACGAAAAAGGTCCCTGAAGCCTTCAATAGGCTTAGTTTAGCTCCAGAATCACGTTACCGAAGCGTTTTGGCCAAAAAAGTGGAATTTGGAAAAAAAAAAGTTTTCACCTAAAATTTTAAAATTGGCCAAACCTCCGCTGGTTAACGAAAATCGAATTTCGGGATTTTTGGCCAAAAATTTTTTCTCACGAAAAAGGTCCCTGAAGCCTTCAATCGGCTTAGTTAAGCCCCAGAATCACGTTAACGAAGAATTTTGATTGAAAAAAGAGAATGGAAAAAAAATTTTTTTTTTCTGGTTTCTCCTAAAAATTTCTTCCCAAAAAGACGGTTTTTAAAAGTGGTCAAGATTGGTTTATTGCTTCGGCAACCTACATGTCCTCGGTGCTGTAGTGGTAGGCCTCCTCCTTGGCGGCCTCCCTCAGATTGATGCTCTCGAACAGCCTCTTCTCGAACCCGTTGCTGCGGTCCACCCCGTCCCAGCGGTACCCGGGCCTGATGTTGAACCGGTTGTCCGGAAACAGCCCTCTATAGCTCGGTCTCTCGGGCACCTTATCCTTGATCTTCTTCTCCTTCTTCTTGCTCCGGAGGTACTCGAGCATGGGGTCTCCCAGCCGCTCCTGCTGCCTCAGGTGGTCCTCCAGATCCTCGTCTCCGGCGTATCTCGCAAGTGGCTTTGACGCCTCATGTGCCGCCTCCTGCAGCTTCTCCCGGTACGCCTCCACTTGCGCCACTCCCTTGCCCCACCTCTCGTACACTTCCTTGCGCTGTGCGTACTTCTCCTCCTTCTCCTGCTCCCTCGCCAGCTGCTCCTTCAGCTTCGACCGGTCCACGGCTCCGGTGGCTCTCACTCGTGCTTCGGCTCCTCGACCGGAAGTCTCCGCTGACATCTGGTCGTACAGCTCTGCCTCCTTCTGGCGGTGACGCTCGTTCTCCAGATGCAGGTTCTTGGCGTCCTGGAGCCCCGCCTTCTTGCCGTTCATGGTCCTCTCCATTTTTCTGTGCGTGGGCGGCGGGCTTGGCGTGGGCTTGTATCGGCTGGGCTTCCTCTCAGGGGTTGCTTTGGAACGGGGGGCCTTTCTCTCAGGAGATGCTCTCGAATGGGACGGTCTGGCCTCGAGGTCTCCCCACCGGCTCTTCCGTTCCGGTCTGGGGCTTCGGGACCTCCTTCTGGGAGACAGGTCTGGGGTCTTTTCACGTCGTTTTGGGGACAAATCTGGACTTCTCTTTCGTCTGGGAGACAAATCAGGACTCCTCTTTCGTCTGGGGGACAGATCTGGACTCCTCTTTCGTCTGGGGGACAGGTCCGGACTCCTCTTGCGTCTGGGAGACAGATCTGGACTCCTCTTGCGTCTAGGAGGTGAAAGATCTCGTTCTTTTCGTTTCCTGGGAGGCGAAATGTCCGGAGAGCACCTCCTTCTGGGCGGAGAAATGTCCGGTGTCTGGGGTTTCCGTCTAGGAGGAGACAAGTCTGAGGTCTTGTGATCCCTTCTAGGAGGCGACATGTCCGGAGAAGACCTCTGTTTCCTTCTAGGAAGGGACATGTCCGGAGAAGACCTCTGATTCCGTCTAGGAGGAGAGTCTGCGGCCTTGTGATTCCTCCTGGGAGGCGACATGTCCGGGGACCTCTGGTTTCGCCTCGGAGGAGACTCGTCTGGGGACCTCTTGGAGCGCTTCGGAGATAAATCCGGAGTCTTGTCCTTCCGTTTCTTCCTCGAAGGGCTCTTGTGATGGTTCTTCTCCTCTCTAGACTTCCTCTTAGCAAACAACTCCTCCTTCAGGATCTTCCGGGTCTCCTCCTGGTTGTCCGTGATGTCCTGTAGCGTCTTCCATCGGCTGTTCTTGTAGTCCAGAGCCTTCAGCTCGGGAGGCCTCTCGTCAATCACACCCACAATCTGAGGTGCGTCCTCGGTCATTTGAAGGGCGGCCTCTATCTCCTCTTCATCTATCTGGGTCAGGCCTTTGTAATCGTCGTCATCAACGATGGTCACTCTGGAATAAGGAAATGGCGATTTTCATTCAGGAAAACTTTTTTAGCGGGAAAAATTATTTTCAAGGAGACCCGGAAAACTCTAAAAATTGACCCAAAGTATTGTTTAAAGGCCGGAAAGAGCTGCCTCTTGCAGTCAAGGTTCTCTTGAAAAATATTATGAAAATGGAAAACACCTTGAGCGGACGTTCGGAAGTACTTACGTTTGCCCTTTGATCGTTTTGACCTTCTCCTTCTTCCTTTTCTTTTTCTTCTTGTCCACGTCCCCCAAATACTTCTTCAAGTACTCCTTTTGATCTATTTTTTGTGCCATTTTAGCCATAAATTAACGATAAATAAGAACAAAAAGCTTCCGATTAATTTTAACGCTATACGTTTTGTTTACAATTTGCGCTGCACGAGCCCATTCTCAGCTCAAAACATTAAACATCACGCTAGCAAGCTGTGACCGTACTTTTGCCTTGCTCTGTGGTGTTGAGTGACCGTCTTAAGCCACCACAGTTGCCGAGAAAAAATAGCAACGGAGGCCCAAAGTTGACTGCCGAAATGTCAATCGATTTTTCCACCTTTGTATTTTTCTCGCGCTTTTCACGACATTTTCAAGCAATGCAACGAAAAATGAAATACTAAAGTGACATGGCGGAGAGTTAGAGCCCCGAGGAATAGCGGTAACTAGCTGGTGGCGGTTTTTATGGCATGCTTTCGTAGTGTTGGGGCTTTTTTATCGGTGATGGATTTTGATTTTTGTGCAATTGCTCGTCACAGCTTTTTCTGTTCCCCGTTGGTAATTCGTGAGCTCTGGCATTGAATGTGAACGGAATTGGTGGCCCAAATCGGAAGAAAGCGCTCCGTGGGGCAGAAAACCCGGAATGCAAATAGAAAGACTTAAACGAGTTCCCTGCTTGCGAGAAAAATTTTCTGGGCAAGGCCACGAACCCCGTTTTGGCGATTTCAGCTTGTTCTGGGCCCTCTCGAAGATTTTTGGGTTCATCAAAGAAAACGTCAGGGAAGTTGCCGGCGAGTGGGAGGAATTTCCGGTGGAAAATTGCTTCCGGGAAAGCGAAAGGGGACTTTGGGAAGTTCGTCTCTGAAACACACCCACAAGTCCTCTGATTCACTCAAGTTCAATTTAATTAAGAGCGGAACGAGGCATGACCAAGAAGTGGCTCCCGAGACGTTTATCGCATTGTTGGCTTCTATTCAAGTGAAACGAGATAGTTTTGAAAAAAAAATATTAAAAAAATTTTTTTTTCTGTACGTCTGCGGAAATAGACGAGGGACCTTTTTCCATTGAGAAAATTTTGGGAAATGAATTAGGGCACAAAAATTAATTTTAAAGAAAAAAAAACTCAGTGAGCCCCAAAGAAGCCGCTCTCAGAAGCCGCCAATCCCATAATGGCGCAGAATCTCTAAAAATAAATTGTCTTTGTCAGTTGCATTATGTGCAGTAAATTCATAAATTCTGGTCCCCCACAGATGCAATCTCTCGTGACGTATGCGAGCTTAATTAACTCGCGAGAAACGGAGCTGTGTGAGTGCGGCGAACGACCTTTGTTTGAGCTAACATTGATTCAGTGATAAAAGTGATAAGGAGGAAACACGCGAGTGTGTACACATTCCTTATCAGGTGGAGGTGCGCGTAGAGCAAGAAAGGAACCTCTGAATTCCCATATTTCAGCGCTCCGAGTGCATTAAATTCTTGGACAGAACACGAACTAGAGAGTGCACTCACGTTATCGCAAAGCAAATCGAATCGCGTCGAGACTCAAGGGCTTACGAATTTCTGTATCGCATGTGAGTCAGAAGTAAACATAGTAGCACAAAGATTTCTTTGTTTTTTGCTCGCCCCGCGGTCGTTGTTTCTTTCCTTCCAATTAAAGAGCTTGATATAATAAAAGTGAGTCGCCAGGGGAGGGACCTGGGGGGGATTTTTTGCGTCAAGTAATTCTTGGATGGCTCCAGAATGTATTTTTCAGCCTAACAATCCCTAAAACCAGACCCAGAATCCCCAAATCTACTCTCTCCAAGACGTCAAGTAATCCTTGAACGACCCCAGAGTGAAGATGTGCAATCTATGATCCTTCTTAGTCTTAAAGAAGCCAAAAGGCCCAAAATAAATTCGTCAAGTAATCCCTAGACAACTCCAGAGTATATTTAATCAGTTGCAAATTGAGTCTGGCCAAAACTGACGCATGTGCCAACCTTTTGGCGACTTTTTTCTCCCAGACGAGTCCTAATTAGGAGTTCTTGAACCCAGCAGCCCCCAGAACCGTAAAGACTCATGATCTCGCATTAATTAGATCACCTTCCTTCCTGTCGCCACCCATTGTAATTCAAAGCGAAATCATGTTTGTGCCTTCATTCCAACATTCAGCATTGAAATCTTTCGTTTGACTCCAGTTGTTGCGGCAGTCACCAGAACTTTTTTTTGTCACTCCCTCTCTCCACATATATACACGCAGCATAAAAAGTGATGATGATGATTCCGAAAAGCCAATGTCGACATTTACGTGAGCTCTCCTCTGTGCCAATGCCACCACCACAATGTGTATCACACATGTGCAGCGCGGGAGTCAAAAGGGCACTCCAAAGAGTCATAATAATATAATGTGCCTGCCTAGCTAGAACTGAGCGGTGCAGAAGCTCAGTGTGGACGTAAAAATGTATGCGGCACAGAGTTTTACAGCGACACTATTGTTTTGCATATTGGCTCAGAGGCCGGTCCGAATGTGCTTTTGCTTGCGAGTGTTTTTTGTAGAACTTGATCTTTTGAGGCTTTTTAGAGCATGAATTGATTTGAGATTTTGGAACTTCAAGGAAATATTTTCAGGAGTCTGAAAATACAAATTCTCTTTTTTCACAAAAAAAATTGGCCAATTTAATTTTAAAATAAAAAATTTAAGCCACTTAAAAGACCTTAAAAAATTAAAATTTATTTAAAAATTTAAAGTAATTATTGAAATCAATTTCTTTGAAAAACTTAGAAAGACTTAAACCCAAAGTTGGAACGACCCCTGGAACTTCATTGGGCAGAATGAATTGAATGTTACACATTATATTAGTTCTGTTTGAAAAATTGTGCTGTACCAAAGCGTGCCTGCCCCTGTGTGTTTTGGCCGTATTTTTCATAGCCTCCGATCCGAGAGGAATGCTTCAGAGTATTTCGTGTGTCTCAACATGTGTTCCGTATCGTCATTTGATTTTTAGTTTGCTCCCAAAGCAGATGTGTTGTGCAACATTTTCGTGTGTCAGCTCCACATAATCCTCCTCCAGCTAAAATTATGACAAAAATATATTCTCTTGCAGAAAAGTGAAAGAAAGAAAGTATAAATAACACGGGTGATGGTGATGAGAACTTCGGAAGCTTGTGCTAGAGAAAGTGAAAAATAGTAGTAACTGGTGATTTGGACCCTCTCCTGTACATATAAACAATACATTTAGTACCTTATAGCCGATTAATATTTCTCTTCATACATAAATTCGAATAACAAAAGAAGTAAAAATACTAGAGCTTGGTCGATAAAGTATAGCTGATTAACTCCGTCACGTCAATTTGAAATGCCATTTGTCGTGCCATATCTAACCAAGTAGCTAATTTCGCGCGATACACCCTGAGAGACGTCGCCCCTTCATGCCCAGCCATGAAAACTAAAGCCCTACCCTCGCGTGAGCCCTCGAAGCGCGCACGGAAGCCCTCCGCAGTGGCCCGGTCGGCCGCCGTCTCGCCCGCCAGAACCAGCGCCAGACTCAAGACTGCGCCGAAAACCCCCCTACCCACCCCTGGACGGGGCAAGCGAGGCCGCCCCGCCCTCAAGAAAGTTCCTGAGCCCGTTTCTCCTGAGCCCAAGAAGCGGGGCCGGAAACCCAAGACGGCTAGTCTGAGCAAGGAAATAGAAGAGGCCAAGCCCGTGGTGTTTGAGCTGAAGGCGGTGACCGATAAGGAGGAGACGAACAACAATGTCTCTGCGTCGCCGGCGAAGAGCGACAGAGAGGCCAAGAAGAGGCTCTCGGACGCCGCTTCGGATGGCGAGAAGTCCACCAAGTCGGTGAAGAGCAAGAAGTACAGGTGCGAGATCTGCAACAAGAACTTTTTGGGGTCCAATGACCTTCGAAAGCACTTGCGGATCCACAGGTGAGCTTCTTTTCTGAGGGTCGAGGTGTAGCTAATTGGGGGTATTTCAGCGACGAGAGGCCCTACGAGTGCCCGCACTGCAACAAGAAGTTCCGGCAGGGAGGCTGTCTGAAGAACCACGTCGCTTCCCAGCACGGCACTGACACCGTCTACATCTGCGACTTCTGTGGAAAGGGGTTCCCTATCAAAGAGAGACTTCGACTGCACATTCGGATTCATACAGGTGAGGCTCAGTGATTTTCCAGGCTGTTTCGAACGTCTTCAAGCCTTCCAATGTTTTTTTCTCGGCCTAAAAATTTGTGTAATGACTTTTTCAGAATTCTTAAACTTCAGAAAATCCCTCGAGCTCATTTAAAGCCTTCAGAAAAAAAATCTAGTTCATTTTAGCTCTTCTTTATAAGCCCTCCTCCTAGCCTTAAGTTTAAAAATTTTCCTTACGAAAAAAATCGCTTATTTCCAGGGGAAAAGCCATACAAGTGCGAGTTCTGCCCCAAGACGTTCGCCCGTGGGGGCCAGCTGACCCAGCACATGGTCAGTCACACCGGAGTCCGCAAATACAAGTGCCACTTTTGCACCGTGACGTTCTCAAGCGCCGCCAACATGAGATTGCATATGAAAACGCACCTCGACCAACGAGATTACACGTGCCATTTGTGTGGAAAGGTGAGAAATCCCGCTCTAAGTAAGTTGCTGACTCTAAGCGTCTTTTTTCCAGGGATTCTACCGCCCAGACGCCCTCAAGAAGCACATCCTCTGCTACCACCAGAACGTGCGGGCCTTCCACTGCAAGATCTGCAACAAGATGCTGAAGGGACACCTGCCGCAGCACAAGCGGACTCACAGGGACATCAAGAAGCACGGCTGCAGCGTCTGTGGGGCCACTTTCTCTCAACGATCTCAGCTGGTGGTGCACCAGAGAGTCCACTCGGGGGAGCGTCCGTACCGGTGTCAGGTCTGCTGGCGCGCCTTCGCCCACTCGTCGGTCCTGAAGCTGCATATCCGGAAACACACGGGAGAAAAACCCTTCAAGTGTCCACTTTGTGTAAGTTTTCCGTCCCCAAGGGCCTGTTTCGAATATCACGTCACGGTCTGAAGAGGGAGGGGTCTAAAATCTCGACTTTTGCCGTGACGTAATATTTTTACGACCCCTCAGTCCAACTAACGACTCATTTGGGCACCTTTCAGGTGGACACGAAGCTCGGATTCTCGCAGCTGCCGCACCTCAAGAAGCATTTGAAGTCAATTCACAACCAGGACAAGCCGTACCAGTGTGACAACTGCAAGGGGTTCTTCAAGACCAAGCTCGACATCCAGCAGCACTCGTTCGACTGCGTGAAGACCGAGGTGGAGGTCGTGGGGAGCTTCGAGGAGCTCATCGAGCGGGCAGTAAGGCTTTTCTTGGGGGTCTCTCGGGACCAGTCTCACGAAAATCTCGTTCCAGATCCAGATAAACAACGCCGTGGTCATCGAACCTCCCATGCCAGTGCACCGGATGCGTCTCCTGATCGCCATCCTGCTGAAGAAGATCTCCTCCGAGGACCGACTGAGACAGCTGGGGTACGAGAAGAGACTCATCGACAACGTCCTCGTGGACTCGCTAAAGTGCGCAGGTCGCAGCGTCTGCGAGGACGACTCGCTGAGCGAGGCCCAGAGACTCAAGGTGAACGTGCAGGAGTTCCTCGAGTGGACGGTCCCGGATCAGTATATGGAGAACTACAAGCGCAACCATCGAAGTACCGAAGAAATCCTCGAAGAGCTCACAAATTGAAGCACTTGCATTTATTTATTGTACCAATAGACCCTACATTCTCTAATTATTTCTCTGTTACTAACAAGGTGTTGGCTAAAAACGTTACTTTTGTCCAGTTGAATGGTGGCGGGAAACCGAAACTTTTAATTTTCAGGTGTGAGAGAGAACGCGAACCGACTTGCCATACGTTTTCTAGTCCAGAAACAGAAAAACTTTCAAAGCACGCCCAAACCAAAGACATCTGCCAAATCCCAGTTCAATGTGGTCTCGTCTGCCCCACCAAAACACCGATTCTTGAGTTTCTCAAAATCGTAGATTTAGTAAAGTAAAGTTTAGACGTGAATTATAAATGTTGAAATTGAAGTTTGAGCAGGTAACCCAAAATTAGAAAATTTTTTAAGTGTAAAATGAAGCCTAGCATAAAGTGGTGTAAATGGAAGGCATTTAAGTCCATAATAAAATGAGTGTTGAAGAGCTTGTTTCAATTTATTGGTAGCTAGACTCCCTAGTGAGGGAACTACAGGAGTTTGCTGAGCAGACTGAGGCCAATGACGATGAAGAAGCTGGCGATCTTCTGGGAGCTCGAGGAGGCCACCACGACCACTACTCCAGCCTCTCTGGGCAGCTTGATGGACTTGGCGTCTAGGTCGCCTCTGGAAGGACGGAAAAAGACGTTGCTTTTGAAGGAATTGGAAGCCTCTTTTTAAGCTAAATTTTTCACAAATATTCATATTTCTTTTATAGGCCTGGGCTGGGCTTAAGGGGGCGTAAGACATTTTTCCTTGCTTTAAAATTGCACATCTGGGCAATTAACCAGCATAGGGTCTTAAATTTCGAGCCAGAAAATTTATAAAAAAATACTCACTTAGAGTCCAGGTTCGGAGTAGAAGCTCTAACTTTTGCTTTGCCCGATTTGAAACTGCCAAAGCTGCTCGACAGGTCCACTGTCTGCTCGCTTGTTCCGAAGTTGAGCAGAACCACGGCAGTGTCGTTCCCGGCTGACCTCGAAAATGCCAGCACGTCGTTGCCTAGTACCTGACCCTTGTAGTCTCCGTTCTGGAAAACAGGCTCCTTCCTGAGCTTCGTGAGGGTCTTGAAGAGTTTCAGGCTGCTGCTAGCAGCCGCCTCCTGAGCCTTCACGTTGACGGTCGTGTAGCTCTCCCCAACTGGCAGCCACGTCTTGTCAGCCGTGGAGAAGCCGGCGTTCTTGGAGTCATCCCACTGCATGGGGGTTCGGGCGGGGTCTCGGGAGTACTGGAGGTAGACGGAGGAGTTGGTGTTGCAGGCATTCACGTCCACGGTGTCCTCCCACGAGACAAACCCGTCGGGCATGCAGATCTCCTCGCCCTGGTAGGTCACGGCGTTGCCTGGAAGGAGCTGGAGCAGCATGTTGTAGAGGTCTGCTCGGCCCAGTCCGAGACGGGAGGACAGTCGCTTGTTGTCGTGGTTTCCGAGCTGAAATATGGACGCTTTTAGGTATGGAGATTGATAAAAAAACAGACAGACAGACGGACTGTAACTCACCACCCAGTTGCTGGATCGTCCTGCTGGGAGAGCATTATTCCACCTCTCAATGATAGCGTGGATTTCCCTGGCTGAGGTCGTGTTGAAAACGTTGGAGAGGAGCTCGAAGTTGAAGGGAATGTGGGCTCCATCCCTTCCCTTGCCGTCCCCGTAGAGCCTCATGATGTTGGTCATGCTGGTGTACGCCTCGATGAGCAGCACTCGGTCTTCAAACTCGTCAACCACTGCTCGCCACTGGTAGGCCATGTCAAAGGTCTCTTCTTGGTCCTGCGTGTAGATGTGCTTCAGGTAGCAGTAGCTCATGGGGTCGTCACATTCCCCGCTCTCGGGCTCGTCCGGGTAGTTGCCCTCAGCGTCGGCAGCAATCTCGAAGAGGAAGGGCACGGCGTCAATTCGGAAGCCCGATACGCCCTTCTTGAGCCAAAATCGGATAACCTCCTTCATTGCCTCGACGACCTTGGGGTTGCGGTAGTTGAGGTCGGGCTGCTTCTCGGCGAACTGGTGGAGGTAGAAGGCGCCTCGTCTCTCGTTCCAGGTCCAAGCGGAGAACCGGAACACGCTGACCCAGTTGTTGGGGGGCACGCGGTTGCCGTTGAGGTCCACGGAGCCCGGGTGCCAGATGTAGAAGTCCTCGTAGTCCGGGTCTCCGTCGGAGTCCCGGAGGAACCAATCGCTCTCGTCACTCGTGTGGTTCGGCACAAAGTCCAGGATCAGCCTCAGCCCCACCTTCTTGCACTCCGCCAGGAGGTAGTCAAAGTCCTCCATGGTGCCGTACTCCTCGTGGATCTGGTAGTAGTCCGAGATGTCGTACCCGAAGTCGGCCATGGGGGACTTCATGATGGGCGAGAGCCACACCCCGTCCATGCCCAGGTCCTTGAGGTACTTGACTTTGGAGGCGACTCCCCTCAAGTCCCCGATTCCATCGCCGTTGCTGTCCTGGAAGGAGCGCGGGTAGATCTGGTAGTAGTTCCCAGTCTGTCGCCAGTCCGCACAAACCGAACCGACGAGCACGACGGCCGTCAGAAGAATAGCTAATTTGCCCATTTCGTGGATCTCTGAAGCGTGCAGGAGGGTAACTAATGGCATTTCCAGCTACGGTCCCCCTATTTAAAGCCTCGCGAGAAAGAGCTCGCACTCCAGCCAGCTATCAGCTTATCGGTGAGAGAGAGGAGCCTCAAGCAGCACTGTGGGAAGCACATTGGTTATTCAATTGAATTATGATGACTGGAATCGAGATAAAAAGTGTCACAGTTTGCAGTTCCGCGCTGTCGCGTGAGTCTCAAATGCATTTCAAGTGCAGGGCAAACAGCGAATCTGGCTGAGTAAATATTTGTGCAAAAAGGCTCTATTGTGGACCTGATTGGGATATGCCAGGTAGTCTTGTGACTGATTAGAACGTAAGTAATGTGACCGGTCTTGTTTGAGGCTCGCAAATATTTGTTGGGAGGATTTTGTGACTAACTCCGGGCTTTTCATGTGACTCACTTTGAACATTGATTGAGCTTGAATCTTTTGTAAATACTTTGTAGCCTATTTTATCTAGCACGTGAGCTTTTTCCTGACATTTTCTTTCAATTTCAACAGAAATTAGGCCAAAAACTAATTTAACGTTGAATAAAAAAAAACAAGACGTTCGAGAAAATATTTATTAAAAAATAAAATCTAGAGTTGCCTCTTTTTAAATAGACAACCTTCCCTTTAAAAAAGATAGTCCCTCAAAAAATCATGTGAGATTTTTGCACCTAAAATTTGTGAAAATTCTGAAATTGGGAAAAATTGAAGTCTTAAAGATTCGAAGTCCTCTTGAAAGCCCAAAATTGATACAGTTTCTTCCCTTGGAGAAAATTTGAAGGACATAAAAAATATTCATGGCTATGTTTTGTAGATTTTTATTGACTCTTAAGGAAACGAATTCTGCCAAAAACGCTCTACAAGTCAACGCTAGACGGTCTCGCTGCTGTCCTCCAAAGTCGCATTGAATACCCTCTCATCCCAGAACAAGTCCGTTGCCGATCGGTAGGTGAGGGTGGTTCTCAAGACGACTCCCGAGCTGGCTGGCAGAGAAACCCCCGAGGCCTGAAGGGTTTGTCTGAAACAAAAGTCCCATTTTAGCTCCAAAAACCACACATGAGAACTCACCTCAGAGTAAACCCAGTGTTGACAGTCGAAGTCATGACTCGCAGGGTGGACGTGAGGCCTCTGAAGCTCCTTCTGAGGTCCAGGGTCTTCGTGGTGGTGCCAAAGTTCAGAACTATGACGAAGGTGTTGACGTTGTCGCTCCGGAGGTACGCGAAGATGTCATTGTCGACGTTCCTGGCGGTCTCGTAGAAGCCCTCTCGGATCGCCTCCGTCTTGTGGAGCTTCACGAGCTCCCGAAAGTTCTTGAGAGGCGACGTGGCGGCAGCCTCCTGAGCCTTCACGTTGATGGTTCTGTAGCTGCTCCCGACGGGCAGCCAGGTGGAGTAGCCGTCCGAGAAGCCGGCGTTCCTGGAGTCGTCCCACTGGAAGGGAGTACGGGCGGGGTCTCGGGAGTTCTGGTAGTACACCGACTCGTTGGTGGCGCAGGCCTGCGGGTCCTGGGTGTCCTTCCACGAAATGAACCCGTTGGGCATCGTGATTTCCTCTCCCTGGTACGTGATGGCGTTCCCGGGCAGCGTCTGGAGCAGGATGTTGTAGAGCTCTGCTCGCTCCAGTCCCAGTCGTGAGGCCAGGCGGTGCTGGTCGTGGTTCCCCAGCACCCAGTTGGGCTCGTACCCCTCCGGCACGTGGTTCAGGTAGTTCTCTGCCACCCCTTTGATGTGCGAGGCCGTGCTGTATCTGTTGATGTTGCTCAGGAGCTCAAAGTTGAAGGGAATGTGGGAGCCGTTCCTGCCCTTTCCGTCCCCGTAGAACTCCATGATCTTCGGGAGTGAGGTATAGGCCTCAGTCAGCAGAACCCTCGGGAAGTCCGTGTACTCCTGCAGGACCTCACGCCACTGGTAGATCATGTCATAGGTCTCGGGCAGGATCTGGGTGTAGATGTGGTCCAGGTAGCAGTAGTCATCTGAGTCGCAGTTGGGGTCGTTGGTACGGGGCTCGTCCGGGTAGTTGCCCTCGGCGTCGGGAAGGACCTCGAACAAGTGGGGGACGGTGTCGCAGCGGAAGCCCGCCACGCCCTTGTTGAGCCAGAATCGAAGGATGTTCTTCATCTCATCGACGACCTTGGGGTTTCGGTAGTTGAGGTCGGGCTGCTCCTTGACGAAGACGTGGTAGTAGTACTCCTGGCGCTTCTCGCTCCATTCCCAGGCGCTGTACCTGAAATTAAGTAATTTCATAGAGTCTATTTACTAGAGGGACAACTGAGATTAAAAATGAAACAACTGTTTAAAAATTTTAGCTTGTATCGGAAAATATTGACTCCTCCCTATTTCATTGAAATTTCATTGGAGAAACAATTCAAAATGTGGGACGTTATCCCTCTAGTAAACAGACTCTATGAGCAATTCTAACCTGAAGGCACTGAGCCAGTTGTTGGGCACCAGAGGCCTGCCTCCGTTGGGGTTGGGCTTGCCCGGGTGCCAGATGTAGTAGTCCTCGTAGCCCGGCTCCCGGTTCTCGGACTTGATGAACCACTCGTGCTTGTCGCTGGAGTGGTTGGGCACAAAGTCCAGGATCAGCTTGAGCCCGTTCTTCTTGAACTCCTCCAGCAGCTGGTCGAAATCGTTGAGGGTCCCGAACTCGTAGTGGATGTCTCTGAAGTCCGAGATGTCGTACCCGTGGTCCTTCATGGGGCTCTTCATGATGGGACTGAGCCAGATAGCGTCCATCCCGAGACCCTTGAGATAACTGGCCTTCGACTTGATGCCCTGAAGGTCGCCGACGCCATCGCTGTTGCTGTCCTTGAACGAGCGGGGGTAGATCTGGTAGTAGTTGGCGGCCGACAGCCAGTCGCGTGCGGCAATGCAGGTGCAGAGACCGAGACAGAGCAGCAAGAGTAGGTGCATGGCTGACACTGGGGGAACTGGAGTGTGAAGTCGGGCCTTTTATAGACGCGATAAGGCT
Source organism: Forcipomyia taiwana (assembly GCA_963930915.1). NCBI lineage: Eukaryota > Metazoa > Arthropoda > Insecta > Diptera > Ceratopogonidae > Forcipomyia > Forcipomyia taiwana. The sequence continues at coordinate 512,394 of CAWVOI010000021.1, forward strand.
CTTTTTGTGCCCAAGAAGTGCCGCTCGAGAGCGCCGAGATTGCAAACGCAAACACACGGCAGACTAGTGTTTGACTAGCTGTCGAGGCTGCAAGGGCTCCCATCATCGGAAATCTCGTCACGTATCGGCACCTCATTCAATCGGAATTCGCACAAAAAGGGTAAATTTGTCATCTACTCGCAATTTTTGACACCAATCAACGACTCACCCTCGCATCCTTTTATCTTTTTTTTCTGCCATCTAATTCAACTCCTTTGTGTCCCGTCACCACTCGACGATGCAATTTCTGCCAAAACATTGTGCAACACAATGTGGGGCAGTCCCGACCCGGGTTGGCGGACACACACAAAAAAAGTGCTGCACCGTCTGTCACGATTCCGCCAAATGCGAGCACAATTGCATTAAATCAGTGTAATTTTGATTCATGGTGACTGCGCTCGCGACACAAAGGGGGCCCAAATTATTTTTCTCCATTGCATTCATTTGACGCAAATTTGCCAAACCAACAATTTTTGCCTCCTGGACATCATCGGGAGCGGGGTTCGGGAGCTCTGGAGCGGGTGTGCGCGCGGGAAAGAACGATGATTGAATCTGCCTGCATTCGAACATTATTATTTTCACGGAGTCACGTTGATCCGGTCACACAATTGGGATAACAATGAGCTTTATTTAGCTGTCAAAATATTCCTTTGTTGCCAAAATGCCGATTTTGCTCCCCAAATCCTATCGATCTGGTTAAAGAGGGCTCTTTCGTTGGGGAGTAGAGTCGCCATATTGAGCTTGAGGGTCCCGTTCTGGAGAAGCTACGATATTAGAATTTTTTACGCTACTAGTAATTATTTCAAGAGTCGAAGTAAGGCTTCTGGGTCAGCAAGAGGCTTAATGACACCAGGATATGAACTTTGGGTGGCGCTCTCAAACATTAAAATTTTCCTCGTACCATAAAAAAAATTTGTTTCGCCAGAAAATCTCAAAAAAATTATGAAAAATGCTAAATTCACTTAAGAGATGGATTTTACTCCTCGGTTACCTTCAATTTGGCCCTCCAGCCCCTTCTTCAGTCGAACGTTGGACTTATAAAGATTCAGTTTCGTGATGGAAAAATTCCAAGGCTCGATGTTTTGGCATTAAGAGTCCAAAAGGTCCAAAAGAATCCATTTCCAAGGCAATTTGGGTCCTCCAAGAATTTTTTCGAATATTTTTATTGATGATTTCAAGGTCCTTCTGAGCATGAGATCCTTTTGAGCTTGAAAATCAAAAGAAAACATACCCCATCACACATTTCATGGTGTGAAAATCGCTTCCTCGTCACCATTTTCATTTTCCTCTCCGCCAGGAAAATTGGAATAATGGAAGCGTGATATTGTTGTAATAAAATAATGCATAATTGAGTTTCCGGCAAGCTAGTGAGCATATTCTACCTCCAAGTTTCATTAAAATGGCAATTATCCCGGCCTCTTCTTCTCGCAGAATGCCATTTTGTGCTCGACACCACCGGGAAGTGACGAGGAAAGCCGTTCCCATTGAGCATCTCCCGCCCTTTTGGCTCGAAGGTGTCTGCCCAATTAATTTTCACTTTTTCATCCGTGACAAATGCGATAACGCGCTCGCAGATCCCCCGGTGTCGAGCCACTCTCGATTTTTAAATTGTTTTTGCACGGTTTGCTGTCCCGACAATTGGATCTGCCGCACTGCGAGCGTTTTGTGTGTCACCGAAGCTTCCATCTGCTCGAGTGGCGCGATGCTCGCCAGGAACAATATTTGAGGACGACCAGGACATTGTAATGGGCTGAAGGGGCGATTGTTTTGCTTGCTGATGTGTGAATCAACAGCTCGAGGGGGCGCGCGGACGGTGGGTGGGTCCCGAAGAAAAGGGGGAAATTCAGCCTCTTCCTCCATTATTCCCTTCTTTATGGTTGAAAAATGCAAAAAGCCAAATCCTTTTTTATTGGTGATAAATAATCATACTTAGGAAAATAAAAAAGGAATTTCGTCTCGTGCACCAAATACGAGAGTCGGAGCGGCATTCAGCTTCATCGTTGTGTGAATTGAATTCGAAATTAAATGTGTACGGAGAAAAAGGAGAAAACATAATGGAAAAAGAAAAGCTCCAAAGGCGTAATAAGATGAGAAAATGTTGTTGTGAATACCAAACCTCTCTCGCACGCCGCCACAATAGAATTGTCTGCGAAAACTTCCATTTTCCCGCCGCGTCGATGCCTCTTGATTCTGAATCATCGCTCTCCATTGAGGCATAATGCAATACACACAACACCCACGCCACAAAGGATCCCTTGTGGTGACAAAATATCAAAAATTGAATCAATTTGTAGCATTTGAATTTTATGCAAATAATAAAGACGCAAGTTAGTAAGTTTAATGGCCATTTTGAGGATTGAGCGGTGATTGAATGTGACACATTACTCCTAAATCCCTTCCAGTTGCCAAACCGAACCGAAACACGAGAGGTGCGGCACGAAATAAAAAAATGGAGGCAAATTGCAATTTAGCAACAATTTTCCGGGTTGCATGTGCGGTGGGGAAATAGCGATTAGTGGGGCTTGGGGTAGGTACCGAGCAGGATGGTGCGGAAAACCTAATCAAGGGTGGGATTCATATTTTTTCCGCTTATCCACAACAAATTGCATCGGGTGCGGTAGCCAGAGGTTCTCAAACGATGATACTTCCGGTATTCAAGCCTTTTAAGCCCAAAGGGGTACTAGATTTTCCAAGATTATCTCAAAATGGAATTTTTAGGTCCCTCAAATTTAACTGAAGATTGCCAACTTGCCCTTGTTCTCCCACAGGAAGGCCATTCCAGTAAGCTAGAGGGTCTCAAAACTACACTTGAACCACTGGAGCCCCAGAATATGCCTTAAAGTCCTACTCAAAAGCCTTTGAAGTATCTGGATATTTTCTCACAAATTTTTCAAGAGTCACAAAACGCCCCAGAATTTCCAAAGAAAGACTTTCTTCTTACATTTTCTCCTTTTCCCATACTCAAGAGGTCTCTTATCTAGAAAAAGTATCTGTAATCCGAAAGTAAGCCCTTCTTGGGCCAATAATTCCGTCTGGAGTCTAAGAAAATGCCGAAAACTTAGGCATTTTCCTCTCCAATCTTTGATGAGCCGGAAAAACTGCAGGACCCCGCACTCGATTCTAAATTAAATAACTTTAAATTGATAATAATCGTTCATGCTGAGCAGCAAAAATAATTTTTCTCATTCCATCACACAAAATGAGCATCAGCGAGCGCCTAGAGCCGCTTATCTGGGAAATCGTGCTTCCACTTGAGTCTCTCAACAATTCTTACATCATCATTACCGCGCTCCCTGCTCGCGATGTATAATATAATTACTTTATCAGAGCCGTATCTGTCTGCAGCCGAGCGCTAAAATAACAACGGCCTGCAAGTCGGGTGAAAGAAGGGCTCTCATTATCAGCGAGAGTTTGGGAGTTTGTGCATTAGCGCCGACATTCAGAAAAACAAGAAGCGGGAAATGCCGAAAAAGTTGCACATCTTGCACAAGGTAAAGAGTTGTCTTACGGCAGAGGCGCAGGGAGGATGTTGAAAGTAATTTACAAGACGCGGTGGAGGAAATGTTCTCAACTTGTTCTCTCCCAGCAAGTCTCTTCTCCCAAAGTTATGTGCGGGAGGGATGTTGATGGTAATTAAGCGTTCACCTCGTTGCTAACTTCTGGCACGATTGTTGCTATCGGAGCGGGATTTTCATTATTTTTTATTGTGTTCGATGAAAAAACGCGCGCTTTATTAGCTCCCGTCTTCATCAGATAAGCCGATTTGCCCTGCTGGAAACGAATTTGCATTCCAATGCGGCTTATTATTGTCGGGAATCGACGCGGCGACTCGAGTGAGAGAATAAACGCTGATTAAGGAGCGAGAATTAAAAGTTTTCGGGGGAAAAAATTCATTATTCGCTTTGAGGAGAGACTGCAAATTCGGCGGCGTGTCGGAGGAACCCAGCGGTCCTGATTCAATGGTGTCTTGCCCTATTATTTCCTTTTCTCCCCGATGGTCAGAGGTGGAAATCAGGGAGGGTTTTCTGAGCGACTGTCAAGAGAAAAAAACTCCCAAGGCTGTTTTTCGACCCTGTAGCCAGCTTTCAAGTGTTTCACGTCAAATCTGCATAGTTTCCTCATGCGTTGATCACTCAGCTTTTGCACTCAGTCTCTTAAGAGCATTCAAAGCGAAATGACAGCCTTTAAAGTAAGCCATAATTTTTTCTTGGCCTCCAAAAACAGCTCTCATTCCTTTCAGTTTCTCTTCATCTTAGCTAGTTCATCCCCACTGACCCAGGCCTTCCCCGTAGACGCCATTGCTGGAGTTGGCCTAGCTGTTTCGGGCATCACCAGTGGCTTTAGTGGGTTCTTCCAGAGCATTCCGAAAGGTTTGAAGGAAAACGTGGCCTCAGGCACCAAACCTGACTTGCAGACTGCACTCTCAAAACTCCCTGACGTTCCGGCTGGAGTGGCTAAGGAAAACGGTGGAATATTTCTGGAGTGGGCGGGAGCAGGTGTGAAAGATCTGACGGCCGGTGTGGAAGTTGCTCTCGAGAGTGTCGCCAGTATCGACCCTGAAGGTGCTTCAGTAGCCTTGGGAACAGCTTTTGCAAATATCGGAAAGAGGTCACCTGATGCAGGAACCAACTTTGGAGCTGCTCTAACTAACGAAGCCCTTAAGCCTGTTTCGAACGTGGTGGCAGCTGTAGCAGGAAATGACGCTGCCTTGGCTCTGGCGGAGATTGCTGATAAAGCCATTTAAGGTGCCCCATACCTCTCCTCGGTCCATCCCTGAGCCTAAGCCATTTTTCTTCATCGCCTTGCCATACAGCACTGATACAAATCTCCTTATTTCCGGTCAGAAAAATTTAGTTTATATTCGCTTCCTTCGGCATAATAGAAAAAGTCATAAAAATGTCCAACAATGTAGGCTCGGGGGCGGCAAAAACGGACGAGGCACACAAAATACATAATCAAGACATCAATTGGGTGCTCGAGCCTGAGAAGAATAATGGATTCATAAATCATAAAATTTTACTTTTCCTCCTCTTTATGACAATGCCACACGCTTTGTGTTGGCATAAAAGCCTTATCTCATTCTCATTTGAGTGTGTCGTATCATTAAGCCGCGAAAGTCGGGGTAAGAACTACGGAGGAGAACATCTGCGATACGCATTTGCACTCGAGCGCTCAAAAATCCGGAAAATTGGCGAACGCTTGCTGTCAGAAATAATAAAAGGATGGATAATGAGATAAGGAAAGGCATTCACTTCTGTATTATTTTTATTTTTTATTGCGATGGCAGGTCGCTGGGGGTGCTGCACTCGAATTAGCGCGGGACGAGGACGAAGAATGAGGTGATCAAGGTGTCTCCCGCTTTTCTTTAAAACTGAATTACCTCGCCTGAATCGAAGCTCTACAATGTCGCATTTGATGGCTAATTTTTCTATTCACCACCCATGAATGGGGCGAACAATTGGTCACTCTCTTCTGCAGCCGTGGCAGCGGAAGAAAGACAAACTTGATCCTTCTTCTGACGTGTGAAAACCGGAGGAGTCTGTGAAAGTATGAATTGTGGCATAAGAGCGTTTATCTAACAATTGCAAGCCGCACAATGGGAACGCGCACCGCCCTATTTAAAGTGTAACAATGCAGAAACAATGTGGAAATCGGGAGTGCCAGGCTGCGAAGAATGGAGGGAAAAGCTTATGTATAAAATTTGTGTGTTTTCAGGGAAACAATGTGCTTATCATCAAAAGAACATACACCATATAATGGAATTAAGGGCGCATATATATTCCGGAAACGTGAAGACGGAGACGCAGACGAGGAGGTATTATTTTTACTGGGCGATGTAATGGTGACTCCCCGAGCTGGATTTGCTTTTTAGAGGCTCCATATTGCTCGTGTCTGGGGACGATTCGTTTTCAAACTTTCTCTCAGTTTTTGTGGAAGGACTTTCGAGCTTCTAAAATTTTCAGGTACAAGGTTTTGGTTCTGGAAATTTTTAATCTTCTTGAGATTTTAGAGATTCAAGAATTTTTTTTTAAGTTCCTAACCTCTTATTTGTTCTAATTAAAATCTATCCTGAGGAAGGGTGGAACATTTAGAGCTACTAGCTCTATTTCAGTAAGAACATGGTTTTAAGGACTTCTAAAAAATTTTCTTAAATTTTATCCAGAAGATTTTTAGGGCTCCTAGAAAATTTTACCGCAAGATCAAGTTTCTCTAAAAGTAAATTTCATAACAGAGAGTTACTTTAGGTCCGGATAATTTTATTTGAAAATTAAAAAATCTTCTTCGACGGAAAGATTCCAAAGCTGTCTAAAAATCCATTTAGGAGCTCTTACATGGCTCTTCTTCAAGATGATCGAAATCTGGCGAAGCAGAGTCACGAGAAAATTCCATTCCTATACTCCCTTGGATAAAAAAAACATAACCAGCCCACCGCGAATAAATTACATTTTTATTAAATTGTGAAAAGGTGCGTAAACAATAAATTTAATAAAAATATATACACACATTTACGACGGCAGAAATCCGCCCACAGCACTCCGCCTCCCACCGAGCCCTTTTTTCGGGTTCTCGTGCGCGCCAGCCAGTTTCCGGATTCTTGAGCAATCCAATTGGATTTTTATCATTCAATTTGGCACCTCATTATTTCAGGAGTCAGTGAGGCAGAGTCGCGAGGTGCTAATGACGGGTGCGCTCGACATAAAGAAAAATGGGCAGGAAGTCCATGATGCCGAGAGCATAAAACTATGCTATCAGCAGTTTGCTACAAATGTAAAGTCGCTAACGATGGAGTGGAGGCACGAAGACAGTAAACGGCCATTTTCCTTTATCTTCGGAGCAGTCAACGTTATAATGTAACATTTTTCTTATGTTTATGTGTTTTTCGATTAACTTGCCTCTCGTACGTATTCGCCATTTACGGGCCTCGCCTCCCCTCCGCCTCCCACAGCGTGCTCCTCTATACCTATTATTCTCTGCCACAATACAAACAACGGGCTCTTTGTGTGCCGAAGAGAATGGTGCTTTCTTTCGTGTGCTCCCGCCACCACCCAGGCAGTGATGGAGGTACACTCGGAGCCCATGAAAAACGATTTTATGTCCCGATAACCTCCGTTTCTTTATGGCTCTTTTTCTTCTCGTTTTTATTGCCTTTTCTTTTTCCCTGCAAACTGCTGTTTCTAGACACTTACCATGGCACTTTACTGGACCATGATTTTCTTTTAAAAATGCACCAAGGGTCAAAATAAAAATTTGTTCTTAAACATCGATTCTACTTTTAATAAATTTTTAAAAATGCTGCAAACCTTGATCCTAAAATTTGGCGATTTTATCCCCCACAAAAAAGTATTGGCCTTGAAAGGGATAAAGTCAAAAGATTTTAAGCCTATTCTTCTCAACTTCCTAAAATAGTTGAAGCACAATCCCGTCTAGTGATCGTAGTCTAAGCTTATCCCCAAGAAGTAGAGCATCTCTGCATGTCCCACATAAATTTATTGCACCTCTAGATTCCGCAGAGCCTTCATCAAGCCCCTGAGTGGGTCCTTATCGGAGGCTCTTCGGAAATCGTTATCTCAAAGCAAACCGCTGGAGAGCAAATATTGACTCTCGGCCACTATTGATTTCTCCCGATCTCATAAATAAAGCCACCAGCACCAATTTCGCCCAGTTAGCAACAATGCAAGGTGTAGCGATCATCGCAGTAGCCCTGCTCTCCGTGACGGCGGCCAAGGAGTGGCTCTCGAACGCCAACTACTACCAGATCTACCCGCGCTCCTACATGGACTCCAACAACGACGGCATCGGGGACCTCAAGGGAATCCAGACGAAGGTGACGTACCTCAGGGACCTCGGGATGGCCGGAGTGTGGCTCAGTCCCATCATGGCGAGTCCCATGGTGGACCACGGTTACGACATCTCCGACTACCGCGCCATCAACCCGGAGTTCGGGACCATGCAGGACATCGAGAACCTCATCAAGGCCTGCCAGGACGCCGGCATCCATCTCATCCTGGATTTTGTGCCCAACCACACGAGCAACCTGCACGCCTGGTTCGAGAAGTCCGAGAACAAGGAGCCGGGCTACGAGGACTACTACATCTGGCACCCGGGCCAGCCCAACCCGAGTGGGGACCGACCCTTGCCGCCCAACAACTGGCTCAGCATCTTCCGGTTCAGCGGCTGGCAGTGGAGCGAGAAGCGCCAGGAGTACTACTACCACGCCTTCGTCAAGGAGCAGCCCGACCTCAACTACCGCAACCCCAAGGTCGTGGAGGAGATGAAGGAGGTGCTTCGGTTCTGGCTTCGGAAGGGTATTTCGGGCTTCAGAATCGACGCCGTGCCCTTCCTCTTCGAGGTCGAGGCCGACGAGAACGGCGACTACCCGGACGAGCCTCTGAGCGGCGACCCCAACTGCGACCCCGACAACCAGTGCTACCTCCGGCACATCTACACCCAGGACCGCCCCGAGACCCACGACATGGCCTATCAGTGGCGTGAGGTGGTGGACGAGTTCTCTGACCCCCCGAGAGTGCTGCTCGTGGAGGCCTACACGTCCCTGGACAACATCATGAAGTACTACACGGACGGAAAGGGCCGCAAGGGGGCGCACATTCCCTTCAACTTTGAGCTCCTGAGCAACATCAACGCCGACAGCTCGGGCCGGGACATCCGCATCATCATCGACAACTACCTGAACCACCTCCCGGACGGCTACGAGGCCAACTGGGTGCTCGGGAACCACGACCAGCACCGCATGACGTCGCGTCTGGGGGGTCCCGAGAAGGCCGAGGTCTACAACATCCTGCTCCAGACGCTGCCCGGGAACGCCGTCACGTACCAGGGAGAGGAGATCGTAATGCCCAACGTCTACATCACGTGGAAGCAGACCCAGGACCCGGGCGCGTGTGCCACCAACGAGACGATTTTCCACGCCAACTCCAGGGACCCCTGCAGGACCCCCATGCAGTGGAACAGCGGCAAGAACGCGGGCTTCTCCAACGCCTCGTCCACCTGGCTGCCCGTGGGCCCCGAGTACCGTACCATCAACGTCGATGTGCAGGAGAAGGCCGCCAACAGCCACCTCAAGATCTTCAAGAGCCTCACGACGCTCCGGAAGCGCGACGCCTTCCAGACCGGGGAGTTTGCCAGTGCCAGAAACGTCCCGGACTCTGTCTTCTCGTACATCCGCGGCAACGACAATGAAGTCTACGTGGTGGCTCTGAACTTCGGTGACTCTCCAGTCACCCTCAACTTCAACCGAAACTTCAGGGGGCTCACGAGGACCGCGGCAGTGGAAGTCGCTTCTCTGAACACGGGCTTCACTAAGAGGTAACTTGATTTTTTTTTCTTTTCCTCCTCCAATTCCTTCTTCCACAGACAGTCCTTCTCGACCACCAACTTCACGCTGCCAGCTCGTGCTGGAGTCGTCTTGTCCGCCTTTGGGACCACGAACCGAGTGACGGCCCTGCCTGAGCAGAACACCTCCGAGGCGCCCGAGGACCAGCCGTCCACCGAGGCCTACTTCCAGTCCCCAGCCAACTCCGCTAAACGCACTTACCTCTCAGTTCTCCTGGCTTGCGTACTCGCTGGAGCTTTTTTACTCTCACCGCGAATTTAGTTTGCATGATCCAGCACAGGCGGCGAGGAGCTTATAGCTTGTCTTTGCTTCGGTCACCCCAGTAATTTGTTAGAGCACGAAATAAAGTCGTAAAGAAGTACCTAGGTTGTAGTTTGTTTAGGTAATTTAGTGGTCAAGAAAAGTAGGCAATGAGACATCTGGCAGTAGCATGGGTTCTCGACAGAGTAACAACGAACATGTGGAAGCACCCATCTCTCAAATTTCCCAACCGATAGCTAGCAATAGTGAGCAAGGTGAAGATAGGCAACAGGCAAATTTAGCGACTGAAATGAATACAAGTCAGATAGCAACGAAGAAGAGGAAGATTAAGAAGTCAACTTTACCTCAGAGGAGAAGTGGTCGAAGGAGAACTGCCCCAAATAAATTCAAGGACTACGTTTTTTATAATTGCCAATAATTGGGATAATAAATCTAATATTCTAGTAAATGATGATTAAGTTATGAGAATAATTAATTTTTCTTAACAACCTAGGATTCTGTTTGAGACTCAGGCCATAGACCAAGAAGGGGTTTTCATGCTCTCAAGGCATTTTTCTCTAAAAACATTGGACTTTGTTCAGCGTAATTCAATCCTGTTTATTCCTTATTTCGGGATGATTAAAGCCTAATATTCCAGCGTAATACCATGAATTATTTGTCTCCTTCAAATAGCCAAAATTGTATTTTGGAGTCTGAACTTGGAAAAATTGGAGCCCAAAATCATGAATGGACTAAATTTCACTGAAAATTTATTTCATTTTTTCATCGAAAAACCCTGACAAATTCTTCCAAGTTCGTCAAAAAACCTCAAAGGTAGATTTAATAAAATTAGCCCTTCGAAAATCACCACGTTCCCAATTCACAGTCCATAACTAACATTTAAAGAGTAGTGGAAGGCCCTTTGTCTAATCTTTTGTTTGCCAACCCTCTCGAAAAATAATCATCAACCCTCGTCCGACTGTTGCATGCGTCCGGGCAGATAAAGTAAGACATCAACTGCAACTCCCTGAGTCAGAGAGGGCGCGTAATAATATGTAATTCAATATTTAACCGCACCGCCCTGCCGCTTGCGAGTCTGTGACGAAATTATCAGTTGCGTTCATCAGAATGTTCACAAATTGCGCGATTTACACAAGCACTTACCCCCGAATGGCGAATTTCACGGAGGCGTTATCGAGATTGAGAAGGAAGCGCGCGGTACAAAGATGAAACTTTTATTTACTTGGTTTGACCAACAACATTGAGAGAAAGAGAGCACTTAAACGACTAATTTACACATTTCGAGACGCGATATTGCTCCTTGTTTCGTGACCTTGATATGTCCTTACACCGAAGGGGGTTCCGAGGAGGCGCCGAAGCGCAGCGGAGTGGGTCAGATGACGTTCGTGGGGGTCGGCGAGGTTTGTACTGGCGGTGGCGACTCCGACTTCGGGGGCTTGATGCAGGCTGCCCCGTACAGCAGGGAGGGCGGCGACGGGGACGACTCTGAGGGGCTGAAGGGGTTGTAGGAGGTGCGCCACGACTGGTAGTACATGGCGTGCAGCCTGGCCTGGAGGTCCAGCGCGAATGCGGGGTCGATGGAGGTGTAGGGGGTGAGCGGGAAGGCCGGGGGTCGCTGCGGCATGGCGCCCAGGGTCAGCTCGAACTGCGGCCCAAACGGGTACTTGTGGGTCTGCGGGGGCGGTGACTCCTTCTGGGACGGCTGCTGCGTCGGGGTGGGCGACTTGACGAGCGTCTTCGGCTTCCTCCGCGGACGGTACTTGTAGTCGGGGTGCTCCTTCATGTGGAGCGCCCTGCAAAAGAGATAGAGAGAGAGACATGTGATATATGGCCACACAGAACCCCCTTTGTCCCGCGAGCTTATTTGCCTTTCTTTGTGCGTCTGAATAAACTGGGTCTTATCAAATGTTTGCTCAATGCCGATCCCCAGCATAACCAGGACCTTTGTTACCTTCTTTTTGTATTAAAAACACATTAAAAAATATTCAGCGCCTTATCAGTGTCTCCTCTTTCACGCTTTGTGCCTGCCTTTCACGAGCTGTACTTTTGTACGTCTTCTCTGTTTGAGTTTGTTTGCTTCTTTTTGTGCCAAGGATTTATTGCGTTCGAGTCGAGGGGAATTTCATGGGTTTTCGTAGTTTGAGAGATAGTGATGATTTGGGAACGTCGTTTAAGTTACTTTAACTTCAGAAAATTTTTTAAAGAGTATTTAAGGGCGACTTCTCTTTTGGAGCTAATTGAGGCACTAGAGCTCTTTGAGCATTTAGAGTCCTAAGGGATAGTTTGAGATATTATGAACATTTTAAAAATGATGATTGAAATTTTTTGCTAGTTTAGGCCTTCAAACGACCCTTAGATATTTTTGAACGATCTCATTAAAACCCACTTCGAATCTAATAATATTAGTCAGGAAGAAAAACCGACCCAAAAACCTTCTCAACAGACAACTTTGAGGTCTCTAAAAACTCACTGGATTGAGCTCGTAAAATTTATTCAAATAGCTCAATAGCAATTTTTTTACTCTTAGAGGTTTGAAAGAGAGATTAAAAAGAGTCCACCTACAAGTTTGAAAAATTCAAACGAACTCACAAAATTTTACAACTTTGGCTCTTAAAATTCTTTAAACCAAAATTTAGCCACTTTCTTGATAATTTTGGATTTAAAAAAATCCGTTGTTTTTTTTCCTTTGAATCTAAACAAAATAGATATTTTCCAGCCTGGAAAAATTTAACTAAAAAATTCCCAGCCCTTCATCCGTCTCCCGTGACACCCGGAGAGTGTCTCATTTATCAGGTCGTGGGTAAAAAGCGTAGATAAACCGGAAACAAGTAATGCTCCCAATATTTACTCGTAAGCCCGTTTGCCTCTTGTGGCATTTATAATAAACAGATATCAATTCGACGTGGAACTCGTGTAGTGGGGGAGTAATCGGTTATCAATAAAGACTGGAGTTTGTAGTAATTTCGTGTCTCTCTGGTCCGCGATAAGAGGCCTTTCAAAAGACTGTTTGTTCACCTGAACAGACCACGAAACTCCCCTCGCACCAGGACGTCGATTGTTGCTCAATTGATAGCCGTCCGCACATAATGACTCCCCATTGTTCCCGACGTGCCGACCAATAACTCCGATATCTCCCACAGCAATTAAATAGCAACAGCCTGCCGTCGCCGGACTCACCTCAAGCGCTTGGCCTCGTCGATGAAGGGTCTCTTCTGTCCCTCGGTGAGCAGCTTCCACTCCGCCCCGAGCCGCTTGGAGATCTCGGAGTTGTGCATCTTGGGGTTGTCCTGGGCCATCTTGCGTCTCTGGCCCCGAGACCACACCATGAAGGCGTTCATGGGCCTCTTGATGTGGTCCAGGGAGTTCTGCGGGGACTTCGAGGACGTCGACATTCTCGCGGGAATTCGCCTCTTGGGGTCCGGCGAGTCACTTGGGTCCTTCTGGGAGGCTTTCACGGGAGACTCTGGGCTCTGGTGGAGATCGATTTTGTTGACTTTTATGAAACTTTCAAAGTTCATCAAGATTCCCAATTTTCCTTGGACTCACAAATTCTTTTTCACATTTTCCACTTTCACCAAGTCCACTTTCTTTTCCACTTGCTTCAGGTAGAGAGCACTTTTCTAGGAGGTCCTGTCGCAACAAAGGCCAATGCTGAAATAAACCATTGTAAGCGAGGTGATAAAACATTTATTTATCGTGGCTTTGAACGACGTGACGGCACAATACGTACAAAGAGCGATGGCATTTACACAAAAAGGAAAACACATTTTTGAATGTTGCGTGCCATTTGAACCCCGAGATATCCCCGTGTATATTTATTTCCGTGACGCGCGCAACTTCACACGACCGTAGCTACAATGTGAGTGACGCGACGAAGGATCCTCTGCACCCAAAATGGCATCGCACGTCGCGTTTCTCCTACGGACACGCTCACGATTTTGTGTGTGGGGAAAATGGCACGAATCGCTTTTATTTTCCTCTCATGTTGTCGCCTTCTTCTACCCGTGTTGTTCCTCGGTCCCACATTGTTACGATGAATGAATGTGGTTTTGTTATCTGCCGACAATGCGGGCGTCCGATGAATGGGCTGTGTGACCGTGTGGGGAAGCGTGGTGAGAAACGGGAAAATGTGGTGAGTTTTTTTTGTAGGTTTTTTGGCTCTAATTTCTTCAATTAGATTAATTTTCTGGGTAAAATTTTTTCTTAAATTTTAAATTTTCACATTTTAAAAAATTCATAAAATTTAATTTTTGACTATTTTTCCTAAATATATTTAAAAATCCATAAGAAAATAGCAACAGTTAGAGATTGCTCTAAAATTTTCTCGTAAAATTTTTAAAATTTTTTTACTCTAAAAACGAAAAAACCTATCAGCAAAGTCGACAAAAAATTTAAAAAGCATGATTTTAAGTTCCTAGAATTTTATTTAATATTTTTACTTCAATTTTATGGCCCTGGATATCAAATTTTTCATTAAAAAATTTTTTTCATGAAATTTGAAACTTTCAGAATGCTTCTAATTAGTCAAAAAAAAATTAATCACTTATTGTTTTCCCTAAAAATTATTAAAAGAGTCTAGTTATTTCTCAATAAAACAATAGAGCTCAATAACAGTTCAATAATCGCCTTGTGAAAAGAAAATGGAGCTCAGGTATCCAATAACAAGAGCTCCCCGGAAACAATGCCCATTGTCTCAGCCGAAGAAAAGCGGCCACTTGCTCCGAAACATGGAGAATGTGGCAACCACGTGTTGCATCCACGTCCCCCGCCATCACTGCGTGGATAATCGCGTGCTCACACAAAAGAGCCGATCCGGTGAGCGAAATGCGGTGTATACAAACAAACAATGCTCGACTCTCCGCATAAAACAAACTCACAAAACGCTGAAACAAACCACACCCGCCTTCCCATTCAACTTTTGGATTGGATATACCAGCATTGCGTGCTCCATGGGCGACGTAGGGCTGCGCAGTGAGGAAAAGAAATCCGCTCCTTTTGTGTAGACGTGGAACTGTGGCCGTGGTGCTGTGCGGAAAAAAAGAAGGAAATGACGTGTGGTGAGCTCGCCAACTCACCTTCCCGTAGAGCCTCCAAGAGTCTCTGAGAGTGGATGTGAAGAGGAAAAGTCAATTGATTTTCTCATTTGTATCAATATCGCATGAAAGCACTTGAGCAAAAAGTGTAAATCGAGTGAAATGCGGAGGAAATGTATGCAGCTTGTTATTGTTTGTCCATTGTTCGGCTCTCCGATCGTGTGTGTCGGTGGAATAATAAAGAAACTCATATATTTGTGTCCGGAGGGGCGCTGAGACGAGCACTTGGCCAACAAAGTGACGATTGCTTCATTAGGGTTTTGTTGTTTGAGACAATAGCTCGAGTGGAGGCCATTGTGCGTGGGTGTGAAGTGGGTATCGGGCTATTTCTGGATGTTTATCTACTAACAGACTTGAGAAGTGTTTTTGGGAGGCTCCAAAATTTTTTTTAGTTCCGTCTCTGAAAATATTTTTCTACAAAAAGTCAAAATTGTCATTTTTGAGCTTGAAAAATATTATTTTTAAAATTTTTAGGTCCTTAAGAGGCTTCTGAGCTCATTTTTGGACCAGTAGCGTCGACAAGAGGGGCTTGCATGTTCTCTGTTTTGAAAAATAGACGGCCCTAGAGGCACTTTGTTGATTCAAAAGCGTAAATTGGAGTTCTGGAGGGCAGTCAATTGGGCAATAGAGGTACATTTTGTAGTTTCTGGGTCCCAATTCAGCTCAAGAGGACCACACTTAGAAATTGGAGACGAGAGTCAGACAGACGGACAAATTCGACACAAGTCCCCACCTGAGCTCCACCCCTGAACCACTTTCTCACTCGCTGCTCCTAACTCGATTAAGCTCTCAAAATAGCGGCAAAAATTAATGCCTTTATCTCGAGCTAATAAAAGAAACAATAAAACCTCTAATTGTTTATTTATTCAAATCCCTTTTTTATTGTCCCTCACTCGAGCGGGCTCCAATCCTCGCTACTCGCTATGAATGGCACTAAGGAACAAGAGAGCGACGCTCTGCCACAGAAAATTATCATGTCCCGGGTGAAACAATACCCGCTATTATTGCCGACTTGCCACCCTTTTTGACGAGCTTCCACGCTGAAATTAAATTTTTCATATGATAATAATTAGAGCTCTTGAACATGCCGGAGTCGCCCGCGAGGGACGGGCCCGGGGATTTGGCGTCATCACGAGTTTATTATTTGCTCTAAGTATACATCCCAGCCCTCGTGCTCCGAGCGAGCCGACGACAAAGCATGAAAAATTGCAACATAAATGTAATCTAAAGGACCAGATTATAAATGCCATAACAATAAGTTTAGCGCTTATGAGTATTCTATTCTCACATCGGCGCTGCCCCTCTATCATCTGCACGTTCCTTCCATGGCAATTGAATCTCTGCAAGTGCGAGAGGGTGGGCGATTTGTTTAGACATTCAAAAGCTGATTATACGCATATTTTTCACGATGATTATGATGTTGGAGGGATCGGCGGCACCCCTTCGGTTGATTTCGGATTGGGAAATAACAATCTCCAGCGAATTGATGCGAGCTGTACTTGAAGTTAAACGGAAAGTCACGAGAGTGTGAATAAGTGGACGGTTTTTCTCGATGATTGACTGTTTTTCCAACACTCTTTTGATCCAATTTTTATCCATCTAGTTCTTGGCCGGAATATTCACAATCTTTCTCAACTGCACCAAAAAAAGTAGGTTTAAAATCTAAAAGGCTTTTGGAACTAAAATTTCTTACAAAATTTTAGAGAACATTTTTTGTCCACCAAAAGCTATAAGAAAATTTTTAAGGTAATTTTCAGGCCTCAAAGCTTATAAATTTCCTTAAATCACGCTTTCAGAGAATCAAGCTCGATTAAAGCTCAACGGTCAATTTCAAATTTTAGTTCGACAAAATTCCACAGATGGCTCTCCTCAACATGCGAAGACGGATCGTTCAAAATTATATCCGTTAGAACCGATTCAGCGCATGAAAAACCAAGGCTACACTGATTAATTTAATTTTTATTTCGTGTTTTCAATATTTGTGTCCTTTATTACACTATTCTCTTACGAGCTATCAAGATAATCGTTACATATTTCCGCTAATCACCACTGTGCAAGACTACCTCTATTAATACAACTTACTCCAAACGATAATTCAAGCGAAAGTTGGGTTCTCCGACAGGAACATGAAACAAAGTCACGAAAGTGCGCCAAAGAGCCACCTCTACTTTACAAATTTAATCTAATTCAACTGCAGCTAGACCCAGTGTAAAAATTTGCACATTTTGACTATTTAAAAATCGGTTACATTTTAATTAGCTCTACAACAGCTTACATGAGGGTGTGAGTGTGTGTGAAAGGTGAAAACACTAAAATGCGAATTTTCTATGACTTCCTTAGTCGTCCTCGAAGTCCTTGTCAATAGGTCAAAATATGACCGTCAGGGGGCGCCGGTAGTCGCCTCCCCCTCCGCTGCCCTGCGTCGGTCCCGTGTAGCCCTGGTACGCGCCGCCCCCTGCCCCGTACTGGCTCATGCCGCCATCCACCTGCCCCTCCCCCTGCACCATCTGGCCCTTCTCGGCCCCCTGCGAGTCGCTCAGCTGCGAGCTCGAGTCCCTCTCGTCCATGCTGTTGTTGTTGTTGACGAGACCGCCCCCGTTCTGGAGTCCCTGATGCTGCGACTGCTGTCCGTAGATCTTGGAGATGTCGAAGGCGTAGTTGGCCCTATCCTGGTACATCTTGGAGTCGAAGTACGCCTTCGTGAGCATGGAAGTGGGGTCCAAGTAGGCGCTGCTGTAGGCACCGGCTTTCGTGGAGTCGTACAGGGCGTTCGCGGCTGCCGAGTTCAAGTAGGCCGTGCGGTCGAGGGCGAACTTGGAGACGTCCATCTGCGAGGAGAGGGAGCCCTGAAAAGGGGACAAAACGTGAGTCGAGATGGAGGCTAATAAAGACCCCGAGAAACAAGGGGGAGCCGTCAAAAGAGCGTCACGACGGGCCAACAAAGCGCTGTAACGAGCTGAAAAAAGTTTTTGGCGCTGAGAGGAGAGACGAGTCGCGACAAAGCCGCGCATTCACGAGAGCTTGTGCGATAATAATCACATCACATACACAAATATAGCAGACAAAGATGGCTAAAGAGGTGTTTGAAGGAGTCTGTGAGTGCGTAATTGTAATTTTATTATGAGGGAGATTTAGCTATTTTGAGAGCGCGACAAAGGCCTGGATGGCTCGTGCACAATGGCGATGATTATGGCAATTTTACGTGCCTTTTGTGGGGCTTTGTGCGCGCGTCTGAAAGCGGCCGGAGGAGGCTAAATGGCGCGCCAGCGAAATCAGAGTCGTGAATTTGATTGGGCTCTTTGTCTTGTAATTATCTGCGTTTGAAGCGGCGAGGCGTGACTCACGGTTTCCATTTTCTTTGCCCATCGCTCATCTTGGATAACGTGAGTCGTAATTGCTGGTTTGTTTTAAACGAGGAGGCGGAGCGATGGGGCCTCCATTTACAAATTCAAGAGTGGTTTTAAATGAAGTCATAATAGTTTTTGTGTCTTTGGATGTCTTTAAATTCCAGAAGTAGAGTTAAAGCTGAGCGAAAAAACTTCAAGTGGGCCAAATTAGAATATTAATGTCTTTAAAGTTTTCACAATTTTTTTAGAGTAAAACAATAACCAATATTTTTCAATAAAAAAATAAAAATATTAAAAACCTGGTCAAAAAATATTTTTTATGATTTGTCTTAAATTTTCCTCTTCCTCTAAATATATGAAATAAATTCAGAAAGACTAACTTTGAAAACTCATATCTCTTAGGATTAATACTTTTGACCTGATTTCTTTTGCAAAAGTCATTTTAGCTCATTATTGTATTCCAGACAAAAAAAAAACTTAACCAACAAATATTTTTTATGATTTTTAAAATTTTAAGTCCACTCCAAAACTCGGCTTTAGAAAGCTCGTCTAGACCCTCAGTCCATCCAAGTTAATTTTTATGTCACTCAAACTTTTTCAAGTAGATAAAAACACTGATAGTAAACTCCAGTAGCCATCAGCATTCCAATCGGACACCCTTAAACCATTAAAAAATTAAATCCAAGAGCTTGGCGCCCTCGAGATGTCGATTACCCGAACAACATTGTCCTTTTCCAAGAACCATGACTTGCCTCCGACCCAAATAACTATTTTGAAGATCGCTATTTACCAAAACATGCACTCCCATCATCTCGCATCAAATGTGAAGAGATAATTGCATGTTTCCCCACGACTCGACGACGTCTCGATATAATAGAACCACATCGCCATTCATGAACCCGTTCATTCATGGGCTTCTGTTTATAATTTAATTTTTAAACGCGCCTCGCATTCCTCCACATGCCAAGGTAGCAGCCAGGCCGTCAGTCAGCCGACTCATGGGATATAATAGGCGGCTCGGATACCCGGACTCTCGCAACATGTAATTATCTTAATACGTTCTGTTTTCTCTCCATTCTCCAAATCACTCCGGATAATGGGGAGACAACTCACCTGGGACGTCGGGGGGCTGGACTGCGACGACAAGTGCCCACTCAAGTACGGGGCTCCGGGGCCAAAGTATCCCGGGGCGATTCCTGCAACCCAAGAGAACGTGATTAATATGCTTCCAACTCCGAAAGTGGCATGTTGGGACGCCATTTGTCAACTTTTGTTCGGGAAACAATAAATCAGATTAATTAGAGAGCCTAAATCCCGCGAACAAAAGTTGACATCGTCGTAAATCACGCACCGGCTCGAAGTGCGTCGACCGGAACCGACGGATAGGGCATGGGGTAGGGGTACCCGTCCCTGCGTAGCGCCTTGGGCTTCCTCCTCGGACGGTACTTGTAGTCGGGGTGCTCCTTCATGTGCAGGGCCCTGAAAGGAACTCGTTTGAGAGGCTTAAGTGCCACTGGAACCCCTTACCTCAACCGCTTTGCCTCGTCGATGAAGGGGCGTTTCTCGTCCTCCGTCAACAGCTTCCATTCTGCACCTGAAAAATAAGACAAAAAGCGTTTTGAAAGCTTATTCGAGGATGAAGGCTCGAGCTTTGTTCCTGAAGGTCTAAAAATTTTTAGTTTCGTCTCTGGAGGGTTTTTGAGAACATGAATGAACCACAGGTCTCTAGGACTCACTGTTCCTAAGCTTCTGTAACTCAAACAGCCAGACAGACGGACATTTTTAAATTAGAAAATGGATCTAAAAAGTTCATTAGCAGGAGGAAAATGAGGGGAGGAGTGCTACTGAGCGGCCTGAATGGGCCCATTGTTTCGCAAAACACAAAATAATGACGATTATTGACGGAGCTGAATGGGAATTGACAACTTATTGGAACAGAGGCAGAGGAGAAAACAATAATGATTCCAATTAAAATTTTCACTAAAACTGCCAATCATTTGCAGGATCACATAATAGTATTTTACAGCACTGCTGAATTCACTCGGAAAGTGAGGAAAGAAGGGCTATAATTGCCCCTGAGCGAGCTTGCGAGCGAGGGGAGGCAATATAGACCTACTTTCCGCAAGTCCGAGTGAATTCAGCCGTGCATGTACAGTATTTTTCACAATTCCGCGGCCGCTGAATTAGCTGAATTGTGAAAATAATATTTCCCTCGCTTTCACCAGAAAATATGCCCTTTCCGCTCTGCTTAGGAAGTGGAAAACCGAGTTTTGCACATCCTCTTATCCAGCAGTGATGTAATCTTAAGCGGAAAATTCTTTCGGCTTAGAGATCCAGAGCGAATAGTATTTTCCGATTGACAAGTGTCAAAGTCAACATTACATTGCAACGTTTTTAAATTTGCCGTTTAAAAAGCCTAAAATGCGACATCAGATGCCGCCAATTGACTCATAGTTAGGGCAAGTAAAAATCAATTAAGTCTGGTTTTGAGAGTTTTGTTTGTTTATGACTAAGTACCAAGAATACTATGATTACAATTCGTAAAATTAACAAAACTACAATTAATGACAACGATGGAAATATTTGTGCCAATTTCGTGTCAGCTTAGTCAAAAAAAAAATTTTTTTATGCGTCACTTTTGGGATTGCCCTAGCAATTTTACTCAAAGTAGCCATTTTTAAATTCTTGTCAACGATGTCGAGTGCAATTGAAGAAAGAGCTAAAAAAGCTATGGAAATGCTACTTCCCAGTAAATCCAGAGAGCGTTACGAAACTGCTTACAGGACTTTTGATGAGTGGATGGCTAAAAATCAGGTATAGAAGCATTATTTGTAGCGTTTCTTCGTTTTTCAATTTCTTGAAACTAAAACATAAAATTGGTAGATTGCAGAAATTTGTGAGGAAGTTTTGCTTGCCTATTTTCAAGAGCTGTCGGAAGTAGCGAAACCGTCGTCACTTTGGTCCCACTATTCGATGTTGAGAGCGACGATCAACGTTAAATTGGGTGTCAACATATTTTTTTATAATTCATTAATTGCATTTTTGAAATCCAATCACAAAGGCTTCGTCCCAAAAAAGGCTCCTGTTTTCCCTTCAGAGGCGCTTAAAAAGTTCTTCGATGAAGCTCCTGACGAAATATTCTTGGCAACCAAAGTTGCGCTTATATTTGGAATTCTAGGAGCCTGCAGAAAAAATGAATTGGTCGAGGCTCTAGCGGAAAATGTTACGCGAAACGGCCCGGATGGAATGCGAATCATTGTGACAATTCCTTTCACTAAAACCAATACGTAGTCAAGTATATGGATTTGAGGCCTACAAATGCAATTTGTCCTCGTTTTTTCTTGAATTTTCAAAACGGGAAATGCACCAACCAGCCCATCGGAATGAATAAGTTTGGAAAAATGCCTAGAGACATAGCAGAATTTCTGAACTTTCCAAATCCAGAGAGTTATACAAGCCATTCTTTCCGAAGAACTTCAGCAACTCTATTAGCAGATTCCGGAGCCGACATTTTGTTATTGAAGAGACACGGAGGCTGGAAAAGTTCAACAACCGCAGAGGGCTACGTTCAAGATTCAATTAACAATAAGCGAAAAATTTGTAACCAGATTGCTGGTGAAATTAGTGGCCCCAAACCAAAAGTTGCTCGTCGTTTCCATCCCAAGTTTAACGAGCCCTCTTGCAGCAGCTACGTTTTTAGTCCAGAGGTTGAAGCTAATGGCGATGACTCTGAAGCTGACCGAGAACCGGGCGCTGGCACTACGACTCACACCGATAAAATAATTAACAATCTCGTAATTCCAAGTCAACCAGGTGCTCAAAATAAATTCATTTTTAACAATTGTATAATCCATAACCTGCACCAGCATTAGTATGCAAAACTTTTATTCTGTAAATGACTTCTTTTCTTATCTTTTTTGACTTATTTTGCTAATAAATAGATGCAAATATTAAGGTATTTTATTAAAAATTGATGCTGAATTTGCTGAATAAAAATTCCGTTGAATTGTACAAAACTCGGAAAAATTTGCGCGTGGTGCTCGCAAGGGAAAATAGAATACAAACCTCGCGCGAAAAATGGTTGAGTACAGCAACGGAAAACTTGCAAAACTCGGGAGCAAAGCTCCCTCGTTTGCAACATGTTTTCCTGCTGTAATCAACCATTTTCTGCGCTAGGTTTGTAAATATCTATTATTTGTTCGCCGAACCCCTTTGTTTGGCCTCGTTGATGATAAATCGATTTACGTAGGCGATTAGACTTTTTAAAAATCCGATCCCACCGGCGTTATCTTCCGCTATCGAGCCGAGATTCGCGAGAGCCGTCAGTATTCGCACTGATTTCCGCCCAACATGTCGCGATTCCTGGTCCTCTTCTGCTCTTGGGTCGTTTTGTCGTCGGGAGCGAGTCTCCCGGAAGTGGAGACGAACGTCGTGGGAGGAACGCCAGCAAAGGACGTGAGTTAACCCTATATTGGAGAAGTAAATTGCCGTTTTTCTAACCTTCGCCCTTTCACAAAAAATTTTCACCCTCAATAAAAAGCCCACTAGAGGGTTAACAAGCCTAACTGTTGAATTTCAGAACCAGTTTCCCTTCGCCGTCTCCCTGAGACACAACCTGCGTCACGTTTGCGGTGGAGCCATCATCAACTCACGCTGGGTCCTGACTATCGCCCAGTGCGTGAGAGGTCGGGCCGCCAGCAGCCTCTCTTTCCTCGTGGGAACGCGCCTCCTCAACGGCGGTGGCCTCATCTACGAGGTCCTCAAGTACGTCGCTCACGAGAGGTTCGAGCCCGGCTCCAAGTTCTCCGACATTGCCGTTGTCCAGACCGTCTTCTACCTCAGCTTTACGCCCTCAGTGCAGTCCATCCCCATGGCCAACTCCTCCCACAACAACCAGAAGGCCCTCCTCATGGGCTGGGGGTACATTTTCGTAAGCTTTCAGACACTCTGAGTGACTATTTAAGTTTTTGCACTTCCAGAACGGCATCGGGTCTCACAGCGACTTACTGAACTACGTCGAGCAGACCGCCTTATCTTCGACGGAGTGCATCTTGAGATACAGTACGGGCTTCGATAACGTCTGTACGATCCGTGAGTCGGCAAATTTTCCCTCGACCGCCTAAGCTAAGCTTCCCGTTTCAGCCGAGATCTCGAAGGGGTACTGTGACGGTGACGAGGGAGCTCCTCTGGTCATCGACGGGGAGCTCGTGGGCCTCTTCTCGCACACCTTCCGGACCAGCTGCGGCTCCGTGGCCTTCCCGGACGTCTACACGAGCATCAGCTACCACAGGACCTGGATCCTAGCCACCGCCTTGTGAGCCCTTCGACCTCAGACCTCAATAAAAGCTTATCACTTTATGGCATCTTTTTATCATTTTCGTATAAAAGACCGGTTGGAGGGTTTCAAAGCCAGTTTAAAATGTTGCGCGTTACTCTGCTAGTAGCTCTGCTGGCTCACTCGAGCCTGGCTCTCAAAGGTGGCAGCACCGCCAGTCAGGGTCAGTTTCCTTCGCACGTGGGACTTGCCAACGCTTTCGGGTCCTTGTTCTGCTCCGGGAGCATCGTGAACAACCAATGGGTGCTCACTGCTGCCCAGTGCGTCTGGGATGAGGTTTCGAGTCCCAATAACGTCAAGGTTCACGCCGGGAGCAACAGAATCGCCGCTGGAACTAAATACGATGTGGACCGTATCATGTAAGAGAAGCCTCCAAAAATCTTATGCAGCTGGTTTTTTTCAAAGCCTAAAAGTCAGCTCTCTAGCTCCTCTATGACCTTTGCTATAGGCTCTATTTTTGTCCCATAAATTGTTTTTCTTTGAGTTTTTATTTTTATCTTAGATGTAGCATGTTAGAAAACCCCCTTAAAATAAAAATAGAGAGGAGAAAAAAAATTTAATGGAAATAATTTAAAAGTCAATTAAATTTCCTGTCCAACCGTGTATAATACTTGATAGTTTAAGCGCAAGAATTAAGTTTAAAAAATCGTCAAAGTCGGTGGGTTTATGAGTTCTCAAAAAATTCCAGCGTCCACGGCAGCTTCAACATCCGAGAGCTATCTAACGACGTAGCCGTCCTCCACACCGTCCAAACCATCAACTTCAACGGAAACGTGCAGCCAGTCCCCCTGATTGCCCGCGAGCTCAACGAGGAAGAGGTCGTTCTGCCCGGATGGGGTCGCTCTGAACTAACAGGACCACTCTCCTCGGACCTCCAGTACATCTACTACTTTGCCCTCACCTACGATGATTGCCTGAACCGCGTGGAAATCAAACCAGACAACATCTGCGCCTTCGTGGGAATCGGAACGGGTCTCTGCATCGGAGACACCGGCGGCGGCTCGTACCTGGACGACGAGGGACTCGTTGGAATCGCCTCCTTCTACGCCGACGACTGCGGAGGTGGCTACCCAGACGGACTCGCTAGCGTGCTCTATCACAGGGCCTGGATTGTGGCCAATACAAACTGATTCAGGGTCCAATAAAAAATCGAGACCGCAGATTGTAAATTGATTTTTGGTTTGTCGGTCGAGTTGAAGGCTTTTATGGGTCGTGATTAGATTCCAGGGTCTGCTATAAAGACGGCTCTTCGTCCAGTTTTCGTCAGTCTAAAAGATGCTTACAAAGTGCACGCTCTTCCTCGCTTTTCTGGCAACCGGGGCCTTGGCCCTCACTGGCGGAAGACTCGCTGGTCAGGGGCAGTTCCCGTCCAACGTGGGGCTCTCCAACGCTTTCGGTTTCCACTTCTGCTCCGGGCTCATTGTCAACAATCAGTGGATTCTCACGACTGCCAACTGCGTTTGGGAAGACGTGCCCTTCCCCGAGAACGTCAAGGTCAACGCCGGCAGCACCAAGCTGGCTGGAGGGACTAGATACGATGTGGATCGCATTGTGTGAGTCCTTCTGTTAGCCCCTCTTGAGCCCCAAAAATAACGACAGGTGTTTTAGGGTCCATGGAAGCTTCCTCCCAACAGTTCTGGCCAACGACGTGGCAGTCATCCACACGATTCAGTCCATAAACTTCAACGCAAACGTGCAGCCCGCCCCCTTGGTGTCCCGAGACCTAGACAACGGAGAGGAGGTCCAGATCCCGGGATGGGGGCGCGCGTCTCTCACGGGTGCCTTGTCTCCCGACCTCCAGTTCATCATCTCCAAGACCCTGACGAACGAGCAGTGTTCGAACCTAGTTTCGATCAACCCGGACAACTTCTGTACCGACGAAGATATAGGATTCGGGATCTGCATAGGTGATTCTGGAGCGGGAGTGTACGTCAAGGATGAAGGAGTCGCAGGAATAGGTTCGTCCTTCTATCAAGGTTGTGGAATTGGAAACCCAGACGGGCTCACTAGTGTTGCCTATCACCGCAATTGGATCATCCTCAACACTAATTAAGGCTGTTTCAAATTTTTTGGCCGTTCAAATGGAAGTGAAATAAATAAACGTTTTAAAAATCAACCGAAAATTTTCTGATGGGGTCATGTTCTTTATACTCTTGTTATCTTATTTGACTCTTCGATTTCAGAAAACTCCCATCTAAAGTACTTGAAAATAAAGTCCGAGAGGCTTCAGAGTCAATAAAGCTACGCGTTACAATCGAAAAAGTTCCAGCAGAGAGCTGAATAATATGACAACGATGATTCTCAAAATTGAACCACCAGGGTCAAAAATGAACCTTCTAAGTCAAAAACAAGATGTCCCAGAGTCTAAAAATGGAGTCCGCGGAATCAAGAGATTGCGCCAAATGGTTAATAAATTGACACTCCAGGGTCCCTTAACTGACCCTACAGTCACAGGAATAGGGGGGTTCACGCCCTTGATTCAAATGTAGAAAATTTCAAAATAGGATGTCAAAGAATTCCAACACTGAGGGAAAATAGGTTAAATGCATGCCAGCAGAGGTTTCCCAAGAGTCTCGTGTCCCCATTGCGGAAACGATAAGGAGCTCCCCAGAAGGTCTGGTCGAATAATTCGGAAGAACAAGTCCATCAATCTTCCAACGTAGTCCCTCCGGTGTGGAGCCCTTTCCCACGATTCCGATACCCCCGTTATCATATCTCCCCGATAACGAGCTGATAAGTTGCGCTTTAAAATCAAACCGGCCCCTTCAACTGGCAGTAGTGTGAGCCATGATTCTGCCAAGCTTGATTATTTTCGTGCAAGTCTGCATCTCCCTGGGAGCTCTGAGTCCCGCTCTCCTGGGGACTAGTCGCATAGTGGGGGGCAGCAACGCCATCCCCGGCCAGTTCCCGCACCAGGCGTCAATCCGGTTCGTGAGCAACAACCGGCACTTTTGCGGGGGTTCTATCGTCAGCGCGAACTGGATTCTCACGGCCGCCCACTGCACGATTGACGAGCGACCCAGCACCATCCACGTCGTCCTGGGCTCGACCCTGCTCTCCTCAGGTGGAGTGAGACACTCTCTGGCAGCCATTCGGAACCACGAGAGGTACGACCGCCGCACTCTGAAGAACGACGTAGCTCTGCTCAGAACGAAGCTGGCGATAACGTTCGGGCAGTTCGTGAAGGCGATTCCGCTGATTAACCGGGAGGTGAACAGTGGCGAGCTCCTGGTCTCCGGATGGGGCAGAGTTTCGACAAAAGGCGAGGTGCCCGACAACCTGCAGTGGATCAAGACACAGGCTGTGGACTTCACGTCCTGCAGCAGGATAGTGTCCATCAACCAGGACACCTTCTGTGCTTTGAGTAAGTCGCCTCAACATCCGAGAAAATGTGGGCTAAAAGTTCGGTTTCAGACGCTCCCAACAGAGGCATTTGCTTCGGGGACAGTGGAGGACCTCTCATCATGCTGAACGAGGGGATCGTGGGAGTGAACTCGTTCGTGGTGGGGAGTTGCGGCTCGGGCCACCCAGACGGCTTTGCCAGCGTGCTTTACCACAGAAAGTGGATTCTGGACATCATTTCTTAGCTTTTTTTTTTACTTAGAATTCAGTAATTCAGTAATTTAATTCCAATTAGCCTTAAAAACTTCAAGATACTCATGGTTTTTCCAAATTTTGTCTAACGGGAAAATTTTAAGTTTTCCCAAAATTTCCAGCAAACTCTTTTTAAAAAATTTGTTTTTAACTTTCCCAAACTATTTCTAGAGACTTTGGACTCTTTTCGTGAATTTTGATATTAGGTTTTCCGAATTTTTCCAGGAAATTTCGAGGCATGACGAGTGAATTTTTCATGGTTTTTCTGAAAGTTGCAAAGCCTCAAGAGCAATTTCATTAAATTTTCATAGCCTTTTCCGGAAAATTTCGAGCCCTACAAAAATTTACCTACTCAAAAGTGTGACCAGAAAATGATTCCCAAAGTGATAATAAAGATAAGTTTCGTAGTTCTCCAAAGAGCTGGTGTCGGTCCATGAACCCGGAAAAAGCAAACAAAAACATTCATGTCCAATTGATTTCCACAGGGAAATTACCCCAGAAGGTTGGCGGAAGCAGAGCTGGCGAGTAATCGGTAAATAATTTGCACATGATTGAACGCTTTGTTTTATTTACTCTCCATCTCCACCCGCCTCGAGAGTGCGCACCCTTTCTAACAATGGATTTTTCTTCTCTGCTTACTTATCTATTTGTTCAAGTGCCTCTCCAATTTTCCCGCTTTTCATTATCCTCTTTGCAGGGAAGGTACATGTATTTACATTGATGGACGATTTAACTCAAGCATCTGTTAAATTGTTTGCCTTGTCAGTTACATCGAAAAGTTCTTCAAGTGGCGGATCCGCAAGTCTGACTTGGTGATATTGGTATTGCAGCTCCTCAGAGGGTCCGCAAACTTGAGGTGGACCGTTTTGATGGGCTCCACCTGGTGGAAGCCGTTGTGGGAGAAGTTGAAGGTCGTGATTTCGGGGTTCAGCAGCTCGATGAAGACAAAAAAGGCCGGAGCTCCCACGGTGACCTCGATGCTGGCGATTCTCGTGCGAGTCCTCGAGTCGTAGCAGGCGTGGTAGGCCAGCTTAAAGTCCAGCCGGGGGTCCGCCAGTCTCTCTGGGTCCTCGAAGAGCTGCGGGAAGACAAAGTCGTACGAGACAAGCTCGGAATCTGCCTCCCGGTAGAGCTTTAGCTGCGTAAAACCTTCGAGAGTGGGGATTTTGAGGGTCTTGGCGAGGCTCACGGGCTCGTCAGGAGTCACCGAGTGCAGGAAAGAGCTCTCGTAGACCGGGATTATGGCGTCCCAGCGGAAGAACCGCATGACAACTCGGTACTCGTGGCTCAGGGGGGTCTCGTTGATGAGGAAGATCTCTAGGTGCGAGTCTCCCAGTACGCCCAGGACGACTTCTTCGGCAAACAGGTCACGCAGGACGTACCAGAGGATCTTGAACTGGCCCGAGGAGTCGACGATGCTCATCGAGGGTGCGGCCCAGACGTCGTTGAGGTGCCAGACGAGGGCGCCCATGGTGAAGTACGAGTCGGGACGGCCCCTCTCGGCCCGGTAGACGCTCAGCTGGGCCTTGACTTGCATGGCCTGGGATATCTGGGAGTAGTAGATGAACTGCTCCCAGTACCGGCGATGACGAGGGTCCAGAGGGGGAAGGTTCTTCTCGATGAGGGCCAGCATGAACTGGGACCCGTTCTTGAGGCGCTGGCGGTGCTGGACCAGGCTCCCGAGGGTCTCGTTGGGCGCCAGGTCTCTCTGCCAGGTCTGCCGGAAAGGTAGACTCTGAGCCCCAAACTCCGAGATGAACCGGGCTCGCGTGTAGGACTTGGGAAGCCAGAGGTTCAGGGTCATGTGCTTCACCACAAAGTGGTTGTCTCCGTTCTCGGCGTTGTTGGGGGACCCCGAGAAGAAGGGGCCCTTCTCGGGGGGGTTCTGAGTGCCGTAGCCTGGGGAGGTCAGGAACACCGATCTGCTGCGGGAGTGTCTGACGAAGGCCTGGTTGACGGTCTCGTTGAAGAGCGAGACGTACTCGTTGATGAACTGCGAGAGGTTGCTGAAGATCCCGAAGCGGTTGTCCACGAGGGCCATTTCCACCTCGCTGTTTAGGGCCCAGGCCAGCAGACTCGGGTGACGCTGGATCCTCCGGATGTTCTGCCGAAGCTCGGTGGCCACGCCCCTTCTGAAGGCCTCCGTGACGGGGTAGGTGGCGGGGGGAAAGGCCGCGTCTTGCCAGATCAGGATCCCGTACTCGTCGGCGAGGTCATAGAACTCGTCACTCTCGTAGTAGCCACCTCCCCAGACCCTCAGAAGGTTCATGTTGGCCTGGACGGCCGCCTCGAAGACTCGCTTGATGAGCGTCCGGTCGTAAGTCAGCTCTGGGAAGACGTGGAGGGGCAGCAGGTTGGCTCCTTTGGCGAAGAACCGCTCGTTGTTGAACTGGAAGTAGAACTTCTGGCCCCGGAAGTCGGTCGGCACGCTGACCTGGGACTGCCTGAAGGCTATCTTGACGAGTTTCTGTGAGAAGTAGGTGGGTTCCAGACTGAAGCTGTCCTCGAAGGTCACGAGCGCGATGTAGGTGTGGTGACTGTGGTGCCTCCTGAGCCCCCGGGGGTACCAGAACTCGACGGCGTCCTTGGGCACCGGCAGAATCACCGTTCTGGCGTACTCGCCATTCTCGTCAGTCTCAAACCTGATGCACGTTGAGATCTTCTGCACCTCTACCCGCGTGTTCAGTAGCTGGATGGACAGAGTGCCCTCTCGTGAGGCTCGGCGGGTGTTGCCGTACTCGAGATGGACGTAGAAGAACATCCACCAGGCCAGAGGGACGCTGCCCCGGAGCTCGTAGGTCACGTCCCTGATGATGGCGGTGTTGTAGAGCTCGATGACGACGGGCTTCCAGATGCCAATGGTGGGCACGATGGGCATGTTGTCCCACCCGAAACTGGACTGGACTTTCCGCAGGAGGTTGAGGCAGCACTCTTTGTCGTTCCAGTCGCGCTTGTTGGGCTGGTGAACGAGCTTGTCGAGGCCCCCGAGACGGAAGGTGGCGCCTACTGGGGACTCGAAGTCGATGATGAGGGTGTTTGGGCCGTTGACCTTCACGATGTTGGCGATGTTGAACGAGTAGCGGGTGAACATGTTGTCCGTGTGGCCCAGTACCTTAATATTAGATGTGTAAAGTCATAGATGGAAAAGCAGAATTTGCCAACCAAGTTCAAAAAACGCAGATTTGGAGAAGAAACTCATACATGCTATTCAAAAGGTTAGAAATTACACCCTTCATTACGATTGAGAAGACCTCAGCCTCTAATCCTTGTGTTTTATGGTTGAGAGAAGACAAACGAACAGACAGACGGACAAATGAAGTTGGTGGGCAAACAGTTTGGGGTTCAAGCTATAGTACCTTGTCGTTCAAGCGTATCTCAGTGACGGTATCTAGACCGTGGAAGGTCAGGAACTTCATGTTGTAGCGAAAAAACCAGCTGGGAGCCTCGAACGAGCACTGAAAGGACCAGTTGGAGCGCGCGATCCAGTGCTGCTTGACGTCGTTCTGCGAGAACAGCACCGACTCCTCGATCTCTGCCCTCTGGAGCTCCCGATGGACGTTCGTGGGAGCCGTGAGGTTCTTCAGCTCGATGAACTTGCCCTGGCTACTCTCACCCCGAAGCGTCCAGTCCTGCTTCAGCTCGATCTCGTAGCCCCAGGTCACCCATGGGAGGATCGAGAGAGCGAAAAACACTAGGCTAGTCTGCATTTTCCGAGTTTCCACGCGCAACTGTAACATGTTTTGCTCATTAGCTTATCGCCGACACTTGTTCGACACCAAATTGGACTCGTTATCGGTGCGCTGACACCCGAAAAAACCAACATTATCTCTGATTTGCATGCAATTATGCCGCAATCTCGCTAATATATCACGTCCTCGGAACGAAACACGCCGCAGACTTCAGGCAGATAAACATAATAGGCACCAGAATGACGACATCTTGAGTATTTCATTGTCATTGCCTCCTTTCATAGCGTTGTTATTATGAAAAAGAGCAATGATATATTTTTCATTTTTGTCATTATGTTTCGCTGTAGCGAGATATTATGTAAAATATTCCAGTCGTCGTCATCGGCGGCGGTGGTTGCGATGTAAATATTTTGCAAGCGAGCGAACAATACCCCGAGCTCCGACAATGGGTGAATGCTGGTCGTGTATGCGCGCAAGGAGGAAAAGAAGAAAATGGAAATTGTTTTCTCAAGTGGAAATTTAATATGCATCATCGTGCTGGGGGAGGGAACTCCATGCGTTTCTTGCTGACTTCTCCGTTCGGTGGAATATTTTGTCGCTAAATCGGCTTATGGAATAAACTTCTGTAAAGCCCTGAGACACAGTTGTTTTTCTGCCATTTTTGGTCTCAGAGGTCGATGACTTCGGTCTCCTTAAAGTCAATCTATTGGTCACTCTATTGGTCAACCTATTGGTCTAGTTCTAGGATTCAACCTCCTAAATGAACGATCTGAGGGCTACCGTTAGGAGTTGAGTTTATTTCCTTCTAATGAGTCCTACCAACAAAGATAAGAGCAGCAGAGAGGATTGGGAACGAGATTCTTTTAAGGGGTCTAAATGTCAGATTTAACTGTCAAACGTACCGTTTATATGTCAAATAACTGTCTAGATTTTGACTCAATACCATTTTAAAAGTCATTTGTAGAACCATATGTTAATAAAAGGTCAATTTGAACGATTGTCAGCCGAAATCTTAGTAGTTCACTGTCCGGGGGCTTAGCGGCCCCATTGAGTCCTAAACAGACGGACAAAAATTTGATTAAGAGAAGACCCGGAACCCGCTGCCGTTCAGGAACTCTATGCAGCTCGAAGGACAATATTCTAAGCCGCCATATCGCCTCAAGACCGGCGCATAAAAGCCATTTCAATTCCGACACGTGTTGGGGGCAAACAAAGCGCTCGCTACTTACGAAATGAAATGCGACCGCAGTTCGGGACAAAACGCGGCACTTTTTAAAATTTCCTAGCTTCCAGAGGAGGAAATTGGCAGAGACGTCAGAGTGCCGATGGCAGTCCCCTGTCAACCCGTCATTGTGCTCGTGACTCTCGAGAATCGAGGTCGCCGGGATTGAGGAGAAAAGCAGAGATAATTAAAAGGAGCACGGGAGGCCTCGCACGCGCACCGACACACCTCACATGTTTCTGACGACTCAATCCCGCTCAGACCCCGCTTTGTTCACCTGTAATTGAAATCTCGTCGACAATAGTTTCTGCTTTGTTTCAGATTTGTATTTAATTCAACGGCGGGCATCATCATCCAGAGCTTTCGCTCATCCGTCCCCGTTTGTTCGTCATTGTCGCGTTGTCATAGCTACTATTGAAGGCTCCATTGTGAGCGCATAAGCGCCAGCAAGTGCACATAATGGAAAACATGGTCCTTTGTCCCTCATTATTGTTTAAAATTGAACGAACGGCATACGGCGGAGAATAGAGTTTATATCACTCCTGTCTTTGTGCCACATCTACCCCTCCAAAGTCGGTGGTTGGATACATTCGAGAGAGTACAGACATGTGTTTTGGATGTCTCGCATTGAATTTCGCCAGTCAGGCAGCCGAATCGGGTGAGCATAGATTGAGACGAGCTGATCAAGTTTTAATTACACATGTAAGGTGGAATAGATTGGCATTCAGGCGCAGACGAAATAATCAAACACTTCAGACGTCGATGGGGACTAGGCTGATGTGAAAACGAGGGTTTTCGAGCAGGATGTCAGGCTTGTGAGGCTCAGAGAGGGGAACAAGGGAGTGAGTAATTATGAAAAATTTAAATCAGTAGAAACAATCCTAACTGATATAGGCCATCTAGGATCCCCTAGGATTCCCCAAGGGCGTATGTAAGCTAAGGAGGACCGACATATGAGGAAGATTGGGGGCAAAAATTGGGAGTTAGGGGGCTTTGAAAAAAAGGAGACCTCCCATATCTCAAAAGAGGGGCTCTAGACCCCTCAGAAAAATATTTGTTTCCCTGATTTGGAAGGAAAAGACCCCCAAAATAGTGCTAGGGGGCCAATTAAACTTATATTCGCCTCGATTTGGACGAGTGAAATCCCCTCGAGCCCTCTCGAGTCCAGAATGGCCTGGAAAAGGCCCCGTTCCCATCAAGCGGGCTGAAAAATCCGCTTGCGGCGTGTCACTCGTAATCCATTTCCCAACAATGCCAAAACAAAATTTCCTATTAGATTACAATCAATCTGATACCGACATTACGCCGTTCATCCTTTTCATCCAAATCAATCAAAACAAAACGTGTGTTTGATTGTAGCGACACTTATCAAAGCTGCACCACCACCGCAGCAGTTGAGTCCTCTCGCACTACGTGAGAGCGGGAGAAAAGAAAAATATAATTTGCATTGACATCCAGCATGTGCGTTCCCATTGTATGTAGTCTGGCGCTGCACCCTCCCTTTATTTATCTATCTCGGTCCGAATGATGAGCGTTTTTTACTCCTCTTGGTAAAATATGTTATGAATATTAATGAAGGGTTCAATCCGATATACTCTCGTTCGTACTCCGGACATTGCAGATCGCAAGCAGCACCACCAATGATGATTATTATGTGTGATAATAAAATAATAATGAAAATACAGGGGTCGCCCCTCCCAGCGGTTGAGATGTGAGTGACGTGACGAGGATTTTATAATTGAAATTTACACATCCATTTGGTGCAGGGATGGCACTCGGAGGGTTTTCTTTCGCCTCTTCTGAATTGTAAGCAATGAACCTTCATTACCGATCAATACCTATCAATACCACTTTATAACCACACTTAACAGGGTTCAGAGCTTAATATTGCGATTCACCAATACAGATCAATACCGACCAATACCACTATAATTTCTTTTTAAAAAATCCCTCTAGTTCCGTCCCTGTCTGGTTCAGAGTCGACTGCGAGGATTTCGGGTATTTCACGGTGACACATCTCCACTTCCGGCAGCGTCAGGGCGCCCGGGAGAGTCGGGAAGAGATAAATTTTCTCATCAATGCACGTCAGAAATGCGACGGGAAATTACGAGGCAAAAGTTTCCCCTCGCTGCCGACTGTGAAATATGTCGGTTCCTGCTGAACATCCAGGAATTCCCCGAATGCCGCCTCGTCATCAATTTTCCCTCTCCTTGATCGCCATGGAGCCGAACCTTCACACTCCACTGCCCCTCTGTCATTGACCGCCAATCTATTGATCATCCGCAGAAGACAGAATCGATTTCGATAGAGATAATAGAAAGCTAACAAAAAAATAAAACGCGATCTGATTTTCATAATATAGACAATGCACAATTGAGCTGACATTCAAAAGTTCATTGGGATCGATTTTGGACGAAAACAAAGTGTCATTGTCCGTCATTCACGATGTTGATAGAGCACAATGCACTCGCTGCTAAATGAACCATATGTCCGCTTTTTATTCCGGCCGGCTCCCATTGTTTCCGTGGATGTTGTACAATATTCATCATCATCATCGTATGCGAGTGCAAACATCGGTGATAAAAATATGGGTGCATTAAATGTGGGAGGCGAGAGGACAAAAGTTTCAGACAATGGCAGGCCTCTCTCTCGGGTGAATGGGG
Organism: Forcipomyia taiwana; assembly: GCA_963930915.1. Lineage (NCBI taxonomy): Eukaryota > Metazoa > Arthropoda > Insecta > Diptera > Ceratopogonidae > Forcipomyia > Forcipomyia taiwana. The sequence goes on from CAWVOI010000021.1 coordinate 546,989, forward strand.
GACACCTTGCTGGGGGAGAATGGAAACACGGCACGGTTGCATTTCCCGGACGGAAGTTTGTAGCTGGTGAGCCTCGGGAAGGTGTTGGGAAGGTGTTACTTTTGAACTCGGGACTGGATTGGGGTCACCAGCTTGTCTTTTTGCTTGTCTTTTTCTATATTCAAGAGAAACCTAGAATTCAATTCTAGAGCCCAAGAATTTTTTAAGCCCTCAGCCTAAACCTTAAGTCTCTTGAACGTGTTAAAAGCATGACAATAGATCTATAAAGACATAGATGGAATCTCACATTATTTTGGACATTTTTAAGGTAAATCCGCTGGGTCCTTGGAGTTGCAATGTAGAAATTGTGAAAAATAGACATTCTGAAAGCCACTTCATAGACCTTAAATAGCCTCTGGAAGGAATTTGAGGACTCTCAAGACCTCATTCTATGGCTGTATGAAACCTTATTAGGTAAATTTAACCAACATCTGTCCAAAACAATATTCAGGATCGAAAAAATCGAAATCTTGGTACCAGGAAAATTATTGGAAATCTCTAGGAAAAATCCCCAAACCAGTGAATATCTTCCTTCTTTAACCCCATCCCACCCACACAAGTATCAGCCTCTATTTTGCCAAAATTGGAAAATAAACCACTCGATTCTAATCTCGTAAGTGCCCTTCATAACCGCATATCAGAAGCAGAAGACTCTCCGAGTTTGTTTTCCAATTATCTTCTTACTCAATTGCACACAATATTGTCTCCTCCCCCGAATCCTCCCTCACACATGACTCTCGCTACTTTCGTGCCGCAAGACGACAAAAATCACTTTATTTTCCTTCCATTATATCAGATTATGAGCCCGACACAATGGGCCGACATGTGGGGGAATTAGTCACTTTTTCTCCGTCCACTCTGTCGCAGGAACTGGTTCAGCACGAGCACGTCGAGGTCGTCGGCGGTGATCTTGGTATCGCAGTCCTCGTGAGGGTCGTCGAACCGCAGGTGCACCACCTTCACGGGCTCCGTCTGGATGAACCCGTTGGCCGAGAACTCGTACACGTCGATGTCTCCCACGTTGAGCTCCAGGAAGACGAAGAAGGCGGGGGCACTGATGCTGATCTCGATGCTCACCAGAGCCTGATTCACGTCCCGGAAGCAGTCGTGCTCCCCGATCTTGACCTTGACACCCGCATCCTGCACATTCAGCAGGTTCTTGGGCATCGCTGGGGCGATAAAGTCCCTCGAGATCGTCGAGTAGTCGTTCGTGTGCCGGAGCATGATCTTCATGAAGTACTCTCGGGGGTCTCCGTTCCTCGCGGCTATCCACTGGGTCAGGTCGAAGGTCATGGCGAGGGTCACGGAGCCCCGCTTGCCCTCGTGCACCTCGTTGATCTCGTCCACGTACGCCAGGCTGCTGGTCTTGTAGATGCGGATGATGATGTCAAAGTTGCGGCTCATGTCGGTCTCGTTGACGATGAAGATGTCCACGAGGTCCTGGGCATTGAAGAGCGAGATGACGGTCTCAGGCTGGAACACGTTTTGCAGGCTGAACCAGGCTATCTTCTTGCGTCCATTGATCTCAAGCACGCTGCTCGTGGGGGCGGTCCAGGCGTCGTTGTAGTGCCAGACCAGCGCTCCCATTGTGTTCCGAGAGCCCGGATTTCCGTTTTCGACTCTGTAGACACTTGTCTGCTCCTCCAAAGCTATTGCCTGGGAGAAGAGTTGTTTTATCATTCAATTTTTGAAGTAAGGGTCCCTGTAAGACCCCGAATTAAAAGTAAGGAAGTGAGGAAGGGCTTAGATTCAATACTAGGAGCGCTAATATCAGGACTAGGGACCTTCAATTCTAGACTAGGATACCTCAATTCCAGGTTAGGATCATTAAATTCACAGAAATTCGAGAACAAAGACCCTTAACTTATTAGATTCAAAGCTAGAGGCCTAGAGGTTAAAATAAGGGGCCCAAGTGAAACCTGAGGAAGGAGTAGGGACTCAGATTCCAACTAAGGAGCCTTTAATTGAATGAAACTGAAAGAACTGTGAGTATTTTCTCGATACTCGAACCCTACCTGAGAGATCTGCGTGAAGTAGATGTAGTACTCCCAGTAGTTCTCGTCCTCCTCGTCCAGCACGTCCGGCAGATTCCGATAAATCTGGTCGTCTATAATCCGTGTTCCGTTTTCGAAGTGCTGTCGGTGCTCAATCAGCTCCTTGAGCTCCGAGCTACGCCCCAGACTCTTGACCCACTGCTGCCTCGAGGGCACGCTCTGGTGGCCGTAGCTCGAAACAAAACGCGGTCTTGGGTAATTTCGGGAGTCCCAGAGGTTGAAGGTGAAGTTGAACTGGTGGATGTCCCCGAACCAGGGGGAGTTGGGCTCGCCCCCGATGAAGCCCAGGGGGTCCTCGGGGATGCCAGGGCCGTACCCGGGGGACGTCAGGAGAACCGGTCGGCTGCCGTCGTTCTCCTCGAGGGTCCTCCGGACCGTGTTGTTGAAGAAACTCACGTAGTTTTCCTCGAGCTTCTCGTACTCTGACTCGTTCGTGAACCGGTTTTCCGTGAGAATGAGCTCAATTTCGTAGTTCAGGGCCCAGACCACGAGACTCGGATGGCTCTGGATCCTACGTGCATTTTGCTGCAGCTCCTTTTCGACAGTCTCGATGAAAGCCCGGTTGGTGGGGTAGAAGGAGCTCGCAAAGGCCGCGTCTTGCCATACCAGAATCCCGTACTCGTCAGCGAGGGCGTAGAACTCGTCACTCTCGTAGTAGCCGCCTCCCCAGACCCTCAGCATGTTCATGTTGGCGGCCTTCAGGGACCTGAAGAGACGTCGCAGATACCAAGAGTTGTACGAGTCCTCGGGGAAGACGCTCGTGGGCAGCAGGTTGGCCCCCTTCATGAAGAACTCCACCCCGTTGACTTTGATCCGGAAGCTGAGTCCCTCCTGGTCCTCCACCGGCTCCTGGACCAGCTCCGCGGTTCGGAAGCCCACCTTGATCTGCTTCTCGGAGGTCTGCTCCTTGGGGGCCAGGACCTCCGACGACTGGTCCTCGAACTTCACCAGGAGGATGTAGAGCTGCTGACTCGAGCCCACCACGTTGGGCCACCAGGTCTTGACGGAGCTTGTCGGAAGCGAGAGACTCAGTTCCGCCGTGATTTCGCCTCCCTCGTCGGTCTCGAGAGCCACGCACTCCGTCGTCTTGGCCTCCGGCACGTTGATGAGAGTCACGAACTCGGCCGAGAGGTCTCCCTGGGCCTTGAGACCCCTCGTCTTGCCCATCTCCAGGAAGACCCTGATGCTCACGTCCCAGACGCCCCTCTGACTGTCCAGCACCAGCTTGTACGTGACGTCTCTGATAAAGGGCGTGTTGTAGAACTCGAGGGCCACTGGCTTCCAGATGCCGACCGTGGGGATGCTGGGTAGACTGGCGGCCCCGAAGCTCGACTGGACCTTGCGGATCTGATTCACGTGGCACTCCGTGAACGGACAGGCCGGTGGGACCTCCCCAAAGCGTCTGGCTCGATCCAGAGCCGCCTCCACCGGCGCTCGGATATTCACCTCGAGCTTGTTGGGCTTATCGAATTTCAACAAGCCTCGTGCGTTAAACGAGTAGCGCTGGAACATGTTGTCCGTGAAGCCCAGAACGTAGTCGTTGAGGCGGATGAAGGCCACAGTGTCGACTCCGTGGAACGTGAGGAAGTGGAACTTGTGCCACCGGAAGCTCTCGGGGACGTCAAACTCCACCGAGTAGGTCCAGTTGGTCCTCCCGATCCAGCTCAAATTGAGGTCGTTGTAGCCCTCCAGGACGTTTTCGATGTGCCCCGCTTTCTCGAAAATCTGGTGGACTCCCGACGGCACTCGGACGTTTGCGACCGCAAAATCACGGCACCAGACATTCCAGCCGGAGCTGAGCTCCATGATTTTGACCCCGAAGCTGGGGGAAGCGAGGAGAGCGAATAAAGACGCGACTAGGAACGCTTTCATGACCGACTGGGTGGAGACACTGATTGATACTGGACTTTATCGAGCTGATAATTGAAATCAGAAGCCCGATAAGCGAGGTGTCGTGATGGATTGACTATCAGGGAGCAGCAGATTAAGTGAAGAAATCAAAGCGAGGTCGTATCTTATCGGGGAACTCCTCGTTGTTTTGTTTTGACGCACGCGGCTGCTCTCAGACGGGGCTTAGGGGGCTATCTTGTTGACTCACGCGCGTAGAGTGGCTCAAACCCGGGCTTTTTAATTTTTATTCAAACAGTTTTAGGATAGATTTAGACATTTGAAGCTTAGAGAGACCCTTAAAAATTATAAAGTGGTTTTTAATCGACGTGGAAGAAATTTTAAATTTTTTTAGAGATGTTTAAAGCTGAAATTTAGAGTATGAAAGTAAAGAGAGATAAGGTAAGGCTGATTTGAAGATGATCAGGGTGTTTCTAATCAACGTTGGAAGGCTTCTTAATTTTTTAAAAAAATTCCAAGCCGAAATTCAGAATTTGGAAACAAAGAAAAATTATTTTTAGAAGGTTTTTGCATGTTCTAATCCAAAAAAGTCTTCTCAAAAATTGTTAATGATTTTTTAACATGAGGTTAAGTAAATATATTTTTGTTCAGGAAAAGCATACAATAGGCCAAAATCGTCTTCAGTCAGCCAAGACCAGCCAGAGACCAGTATCAGCAGCCATTTGCCAGCTTGGTCTCTGGAAAGTATTTTACTTAACTTAGATTAAAAGCGAAACAATCGGACCCACCTCTGACGCAGACAATGGAAAACCCATTTCGGCGGAAAGAAAACTTAAGTTCGAAATTAATTTCTACGTCCACGAGGAGAAGAGAGATTGCGATCCGAATGTGAAATTCCATTATTTTGCGCACAAAAGATCATTGTTGCTGGAGACCGACTTGCGATTGATTGAATCCGTCGTAGGCCGAGATTGATGCAGCATTACTCCTCAATCAATTCACCATTGTGATTCGTTGTTATTTTGTGTTCATCAAACTCGCATAAAAGTACGCTTTCTTTCCTTTCTTCTCCACTATAATTTCAATCAACATGGCATAACCCAAGATTCTAATCCATCCTCCGCAACTCTCCCGAACAAAGGACTTGTTTGTGATTGAAATGTCAGAAAATCCGTGCTCGAGATGGAACAAAGCCGTTTTGACGTGAGCTCAAGTGCCGGCACTCGGATTAGCTGGCGGCTCTCACTTACCTAGTCGCTTTGAGATCTCAGAATTGTGCATTTTCGGGTTCTCCTGGGCGATTTTCCTTCGTTGTAGTCTCGACCACACCATGAAGGCGTTCATTGGTCGTTTGATGTGGTCATCCACGGGCTTCTTCATTGCATGTGACAGCAAGCTACAATGGGGGGATTTGTGTGTAAATGTGCGAAGGTTCTCACGGTGGTCTTACTTGTTGTTGGCGCCATTCATAAGAGCGACATTCTGATGCAAATTATTCGTCTGCGAGTTGTGTAAGGCTGCTGCAGCCGATGAGACGTGAAGATTTTGTGAATGGAGGGCGTTGAGAGAGTTCAGGGAGTGGTGATGGTGGTGATGAGAGGCAGATGAATTGCCCCCGAGATGCTGCGAGGTGGGAATGGATAATGGATGTGACAGCGATAAGCCCGGGATCGACAGAGACGGTATCCGATCCATCATTTTGTGCTCCTGGAAAGAAATTTAAATCAATTAGACGTTTTTAAAATTTTATGAAAAATTCATTGATAAATATCTACTCTAGAAAGCTGTTACTCCGTACTCGTAGGTCATAGAAGAATTTTTTGATTTTTCAAAGCTGCAGAATATTTTTACTTTTACTAAAAACTATTTTAGAGGATTAATTGGCTCTAGTTTTTAAGAAAAGGCCTTTGAGTTGTCCCATTCAATTTTTAAACCGAGTTTGAATCAATGATAGGTCTTCAAAAAGTTCCTTACAGACAGACAGATTTCTTAGAATCCCTAAAAAGCTTTTTAAAAAATTTTTAAGTGATTTCAATGAGCTCAGCTATATATAACAGATCTCTAAAAAAATCATAATTCCACAGAACGCTCAAAAAGTTATGAAAGCAGCCTGATTTTGCCTCTGAAAAGTTTAACAAAGAGTTCCAGGTCTTAACAAATCTTCAGTCAAAAAGAAAGACGGTGAAAACTGGCTTCACTAAACCTCCAAAGTTTAAAAGTTTAAGACACTCGCCCGCAAACGTGCCTCAGAAGTCAGATCGGACCGCAAGAGTGTCGCCAAGGCGAGCAAAAAAGGCATCTGCGGGGTTTCAATGAATAATTATGATAAGTTAATTGCCTTTTGAAACGCTCAATGAGCACTGAAGCCGACTTTTGTGCGCCCTGGAATGCGCCGCACCGCAAAGGGGTGAAATTACAGAAAAGTGGTCTTGTGTCACGTCAATGGGAGTCCCAGCATTCGCTCGGATTGCGAATGGGAACAGAAGAAATGGGAGAAAAAGAGCCGATTGTTTCCTTTAATTAATTCATTAAAATTCACAATTGGCTTCGATTGTGTGGCTTCTTAATTAAATTTCAGATGCATAATGTGTTTCGTCGACAGAGCCTCGTATTGCCTCCCCCCTTTGTCTCGGGCTCCATTTCCAGGCTTTGAACGGAGTTGTAAAGCTTTCTGCATCGAAAAGTTTGTGGTGAACAAATGTGATTTGTTTTGCTCTAAAAATAAACGTGCTGCTGGGAGCAGTCGAGCAGCCGAGCAGCCGTGGAGAAGGGGAGAGAGATGAGGTGCTGCCACCCACTTCACAAGCCGTCAGCAATTTTGTTGCTGCGTTGTTTGTGTCGATTCTAAATCCATTCGTTCCACACTCGTTCACGCCGATTCGAAATGAGTTGCCTAGCTTCTACAACAACTCATTTTGAGCATTTCTAATTATCATGCATGTGACGTGTGAAATTAAATGAATTTTATCCAATTCACTCCGGTGCGAGTTACATAGTCTCTTTCGTTCCCGTACCCGAATGATACAAAGCTGACGTATCACAACAGAGATTTAGCGGGAGAGCAACAGATATGATGATAATCCGGCTTCCAGTAATTGGCAAATCTCATTTTTATGTGCATTTTGAGAGATGCGTGCAGTGTCATGTGCAAGAGGAGAAAGAAAAAGAAGTAAAGTAGCCCGCGTAAACGACTCCCTGATGAGCACCAATCAAGATAAAACGAAGGAGCATCATTCAGGTATTTATGGTATGTGTCTGCGGTCGGAGATGGGATTTAAATGACCGGAGAGATAAACTGCTGATTACGATTCGGATTCATAAAGCATGAGAGGTGTTTGTGTTTGGGCAATAAAGCACGCGATCGATCAGGTTTTGATGGTAATCGGGTTTATTTTCAGAACGGCGAGCAAAACGGTTCTCGGGGAGCCAAAGAGACTTCGGTTTGACGTCAGCAACGAATTTCAAAATTTGCCCTACTAATAGGACTGTTAAGGTGCGTTCACACACTTGGACATTATATCCCCAGACAATTTTTCGAGGGGGTCTCAGACCATCAGGCTCTCTTTCTAGCTTGAAATTGAATTTTCCAGCGTTCTGGAGGGCTTTTCAAGAGATCTAAAACGTCTTTAATGGAACCAGAAGAGTTCTAGAGGGTTGCAGAGGACACCAGAAGCTTTTTATCACACATCTAGGTGACTTATAAGGTCCAGCTATGTAAAGGCACCCTATGTTAAGGCTAATGGAGGCATGCTGGATGAAAAACCACGTTCTATAATCCCAAGCTTGAAAACGCCTCCAAAGCCGTCAAAGAAAAAGCAGGAAATCAAAGAAAACGGAAAGAAAGCGGCACGTGTCGGCCAGAAATTCCAACCAAATTACCACGCAAAGCCTCTCCGTAGTTAAGACATTAAATTCCTCCAATCTCCCACAATTTGCTTGTTCATTGATATACAAATATTCTATTCAAGCCTCTCAGATCTCGTGTGTGCCGCCTCTCATGGGCCTTATATGTGCACATAATAAAGGCAACAAAGCCAGAAAGAAAAATATCATCGATGATCATGTGAAATGATAAATAAAGGAATTTGTGTACACAATGGTCGTAAAAATAATGGCTGACTACGTATTTAATGAGCTAAATCACCTCCTTTTGCGAAATCCGCGACACCGAGATGCTGGTTCTGCGGCTCGCGTTCAAACAAACACAATTTATGTGCTAAATTTATTTAACGCCTGGCACACAATGAGCTACATGGTCTTTTAGTGGGCCTCTACTTGCCTTTTTCGCGCCTTCGCATACTGCACGGAATTCGTCGAGGCGATATTCTCGTGACACACGGACGAGCGGGAAGTATGCAGAAAAGGTAATCCTGATAATTTATTGTGATTATTAATGTTGCCAGAATTTATTTGGCCTGCCTTGGGTTGCTTGCACAATTATTATTAAAAATTTTTTCGGTAGTTTATTGTGATCAAATTTCACATTGTTGGCTTCTTGCGTTGAAATTGATGATTTGCGGCCCGGGAAATTTATGACGGGCATAACTTTGAGCTTTTCCTGATGGCATTCCGATCCGGTAATGGCTCTCACGGACGCTTTGAAGGTTGCCTGACTCACTTTCCTTCCTTGAGGAACGTTTTGGTGGCTTTCAAGCGTACTTTTCTTACTTTAAAAAATTCTACCGCAAAGTCGAATATTTTAGACGCTCTCGAGGCACCACAAACGGAAACTTTGGTCATTTCCTTAGATAAAAGTAGTAGATTTTCATCCAAAATCGACGTTTCAGTGTTTTCCAGCTTTTAAGAGCCCTCAAAAATAGAGTAGAAGAAATTTTTTGAGAGATTAGTCAATTTTTACGTCCTCGTTGGCCTCCATCCCTAGAAAAAATTGTTCTATGAAACTTTAGGGCCAGTATTAAAGCCCTCTCTTGTCCCAATCCCTGTCTCAAGTGATTTAAGAGCGTGTCTAAAATTTATTGGGCAATCAAGTAGGCCAAACAGATCAATTAGGCCCACTCTCCGAAACCGGCCATTTTGTCGAAAGCGTAGCTCCAGAAGCGCGTAGATTTACGACCAAACGCCCTCCCACGTGACCTGCGGGTCCTCCAAATTGACTCTCTCGCCACCACACGTCACGCTCAACCGCAAATTATGCCTCGGGCTCCCCTCTGTTGTCGTCTCCTCGCCTAGGTTACGCCGCCAACCCATCAGAACTCGCTTTTCCGCACACGAGTGACAATTTATTTAATCAATATGCTTTCCATCATCGGCACAGACCCGATAATTACGGCCTTTCGTATGCAGCGTCACAAAGGGCGGTGTTGTGGCGTGTGCTCATTCGATTAACTTGAGTGCACCGTCGTCTTGTCGCTACCCGATCGACTTTGCGTATGTAAATTCCGACTAGCAGCCATCTTAATCCCTCGTTTCACGGTTGTTGAGCCAATTACTTATTCGCGAGACGCTAGGCAGATGTTTTCGGATTAATTGCGATGTTTTGGACGGGGGGAGACGGGAGAGTGGCCAAGAAAAATCACTTCCCATTAAACCATCTGGTCCGCGTCGCAGCTCCGTCCTGCTGTGATTTTTAAACCATCGTCTTCACCTTCTCATTGTCCGCTTAATCCGCTACTCGAGCCGGGGTCTTCGAAGTTCGAGCCGAGAGGAAATTATAAGTAGTTAAATTAGATATTTATGCGTGGCTTTTGTGTGCGTGTTATCGGGATGGGCAGCAAGTTAATCGGGCAGTCGTTAGGAAGCTAATCAATGTCGCGGGATCGGTTATTTATGAGGTTAAAAAACTATAAATGCTCGCAGCTGGATGTGCGTCGTGATTCATGGGGCGGTGATGAGGCCTGCTTCACTTGCTCGTCAATGAAACGTGCTGTCGTCTCTTGGGTGGGTTCTCCTCGTCCCCCTCGAAGCTCAGAGGTCTCTTGTAGAGTCTCGGGACTCTTCTGGGGTTGGAGAAAGGAGCTGGCTTCCTGAGGGCCTCCGTGATCTCCAGGTAGGTCTGGAAGCTCTGGCACCCGATCACGTAGCTCTCGGTCCGGACGTTCCCGTTGGGCAACACTTTGGTCTGGGTCTTGAGGATCACGAAAAAGTCCTCGGGGATCTCCTTTTTGACGGCCTCGACGCTCATAATTTGAAAGAGAAGTCGTAAATCGAAAGGAACTGACAAACCACTGCGAGACTGCTGCGTTCCAATCAAAACGGAGTGACTAATGCGAAGATTAGTCAAGCATTCGTAGATAAAATAAATATTTTGATGTCTAGGAATGATTATCATTTTTCGCCCGACACCGAGTCCCACCTGCTCCACCTGCTGCCTCCCAAACGCGCCGTGTATTCGCCTCGGCAGTTGGCGTAAATCATAATCCCAACAACCGTACAAATTAAATATGACTTTGATTATAATTACAATACACAAAACATCGGATCTGAATGTGATTTTAATTAAAAGCCGAACTTCGCAACCGGTTTCGGGAGCTGACGCGCGTTTTTTCCGACTCCAATTCCACTTCACGCCGTATCGCATCTCCCATTCACAATTATTAGGTGTTGCGTATATATTAATTCATTTACGAGACAATGATCAACCTGTCTTCACTTTTGCCCCGTGAATAGAACTCCAGATTCGCTTCGTTCCACCATTGTTTGGCGGATCTGTGCCGACGCGTCGTTAGGAAATTAAAATTAGCTGCTGCCGCTGCCGAGAGAGAACCTGCTGAAGCAGCTCTGTGATTAAAAGCTCATTTGAATATGAATAAAGGCAATAAATAATAAAATAACAATCATAATGGGAATATGTGATATACATAAATATAAAATTTATTAATTATGTTAATATTTCGCCGCGTCTCTGCCGCTTAGGACCGAAAATCCCAAAAACCTCGAGATGCTGAAGAAGCCATAAATTACGGAATTCATTTCTATTTTCCTCTGGATTAGAGTACAGTAGGCTATCAGTTTACGAAACTCTTCTAAGTTATCCTCTTTGGGCACAAAGACAATTTTTACCGGTTCCTTAATTTTTTTTCCTGACTTAGAGCATTTTTAAGGTACCTACTTTTGGAGGCTCTAACAATCTTTTGAGGCTTGAACAGTCTTTGGAGGTATTTTTCAAAGTTTTTTAAAGCTTCATAGGCTCTTAAATATTGATTGGGATCATTTAGACTTATTTTAGGCTTCTCAAAAAATTTTAAAGCTCCCAAAAATAATGTTCAGGCTACTTGCATGTTTTTTAGGCTTGAAAAAAATTCTTTTGAAAGTTCCTTAAATTTTTTTTCGGGCTCCAAATTTTTAAATAGACGAAAAAAGAGGCCTTCCTGTATCCCCATCTCTAACTAATTTCTTACTCAGCTCAAGTAGGGTTATTAACACATTCCGCGTCGTGAATGAATTATTTTTTACTTTTCTCCTCCAAACTATGCGGGAACCACCGAGAAGCCGTGTCGTGAATGGAGCGAGCTCGATATGTGTATTCTATGAACCCAAAACTTCATTCAGGCCTTTCGTCGTCGCACGACATCTGCACTTGAGACACCAGCTCTCCATTCTATGACGCTGCCATTGTCATTTTAATATTATTACATTATTACGAGAATAATGTTTCGAGCATTATAGTAATCATTTTATTTAAACACACACGCATCCGAGAGAGGGAAATTCGTGTGGAGATTAGAGTTTCGGAAAGGAGGAAGAAAAGAAGAGGAATGTGTCATTGAGCAGCTCGGAGCTCCACTCTGAATACGAGTTTAGAGCAGACTTATAATATTAGTTCAAAGGTGCTTAATGTCACTGCGGTTGTCGGCATTCAAGTGGATTATTGTAGCAAGTGGAGGGCTCTCAATTAGGCTTATTTTGATGGGGCTCGGCGGTTGATTTTGAAGTGGACAAGTGGATATGCGTGGATTGATTGATATGGTGGCGGACGGGAACCTTGGGAAACGTGGAAATAGAGGGGTTGCTTGGAAGGAAGACGGCACTTGTTCCGCCGACGGCACTTGCGTTTCTGGGACTTGCCTATTTTTGGATATTTTACAGACCAGAGAGCAAATTTACTTTACTTTTGCACGTCTGGAAAATTTGTCTGTTCTATTGAAACCATGTAAAATATTTTAGATTTAAAAAATAACATTTTTGCCATCTAGAAAATTTACTGAGCTCTTTTAGGGCGCTTTTAAGGCTCAAGAAAAAATTACCACCCTTTTGAGGCTTGAAATCATCGGACAAACTCCACACTTTTGCCCGTTTGGAATTTTTGCAGGCTCTTATGAGGCTTCTGAAGCTCAGTAAAAGGCGGTTAAAATTAACCTGCAAGTCTTTCCCTAAAATGTTTGAGGCTAATAAAACCTTTTTCGGGCTCCAAATTTCTATGAAAAATGTGAAAAGTTTTGGCAGGTACTCACTTCAATTTGCTGATTCCCCCAACTGCTCACTTGATCGAATATTCCACTTAAAACTCAACAGTTAATATTTAATCAGCATCCACATTATTTTTATTTATCATCATTATTTATTGTTTCAACTCTGAGTGCATTACAATTTTTTGCTCGACTCGCAGCCTTGTTTGTTTTCTCTTCAACACACTGCCTCACTATTTGACCGTTTGCGTATTTACGCTGGTACTCGCATTTCATGGAACTCCATTATTACTATTATTACGCTCAAGTATGCTCGCATAAAAATGTAATCGTTACTCCACATTTATCACGCCAATGGTTTTAATTGTCTCTTATGTTTTCATCGGCTCTCGTTTCGGAATCCGCGGGCATAAATCACTCGATGCAAATGCCGATGTCGCTGATTGACTTATTGTTATTGTGACTTTTATGATCTCGCTGTCCACATTGTTATTCAAATGTTAACGTTTTTGGTCGCGTTTTAGCCACTTTTCATTTCACGTCACACCTCCTCCAGCGCGCACTCGAGAAGGGAGAGCCTGCAAAGCCGATAATGGCAATAATTCAGAATAATATGGTGTAATGTGTGGATGACAAAACGCACATCTAACTTTGCAAAATACTGTGGCGGAACTGATATTTCATCATATTTTTCATACGGAAAAAAGTTCATCCGTGTATCGCTCGTGTATGGTTTTGCGGAAAAAAACTCGTATGTACGGGCTCACTTAACCGGATCAGCAGCTTCGATTTCTTGTGTTTCTTCACCGACTTTGCTCAGCTCAACTCGTGCACTGTACCCGTAGAGCCCCGTCGTAGGAGCCCGCATGCATACGGCGTTTTTCTTCGCAGCCTTCTACGACCGGATTCTTATACGAACGCGAGAGTGCGGAGGTGAAAAACATAAAAAAGCGCATGCTCTACGGCATTGTTGGCGCTATTATTGGTCTTTGAATGCCATTGGCTGTTACTGGAATCCGACAGTCGCGCGTGTGTGCACGGCTGTGTGGGGGAGAAGAGCTTTTACGAACACACTGGCACTCCCGGGCATGTGTGGGCCATTGAAAATGGAGACAGTGTAACAGCTGTTAGGAGTGGGTGCTCGTAGTACGTCGAGCTTAGGTATATAGGGGCATTGTGCAGCGCATTCTAATTGGATAAAGGCAAATATGACTTCTTTTGTGAGAACCAATTCTTACTGCTCAGTGGATTTGTGGTCGGGAAAGTGGCTTCGATGGGCTGCGGATTGCCTTCCTTCCGGGGACTTTGGGGCTTCAATGGCGCCACGTATTTGGGTCAAACTATTGAAAAGTGAGCGAGTGGAATTTTCCGCCGAGGGAAAATTGGTTTTCCTGTGGCCCAGAAAATTTATTACTTCTTGGGAAATTTACATACTATTTTATTTCCTGGAAAATGATTTTCCTCAGTAAGAAAATTTTTATCCAGAAGAACGAAAGGAAAACAATATGAAAATGATTAAAATTAGTATTTTCTGTCCCAAAGCAAAAGTTTAGGATATTAAGGACTTGAATTTTCCGGGAAATCAATCAAAAACATGAAAATTCAAATGGCTGAAAATATTTTTCCGAGGGAGGAAAATCTTGGAATATTATTACGAGCTCTTTTTGGTGGAATTTTTTGGAAAACTTAAAGATCTAAAATTCAAAAAAATCAAAGGACCTTAAAAAACAAATCAAAGAAAAAAGGTTGGAAAAATTATCTCTCCTGAGCGAGAGGAAATCTTGAAAAACTAAGGAGGCCAAAATACGACCGTTTCTCCGAGCTCCTGCTCATTGGCTAACCAGCTGCCGAGCGAATCACTTTGATACACTTTAAAATCCATTTGCCCTAATTTTTTCCCCATTATACCTCGTCTATTTTGTTAAACATTTTTAATTTACTAAGTACTCTCAATAGTGGTGCAGAACGGGCACTGAATACCACATCACTGACTCCCTTTCCAAGTGCCACTCTCAAGCGGCAGTGGCAGCGGCAGCAATTAATCCGGAAAGGCATAGCAATTATGCACACAGTATGGAAGGCTAGTGTAAGCACTTACAATTATTTTCCGAAATGAAAAAAGTTATTTTTATTTTTTTATGTTCCTTTTCTGTTGATGTACATTATGTTATTTCTTCGTCGCCCCATTCACGGCGCATAATGAAAATAACAACATTATGTAGTTGTTGAAGGAGAGGCTCTTGAAAAAAGCGTACTCGTTCTCGTGCACAAAATGGAAACGTGGAACTGCGTGTAAGTGGGAAATGCTTACAGAAAAATCAAATCATTATAAAAATTGTTATTTCTGTGCCGTGCCGGGCCGTGCGGCCTTTGTGAGGAGCGCTTTTCCTCCCGCTCACTCGCCTCATTTTCCATACGCTTCCATTGTGCCGCGACAAATGAAAAGTGTACGTTTTTCTATCCCAATTGCTCCTTTATGTACTCACATATGCATGTAAATGCGATACATTATGTAAGGCTCCTCTGTCTCTTTTTGTTGCCGTGCCTCGTCGCCGTCGCTGTCACCGTCGTCGTCGTCGTTGTCAGAAATGGGCTCAACACACACACTCGGGCCCCATTGTTGGGAACTTATGTACTCACAATGGCCCGCTCTCCATATATAGTTATACTGTTGCAACAATACACACGACAAAAAGAGCTTTTTCAGAGTCCCCATTGAGCGGCCCACAATGAGCTAAATGTAGCTTTTGTGGAGCGAGCAAGCAAGCCTGCAGGTCGATTGTATTGTGTGGAAGTGCGTGACTGTGCATTGTGTGTCGTGTATAGGGGACATGGAGCCATTCTTCCTCCCGATTGTGAGCTCAACTGACGGAGAAAGGGATGAAAAATAGTGACAGTTTTCGCTTCCTCACAGATCTCAGAGTTCTGCTGGGAGCGGGGGAGAAAATGGCGCCCGTGAGAGACAATGGGGCTATTTGCTTAATTGAAGCGCTGCCATTTTCTGGAATCTCGCTTCTCTCGTGTCGCAATCGATCAATCGGTTCGTGGGTACCCGAAATGTGCGGCTCTTTGAGGAGCTCGGAAGAGATTTCGGGACTCGGAAGGCACGTCATCGACTAAGACGGATGGAAGTTTGATGGTGTTGTGGGACTTAGGCGGCGAATGAATGTAAAAATTAGAGGAGATTTGGTACTTGTCTCTGGGTGATTGAAGATGCAATAAAAGGGGAACTTCCTTGCAGGGGACGTGGAGTTTTTAGAGCCTTCAAATTAATTTTTGGCTTAAAAACGTTCCTCTAGTGTTTCAAAAACCGTCTTAAAAATTTTTTGTGGCTTCTTTTTAACCCTTAAAAATAGTTTTACGGCCTAAAAAAAATATTTGTCCTTAAAAGTCTTAACCTAAAGTCTTGAAAATGTCACAAAACGGGCAAACTTGGGCACAGAAAAAGCTCTTTTGGTCTCAAAATATTTCCTTTTTCCCCAAAACCTGCCTCTAGGGTTTAAAAATGGCTTAAAAATTTTTCGTGGCTTCTTTTGAACCCTTGATAATAGTTATAAGGCCTAAAATATATTTTTTCCTTAAAATTCTTTATCTAAGGTCTTGAAAACTGTCACAAAACAGGCAAACTTGGGCAAAATATTTTCTTTTTTCCCAAAATTTTGATCCAATCCCTTCCAAAAGAACAGGAAAAGGTTCAACTACTTGACTAGCACCGCCTCCATCCGATTGAAATTTAATTCTCCGTCGAGGCGAGTACATTCAAAGAAGATTCGCCGGCTTTTCTCAGAGATATACAAAACTCGGCTCAGTCTCACATGCCGAGTATCAGAAGCAGTAGCGGGAGAGCTTAACGATTATTTAATTGTTACAATCATAATGTACCTACACTCCGCTTTTGATCATTGTTACCCGGTATTGCGAACTGATTTTGTGAGAGGCAAGAGTCGGGGCAGCGAAAAGAAACGAGATTTGGATCTCATTCGCCGTTGTGTATCTCCTTTTCATGTTATTTATTGTGCATGATTTGTACATTCTTTGTGCTATCAATTTGGTACAATGGGTCGTACGAAGAGTAACAGAAGTTTCCTATTCAATTTGATTATTTTCATCTTTTTCGATCGACTCGCAGTTACATTGAAATTTCACAAAAAGGAACCGCTCGATCGGTGAATATCGCATTTCAATTAAAGTCAAGAGAGTACGAGAGCAAATCCATTTCAATTAGGTATTGGATCATAATCTCATCTCGTCTTGGATCGGTGGCTGCCCCCAGTCCCGAAACAATCGCCTTGAAGTGGCTTCGACGCTGCTCAAACTTTAATTAATTAAGTGGGAGCGCAGACGGAAGCTCTAGAACACGGAAAAGTCGCAAATGCGACACGTTTTGCTCGTTGTGAGCCGCAGTGCATTGAGTTTTCCCCCGAATTTGAATCGGACAAAAAGGAACTCGGAGCGTACACGCTTCTGGGTGTCGAGAGTTTGAGACAAAAGAAACGGGAATGGGTTTCGAGGAACGAACTGAAGAGAGTCGTGTAATTAATGAATGGGTCTGGCAGTTTTGGCTTTTATTGTTCGGGCTCGGGCAAATGCATATGAGCGCGTTTGGGTGTGAACAAAGGAGTCGTTAATTATAATGGCAAAGGTTAACATGCTTTGAATTAGGCCGTAGAAAACGTCATTTTTCATTATGTCGGGGGAGTGAGGCCTTCAGGTCGCTTTGAACCGGAATTTCGAGGGTCTTTGGAGCGATTTATAATTTGAAGACCCGGAATTGAGTGGGGTTTGAATGAATTTTAGAGTTTTTTGTCGCCAAAAATATTCAAAGTTAACTTTCAGCGACTCTGAGACCTTCAGGAATTTAATTAAAGCCAAGAAGAGAACCCAGGACCATGTAACGACAACTCTAGAGTCTGAACAATAACAATAGAAAATTTTAAGGCTTAATTTTTGACCTTAAGTGAGCTTTTCCGGGACTAATCCTGAATTTCAGCTCATTTCGACAAAGATAAAGGCCCTGGAGTCCAAACTAAGAAGAGTGAACCTAAAAGGCTAACCATAAGTGTCCCAGCTCCACTCTAGAGCCTCTATAAAAGCGTTTAGCAACCTTTTTTCGTCTAAACAACAAATTTTTCGAAGGATATGAGCCTCTTTCCTTCCCTATGTGACGAAGAAAAAGGCTCTGGAGGTCAGAACACACCGTTCATGACTCAAGAGGCGACACACTGTCTGCCCCGATCGATTTTCGACCCTTTTGTTTCTCCAGTCCCTGATTTAATGCCTCGCAATTATCCTTATCTCTAATCTGGCTTCTCCTCAGCTGCGTCCACCACACACTCGGAGCGACCGAACGAGACGAGATACGGACAAAACCTTGCCACAATGCAAAGTGAGCTGCTGGAAGGATTATTCTTTCGCATTTCTTTTGTCCGAGCACCTCATCCATTGGATTCCATTCAGTGCCACAATCACAACATAATCAATTCTGTAAACTTGCCCATTGTGCCCCCGTCCACCGGTTCTGATTTCTGTTATCTTTCCATCTATTGTTGTCACCGGCCCGAGCATTAGCAGCATCTCACAATGCGGATAATGATAATTACTATTTTGCCTTTCTGTCCTGGGTTTTCCCATTTCCATGAATGCTGCGGTAATCCCGGTGTAATCCCTGTTTGGCCAGAGATCTTATCTGTCTTGATTCCTTGCCGCTTATCACGTTGATGGGTGCCGATAGGACAGGTGTGTGTGAGACCGAGTCCAAAATGGCGCAAGTCCTTGGGAGCAAGGTGCGACCATTTTAATTCAATTTGGCTTGCCATTGAGTCGGGCTGCGAGGAGAATGAAATTCAATATGGTGAAAGAGTCACCTGCTGAACACACTTCACACTTATGCGCGCGTTTTTTACACAAATTAATTTCGCTTCCATTGAGGCAGCAACTCCTGCCACCATTCACGAGCGTGTTCCCCGAGGTAAGTTTGTATATGTCTACTTTTTATTCCACCGCAAAGCATGTCGTATCAAATTACATTTCAAGTGGCTATACAGAGTGCCTTCTCATTACAAGAAGTCTCGTTCTGGATGTGCGAGTGCGCGACGAAGAAAGAAACGAACTGAGCTGCGAGGAGCGGGAAAGAGTCGGCGAGTGGATGGAGGTGATGAAGGTGGAAACGATAATTACGTTTGCCAGTGTATGCGATGAAAACATTCGGCATGGGTAGAGTAATAGACTCCGCGACGGGGACAAGTGTTTGCTTGCGGTAGTATACGCGGGACGGAGCACGCGTTAATGGGATGAATAAAAAATTAATTAGTTTGGCCTCACCGTAATCTGCTGGCCCTTCAGCCAGGTGAGTCGCTTGGGTGCTTCTGCTTTTTTGGATGCGTTTGAGGCATTAGTGTAATTACTCAAGAAGGAGGAAAAAGCGGGAGAAAAAGTTTGAGATGCTTTTTAATCTCTCTCGATCTCTCTGGAGAACTTTTAGCCTGAGCTTGTGACCCATTTTGATTATTGCTCAGCGTCAAGAGTCGAGTTATCTGGAAGCATGTACTGGAGAATAGTTAGAGGATGTGCCCAGAGTGAACAAGTCTGTCGGTGGCCAGTATGGAGCCGACACACTTGCGACAGAGTCAAGTCTGTCGGTGACTAGAGTAAAAGTCTGTTGGCGAGCCGAGAATTTTTGTTCGAAGTCTTGCTGTGAGTCTGTCGGCGCCGACAGACTGGAAAAACTTGGACAGGCCGGGTAAATTTTTGCCTGGAAGTAAAAATTTCAGGCAGAAATGCTTTCTGAATTTTACTTCCGGACTACAAATAGGACGGGAAAAAATGCAAACAAACCACATTTTTTCGCACAGGGTAGGGTCTAGATGGTGATAGCAGTAGCTCTATAAACATTTACTTTTGAGATCCTAAAAGACCTCTTCTGAGATATTCGAGTCTGTAAATGTCAAGACAGGGCAAAATCTTGGAATTCAGCACCCAAAAGAGCCTCTCAAATCACCCTGGAGCCTGGACGTTGAAGCATAATATGACAGAGAGCCTGTTTCCTGAGGTCTGAGAGATTGAAGCTGATTTCGGGCTGGTTCCAAGAGAGAAAGTGACGGGAAAAATTGGAGGAGACGGCATGTCTCAAACGCAGGACACTTTCCTGAGCTAGGCCAATATTTCACTAAACAAATATCTCATCCAGCTCCTCACAATGCCATTATTTCCACATTGTGCCCGACAATTCTCTCCATCACTCCCACAAAACCATTCACATTATTCAGAACAGTTTTTTCTTTCCTCCATTCTTCCATTTTTTGTGGTGCTTATATTATTCTTTATTTCGTTGTTGTCATTGTCAAATGCACAAAACTTATGCAAATTATCAGTTTTTTTTCCTCTCTCACTGTCAAGTTTTGAATTCAAACAACATTATATTTCAATTTCTTCGAACCCACCTTCCACGATAATGCGTATTCCGGGGGACAAAAAAGTGCTTATAATGTTTGCCAATTTTCAATTTCTCTCAAAATTCGCATTGTTTGCTTTCTCCTAAGACGTCGTCGCCGTCGTCTTCGGAGTTCGGTAGTTTGCGAGAGCACACGGAGAAAATCGATGCGAGAGTTGTGTTTGACAATGGCAGAATGGAAAGGGACAAGGTTCTTAGAGGATTGGGATCAAACATGTCGCATTTTATGAATGTGTGGATTATAAAATTGAATACATATTGATGGAATTGCTTGATTTAGCGTGTCAAATTCATCTTGTTTGTGTGACACACAATCAGGATAAAGATTTTTTTTTTTTTTGTGTGAGGCAGAAAGGAAATAAAGCAGCAGACCCTCGTTCCATTCGCTCTCGTTGTGGGACAAGTTCATTTGAATAGCTCTCGCTAAAACCTTTTGATGATTATGTTTTTTGCAAAAATGCGAAACTCTCGAGTACTCTTGACCTAACCAACGTCTGCCTCGCAAGTACCCTGGTGACCATTTTCCGCTTCAGGAATACCAAAAAAGATTATTTATTTCGGCGAGCTCGAGATGAAAGGGAGGAATGCTGGGAGTCGGCGGGGTGATGGGGAATAGGGGAAGCACAAAAAGACGGAGATTACGCCGAGAAGTGACCACAAATTGAATTGGCGCAAATCCACTCTCTGGTTGCCGGAGCTAATGTGGGGATGCCATTCAGCCGGTCAATAATCTGCTTATTGGGGATCATTAGAGGGTGTGAATAGGTCAATTTGGGGGGATTATCTCTGGCGTGACTTTTGCTGCCCTGATTCCTTGGTTTTAAATTTTTTTGACTGATTTGATGTAATTTCATGCTCCATCATTTTTTATTTTTGGTTTAAGGGTAGACGAGGCTCCCAGAGATATCAACCTCCAATTTAAGGTTTCTACCTCCTGACTAGAGCATTCTGCGTTTCAGGGATCCTCAAATGAGTTTCATGGACCCCAAAAATTGTTTTGAACCCAAAAGATTATTTTGGTGGGTCTAGGGAGCCTCAAAAGAATTTTGTTTTGATAAGATCTGGATTTGGCATCAGATTTTCTCGTCAAGAAAGTTCAGAATCGAATGACTCAAGAAAATGAATCCACTCTATGCGAGAAGAGAAAACTCGAGGCCCAAACAAAAGACTCTCCGCCTCTCTAAAATGGCTCCCCGCCGCGCCTTTGTGAGCTACCTACCACCTATTAAGCCGAGTCCCAACCACACATCTTGAGCAGCGTTCGCCCGAAGCTGTTTTATGTTTTTAATGTTTTTATTTACATTTATCTCTCTTTCACCTCTGAATGCGTGCATGCTCGATATAACAAAAGTGTCAAACGGAATGATTATGTTTCCTGTGTCCCTCGAAAACACCTTGAGCTGGCTGGCCCTTTGAAGGGACATGCTCGTAAACGTGTAGGGGGCTCAGTTGGCGACGGATCTCTTAATTTTAACGGCTAATGAATGCTGCCGGAGCGATAAATAACCTGGCAGGAGATGAAGGGACCCTTCAGCCCGCTCGCTCGGGACTCTCGGGAGATGAGATCGAGATAAGATGGCGGTAATGGCCCAGAAGGAGTATCCAGGGGCGCGGGGAAATTGATGGCTCGATAATTGTCGAGGTGTGGGAACGACGAGAGGCCTCTGCGACCCTCAAGGTGCCCGATAACATGTTTGAGTATCTCATTTGATCTGCGAAAAATAGCTCAAACAACAACACACCAGTCAAAGCAGAGCTCTTTTGTGAATTGTTCTCGCACAATCACGCTATTGTTAGCACATCGCAAGGGCACGCTATATGTAGAGCTCTCCGGTAACATGAGATGGAAATTACATATTGTGTAGCGTCAATTTGACACCATGGATCAACTGACGAGGCGTTCCTCCTCGCCCAGAACGCGCGCACATTCGGAGCCTCGACATTGTTTCAATGCCACGGCACAAAGAAGCGGATGTCAACGATTCTGTGTTTTACTTCGCCTCCAAGACGCGCACACCTTACTGGGATGATTTATAAAATCTCGCGCAAACGGTCTCGCGATGATGAGAAACAACTTGATCATCGTCGTTTCATTTATTATTAATTTTCTGACACAATACACCAGTGATTATGATTACTTTTGTTGTGGAAGGAGAGACGAGGAGGAGATAATCTTTTGGCATTTCATCGCAGCAGCAGCCGAAGGGAAGGTGAACAATGGAGAAACTCTCAGACAATTGAATAAAACGAGATTAGAAAATTAATAAGTTTCGTAGCTACCGAATTACAGGCCCTGGAGCGTCTTCTTTTGTTTTACTCTCTCCGACCTCCAAAGAAATTTTCCTGAGGGTTCTAAATAGCTCTTACAAAGCTCCTATGAAATACATAAATAACGAAATTTTATTGACATCTTTACTTCGAGCATGGAAATTTTTCAGGTCGGTCGCTCTTTATATGGAGTGGACAAACAGAGCAAAATTTTCAGCCAATTTTTGTGGAAGTTTGGATTTGAGACGACTTGGATCTCCCAAAGTACTTAAGTCCGGAAGTTCATCTCTTGGTGGCTGTTTCTAGGGGTCCCTCTAGTGATTGTCACCAAAGATGGGAGCTCTAGCCCCCGTCCTTTGGGAGCTAGAGAAAATCGAATTTTTGTGAAATTTTTGTATGGAAAAATTTCACCAAGATTTGGTTTTCTCTAGCTCCCAAAGTACGGAGGCTAGAGCTCCCATCTTTGGTGACAATCACTAGAGGGACCCCTAGAAACAGCCACCAAGAGATGAGCCTCCGGACTTAAGTACTTTGGGAGATTTTTTTTTTTCGATCCAAGTAGGTCTCAAACCCCTACTTCCACGAAAATTGGCTGAAAATTTTGCTCTGTTTGTCCACTCCATAAAAAGAGCGACCGACCTGAAAAATTTCCATGCTCGAAGCATCTTAAACAGGAAGGAAATATTTTTCTGTGGGATTATCATAGCCTAATATTTCCCACTTTAAATGAAATTAGCCCAATCGTGATAGGAGTTGGCTCCATAAAAAATAAAGATCTTAACTCTAAGCCAGTTTTTCTCAGAAATAGGGAAATTACAGCTGCCAGCGGAGTCAATGGAACGCAGCCTTTCATTAAAATCTGTAAAATCACCTTAATGATACATCATTAAACTAACCAAACGTAAATGATTTATCTTTTTTACGAGTTGCTAGACTCACCTTCGATAATGGCAAGACTGTTGGTGCTGGCAGCAGCTTGAAGCTTTTATATTTTACAACAACGCGCGTTTTGTGTACAAACAACCATCACAGAATGACACAATGGCCATCAGGTACAAAGCTCACAATGTTGTTTCGTCCAACTCTTGACTCGGATGCCCTGGCACCTGGTCTCTCTATCGCCTCGCTCGGCAACAAACCAATTTTAATGCTTCAATTTGGTGTTGTGATATAAAAAGGAACTCTTAACAACTCGCAGATGATGGGAGCCATTGTGGTCCCGTCGCTCATAAGCTCTCCCGCAACAATCAATTTTTGACGAATCATAGTCATTGATTGTAGATGCAGAGTCAATTTGGCCGAGACAATCAGAGGTTTGCTGTTTTTAAAAACCAATTTGGCCCATTGTGAGTCGCCGAGTCCGGATTCGGCGTCCTTGGGCCGAAGGCTCGCGGGCTCTAATGCGACTTTGGGGGCTCCTGGACCCGCGCTTTCCAGCAGATCGAATCGGGGCGCTGCACGAGGTCTCAAGGCAATTCAAATTTTATACGTTTAATCTGCCTTTGTTGCCATTATTGCTGCTTTGTCCATTGTATCAGAAACTGTTGTTGTTATTAATATTTCCGAACCATGCTAAAGCGGCGGTATTGTGCGTGCACATACATATTGGAAATTGAATATTATTAACAAGACAAGAATAAACTAACAAGCAATAAAATATGGTTAAATTACTGGATCAGAGCAGCAGTCGCGGAATCGATCCGAATCACATTGAAATCGCACTTCATAATGGAGAATTTATTATCATTAAAATTTGTAACGGTCGCGTTTTCGAGAGAAATAATTTTTAACAATCAGAACGAGTCTCTCATGAATTTCAATAGACGCGGCAGAAGTCTTTCTTTTCGCTAGCTCGTACGGAGGATCGCTTGTTTGCGATTCAATCAAAATGCAAATTTTATGGCACAATCGGAGCTTCTGGTGCCATTGATCTACGCGCTACTGTCACGCAATAAATTATGAAAGACATTTCACAGTCGATCTGGAGGTGTGTAATTGATATTTTCTGCCGCGAAAGGCATTCGAGACGAAGGAAAGTCCTCTCGCTATGATTTCAAACGGCTTTTGTGGCAGAAAACGCGGGAAGTCTGGACGTTTCTTGAGCTTTTTTTGACTAATACAAATAAATCTGTCTCTAAAAAATTTTGAGAGGCTTTTTTTTTAGTCCAAAAATCAATGGAGGAGAGAAACTTGGTTTTTGGGTAAGTTTTGGGCTTTTCAAAAATTTTTTGTGACTCCAAGGAATTAAGAAATCCCTTGCTGAGATCCCTCGTTGTTGCCCAAAACATTCTTGGAACGTGCAAACATCGAACATCTGCGGGGCTCAAATAATTGGAGTTGGATTAAAATTCGCACAAAAAAGCTCAAATATTTGATTTGTGACAAAGCAAACAATCGAGGCAGACACAAAGTTTCGACTCAATGATGCAATCCGGGCATTCAGGCACGCATTCAGACAATATAATCCGTAATCAGGAAGTTTCATCCAGTGCCTCCGACATCCTGATCTTCCCATTTTTGATGAAATTCTGGGTCACGATTGCACAATACGAGAGCCAGCGAAAACGGATCCAATTATAAACATCGGGATTATCAATCTCCCTTTTGTGCGTCCCGAGAGCAGGATCGTTTTCGCAACTAGAGCACGCCTCCGAAAAAAAAGTCTCGCTTCCGGTTCTTAGAATTCTGCTCTGCACAGGTTACATTCGAAACTTTTAACACCTCATATCAAATTATGGGTCTCTAGACTCTACTTCGGTGCCAGTGCGATGTGAATTATTCTCGGTATTCTGCCGGCATTGTGCGCTTCTCTGTGAGAGAGAGGAGAAGCTGGATGAATGAATGTACACATAGTATTATTTGTAATTTTTGGATTTCAACATTTATAACTATTATCACCATTATGTCGCAATACAAAGGCTTCAAAAACCATTATGTGCGAGGCAACAACATGGCTTTTAGTCTTTGGTGCGTCCGTTCTTTCATAAAAATTTTTTGGGAATAAAAAAGTCGAAATTTTATGAACTGTGACGGAGACGGTGTGAATGGGAACGGATCGGGAGACGGGAATTCATTCACAGAAAGGTCCGAGACAATGTGGGTGACACAAAGCATGATTAATTATCACGAGTTTGCCAGCTTTCATTGACGGGCTTCTTTTCTCGCCAAAATGGCCTCTTCTTGGACACAATTGGGCTCCTCCCAGGGCTATCTTCCAGTCTAGTGTTATTTTTCTTGTTAAAGTCAGGCTCCTTTTGGGGTCTTCCAGTCTAGGGTGGATTGTTCTTGTCTGTTTTGGAAGTCTATTGAGAATTTGTTCTAGTCTAGGAAATTTAAATTAAGTCTACTAGCTTATAGTGCTAGTCAAAAGCTTTATATAACGGTCCTAAAACAATGGAGTCCAGTCTAGGTTATAACCAATAAAATTGAAAGTCTAGGAATCTTCGCGAAAGAAAAGACGTTCCCACAGCAGATGACAATCTGCCAGTTCAATCAGGACCATTGACTCCTTCCTCCATATTTGCATAACATTCCCGACGTCCCGTGAGAGAGCGCAGAGATCTGGGAAAAGCGAGTCAACAATGCAGTTCATCATTATGCAATTACGCAAAACAAGCATCCAATTTGCATGCACACATCCTTGTAAGCCTTTCCCGGGACCCGCTCTCGCAAATATTGAATGACATGCGTTGCAATGTACCTGAGACGTCGATGAATAATTCCTGCACCAATTTTCCTGAATGCACGTTAATTTGAATAAAATAGTGTAATAATTGCCACGTGAGTGTGTGCAGTGTATGTGCAGAAGAAGGACGGGAAGGGGCATGAGGGTTTGTGATTTGCATAAAAAGGTGATCGTGGAATGCGTACATGCTCAATTGGCGGTGGTTTATGCCATTTGTTGGATCATTTATATTCGTCAAAGTCACACGGCGAGAGAGATTGGCTTTGTCATGCGCGAACAAGTTCTACGATGACGGTTTTATTAATGTTTTAAAACATCTCTCATCTTCAGACGGGCCCTTTCAAGACGCTTTTCGCAGACCGCCCCTTTTAAACTCTCATTACTGGCCTGAAGAGGTTGTGTACGGCTATTTCTAGAGGCTGTGATTTTTTTTAATAAAAAAAATGATAGATGGAAAATTTTTCTTGATAGACCTAGACTTTGGAAATGATAGGGAAGAGTCTCTTTGGCCAGTTTTTGAGATAAGAAAAACTTTAAATGCTTCAGAAAATTTCTTGAAAAGTCACAAATATTTTTTTGAAGGTCTCCTGAAAGCTTTGTTATTTTACGAGACATTTTAAAGCCAGTTTAACTTAAAAGAATCTCCCGAAAAGCCTGATTTCTTGGGAAAAAACATGATTCACCTCTTCTCAAGCCCAATTGGCACTAAACCTCTTTGTTGCTGTAATCAGTGGACGCAAGCGGGGCTCAGAAATATGCTAACCACCGTAACATGAAAATATGCGCAATATTTTGTCATTTGCATGAATTATCGTTCCATTGAATTTGTTGTTGTCGCTGATTTATTTATTTATTCCCATTCACTTTATCTTATATATTTTATTTATCAAACATACCCATATACTTGCAGCGCAAAGCCACCATCATTGCTGTTTATTCTGATAGTTTTCTCCGCCAGAGGGGGCCGTCCAGAGCTGCGATACTGGAGTCCACTGGAGAGACAGAGACCGAACAGGCTTTTGTGGACGAGCCCGATGCGAGAAAAAAAGATCTTTAACACGATAAATTAAATAATTTCCTCGATTGGTCGTCGCATGTCACGAGCAATTTCATGCGATCGTGCGACAGTTCGAGATCCGGACGCGAGTGGCTGCACGCGCTGGTCACTCGCTAAAAGGTGGTCCGTGGCTAGTCATGAACCGTATCTAGATCTCGCGTCAATTAAGGCCCGCGTGCCGTGTCCAGGGGAAGACTGAGGAGAGTCGTGCGAAAACCGATCGGTGCAGCTCCACAAAGGCCAGCTAATGGTGGAAAAAAGGCGATTCATCGAGGCAATTAAAATTCCACCGTTTAACAACGTGACAGCCTCTCTCGGGTCTCGAAATAAAGCGATTCGTCCCGGTGCTTTACATTTCTTGTCTCTGTTCTCTCTGCTGCCCGTTTCGTGGCACCCGAATGTCTGGTGGGATCTTTTCACCGAGGCCATTTCTCACCTGACAGCCCGAAGGAACCTCTCGAAATTAATATAAATTACAAAATAAAGGCGAAGATAAACAAGCCATTGTGGAGCCGATGGTAGAAACAAAAATGCATTCCACTCGAGAGCCCCCGCTGGGCCGCCTATAAAATAAGGTGCAGGAACGCGCAGGAACGAGCCACTGCGTGTCGCTGTAATCGAAACTAAATTTATAACGATAATCATAATCCAATATTCCTCATCTCGGCCCGACTACGACTACTACTTGGTGCTCGGCGGCCAAAGCAGAGGCTCGAAAATATTTGTAATCTTTAGGCAGCAGCGTTGATTGTGTTAGGAGATACGACGAGCACGTTGAATGCGGCGTGAAATCGGCTAAACGTCGCTTTGAAGTGCGGCTGCCTCGCCATAGGACTCTTCGGATTGATTTTATCTCAAAAAGGTCTGCCCGGGAATGAGAAGCTCGGCGATGTCGTTTGAGAAATTTATGATTCGTGCATTCCGATGTGGGGTAAGTAACATCTAGGGACTGGCTGTTCAATGAATGGCTCAGAAAGCCTGCAAAATAGAGCTCCATTTTCTTTGTGAAGTAAAGGAACCTTATAAGAGTCAGAAAGACTGAACATTTATGAATCTGATGGAGCTTCAGGAGGACATCTATATATTCGAGGGGTCCTTAAAAGTTTACGAGTTACTATAAGAGAGTCAGGGACTTCTAAAAAATGCAAGAGAGGGGTCTTGGAGAACTGCAAAAAATGTAGAAGTCTTCTCAAAAATTTAGAAAGGGATTAAAACAGTTTAAAAACCCCTTCTAATTTAAAAGGAGCTTTAAAATATTCCAAGGAGCCTAAAAAAGAACCTGGAAAGTTCTAATTTCTTCCACAATTCAATCTAAAGTCAGGTTTCTAAAATTTTAATTGAATAAAAAAATCTAGAGCTTTGAAAATCGTCTTTGTGAGGACAAAGAGACAGAAACTCTCGTGACTAGGAGATTCGACCTGCCAGACGTGCCGGAGCCTGTCGTGAGTCGGCGATCCAAAGACATCCGGTCATCCTTTTGATGCCAGCAAGTCCTACTCTCTCACACTCTGAGGACTACCTTTGTCTCCTTTTTCATTCATCCCATCCCCGATAAAGGGCCTTTATGGAATCCGTAATAAATTACAAAATTATTACACCTTCAATGCCATAAAAATTCTTCCTTCGCTCCTCCAACAATGCCTCGTCGACCCGAATTCATTGAGACTCCCATTCATTCTCTGTTTTTCTCATAATCCCCCGAATCAAGAGACTTCGTGACTTTTCTTCACGCTTCCCTTTGTCCTCTTGATTTTTATTGATAAAAAACATCGGAATTTATCACCTTCTGAGAGCATTTCACTCGCTCGCAGGATCACAAACGGGCTAGGGCGGCTTCCCTTAATGAATCGGGCCGCTGAATGAAATTCCAGAGGGAATCGAAGCATGTCAGGTTTGACACGTGATTCCGCTCGCGTTAAAACGATTCGGACAGCCGGGAGACGAGTGGATCCTCTTCAAGGTGCAGCCGACCTTAAAAGCTCCAGCCGAGGAATGGTAATCCCGTTGGGCTGATTAGCATAAAACACAATCACAATAAATTGTGTCGTATAATTTATTCATTGTTTTCTTGCCAGCCACCTCACAAGACAAAGAAGTGAGTTGTTAAACAACCAAATTATCTGATACCACTTTTTTGACTTCTGCGTCTGGAGTTTTTGTTGCCTTCGTAATAATTTAATTTTTACGAATAAGCGCGAGACGGCCCGGGACGGAGGGGGAAGAGGAGACAGACGATGAGCAATAATAATGTGAAACAACAGAGGAACAATGATAAATAATAATAAAAGTGGTATTTTCATAATAAGATGATGAGCCATAAAGGTGTAAAACAATAATAAAAAACACATCGAAAATCATTCGCGAGAGAAGATGAAAAGCCTCTTTTTGTAATAAAAATGGAGTTATTCGACTGTCTGATCGGCTTAGCTCCAGAGAGTCTCCGGTGGGCTTCTTAATGCGCGGATATTGAGACGTTTTGGTGTGACTTTTGACTCTTGTTTTACGACTTACATGATGAGTGGCTAAGATATAGTGCTTTTAGAGCCTTGTTTTGTATCTTTATTAAATTTCTGGTACAGGTAAATTTCTCAAAGCTTGTCTTGAGAGTTTTATTTTACCTTTTTCTTGGATAAACACTCGAATAACTGATTTTGCTTGAAATTTTTGCTCACTTAGTGGGCTGAAATCTTGACCTCAGAGCTTGTGGTATCATTTATCTTGGATTTTAGGACATTTAAAGCTGTTCTGGAAGCTGAAAAAATGACCTTCGTGTTTAGAATAGCCATAAAATCTGAATTCATCTGGTCTAAAAACTAGAAACTTGCCTTTAGAGCTTGATTTCACCATTTTCTTGGATGTAACTTTCAACATTTTGAATTTTTCTGGCTTTTGGAGACAAAAGTCTTGACCTCAGAGCCTGATTTTGCCTCTTACCTGGTAGGAATCTGGATCCATAACTTGAAAACTAATGTCACTTAGGAAAGTAATGGTTGAAAACTTATCGGTCTTCTTACTTGCTCTTGTCTACTGTGAGTCTGTCAGCCGCGTGAAGTCGTAGCCAAAAACGGTCCCGAAGCTGATAAGCGCAAAATTAACCCTCACTGGACCGAATTGCCGTTTTTGGACCCCATCCGCTTGGTGGTCGAAAAGTCAGCTGAAATACCACGAGACGGAGAGCCGCGTCCAGAAACAATCGTATAATGAAGGAGAGAATAAAAATATCACATAAATCCAGATAATCCAAAGTAATGTGCAGAACAATAACTCTACGCGCCAAACCTCATTTGTTAAAGTGTCAAAAACGTTTAGTTTCAATTTGGCCCAGCCAGTTCAGTGTCAGTCGTCTCACCCGTTCTTGGAGAAGCTGTTGAGCCACACGAGGTGCCAAAATGCTATAATTTGTGTGATAAAGTGAGTGCATAATTTCGATGGAACCCGGTGATTATAATAAATGTGCGTTCTGCTTGCCCTAAATCATTGGATTACGGTGCACTTTTTTGTCATGTTTCCCAGTAAAAAGTGCACTGCGTGGTGATTTGACAAAAGAAAGTTGACGCAGCATCCCTTGGGGTTATCACTTCTACCTGCGTGCATCTCTGGTCCATTGCAAATCTCCGTAAAAATTGATGGTTTTGTGTTATTCTTCGTTTTTATAGAAAAACGAGCGAGAGAAAAAAGTCGGACAAAGGAATGCAATATAATAATAATAACAACATAAAGGGAACAAACAAAGTTCATTCAAATCGTTCTATTGTCATGTAACCGATTTCTACAATTATTTTCTATTTTTACGTCTCGTCTCCCTGGATGCTGCAAAATAGCCGTGCCTTTTATTTTACAGACCTCTGGACCTTTTCTTGAACTTGGACGTGTGTCTGTTTGCTCCAGAAATCTTTAACCTAGAGAAGTTTAACTTGAAAAATATTTTAGACGGACTTTTAACCAAATAAAAAATTTCTACGGAAATTTTTAACATTTTTAACCGGAAAAATTTTAACATTTTGACTCCTTAGTTCAGAAAAATACCAAGGTAAGCACTACATTTTAAGAATTTTGAATACTCCAATCTGTCAGTGTTTTAGAGAGCAGAGTGTGCAACGTGTTTCTCCGGATCTTTTCTTCTTTTCATTTTCTTTCAGAAATTGTGTACAATTTCACGGTCATTGTGAGATACTTGTGGTACACAGAGCACAGTCACCGTAAGGATGCAGTGATTATTACCGTGTGTGGATCATTAAGGAAGGCATTGTGGAATAATACTTGAAGCAAGACGAATTGCATACAGAAATCTCCACAGAGATCACTAAAAAGTAGCAAAGAAGCATTGTCATTCCGGCATTGTGAGCGGTTGACCAAAATGGATTGAGCACGATGATTTGCCACAAGAGCTTCGGGACCCACTTTGCATGCCATACCGGCGACACGCAGTCTAGGAAAAATTTTCCCGGAACCGACATAGCCGACATCTGGGAGCTGAAGCGCGCTCGAGAGGTACAAAGGGCAGGCAATTATGCCAATTATGACATGTTTATGATGCGATTTGCGATGCTTTGAATGGCACATGTATCAAAATTATTGTTTTCGCTTGATTTAACCTGACTTGAAGTACATAACAACAACTTTGATTCGCATTAGAGCAACATTTGCACTACATTATCGATCCATTTGATGTTCGACGTTGATCCAAATGGGACTACGGGCTTTTGTGAACGCAATCGCTCAGAAAAAGTTTGAATTATGGTCAATAACTTAGGAGAAACAATTGGAAAAGGTTCAGAATTAGGAATTGCAGATCGGAAGTCGGGTTCATAAATTTGAATGGAGAGTGAAGAGGATCTAGATTCGTTGTGGGAAATATCGAATCTGGGTCAGTGAGCATTATCTTCTTGAGTATGAAGAAATTAATAATTTAACTCTTTTTCAAGTTGGTTTCAAGTCCTCCTTTCTGGCTTCTAGAGAAAGACAAATTTTAGAAGTCCTCAAAAATTAAAATGGGCCTTCAAAAATGTCCCAAGGGCTTTGTTTTCCTTTTCGATTCATTCAAAAATTTTTTTGGCCCTTTCTGCCAACATTTTGGACCCTGCATACACTTCTGGTAAAATTCACAAGGTCCAAAAATCAAATCAGAGCAAAAAGGTTCCCAAGAAGTCAAGACACGAGAAGCCTAGTTTCGTGAGCTCGATCTAGAAGGGAAACCCGAACAAAACGGAATCTTCCCACACACGGCCAACATTGTAGCGACTTTCGCACCCAAACTCAGATATATTCTCCAGCACCGACATGTCGCCAAAAACCAGTTGCCATAAATCAAATCAGTGCATTTTGAATTGTGATAAAAAATAAAGCAGCAGCAGTGGCAGCAGTCACACTCGCCTGTAAGTAATTTATTAAACAAAGATAAATTTTATGGCTTAATTTATCGTCCCACCAAGGCGCAAATATCTCTCTCTTTCCTCTCGGTGCACGCTACAATTCGTAATAAATTGAAATGCAATAAAAGTGTAACGCCCAGAGTTTAAAAAAATCGCTTCTCGGATTTAAATCGGCGCGCAGTCAATCCCCCTTGGCAGAAACATGACATGTGAAATTCTTTCTCCGGATCGGCGGGCTGCTTTTCTAATGGCGTGCAAAAATCGCAATAATAAGGACAACTGCTCAGAGTTCAATTCAATCCATATTTTACCATTACGATTATGATGTTTTAATTGACAAGAGGAGTGTTCGCTTAAATGTGTCGCATAAATTTGGCGAGCAGAAAGGGGTGATCTTGGGAGAAATTGGCATGCATAATTTCGTCAACGGAATCGGGGCAATTTGCATTATTGGCGGCACTTTCTGGAACGAATCCGGCGCAGATGCTAGCTTTTCTCTGACCAGTCGGTATTCCACGCACAAAAGCAGTGACGTAGCCGGAGTTTAAGGCTCCCTAAAGGTTACTTTGGTCATTGAGGCTCCTCTAGAAATTCTTAATTCTCACCTTAAGTGCCTCTAAAGCAAGAAAAGGTGCCTCTAAAGCTCAAATTGGTACATTGGATGGCAACGAGGCACCTCAAAAGCAAAAATGGGTGCCTCAGTGGTGAATTGGGTACCCTAGAACCAACATATTCGTCTTAAGAGCTAAAATTAACGCCTCAAAGTCCCCCCAGGACTTAAATGGTAACCTTTAGAGTGGCTTAAGGCTTACTGGACGCTTAAAAATTGAAGAAGTCGTCTCAGAGCCCAATTTAGTAACCCCCAGAAATAACGTAAGCGCTAAAAGAGCGAAATAGATAATTTTTAGAACTCTAATGTAAGCCCCCATTTGCCTACGCCACTGCCTCACTTACCTGGGACGCACCAGCGACTGTCACAATTTTGATTGAAAGTGTAGCGAAATTCCTCTGGCCTTCACAAAGACATTCCTGCAGTAAGAGCTTAACAAAACAATATTGTTGTTCTTGCGCTGCTTTGAATTATTATGTTATTAAAATATAGAGGAGAGAAGCTCCGAGAAATATTCATATCAATCATATTCTTTCCATTCATCGCTGTCCATCCGAAACACAACAATCTTCGCATGTCAAGCGAGCGGGCGAGAGAGAGGACCGGGAGAGGCAAAGACAGAGCTGGCAGAAGAATAGGCTCAAGTCATATTTCATCATTTTTATTTGTTTTACACCATTTTCTACATGTCAAACTATATTAAAGGAGCATTGTTCCCACTGAAATGAAATTACCGAGTGATTAATCATCCTCCACATCGTCTCTCTGACGCTAAGACAAACACACACCGAGTCAACTGTCAGAATCCCCTTTGGCTCGTCCGACTCCGAGCCGGCCGAGAGCGGGCCGATTTATTAATAAAAATGTATCACTCAAGGCACCAATTTGTACCTGTTAAGCTTAGATTATGTTATTAGTGGACCATGAGCGCGTTAAAATAAAACGTTTCTTTTATCTTTCTCTCCACCTTTCATTTTTCATTCTGCCGAACAGCGAGACACGCTGTCTGGGACTTCAGCTGCGGTGTGCGGGAAGAGAGCGGTTTGCCCGCCAGAGACTCGGGTTGCGTGATGAATGTCTTAATTGAAAAAGATCTGTAGTCCGGGGGGCATTTTTTGGGCTTCTCTTTTGGAGCCTCAGAAAGCCCTTCAAGGTACTCTTCTGACCTCAAAACATTGTTGAAGCATTTAAATAACAAAATAATTTTACCTTCAGAGATTTTCTCACAGGCGTAGTTCAAAAGAGGTCAAGCTAGAGACCTTAGGAGCCCAAAAGCCCCCTGTTCCAAAAGGAGGAGGAGTGGACCTCCTTTCTATGAACAATTTTTGAAGACTCCCCCCTTAATTTTACGCCTCTGGAATTTTCAAAATTGACCCATACTTGAACCCAGAAATTTCGTTCTAAAAGCCAAATTTTGTTGAGCCCCCTCTTTTTCAAATCCCTCGAACGCCTCTGGAGTTTTCTTTGAAAAATTAAAGAGAAGATATTCGAGTCCCGAAATGAAGACAAAGTTTCTCAAATGGACCAAAAAAGTCGGACACAGAACACCTGGCCGATTCGGGTGCCGAACAAAAGGATCTTATTTTCTCACCGGTCCGAAGTAAAACACTAACATCTGAAGAAAAACAATCACAGGATCAACGCTTCGGCCCTTTGTTCCCAAGATCCTTCTCCTCGTTCCCTTTCATGCGCACTTGCTTATCGGTCGAGCAGCTCCGATTCTGTTATTTTTCCATCATTAATCCGATTCATTTGTTAAAAGCCGTAACATGTGGATTGCATTTCAATTTCCTTCTCTCCCTTCGCCCACTTGTTCGACCAACTTCGGTGCCACGACGTCTGCTAGAACTCACTCGGGGCAGATTGATTGCGTGGCTCACGAAAGGAGAGAGAAACGACGACGAAGGTGAGTTGTAAATAATGAAACTGGCTCCGAGTAGAGCGCGTTTTATGAATGGCGTAGGTGATCAAAGGGATGGAAATGGGAATTCTCAGAAGCAACATGACTTTGAGAATGCGTG
Source organism: Forcipomyia taiwana (assembly GCA_963930915.1). Classification (NCBI taxonomy): domain Eukaryota; kingdom Metazoa; phylum Arthropoda; class Insecta; order Diptera; family Ceratopogonidae; genus Forcipomyia; species Forcipomyia taiwana. The sequence goes on from CAWVOI010000021.1 coordinate 581,759, forward strand.
AACCGGCGAGAAAAGGGAAGGCAGGAATGTTGCGATGAGTCATAAAAATATTTTTATGATTGCTGCACGAAAGCGAGCCTCGAGTCGTTCGCTCTCGTATCGAAGAAGCAGTGCAGCGAGGAGGTTGGAGCAAAAAGAAAAAAAAATTATGACGAATGAACACGCGGAGTGTGCATTTATCATTGTTTCGTTACGACTCTCGGCGAGCACAGAGCACCGAGCATGAAAAAGTGCGCGCAAATCATCGCATAAAGGCGAGAGTTAGACGGACGCGAGCCGGAGAAGCGAAGAAGTGCAGCGAAGAGGTGTTGAAAAGCTGGCTGTTAAAGTTGAAGTGGACAAAGGAGGATGAATTATATGGCGATTTCGTCGAGCTGGAGTTGTTAGCCAATCAATTGGCCATTCATACGGTCGATTCGAAATTGGGTTGATTTGTTGTTGAATTCATTTGAAATTTTATGTGTAACAAAAGGCGTTTATAATTGCCAACATAAAGTTTTGACATGGAACTCGGGCTGTAAATTTTCATTGCGAAGTTCAAGAATCGCTCAAAAGGCTTGCGTGTTAAGTGCCACTCGCGAATGGCTGGGGGCTCGGACAAAGCAACTGGCATTGGGCCTTTAGAAAGGCTGCTGGGTTCTAGCTTTTTGCCCGTTCCAAGGCCTTGAATTTTATTTTTATTCGATTTTATGGACGCTGAGATTCATAACTGATTTTTTTCTAGGCTAAGAACTCTAATATCTTCATCATTAGAAGCACTTTTGCTCAAGAAACTGTCTGAAATTAAAGAAAATATACTAATCAAGCTAGAAATAAAATTTAGAATGACCCAAAAATTTTTTGACATTTAATTTTTGGAACGAAAGTATATATTCATGATTTTTTAGCTAAATAATTCCTTAACTCTTTTTAAAAAATCAAAAATGCTCTGTTAAAATTTTTAGGGAGCTTTTGCAACGTCTAAAAATCAAATCAGGGGAATTTCTCAGCTGAATTCCCTCAAAATTGAGTATTTCATCCAAAAAGTAACCTAATTTACCATCCTTTGTGTCCCGAGCTCATTTAGAAGAGCACAAAAACTGCGTCTCAAAAGGGTAATCAGTGATTTAAGCGAAGCTGACAACATTCACCCTCTCCCTGAACAATGCCGGTAGCGAAAGTGCGCAAAATTGGCAAACTTCTGAACCCTGCTCGCATTCTTAACCCCTTTTGTTCCTCCGAGCACCACCACCTTGTGCCGAAACGCATTTGAATTGCGCACTAACGCTCAGAATGTGAGGAAGAAGAACAAGAAGTGGCAACAGGTAATCAGTTTTGTTTCTCGAACTCCTCACAGAAAGGGTTTCTCGCGCGGTTATTCAATTGGAGCTCTAATTGTGATTTATGGTGTGACTTTTAGCGACCTTTTCAACACACCGGAGAGCCGGGTGTGCGAAAACGCTCGTCAAGGTCTCAAAGAATTCTCAACCGAGGTCATTTATCACTGCTCTGGCGACTCCGAGTCTGGCCCGACGGACGCAGGATTCAGCGTACACACGACCTTTTTCAGGGAACTCGACTCTCCCACGCTCCGAGATGGTGCGAAGAAAGCATTGTTTGGGGGTCCCTTTTGGTGCACTTTTTTTTGTGAAAGAGGAAGGTGAACAAAACCTTATTGATTTATATGATTTGCGTCCATTGTTGCGACTGTTGCACTTTGATTCACACACTGAGAGGTGACGGGATTACGGATTGTGTGTATGTGAACCTGCACAAAAGACGATTTGATGTGCGATGGTGGAATCGGAATGTTTTTGTGCGCTTCATTGCTTTTCCTTCATTACGGACGCATTGGGAATATGTGTGATGGCACAATGGAATGCTAAACATTATAAATTTGTGACTTTTTATCATCGTCTTGTGGCCCATTGTTGCGCTTTGACTTGCAAAAGGTGAACGAGATCGGCGAAATACGAGTCATCGTTTTGATCCCGGATTAAAGGGCACTTTCGAGGTGCTGATTTGAGGCACGGACTTTGAGCTGGCTTACGTCCATTCAAGACTAAGAAATTGAGGGCGTGTTGTTGAACCTCTTTTTGTAGTGGCCTCATTAAGCTTTTTGAGTCCTGAAAATGGCACCTTCAAACTCCTAGATTTGATCTTAAGGGACGAAACCTGAAGCTAAGGAGTCGATTTTGGCCAGGGACTAATCACTTACATCCTCAGGATTCCTTAATAAGAGCCCTTGATGGAAACAAAACACACTGACAAGGAAACTGAACTCCAAATAAGCTGATTTTGGCCTTCCAAGAAACTCAGTCTCCATAAAAATTGAAACCAATTCTTAAAGAGCCTTCTGGAGTCCCAAGAACATTTTTGAGAATCGTTCTGAAGGTCAAAAGTGGAATTATAATTTTTTTCTAGAACTAGAGGGTTGAATTCATCCCGGAACTGGTCAATTAGGTCCTCAAGGGCCTGAATAAGAGCTCCCAAGAAAATTGAGGTCCCTAAAAAATTCAAACCAACTCGAAATGAGTCTCCTAGAGATCCCAAAACATTTTTGAGACTCGTTCTGAAGGTCAGGGATGGAACTAGATTTTTTTTCTCATACTAGTGGTTTGAATTCAGCCGGGAACTGAGTCCTGAATAAGAGCTCCAAAAAAAGAGGTCTCCAGAAAAATTCAAACCAGTTCCAAAAGAGTCTCCCAGAGACCCAAAAACCAGTCCCTAAGACTCTACGCCCGGACGTGACTTCATTTTCCTCCGTCAGAAGCACTGCTAATGAGCGTATAAATCACTCATGAATACACTTAATTGGATGGGAGTGCATCTACAATTTACCATGCCATTACGACCATCAACATCTTTGTCTATAAGTTATTGTCTACATCTAATTTAATTATACACGAACACGGATTTAAATATTGTTACCTGCCTGGCAGCACAAAAAAGTGATATTCAGTGGCGGCGACCCAGATCACGACAACCAGATGGTTGATTTATTCGGGGCCCAGGTATCTCTGAAGCCGATCAAAATTCATAAGTTGGTGTGCAAAAAAAAACTGTTTATGGCGAGGATGAAAAAGGGTAGAGTGAGTGCAACAAGGTTGCTAATGACGACCCGGGCGAGTTGAAACAAAAATGTGGTGCGGAACGAACCTTTCTTGTACTGCGACTGCAATAAAATGCAAAACATCATGTAAATTTATTACGCTCGCAATAAAAAGTATTAAAATTTATAGGCAAATTTGTGTTTTCCAAATTAGACGGTAATTTTCGGGGATAATTTATGACCCGAGGGTCTTTTCGGAGGCTTCCAGTGAGACCTTTGAGGATGAACTTTATTTTTATTTTTGCAGAAGTAAGTTTTGCTTTCTTCAAATACGTTAACACCTATAAGAGATCGATTTAACGCGTTTAAATAGCTAAAATTAATTTTCTCCCTAAAGCTTCACTAACAGAATGGGACTTTGAACCCTTATTTCTCGGCCAAAATGAGCTAAAAGTCCCAAGAATTTATTTTTGTTGAAAACCTTGAAGTTTTTTAAATTCAATTATGTTCAAAAATGAAGCCAAAAAAGGCTTCTTTCGTTATCTAGGTCTCAAGTAGCCTCCTTACTCCACTTAAAAGTTAAAAAATTTCTCCTTGTCTGAGAAATCTGGGGAAATCTTCAAGAATGAGACCCGCTGTTGCCGGCAAAACTCAAAGGAGCAATTCAATCGGAATCAAAGGATGCCTAATTTGTAATAAAGCGCATTCACAAAGGCCGTTTCTGACTTTAATCCTCGAAAGAGCGACGCCTGGCAAGATGTCTACTTTGTTATCCTTTTTGTGCTCGCTAATGCGTGTATCTCTCCTTTCTTCGTCCTCGACATTATTATCAAATGAGTTTTGGCATCAAAGGCGCAGCTCCTCATAAAGCTGTTGGAATTCCGAGAGGACGACGAATGACAAAACGTGAATGCGAAGAAAGGAAAAATGCGACATCCCATTCACCTTTCCGAGCTGCTCCTTTTGACAACATGGCTCCTTTGTGAGCGCGTCTTTGTGGAGCACAGTCGTCAGTAGCCATCCCGAATTTAATTTCGAGAATTGTCGCGCCAAAAGTGCAACTCAGACCCTCGTCATGACGCTGTGACTGATTTGCAACAAAGGACTTTAATTAAAGCTGCTCTTGACGTCTCCGTCCGTATTTGGGAACAATCTTCGATCGGAATTGCAATATGCAAATGCAATCAGAGAAGAAAGTTGCGAATAAATATTTTCTCGGGAAGGGAAATATGTAAATTACATGTGTCATCCTCGCTTGCAAAAGGTATGGGTTACACCTTGTTGGGAAAGTAGGGCAGTGATTCGACCCTTCTTGATTGAATGTGCGCCAAATCGGAAGAAAGTGAATTGAATTCGAGCGACATTTCTTTTGTTGCTGAGTTATTGCGATTTGCTCTCCTTGCGAATGTCAAATGTATTTACGATGATGTCTATGCTTGTTTATGCTAATGCCGATTGTCGGGCCGGGAAAAGACGCGGAGAGTCGCAGAGAAAGAGGGCAAATATTTGCGACTGGCTTTGACAAACAATAACATAGGTGGGAAGCGATTTCGAACCCAGCTTGAGTTAATTCAATTAGAAAATTTGTTCTAACATTAAACTTTCAAATTCATTTCTATTTTAACTTAAATTTTCAGAGTCTTAAAAACCCCTGAAGAAATTTAGAGCTTTTGATTTTGTCACTTTTTGAATTTTGAAGTAAAAATTTCTCCTCACATATCCTCTTTTTGGGACCAGAATCATTGAAAACGTCTTTCTTGGGGTAAAATTAGTTATTTTGAGGCCTCAGGGACCATTTTCATGACAAAAAATTTTTAACTAAAAATCCCGAAATTCGATTTTCATTAACGAGCGGAGGTTTGGCTAATTTCAAAATTTTAGGTGAAAAAATTTTTTTTCTCCAAAATCCACTTTTTCGATCAAAACTCTTTGTTTTCGTGATTCTGGAGCTAAACTTTGCCACCTGAGGGCCTCAGGGACCATTATCGTGACAAAAAAATTTTGGTGAAAAATCCCGAAATTCGATCTTCGTTAACGAGCGGAGGTTTGGCCAATTTCAAAATTATAGGTGAAATAGATATTTACAAACCAAGCGCAGAAAATGGTTGATTCCAGCAGGAAAACATGTTGCATACGAGGGAGCTTTGCTCCCGAGTTTTGCAAGTTTTCCGTTGCTGTACTCAACCATTTAGTGCGCGAGGTTTGTATTCTATTTTCCCTTGCGAGCACCACGCGCGAATTTCCCTACTTTTGAATATCCTACGCGGCTCCATTTCAACATGGCACAGTTCAGCCCGCTGAGTAAAAATGTGATTCGCTCTCTTCGTGGTATTACGTCTCTAAATTAACAATTATCTTAACCTCACCAGCTTATCTGCTTGCTGTGATTACTGTTCATCGTAGATTAGGTCGTCAAAAAATTGTGAATCATAATTACCGCCGCAGCCAAAAATATTCCCTCTGAATCCTTTTCTCCTGCATTTTGTAAGAAACACGCCTTCAAATGATAACACGACTCATTGTGATGACAAATGATAACATTTACTCGCACATTTTTGACTCAAATGGCTCCAAAATATCGCCAAGGTTGAGATCCGCGAAATTCGGCAAATAATAAAAAATAGATTTTGAAAATCAGCTGAACCAAATTCTCGTTGCGCACCACAGTACGCTTTCTGGCTTCGAGACCGATAAATTTTTAAATAATTTGAAATGTCCGTTATCGGCTGATAATCAAAAATTATGAGTAGGGCGAGAAAAAAAATGGCCCATAATTTTTTTTTTTGACCCGTGTGGCTCCAAGTTCATCTAAGTTAGATTACCTGCTAGATTAGTAAACATTCAATTTTAATAATAACGCATAAAATACAGATAAGCAAGCAAAAATTTTGACTTTTTAGACAAAATAGCCCCATAAAAATTGTTTAATGGTACATATTAAATTAATTCCACAGTTGAGAAGATGTTTTGCGGTAAAATATAAAACAAAAAACTTCTTAAGTCGCAATTTTACACGTTTAAAGCTGTTTGTAATTGTACCCATTTTGCGAAATCTAACTTTTTGATTTTTATTCACCCTACTTCGAGGCATGAGGCGGCATCTGATGTCGCATTTTAGGCTTTTTCTACGGCAAATTTAAAAACGTTGCAATGTAATGTTGACTTTGACACTTGTCAATCGGAAAGAATTTTCGCTCTGGATCTCTAAGCCGAAAGAATTTTCCGCTTAAGATTACATCACTGCTGGATAAGAGGATGTGTAAAACTTGGTTTTCCGCTTCCTCAGCGGAGTGGAAAGTGCTTATTTTCTGGTGAGAGCGAGGGAAAAAAATTTTTCTCCAAAATCCACTTTTTCGATCAAAACGCTTCCTTAACATGTTCTGGGGCTAAAATTAGCCGATTGAAGGCTACAGGGACCTTTTTTTCGACAAAATGTTTTTTGACCAATATCCTGAAATCGGATTTTCCTTAACGATTGTAGGTTAAGTCAGTTATCAAAATTTTTGAAGAAAATTTGGTTTTGGATTTTTCATTTTTTCAAACTAGAAACTTCGGAAACGTGTTTCGTGAGTCGTTTTGAGGTATCAGGAACCCATTTCAAATCAAATTGAGGAAGATTTTCAAACCAAAATTTTTTCCCTGAATGACAAAAAACACATCCTTTTGATTAATTAAACCCTGAGACCCTCGTGGTTCCTCCTTTTTGAGGTACTGCTCCGAAAATTAACATATCACCTCCGAGCCCCGCCCCAGCCTTTGTGTCCCTCGCATCCTCGGATCCCAGCTCCTTTGTCTCTTTTTTTATCTCCAAATGTATCAACATCGCAGCACAACGGAACACAAAAAAAAAATCCTATCACACGTAAGACAACGATCTGGATCTCGTTCCCATCGTGCCACGCCGCGCCGCGACTCGGGAGAGGTGCAAACAAGCGGTGGATCGAGTGAATAATGTAGCGTGAAAAATGGAGAAAAAAGGAACACAACACACAATTAAGAGCATGTATGTAGATATTAGCGTGAAAAATTTGGGTGAATTGGAAGATGCTGATGCTGACTCGAGTGAGACGTAGCTGGAGGAATAATGCGAGAGATAAAAGCTGTAACAGCTCTTTGTAATGTTTTAAAAGTGATGTCGTCGTTGTTGTGGAACAATGGCATAATCACCAGAGATACGTATCCCGAGGACCTTTGTCTTCGCGACTCACCCTCATTCCGAGTTCCTTAATAATGGCCGTTAGTGTCGCCCTTATTGTCCTCATCACAATGCCATTTTTCATTCCGTTATTATTTAATATTTCTAGTGACCATTGTCGAAGGATGCTTGTGTGAGCGATATCGCAACATAATAAGGTGACCCCTTGAGGACTCGGCATCTCCCAGTTTATAAATCTGCGCGCGGATCTTCTTTCATATTCTCATGAGAGACAATGCAACAAATTTGAGCCAGCGCGGTTGTCTGGGGCTACTTCACGCAGGAAGGAAAACAACTTGACTTATTTGTTCGTTGGACTACCCTTTGGGAGAAGGGTTTCGGGACTGAATTTTTTGACAGCAAAAGAAGTAGCCTTAAGCTTTTATTCAGCCAAAACGAAGTCTCCAGAGCTCTTAAACTGAGTTTTGAAAAAATCCTCTGAACATATTTGAGATTAAAAGGCGCCTCAAACACTTCCAAACCCTAGGGTTGTTAAGTTTCTGACCAGAACATATTTATTAGAGCTTGACAGTAAATTGTAAATTTAAAAAATCCCTTTGGAGCCTCGAAATAGCTCAGAACTAGCCTCTTTAACCCTCTTAAATAAATTTTTAGAGTCCAGAAAAATAATTCTAAAAGACAATTTGCCGTCCAGAAACTCCCTGTCCCCACGGTACCGGAATGTAGTGGCATTACAGCTCTAAAAAGGTGAGAACAAATATTTTTGATAAACTAGCCTACCCATTTATTGTTTTTTCCTCCGCAGTCTGCCTCATATGCATGCACCCATGGTCTTTAGCCACTCTCCATTCACATTCGAGTGAAGATCTTTTGTTGACTCGGAATTAATAACAATGAAACGCGTAATTCGGTTGTTTTTGTTTGAAATTAAATTTGTCTGCTTTTTTGGTAGCTCTTTAGCGCGTCTTTGCTTTCAGTTTATTGTTGGACAAAATAAAATAATTGAAAAGTCACACTTCCGAGTGGACGACGCTCTCAAGTGGATTCCGTGCGTTCCAGATCGGAGGCGTTGAGGCGTTGTGTGAAAGAAGACGTCCCCGAGGTCGCTCCGAGGGTCCCAAATTCCCGAATTAGGAATGTAACGCGCCGGAATTGTGTAATCCCAAACACAGCAGCTCCCCGCTGCGCCCAATATTCAAATTTTAGCATGTTGTTATTATCATCATTATTGCTGCTATTCACTTGTAATAATTTATTTGGAATAAAACCTGCATGAGGTTTCTCTCCACGCATATCATATTGAATAATATAAAACCCGAAACCGAAATTTAATCATCGATGGCAGGAGATTAAAACAAGAGATGCGGAGTCAAGCCTCGTGCGCGGCACAGATAAAGGGTGTCGAACAACAAGTTTTTTGATTAAAAATCTCGGTTCAAAGGTGCTAAAACAGTGGCAGTTGCTCGCCTAACCGGTATGTGTCCAAATATTGAACATCATTGGATGAGGCCCCTCATTGGTATTCACGATCCTTATCGTCCGATCGGACTTCTGGACGAACGGCCGCATTTACATGAAAATGGCTAATGGTCGGGGCGCTTGGCAGCCGGCAGACTGGTCACCGGTAAGCCTTCCGATGTCGTCAACCCTTTGACGGTCGCAGGTCAGAACCGAGGCGTATCAAATTCTGGCACTCTCGTCATAATTTGATTAGAGGCTGCCAAAAAACCGGAAAAGGAGGTAGATTGGCTGACACAGAATGGAAAAGATATTGTTAAATTCCATTATCGCCGTGTACGTGTCTGCTGGCCCGTCCAGAGGAGGAATTAAATGTTATTGTTGGCATTGTTTTGCGTTTGCGGCACCACGGTGAAAAGAGGAAAGAAAGAAAAGGGTTGTTGAATTCATTTTGGATGTGGCACAACAACATTATGAATAAAGTGAGCGAATAAAGGAAGAAAGGACGGAGGATCTTGCGACTTCACCCTTTCACGCTCCGATTTCTCCGTTTTTTGCATACTCCGAAAAACATTATTCCGATCCCGAGCTACCTGCTGATGATGGATCGTATTACAATTTACTGCGAATTAGGACTTGAGCTTCGGGGTGTTTGGGCAGCGTGTCAGAGGACAAATAGCAGCTGCGTATCGTGATTATCTTGTCCCAGCTCTTCTGTTCACCACAAACAAATTGAAGACTCCCAAAACCAGTCTCAGAATGTTCCGGAGCTTGCTTTTCAATTCTTTTTTGGTCCTTTTAAATTTTATTTGAAGTGTTTTGAAGGTTTTTAGGCTCAGGTTTTGCAAGAAAACGTCAAGAAGATTTTTTAACGCTGCTCCTAAATTTAATTCCAAGAGTAAGGGTGATTAAAAGGCTTGTTTCAAAGCTCAAATAAACTCATAAAGGCTGTCAAGGACCATTTAATGCCCTTAATTCAGTCCCATTAGCTAAATTACAGTTCAGAAGCCTCAAGAGACCCCAAAATGAGACGTGTGCGGAACAATACCTTTCTTCCCCGAACCCGAGCAACAATTCACCCCCTTGGACGACATTCTAATCCATCAAACGCACCTCTGGAGGTCCGCCTTTGTGCGCCTCGACGGATATTTTAATTTTGGCACAAAAGTCAGCATTTTATTCACCTCCGAGCAGTTTTGTGGAAACCCGATTGTTCTCCCTTCTCGTCTCTGGCGTGTCAGAAAGACGGACAAAAGACGTGTGTATGTAAATAAATGGTTTTGTTCGACTATTCATCGTTATTTATTGGATAATGGCAAATTAAAAGGCATTGCATGCAGTCTTGAGCTCACTAAAAGAAACATCAAAGTGCTGGACAATACAAAGTTGTGACCAGATGGTTTTATGCAGCATTTCTGCATTGTGCGTCCGAATAACGTTTCATTTTCCATTTTTGTTCTGCGCAAAGGTAATCTGGAGAATTAATTGTGAGCTCCGTAAAACGTGTGGTTACAATTTATGGCACCAGATTGTCTAGAATTGTTGTTTACAGTAATTTTTGTGTGTTGCGACTTGGGAGTAATTGTGACTGGTTTAAATAGAGTTATTCTCGTAGTTTGGAGTTTTATGTGGCACTTTATTGTAACGTGCTGTCCGCCCGCTGCGACTCGCAATGGCGAGAGGTGATTTCCAGGATGGGCTTGGCGTGAGCTTGCAATTGTCGATGTTCCCTTGAAAGGCCCACACAAAAGAGGAGCACTTCTTGGCAATTGGAGGCAGGAGGGTCTTCTTTTAAGACACCTTTGAGGGTGATCTTGCTTTCAAAACCTCTATTTTGATTTTCTGAATAAATATTTCAATCATGATTGCTAAAATCTTTACAAGAACTTTAACACAAAGAGACCTATTAGCCTTTTATGGCTTTTTTTGTTCTTTCAGGAGTCTTTTGGCGCCCTTCTTGGGCTCCAGATCTCCAAATTATCGGTCTTTGGTCTAAGTTCAATCTAATAAAACCTCTTCTGGGAGTTTTTGGGCGAAATTTATAATCGTTTTCTTTTTATTCCAGAGATAAAAATTAGCTTTTTGGTGAAAAAAAAAATTAAAGAATTTTTAAACTCCAAAAGATGCTTCAAATGGCGTTTTTGCCCTCATTCAGGAGAGACAAATCCCACACTTGGCCCTAATTCGGTCTGAATGACTCGCAAATCCCCTAATAACTCAATTTCACAATAGCCAGCGAGCCCGGCAAAAAAGTGCTACACATGTCTTCGCGCCTCATTTCGGTCGGTCATCAAGTCATCATCATGAACATTGGCATCAGTGCGTGATCATCTTTGTTCTACATTTGAGCAGCATCAGCTGGAAGCCCGCGCTGAAAAAGGCCCACATTTCACGCTGAGAACAACCACATAATGATTCAATACTAATTTGGCTCCATAAATCACCTTTGTAAGTCAAACAATATTACAATTTGTGAAACAAATGACCGGAAACGGGAAATAATATTATCATTTGATCGAAAATTACGTTTTTTGTCCCACTTTGGAGCAGCTCCATTATGCGCCCGGACCAATTATCGTCGATTAATGCGGGCATTGATGGAGATCGCTGAAGTCAGTGGGTTCCCCGGGAATCCGGAGAATGGAGGTGTTGGGCCAAACGAGTGCAGACAGGTGAGAAATTCTGCAATAGCAATTAAAAGGCAGTGCAGCGTTTTTCACGGTCTGTGACGCTCACAAGTGGCCTCCATGCACACATTGAGAATCAGAGAGTGAGCCTGTTTTCACGTCTTTTGATGCAGTTTATAAATTACCTCAACCACGCGCACCAGTGTCACTGCATTGAAGAACGTGTGAAGTAATCTTTTGATCTGAGCGTGACGCACAAAGCACGTGGGCTGTTTTGTGCTTCTCCACTTTCTTTGATCCTTTTTTTTCGCACCCCGCGTTCATAGAAACATAATTGCTTTGCACCTCGACACGGTTACTTAATGCTTAATTTTTTTTCGCGGGGCAATTTCGTGCCACAAAGGAGCAGTTTGCAGTTTTTGCAGAAGAATGGAAAAGAATGGGGCACAGACGTCAATGGCAGCCTAATTACATAAAGCTTATCAAACTGGGCCTCTCAAGCTTCTCCCTTTGATGTGCCCAAGACCAGTGGCGGAGGCATGGAAGGGGTCTCTGTTCTCATTAAGTTCTGAGGAGCATAAGGGGAACCTGTTTTGGGTCATTTTTATTTTGAGGGGCACTTTCTTCAGCTTTGGAGGCCCCTAGGTAAACTCTCACGACACCCAGTTGCTCGTTGAGACTCCAATTCTAGCTGTTGGAAGACACATTAATTTCTGAGAAGACTAACTTAGTCTGAAGGGCGCCTTTTTAAGCTCCTGAGGCACTAATTTTAGCTCTGAAAGCACTCAACTCAGGGTTGTGGGCACCAGTTTCATTTTGAGGAGCAAATTCTTTTGTTTGGAAGACGAGTTTCAAATCTACGGAGTCAATTTTAGGTCTAAGAGTACTCGGGGACGTCAAATTTACCTCTTGAGAGCACCAAATCAACGTCTCATGGCGCCAACTTCTAACTTTTTGGGTCCAATAGGTGCAGTTGAGTTCCAAGACACCCCAGATATTAGCTACGCCTCTGTCCACGGCAGCAGTTGTACGTTTTCTAGCGATTAGCAACAATGGACCGGTCCTACACGTGGGCTTGGGCTTGAGGGTCTTCCTAAAGGTAGAAATTTTCGGTGCAAAACTCAAGAGAGCAATTCATTATTTTTTAATAATTTCCCTGACCCTCCGGCGCGGCGCAAAAGGCACCCAGCCACTCGTAAATTGCATAATTAGCAACGATACGATGATTCGGGAGAAGATTTCCCTCACTTTTGTACCTTTCATTTTTTTAAACGCTCAGTGCCTTCCGTTATTGTTTGATTTGAATGTAACAATTTCGGAACACAAAGTCCTCTCGGGATAATTGATTCACCGCATGATCCCTTGGACCGTAATGAGGGCTGATACTCACTACTCAGCTGTCTATGCGTTTATTTACATCGATGAAATCGATCCCAACACCGGGGTCAGTCTCGTGGAAAATAATAATCCGAAACTCATACGCGTAGTCGTGAAGCAAGTGATACTTGAGCGGGAAGCATTTCCCTCCACCGAATTCGCCATGTTAGGTCGCGTAGTTGTAGTCGTCCAAAAGGTATGAAAAAAATAAAAATATTTCGCGCATCGATAAACAACACAAGTACTCTCCTCACTCGTCGTCTCTGGAGAACTGGGAGTGGGATTCGGGATTTCATCTGTGGCACATGCATGTGAGCACGTCGGGTAAAAATTACATCCGCGAGAATGGAAATAATCCTTAGCGATGCGGAATCTGTGAACCATGATTTTGCATACAGCAATCCGATTTAATTGTTCTCGAGCTCGAAATTCGCAACTTTATCTGCGAGGCTTAATTTTTTCGCGTCCCCTTGACTTCCCGGAATCCATGCGTGGAAAAATTTGGCAATTTCCGAATTCGCATGAGTGGAAGTGCCTCGAGGGCCACTCGAAATTGGGCAAAACTTTTCCCAAAATCTGCTGCGTGATCAATGGCGTCTAGTTTAAGTCTGTTGTCGGGTCACTGAACCTGAAATGGGCCCTCATAGGGCCCGAATAAGCCTCTCACTGTGTAGAAAATGAGTCCTCGGAGGCATCAAAATTTAAATAGGAGGCATAAAAAATTTGGAAGGTGGATTTCAGATCCTAAATTTATTCTGAAGACCTAAAATGAACTATAGGAACTTACCTAGAGGAATTTAAAAAATCAGAAAGCCGAAAATTGAACTAAGAGCAAACATAATCAGCCTTAAGAGCTTAAATGTAGTATGAAATATAATCTAGAGGGGAGAGAAAGTTCTGAAGGCTAGATAAAGGACCTAAATTAGTCCTTAGGGCCTAAAAGATTGAAAATAAAATTTTGTAGAGGGATTAGGAAAATTTACAAGGCAGATTAAAATGAATTTTTAATACCATTTTGAGGTTTTTCTAGCTCAGAAAATATTTTTGAGATGTTGTTTGAAAAATAAGGGTCAGGATTTTATTCCCAGAAATTTTCAAAAGGTGCCAAAAATACTTAAACCAGAAGCCAATCAACTCAAGCACTGTTCAAACAAAGGTAATTCCCACAATCGGCTCAAAATTACAAAGCAACTATCGCCTGCCCCGCGTATTGACTCCGTGTTTTTTGTCGGAAGAGTGCGTAGTCTCGCCGGAAGCTATTAATCGAATCTGTTTGTTTTGGTTTTTATTCACGAGTCCATAAAGGTGATTGCAGGCCCGGGAGCCGGGACGTTGCGCGTTTTATGAACTCCCGAGGCAGGTCTGGCGTCTAAGGAATCTAACGAAGGCCAATATTTGCCTTGTCGAGCTTCGACTCGCAACTCAGTCACTCGTTTCTATTTTTAACACTTTCCCTAATTGATTCGTCAAACACCAAACAGAAGGCCTTTTCTTGCTCTTAGATTGCCTTTGAGAGCCAATTTAAACAGTATCATCGCTACCTTATTGTTCAAACAAACGCCTCACAATATACTGAAATAACATTATTATGAGGTGCTAACCAGCCAGTGAGGGGCATTCCAGGTGTCCCGGAACCCGTCTCGCTGCCGTCCCGGAGGTCAGTCTCTGGCCGGCCCCGGCTTTGTCCATCCCATTTACACCGATACGGTAAATCACATGCATGGCTTGCCATTTAGAAAATTGTTGTTTCCAGACCCAACTTGGAGCTCTTTTGAGTGATATGGAGAGACACACGAGACAGAGCGAGTCCCTATGGGCATCGACTGCTGGGCCCTTGCTAATTGGAAGAAGCGACATGGACGTCGTCACTTGTCTGACAAACAACCGGCACAAACCAACTCAATTTATTTTATTCTCTCTCGTCGGTCGCCACTTATCACGTTCACTGACGGCCAGGAACGGGTCTTGGGTCTGAGCCTGGCTTCATAAAATACCCAAGGGCCTGGGTCGACTTTTACTGAGACGTAATATTTGAACGACCCTTACCTCGGGGTCGAATTTTTCAGTAAGCCCCAGCTATCAGCCTCACGACCTTAAACCCTTCAAAAGCCCTAATCATTCCAGACAAGCCTAGCTAATTCGATTTACTTTGATTGAATTCGTTCATCAAAGGTAATTGTTGTAAACACTAATCTCCTACGTTTACGAATCATAATTTTTTTCGGCTGGAGAGCAGAAGCCGAGCATACTGTGGGGTGATTTATTCCTTGATGTCGATGATGACGATGAACAATGGCAAAACTCAAGGTAAACTTTGGAGGGTAATTGTTATTTATTGTTTGTTACCTTTTCCAGCTCCGGAGATTCATCGTGGAAGCTCGCCAGCACAAAAACAGAGGCAAATGTTTGGAAACAGTCTGATCTGAAATGCTTTATTTCTGCTGTTAATTTCCATTGTTCGATCACAACGTCACGTATAGTGAATTGTGCAATATGCATGAATAAATTGGTAATCTGACAAATTGTTGTGATCACCTTTTCTCTTTTGTGATCCGGTCGATTCTGTAACATTTCACGGATCTGTGGAACGCAGTGGTCTATATATTGGCAGGCAAATCTAATCAAAACATTGTGCATTGCTTCATGATCGGCCAGGGGTGGAAGCCGGACTGGTCACTCTATGCAGTGGTGTAGTTAGTAATATGATCACTTGGGGGGTTCCTTTGGTCGTCTTGATATCCCTTAATAAGTCTTTAAGTACTTTAAGAGCTTCTAAGGTGCCCTCAGAGCCTCCCTAGTGCTCCTCCAGAGCCTCTTGACTCTAGTAAGTTTCTGAAAAAGGCTGCTCAGAACCAATATGTTACCTCAAAGGACCTAAGAAGTCACCCTTACAGAGGAAAGAAGTGCTCTCCAGGAGTTACACCACTGACTCCTCGATTAGTTCCACTCCGGACCCACCACTGACCCAGCAGGTTTGCATAATGTGAACGTTTCGATGAAAAATGACCAACGGAAACGACGTGCCATGCCAAAAAGAGCCGAACCAATAGACCGAGAGACGATTTGTGATATCTCGCCGTAGCAGCAGCTGTGGAGAGTCGGCTCGAAAGTCCCCGGAGCAAGCACTTGAGACTCGCATTTTTAATCGTGTGCCGATCGACGAGGAGAGCAACAATGAAAATTCAAAAAATCGACAAACAAAAGATTTATTTGGACGAATAATTGTTTACCCATTGATATGCTAATTTGATGTATGAGCTTAATACTCTCGCGCACACTCTTTCACTTTTTAAATATTGTGTATGAATTATTAAATGGTTCACCAGACCATCATTTGTGTCAAACTTGATGAGGATGATGATCGTGTAATGTGTTTGTGTGCGATGTGTGGATGTTTGGAAAGCATGTGTCACATTATTCAGATTCATCCCACAATTGATGGGCCCTTTTGGGCCGTTTATGGGGTCTCGGGCCTAACGAGGGCATAAAGTCGGGGTTTTTGCAACTGGAGACTCGACTGCTAGTCTACTTTTGGCTTTGAGTAATTTTTTTCCGTCCGTCTGTTGACTTTTTTTGGCCTTGGAATCCATTATTTCGTACTTTTCAAGTCTTTTTGGAGCCTCTTAATTTTTTAGAGAAACCCATCTCAATCGAGCACCCTTTGAACTCCGTTTTTGGTCTCAAAGAAAATTTTTCTACAGACTTTATTATTTAATTCTGCTGGTAGACACTCCTTAAAATTTTTTTCAAGCGTTTTATCATTTTTTGTTAGCTTCTAAAAAATTTTTTGGTCAAAAAACTTTCGATTTTCGGCCTTAGAAATTTTTAAAGTTAATAATTTCAATTTTTCTGGACATATAAAGTTGGTCTAATTCATCTCGAGTCAAGCTAAATTTTTTCCAAGGTTCAAGTTCAATCTCTGCTGGCACCACCTCCTTCCCTGCCCCCTAATCGATACCCAAAGTAACGAGAGCAGTGACAAGCCTCATGATTGTTTACTCATATCACATCACAACACACCATTCGTACTTGTCGACTGTCAAACAAGCCAGAAACTGAAGAGCCGTGCGACAAAGCAAACAACGACTCGCGCATACGACACATGATATGGAAATGTTTGGAATAAAAATGTAATTTACATAAAAATACGACTCGCGACTCGCTCCATTCGAGCCATTATGATAATGGATATAATGTTTCGTATGTATTATGCTATTTACTACTTGTTACTGTGTTATTTTTTGTCATTCCTTTCATTCCACTTTTTTGTGTATTTCTTTTCTATTTATTTCATTACGAGTCCGGCGAATAAGTGACTCCGAAAAACACATACTGCCACTAATGGTGTCACGCTTGCCTTTCCACCCTCCGGGCCACCCTCACCAACAATGAAAAGATGCTGCAATAGAAATTTGTAACCATTACGAGTCATAATTGATCCTGGCTGTGCGTCGATTCGCCGAGGAGGAAGTCTGATGGGGTGCAGCTCTGTGGATGTGCGGTGCAGCATGCGGCAGTGCTTATGAATAATTTTCTAATTTATCAATTTTGATTGTTTGCTAGTCAGCTAATATTTGTCGGCAGTAATAATGTTGTTTACTAATATAATGATTGTTTGTCGTCTCTCAGTGTTGTGATTTTCACATTTATTATGCCATTTTAATGATCGCCATTTCTCATATCAGATTACGGCTTACGGACACCGCGGTCGCCAGATTAATTTCGGCATGTCGCTGGAATTCCACTTTTGCGCTCACTGATGACGCTGACGTCGTTTGTGGTATGTCATTGTAAAAAACCGCCCATGCAATGAGAGGAATGACAATGCGGAATATGCTTCTGTGATGGAAATTCATCAATTTTTAATTATTCACACACGAGTAAAGCAGGATAATGGGTTGCTATGAGTAATGAGACCTGTGAATGCGTGAAATTAAATGGCCCTTTCTCCTGGAGGTGATTTTTCGTCGAAAAGGTGAGCAATGAATTGCATTAGAATTTTTCTTAAATTTTCAGGGCTGACAAAAAACTGTGGAAAATTTTTTTCCTCATTGAAGGAAAGAAATTGATTTTTTGACCCAAGAAAAAAGTCTTTTATTTTTTTTTACTTTGGTTCTGACCTGAGTTTTCTGGAAAAACCATTTTTGAAAATGGAAGGAAACTCGTCCAAATAAATTGAAATAAATAAGACCCACGAACCCAAGAAAAGGAGTAGACTTCATGAAGAAAACCTTAACTGACAGAGTGGAAAACTTCCGAAAATGGAGGGAAACTCTGAAAACTTGGGCTAGAATATATGTCTTAGAGAAAATTTTGATGAAAAGCCCTCCTGGTTTTTTAGTTGAAAAAAACTTAGACCCTTTGAAAAGAAACTCTGGGAAAACCAAAAAAATATTATGAAAATATTTTTTTTCTGAGAAAAAAAAAGTGGGAAATTTAAATCAACAAAAAATTGTCTGGTGTCTAGAAATTTTGTAGGAAGAGACGGTATTAATTCCCCTGAGAACCAGAAGCCGACAAACGCACCAAGTCAGTCCGTTTTTTGCGCCTGAAAAAATATCCTCGAGTTTTTTCATCCACTTCTGACACCTCC